>SJYO01031364.1:2321070-2921070 GCA_006410555.1 Capra ibex | reverse complement strand
GAACGTGAAAGAAAGAAGTCAGGAGGAACCAGACATTGTCCTTACGGGGAATGAGTCATCGTCCACCCGAGTCGGTACCCAGTTCTGTGGGACGAAGTGACCCTTTGGAACAAACACCAAGGGTGGTGATTAAGTCTGGTGTCTTTGGAAGGTAAGAAGTGACCTTGTAGTCGTCGTTGAACACACCGGGATGTGAAGAGTACTTTCCGTATTGCAAAAGTAAGTGACAGGTGAAGTTACTCAAAAACCGCCGGTCACCCTCCCTTTCTCTACAAGTCGAAGTAGGGCTTCGTCGGCCACTGGAGGCTCTGTGGTACTGTTTCTCGATCTGTCTACACAATTTTTATTTTTACGACGTGAAAGAATAAATACCGACGTGCCCCAGAAGTAACGACATACGCTCAAAAGAGATCAACGTCGCGCACCCCGGTACGAAGTAACGTTACATGTCGGAAGAGTAACGTCACCAAAGTCATCAACACCGAGTGTCCGAATCAACGGGACGACGTACACCCTAGAAAGGTCTAATCCCGAGTTTGGTCGTAGGGGACGTAACCGTCCACCTAAGAATTACTGATCTGGTACTCCCCTCGGACTTTGTCAAATAAGAATATAGAATCGAGTAGGATCAAGAAAAGGTATAGTCTGTCGACTCCGGATTCTTTCGTCCCGTTCAGGGGTCCAAGGCGTCGATCACTTACCGTCAGCCCCGGGTAGTGGGTCTAGAGACCAGGTCAAACCGACTACCGACACCATTTCCGGGTACAGACTATCAAACGGAAAAATAAAATTCGTTAAAGGGTATGAAAACTATAATATTAAAACCTTCAAAATAAACCCTCTCGACAAATTCTGAGAGGATCTTTATGCGACCGTAAACGACAACTCTACCAAAAAGAGGGACAGAGACTTCAACCCCGATACGACCGGAGACAGGGTAATTACGACCGGAACCCGTGTGGGGTACCGATACCTGGATAGTATTCGAAGATGGGGAAGTCGTCGCTCTCGGGGACTCTGTACAAAGTTAGTCCCTTCCTTAGTTTTATCTGGGTTCTACCGGTCCCCCTTTTTGACGACTCCTTTCTCCCTAGACTAAGGAATGTTCCGTGAAAGGATCCTTTACAGGGAAATGATATTTATCCTTACCCTATAAGTTAAAATCCGGGGGAAATTTTTTGTTTTTTTTTTTGGAGAGATCCTGGTTTTAATCTAACCTCCGACTACCTTACTTATATCCTACCCCACTAAGAAGTGACTCTGTGCAGACTTTCAAACTCGTCGACCACGCCACCTTGTCGACTCGACGTTTGTTTATCGTCGACTAAAATCGTGAAGAATAAAGTTCTACGGGACCAAACAAGTGAGGTCGTGAACTGAGTGACCATTCGAGAAGAGCCTCGGGGAGTCGCAGAGTAGGGAGAGACGATGGGCATTTGACCCGATGGAACCAATTCACTACGGAGAAAGACCCGAAGTCGTAGGACGTAGGACAGCACCCTTCTCATCGGACACAAACAATTCTCGAACAGTACACGGTCCGTGGTACGGTTCGTGAGACACACCTAGTGGAATAAATCAAAAGTGTTATTGTGGTAGTCTACTCTTACAAATACAAAAAACATATGCCTGCTTTAACTCGTGTCTTTTAACTCAACGTAAGTCGTGTAGCTAGGGTCACTTTGCCTTAACGCCTTAACAGGACTCTCTCTAGAGAAACCCGGAGACGGGGAGTATGAACAAAACTTGAAAAAAAAAAAAAAAAAAAAGACAGACAAACAAACAAAAAACCGGTACGGTGTACCGAACGTTCTAGAATCAAGGGACTGGTCCCTAACTTGGGCCTGGGAGTTGTCAATCGCACACCTCAGGATAGGTGACCTGATGGTCCCTTAAAGGACGGGGAGTATGAAGCTCGTCCTTGATAACACACAAGATCCACAGGGGGAAAGGTGTTCCGGGAAGCGTAGACTGTGGACCGGTAGTGTAGTGTAGACAGTCGACACCTTGGCGTCTTTTCTTAAACCAATCCTAAGTCTCAAACACTAAACGTAAACAAACCTCTCTTACGGGTTCAAAGGACAGAGGGAAAGTGTCTCTAGACAGTGGGGACTTTCACATTTTTAGTGACTGAAGTACACTTTCAGTGATTCTGTTGTTTGGTGACGTCAGTTGGTAAACTTCTGTTCCTTTATCTGAACAAAAAGAATACTTACTTATTTAAAAGTTTCCGAATGAAAAATTACTAGACTGGTTTATAAAACTTCAGTATATTTGTGTCACCTTTAAGTGACATTCCTTACATAGAAGTTTGAGTCTCACCATTGGACAAAACACTCAATTTGATACATACGTGACGACGACGGAGACGATTCAGTGAAGTCAGCACAGGCTGAGACACACTGGGGTATCTGTCGTCGGGTGGTCCGAGGGGGCAGGGACCCTAAGAGGTCCGGTCTTGTGACCTCACCCAACGGTAAAGGAAGGGGTTACGTACTTTCACTTTTCACTTTCACTTCAGCGAGTCAGTACAGAGAATCGCTGGGGTACCTGACGTCGGGTGGTCCGAGGAGGTAGGTACCCTAAAAGGTCCGTTCTCATGACCTCACCCCACGGTAACGGAAGAGACATACATACGTATCAGTACAGGTTAAGAAACGTTGGGTACGTGACGTCGGGCGGTCCGAGGAGACAGGTACCCTAAAGAGTCCATTCTTATGACCTCACCCAACGATCAAGGAGGAGGACCCCTAGAAGGACTGGGTCCCTAACCTGGGTCCAGAGGACATGAGGACGTGACCGTCCACCTAAGAAATGGTGACTCGATGGACCCAGAAAAGGTCACTTAATCAAGAAGTGTAGTCTACCGGGTTTCATGATCTCGAAGTCGAAGTCGTAGTCAGGAAGGTCACTTATAAGTCCTGACTAAAGGAAATCCTACCTGACCAAACTAGAACGTCAGGTTCCTCGAGAGTTCTCAGAAGAGGTTGTGGTGTCAAGTTTTCGTAGTTAAGAAGTCGTGAGTCGAGATAAACACCGGGTTGAGCGTGCAGGTATGTACCGATGACCACTTTGGTATTGAAACTGATCTGTCTGGAAACAGTCGTTTCATTACAAAGACGAAAAATTATACGAAAGATACAACCAGTATCGAAAAGAAGGTTCCTAGTTCGCAGAGAATTAAAGTACCGACGGCAGTGGTCGACGTCATTAGGACCTAGGGTTCTTTTATTTCAGACAGTGGTAAAGACAACAAAGGGGTAGATAAACGGTAATTCACTACCCTGGTCTACGGTACTACAATCAAAAAACTTACAACTCAAAATTCGGTTGCATATGTGAGGGGAGAAAGTGAGAGTAGTTCTCCGAGAAATCAAGGAGAATCGAAAGACGGTATTCTTACCACAGTAGACGAATAGACTCCGATAACTATATATAGGACCGTCACAACTAAGGTCGAACACGAAGAAGGTCAGGTCGTAAAGTGTACTACATGAGACGTATATTCAATTTATTCGTCCACTGTTATATATCGGAAGTAGATGAGGAAGGGGTTAAACCTTAGTCAGGTAACAAGGTACAGCTCAAGATTGACGACGAAGAACTGGACGTATGTCGAAAGAGTCCTCCGTTCAGTCCACTAGACCATAAGGGTAGAGAACTTCTTAAAAGGTGTCAAACAACACCAGGTGTGTTAGTTTCCGACACCATTTCAGTTATTTCGTCTTCAACTACAAAAAGACCTTGAGAGAACGAAAAAGATACTAGGTCACCTAAAACCGTTAAACTAGAGACCAAAGAGACGGAAAAGATTTAGGTCAAACTTGTAGACTTTCAAAAGTTCAGTGTATGACAACTTCGGATCGAACCTCTTAAAACTTGTAATGAAACGATTACACACTCTACTCACGTTAACACACTATCAAACTTGTAAAAAAACCGAAACGGAAAGAAACCCCAACCTTACTTTTGACTGGAAAAGGTCAGGACACCGGTGACGACTCAAAAGGTTTAAACGACCGTATAAGTCACGTCGGGAAATTATAGTAGGAAATCCTAAACTTTATCGAGTCAACCTTAAAGTAACGGAGGTGATAGAAACAAGTATCACTACGAAGAATTCCGGGTGAATTGAAGTGTAAGGTCCTACAGAACAAGATCCATTCATAGTGTGGTAGTACCAAAAGACCCAGTTATTCTAGAAAAAACATATCACAAAGACACATAAGAACGGTGAAGAAGAATTATAAGAATGATAAGTTATCATTATCATTATTATTGTTACCAAACGTAAATAACTCGTGTACAATATAAACCGAGAGAAAAATCCTGAGATGTACTTAATTGTTTATATTAATGGTCTTGACGTCAAACTTCATCCATGGTTTGATGAAACAAGTAAAATGTCTCTTCTTTTAACTCCACGTCTCTCGAATTCCTAAACAGGTTCCATTTAGACTCTGGTCCGGTCTTACACAGTGTAATTCAGACTACCGTCTATAGATTATGTCTCGTTCAATTATATCAGTGAGAAACCTACCGGAAGTAATATTAAGGAATTGAGACTCTGAAAACGGAGAAGGACTTTCCAGATTCTACTTCCTTAGTTTGTAACGAATTCATGGACTGTCCCCTGTTCACAAAAGTACATACAATAACCGAGAAGTTATGACAAGGTCCGGACATAAATAGTACCGTGAAACACCACCAACATCCAAATGGACAAACTGAAAGAGAAACCGAGACTCGATAAGTGAATAGAGACATAACCACTGGAAAACGACATCAATTGTTCGGTGGGGGTTTAAAGTCAGCAATAAGGCCAGTCGACATAGAGACGAGTCGAGTCAGGGTTCTCAGACCAGCAAGGTCTTTGGGTCCGAGACTCCAAGAGTACCGTTTCCCGTCTTTACGGTTTCAGACGTGACTGGTTGTAATGCACGGAAAGTCCAAAGACGAGTCAACCTCACGTGCAATACAAATGAACATAGGAGGAACCAGTCTGATCCTTACACCGGTATAGACGGTAACCCCGTCCCCTGTAGGAGACAGAGGGAACTCCACGACCGTCAGTACACCGTTTCCCGCACCTACTTATTTGGGGAGTGACCCTTCCCGTGTTCGTCAACCCCTAGTAGTGTGTCACATGATGGTAGACTTACTAGAACCTACTTGTTGAGAGAAAATAAGTTCTCTTTTGACTTCGGACCTCTATGATACATGCACGAGTCAATGTCTTAAGACACCGAACTCGTTCAAAATGACTAAGGTACACGTACGAACAACAGGTAGACCAAAGGTCGCAGTAGACAAAGACGAGACTTTACATATGAAATAAGAACCAGGTGTGACTCAAAATACATTAAATAGTTTCGTTACACATGTAAGTATTAGACACTGAACCACATATTACAAGACAAACATTAACGTCAAAGGAGAAGGATAGGACTATTTACGAGTAAGAAAAGGACTTATGAGTCCCGGAGACTTTCGTAGCGAACAAAGAGGATCTGAAACAACCCCCTCGAGGAAGTCAGAAGAGACCACAGGAGAGAATGGAACCACGATACAGAAACGTAAAATCAACACGCACCTGAAGAGAGAAAGGAGCCGGTCCGACTCTAAAAGACCTTCCGTTTCCCCCTTCCCGACGAAAAATCCACACCCAGGGATGTTGTCATGTCTCTTTCCCGACATTTACACGAAACTCTATTACTTATCTACTTTTAAAGGATGGATTCTTGCTCTGAACAGTCGCACCCAGTCATCAGAACCTCAAGTACAGATGTAGTTCTTCCAACCTAAATGTAGTAGAGTCTTGTTTTCCGGATCCTTTAGCCAGGTGACAGTACTGCATGTACATAAGGTCGACGTATAACAAGAAAGAAAATTTTGAGCCGTCAAAAATCTGTACAAAGGTGTAACTCACTAAAAGTAGGGAGGTAAAAGACCAGCTTTTGTCCGTGGTTAATAAGAGAAATTAATTCACCAAAATACAATAATTAACAAAGATTGAATGTCTTCAGGGTGCTCTGGGAAATATACAAAGGTTTACTTCGGTCCTTCTTTTCACGTAATTAATATGTGTGTTTGAGGAAAACCGCTTAATTTGCACTACGTGTCACTTGTACTCTACCGAGCGGGAGGACTCGACAGTCAGAACGGTAATCACTACCGAACATAATCATCATAACTGTACCCGAATAGGTTTAACCTAAGACGTTTCTCAGTAAAATTAAAACGTGTTTACACTTTTCTACTTCATCAAACTGCACGGAAAAAAAGAATTGAGGGAGGCAACGGCTCACTGACCTCGAAGAGACCAACACTATGGTTGAAGTATAAAATATCACGAACATTTTGTGGTCTACAAAGGAATAGTCCGGTGTCTCGTTGACATCCACTCAGAGTGTCCACCTCTATAACTGTAAGACGTCAATTTAGTCCAGTACGGAGAATTCAGACGTTGGTCTTTCCCCGTCTAGAAAATCTCAATAAGTACAAAAATTTATAAAGAGACTCGTCCCTATCCTTGTCTCAATACAGATTCGGGGAAAGACTAGTAAAAGTTACCCGTCGTTTTTCCTTAATAAGCATAACAAACCCGTGGTCAAGACAAGATTCTACACTTTCACTTTTGCAATCAACGAGTCAGTACAGGTTGAGAGACGCTGGGGGTACCTGATGTCGGACGGTCCGAGGGGACAGGTACCCTAAGAGGTCCGTTCTTATGACCTCACCCAACGGTAAAGGAATAGGTTCCATAGAAGGGTTGGGTCCCTAGTTTGGATCCAGAGGACATAACGTCCGTCTAAGAAATGACAGACTCGGTAGTCCCTTCGGGGAGATTCTATATATCTACTCTTTTATCCAAAAAACTTGTGCATAATACACGGTCCACGACAAGATTCACTAAGTGTCCTGACCGAGTCAACTAGGACTCCACTAGGAGTCAACTAGGATGGGACACTCCATCCCAATAATAGTAGGATTACGCATCAACCCCGTCTCTGTTTAATTCAGTGAGAGAATTCCGGTGTGTCGATCTTTCCCCGTCTCAACTCTAAGTTCGGGTTTTCAACCCGTGACCTAGGGTCCGAGAATCGAGACGTAGAGTCACGGAGGGGTCGTCACTATAGTATGGGAAGATAATTCCCCGTATACTAGGGGACGTCCTCCGTCAGTCTTTAAGTTTCGTTATAATATGTACCGACACCAATGCATACTACTACAGCACCTTGTACTAGTAGTCAGGGGGTCCTCCGTACGTATGTCCTAAGACCCTAACAAGAGCCGGTGGCGACTCAAAAACAGAACTTTGACGTAACAGACTTTTCATGTCATGTCAAGGTTCCGAAGAAAGAAAGACTTTTCTCGAACAACACTACAAATCTTATGAGATCCCTTTACTGAGTGGAAGATTGGATTTTTGTTTTGTTTTGTTTCTTAGGGAATCCAACCAACAGAGACTACGGTAAGTGACTCCTGGATACACACGACCCACTAATTCTGGGACTTCTCGAAGGGTCCCTTAACACATAGGGGGTTTTGTCTTTTATCAACAACTTCAAATAACTCCTGAATGATGTCCAGTCAGTGGTAGGAGTCAAGAAATGTGTTAAAAAATAATATTGATGAAATTTTTATCCACAAAGTGGACGTAAGACGACCCTTAACTCATACTCACTCAAACTCGATACGTAGATGAAATTTCCGTTTCAGAAGGGAGTTTTATTTTACAACTCTACTAACTCAAAATGACAGAGACTTTTCTAGTATAATAAGTTGTTATAAGTACCTTATAGAGGATATACAATTTATAATTATCATAGGATCCAGGTTCCCTTTGTCGTCACCTAGTTTGGTTTTACGACGAGAGTTTTACCTCGATTGTAAAATCACCTTTGTCTATCTGTTATTTAAGTTAATTCGTCTAGATTATGATCTACGAATTCTCACTACCCTTCTTTATTTTTTCCCTTCCCCCTATTCATTACTCAATTATTGTAGCAACACACGTAAGAGTGAGTCAACATAGACTGAGAAACACTGGGGATACCTGACATATCGGACGGTCCGAAAAGACAGGTACCCTAAAAGATCCATTCTTATGACGTCACCCAACCGGAAATAAGAGATCCGCGAGAAGGGTTGGATCTCTAACTTGGACGCAGAGGACACCGAGGACGTAACCGTCCGTCTAAGAAATGGCGACACGGTGGACTCTTCGGGGTTCGTCACTCACTCAACGTCAAAATTCATTGGTCGATTCTCTCCTGGAGACACATACATACATAAATGACTTCAAATTAATTTTTAGATCAGTGGTGAAGACGAATCCCAGATACTAAAAAGAGGTAACGAAAGTATTTTAGGAATACATGTGCCCGAAAGGACCACCAGGTCACCAATTCTCAGGTGGACGGTCACGTCCCCTGTCTGTGTCCAAGTTCGGGACCAGACCCTTCTAGGGTGTATCGTACCTCATTGATTCGGTCGCACGCCGTTGATGACTCGGGAGGCCGACGTTTATGACTTCGGACGCACGACGTCTCGGACACGGCACGTTGTCCTCTGCGGTGGCGTCACTCTTCGGGTCCGGTGTTCCTGCTCATCGGGGGTGCGTGACGTTGACCTCTTTCGGACACACGCCGTTTCTGGGTCGCGTCGGTCTTTGTTTACTTACGTTCACTTCTTTCTCAGGAATACATGTTTCGCAAATTGTTGTACCGGAACGGATGGAGAGTAAAGTATCTCGGATGGGGGCGGGGGGTGGTATTTGACACGAGGGCGGGGGGTGGTATTTGACACGAGGTCGGGGTGCCTATCTAGAAGCAAAGGAACTTGTAGGGTGTAGGAAAACAGGAGACGGAAAAACACACGGTAAAGGAGACGACCGCTGTACAAGAGTGAAGTAGCTCCTTCTAAAAGACCCGTAGTGAGTGAGGAGATCAAGGTGAAGTAAGGTAGGGTGTCACAGACTGATTTTGAAATAACCCCAACAGAAACGAATTAGGTACATCTTCCTTGTCCACATGTATCTGTTCCTCCTTCCCTTCTCTTTTCCCCTTTTCCTGTCCTTCTATTCGGACTTTCCTTCCCTTTAATTTCAATTTCCTCCTTCCTTCCCTTTTTTCCTCCCTTTTTTCCTTCTTTCTTTCCCTCTCACCTATTTTTTTGTCTCTTCCTTTCCTTCTTTAATCAAATTTTTTAAAATAACTTCATATCAACTAAATGATGGAACACAAATTAAGACGAATTGTCTTTTCACTAAGTCAATATATATAAGAAAAAGTATTAGAAAAGTTAATACCAAATAGTATCCTATAACTTATATCAAGTGACATGACATAACATCCTGGAATAAATAATAGGTAAGACATATATTATCAAACATAGACGGTTAGGGTTTGAAGGTCAGAAAGGGAGGGGGTGACTTTAGTCTCAAAAACTAGTCTGTGGTGTTCTGGTCTTAACGTAAAAGTTCTGTCCTCAGACCTCTAATTAACACCTCTCCTTCAGCAAATTAAGACCGTGAGTAGACGAGGTGAAACCGTCGAGAAAACGTCAAAGTAAGAAACTCAGTTATTCTGTGACTTAAAAGACACCGGGGACCCTGACTTGAGACGACTATCTTCCTCCCTTCCATCCCGACTACTCCCTTATACGGAGACGTTTGAGGAGAACGGAGAGGGCTTCGTACTACTTAGTATCTTCAAGACTAACTTTTAAGATTAGTGTCGAAACGACAGGAGGTCTGGGGTGGGCAACTGTCAACTAAGTGAGAAAAAGTACGGGCGACGGAGAGAGATCATACCACCGAGAATACGTCCTCAGATAGTAATCGTCTGTTTCGTACTATTTAACCGGCCCCAAGGGAAGCAGGAATCTTGCATCCTATCCGACGAAAAAAATCTGACAGTCCCGGACACACCCTGTACCAGTACTTCCTTCCTTCATTATGTTATAACCCACACGGACAAACGACGACGACAACTCTTTCTCTTACTACGTAATCCTTCTTTTTCATCTAACGCTCGTAGGGTTGGGGGGTGGACGTTGGGTTCTCGTTGACTACGCCTTTTAGTAACTAGTGGTGGTCACGGGGTTGCCTCAGACGCTAAAGTAACTTCTACATTATGGGGAAAGTTTTAGTCTCATCATTTGTTAAAGATTTTAACTTAGAGTTTTTTTTTTAGTTGGGCGTATTTCAGAAACCTGAAAAAATCCAATAAATTCTAGGTCTTCCTAATCCTAACTAACTAAAACTAGAACCTTCCTCCAAGTGTCGTCAAGACCTTAGACACCAGAGGGACCTATACTACGATACTTACAGTCAGTCTATGATCGAATAAAATAAAAAATTAAACTAAGATCCTGGGACTCAGACATAAATTACAAAGTCACTCGTCTTGTCAATACAAACCGAGGTCGCTTTCTAACTATCTTCGCTAAAAGCCGACACCTTAGTTTTGTATCACTTTTTTACAGTGCAAATTTATTTTACGTCATGAACCTCCGTAGTACACCAGAGTATTGTTTACTTAAGTACCGTGTTTCAACTGTATAAAACTTCCTCTTAAAGAAAGTTTTTTTTAAACTCCACTAAGTAAAAATACTAATTGACGTCATTTTTGTTAATACTTTCGTAAAAATTCCCTTTCTTTCTCCTCGAAACTCCACAAGTATCTATTGTAGGATAACAGAAGTATACATATGCAACGGAATACGTCGGATACTTCAACATACAAACACTTCAAACCGACTTCCGGGACCTCGAGACCCCTACGAGTAAACAGGGTCCCGAGTAAACAATAAACATCAAACCATCCCCCTCTCCGTCCCTCGGAATCGTCTTCGTTACTACTCTTTAGGTGACCTAAACTTAAGTCTCTCTAGACTCACACTTATTTAGACACACTGGGGTCCGTCCATTGGATCGGAGATCTGTAGAGGGACAGGCAAGGATTTTTAACCCTGTTTTGTTCCATCTTTACTTATGAGCCACAGATCGTATCCCGGAACGTACACGAATCCTTTCCCAGTTTTTGTATTACCGTTCGTAGTCATCACAAGTAAAACGGTTGTACCAACCCATAAATGAGACAACAGACAAACTTCGAGACACGAACTATAGTGTCTAGAGTTCCTAGAATATTAGGTCTCTCCTCAACCCACCTGATTGTTCCTCACCCTTTGGTCCCCATCCTCTCCTGACTTGACTCTCATCGCAGAGTTAAAACATTAGTTCGGATCACGTCATTGATCAAGTACACCTCGAAAGCCTTTTATAGACGACTTATTTAACTCAACTTTTCCGTTCTTCACTCTAATCTTCCAATTTTTTTTAGATACTTAATCGTAGGAGGTCTCTTCGTCTTGGTTCTTCTACACACATATATATCTTTCCAAATAAAATTCCTTAACCGAGTACATCAATACCTTAGACCGTCAAAGTAAATTACTTGCGGATACATACGAAGTTTTGGGCTAAGGAACAAGTAATAGAGAAATAGAGAAATTACGATACTTCTATATGTAATAATAGAAGTTAGATGTTTACTCTAATAAACCCCCCCTCAAGTTTAAACTTTCAACGGAAAAGTACATTTCCCTAATAACCATGAGTAAAATGTAAATGAAAACTAAGAGATGAAACGAAGTAAAGGAAAAACTGATATATTGATCCTAGGGATCTTTTACTGTCCACGTTTTGTGTGTGGTAAAATGTACACTCCATCGGATTATCAATAAAGACTTGTCCCTCTTTACTGTACGTTTGCACACTCACGAACACCATTCCAGTGTCAGTGACCTGACCCGAGAGACGTCGACTTACCGGGGTACTTTCAATCACTACCGGTATCGACTTAAGGTGAATAAAAATGAGGGTAGACCCCGAGTCATTTTGAGTTCAAACAGAGACGAACTCCTTTAGTGTATTTTTCTACACATACATACACTCACAAGTGTGTGTACATACAGACTGGGAAATTCGGATAAGGGAATGCTCATAAACGTCCGTTGAACAATAGGAATAATAGAAAGAGGGATCTTAGTAAACTACATTAACGAAGTATCTTGAGGAACACTGAGGCATCACCCGACACTAGTAAATACGGAAGTTTGAGGACTCAAGAAGGACGGAACTTGCAAGTCGAAGAAGGAGATAGGTGGACCACCTGAGGATCCATACGAAGTTTTGGAGTAAGTCTACAATCGGGAGACTTCCTATGGGACGGAAAAGAAACCCGGGGGTCACTCAAGGCAAGAGAAACCACCGAGGAGAACCTGAGCACAAACGGAGACAACAACCGGAATACTACGACGACATATTAATCAAGACGGGTACTTAGATCACGGAGAAACATAAATTGTCAGAAATCTCAGACTTTTTTTTTTGTTGATCTAAACTCAGGCTCTAGACGAGAAATGACTAAAAACTTTGAACTCGTCCACTGAGTTGTAAAAACCCGGTGTCGAAAGAGTAAACGTCTGACGTCTATTATCACATAGAGAAACGTCATAATTCATCCATTATTTCGTCGATCGTGTTACGGATAGGGTACCACTCGTAGGTTCTTCACCCCACGACCACACTGATGGAGTTACACGGAAAAGGAAAACAAAAGTAAACTCGGAGGGACTCCGGTCCTCGGAATAGGAAAAATAAAGATATAGAAATCTATCTATATCGTGTCGTACGAGTCAATTAGCGTTCATTTAAGACACACTCAACTTAGGTATCTTAGTAAAATGTTTAGGTATCCGACACCAAACGTTTGAAATAGCACTACTAAGTAATTCCCTTAAAAGTAAAATAGAAGTACAGACCCGTACCCTGACGAAGAGAGGGGTTCTTGGTAAGATGATTCAACTAGACTCATGTATGTCTCTTTCGAACAAGTCAAGTCCGGAGTCCCGGTTAACCTCCGACACAACAGGAAAAGAACACGTAGAGAGTACTTCGTAAATTGTATTCGTTTGTTGTCGTACACCAAACATTAATGTGTCGAAACTTGTGTGTCTACACCAGTAAAGATAAGCACCTACTATCATCTTCCTTCCTTTATCATCTCTCACTACTTTAGTTCGTCTAGACAAAAGTTTAAGACCGACACGGTAAACTTTGAATTCGAGAGAGACGGAGTCTCAGCAGTAATTTTGTATATAACTACGGAGGTGACACCTCTTGTCATACCTCCAAGGAATTTTTGGACTTTTATCAATATACTAGGTTATTAGGGTGAGAATTCGTAAATGAACCCTTTCTACTTTTTGAGATTAAACCTTTTTATGTACGTGGGGTCACAACTAACGTCGTGATAAATGGTATCGGTTCTGTACCTTTACTGGATCTACAGGTAGTTGTCTACTTACCTATTTCTTCCGTACCGTGTATGTATATTACCTCATAATGAGTCGGTAAATTTTTCTTACTTCATAACGGTAAACGTCGTTGTGCCTCTCTGGATCTCTAATAATATGACTCACTTCACCCAGTCTCTTTCAGTCTATAGTCTACTATAGTAAATACACACCTGAGATTTTTTACTACGTCTACTTACATAAATGTTTTGTCTTTATCTGAGTGTCTGTATCTCCTGTATCAATACCAATGGTTTCCCGTTTCGTCCCCTCCCTATTTGTCTATATATGACGATATACATTTTATTAGTTGTTTCTGGATGACATATCGTGTCCCTTGTTATAACTTATAGAACATTATCGGATATTTCCTCTTCTGAGACTTGTGTGTGTGTGTGTGTGTGTGTGTGTGTGTGCATATATATAATGACATATGGTTTTTGATTACGTTGTGACACAATATGACGTTATTTTTTTTTATTGTTTCTGTTTTTAATTGTTTTGTTCTTATCCTATTTTTATCACAGACAGGGTATTTGGACTTTCGGTTGATTAAACTACCTATACATCGAATAGTGTCTCGAGTCGTGTACTATTTGAGACTTATTTCCCATCGATTAGTCTTATCGTTAAGCCCCACTACACGGTTACACCCGATCTTCTTTCCCGTGATCCGAAAACGACAACTTCCTTAGTCCAGGTAAAGTTTTACAAACACGGTGACCGTCACCAAAAAAACACGACTTTACTTCAAAAGGTACGGACAGAAAAGGACGGGTACTTACTTACTTAGGTAAAGTCCTATCGATGTGTTACCACTCTAACACGTTAACCATTCCTTTTCTCTGATGTTAGTGACAAAATCAGTATATTTTTATAAGAAAACATCACTGAGAACCTGTTTGACGTCTACTTGCACTAAGTCAAAACAGGTATCGAAAAAAACACATACATAAGAAAAGGGGAATCACCCCTTTTAAGAGGGGTCAGTCCACTTTCCTGGACTACACCTTAAGGTGGCATCGGTGACTTGATTACGCACAACGAAAAAGGAACTTCCACGGATTCACCACCCTGACATACAATTAGGACAGGACTTTCCACAGTAAATCGTCGTCCCTTTTATACAATGAGACACGTAATTACCTCTTCCCTAATAAAAGTTTGTAAAGTTTTGGGGCTTCTGAGACAAGTCCCTGGAAGGGAAAAAAAGTGATGGGTAAATCTCTTTTCCATGACATCGATAGGTGCTAAATCTTTATCCCGAAATTCAGATCCCTTCCTTTGAATTACAGTCTTTTAATTTCCACTTTACACACGACGAGTCCGTCAGACCTACGATGTGTCTCGGGACATTGTGTGTGGTGTGTGTGTGTGTGTGTGTGTGTGTGTGTGTGTGTGTGTGGGGTGTGTGTGTGTGTGTGTGTGTGTGTGTGTGTGTGTGTGTGTGTGTGTTTGTTTTTTGGAAAATGGGTCTCATACCACCACTAAAATGTTTTCGTTCCAATCCCAATGTCTTCACGAGTCTTTAAGATGGTTACGGAATACCAAACCCAACCTTTTATAGGGTGAATTTCGTCCTTCCTCTCTATTTTCGTTTTTTTTTTTTTTACCTTGTTTCCTTCCGACACAGTTACCTATACCCCAACGTCTCCTTCCTCTGAATTGAGACAAAGCTTACCCCCTCTCCCAGTCTAGTGGACGGGTCTTGGACTGTCCTTCCCTTACCCAGACTTGACCTACGACCGACAGTACCGGAGGGGACGTCTACCGACCTGGAGGGAGAATTGGAGACATCTACCTTGACACAAACCCCCTTCTTACTTCCTCGATCCGACTCCCATTCACACTGAAAAGGGGACCTTCTGAAACCTCGAAAGAACCTCACTCTTTTTTTTGGGTATGACGTCTAACTCCCCATTTAATCTCCGTAAAGATCTACTCTTTTCGGTTCACTGTACCGAGTCTGAAACACATCAGTTCGTCCTCTCTCACCCGACGACCAACCTATGACTCGGTCGGAGAACCTCTATGAACAGTCCCCCTCTTTGTGTAGGACCAACCAAGAACCTCCCGTCTAACCAAAAGTAAGGACTGAGACCGTTCTTCTCACTCCGTCCCTCTGATACAGTGGAAAGGCACGGAGTCAATGAAGTGGACATGTTACCCCACTATTCTGGACACAGTGGTCATGAACTCTGGAATTTACTCCGTAATGTTCTATGTATACGTTTGTGCATATATACATATATCACAACCCGAACTGAGAATTTATAAAGGACGAAGAGCCGATGGAAGTTCATAAAACGTCGGTAAACAAATATACCGTTAGTATCCATTCCCAGGTAGGATGTACTTGTCAAAGATTTCGACCTGTGTCTACGGGGGACAAGGACCGAAAACGTCACAGGAGAAGAAAACATCAGGGACACTGTCAAATCGCCAGAACCCTTAAAGAGTCGCCAGACAAAGGACGTCACCTGTCACTCAAAGGCTCCTCGTCTCTTTTGGATGAGAGAGACATGGACGTCTGGAGCAAAGTACCACGAAGTGAAATGACGGAAGAGTTCTATGACGCAGACACTGTTTGACTTCCATATGCCGTTGGGACGTAGCTCTTCGGAGAACAATCGGAAAAATGGTCGTCGTAGACGAGTGAAGTACATAGACACAGTGTAAAACCATTAAGAACGTCACAAAGTTCGGAAAAATAATAACAACACAAACAATACCACTGGACACTAGTAACTAGAAACTAAAATGATGTTGAACGATTTCCGAGTCTAGTCAGTCAAGTCAACGAGTCAACGTACGGTGAGAAACACTGGGGTACCTGAAGGGACAGGCAGTGGTTGAGGGCTTCGGACGAGTTTGGGCACTGGAAGCGTAACCACTACGGTAGGTTGGTAGAGTAGAGACAACAGGGGAAGAGGAGGACGGAAGTTAGGACGGGTAGTCCCAGAAAAGGTCACTCAGTCCAGAAGTGTAGTCCACCGGTTTCATAACCTCGGAGTCGAAGTCGAAGTTAGGAAGGTTACTTTCCGAGTCCATTAACAATCGTCAAAAAGTGTTAGTTTAAAAAATTTAACTCCATACATGTAACACAAACATCTACATTACGATAACATGTGAATCACTGTTATTATATCACATTTGTATTAAAAATATACGTGACCCTTTGGTTTTTTAAAGTACACTGAGAGAACCACCAGACCTTGACTTGGGGGCTACAGACAGAGACTCACAGACATAAAGGTAGAGAATCGTCGAATGGACCACGTCTCCTTTGTGAGTCATTCAAAATTCTTGATGTAGTGAACCGTCAAACAAAAAAAGTCCAAGCGCAATTATACAGTAAACTCCACTTAAACATCAGAACACAAGGGGTTTATGAGAGCGACTAACGAGGTCCATTAACACCAGTTTCCTTCCCGGTTTAACGAGGTAGATGAGGTAGATCTTCCCTTGGACCTTTCAACAGCTTGAATCGAGTGAAAGAACTCGAATCTTACTTCTGTTTCTGCAAAACGATGTCACAGTCTCCTCACTAACGTGAGACTGCGAGTAGGTGTCTGGCGTAACACCATCGTGGGAGCAAAAGGGGACGTAGAGAGTGCATGGACCTTAAACGAAAAAAAAAAAAAATCGCCAGAGACGGAGTTATCTCGACCCTTCCGGGTAGACTATGAAGTATCGTTTTGGAATTTTATGTCGGATTTGGTCTATTCTTATCCGGAAAACCGAAAGGTCCACCATGATCACGACTTTCTTGGACGGACGGTTACAATCTCAGCCCGTGCTGACTCACTGAAGTGAAAGTGAAAAGTGAAAGTACGTGACCTCTTACTTTACCGTTGGGTGAGGTCATAAGATGTCTCCTCGGATTACCCGACGGCAGATACCTCAGCGTGTCTCAGCCTGTGCTGACTTCGCTGAATCGGCGTCGTCGTCGTCTGAATCGTCGTCGTCGGTCACGTACCCCGTATTCTCTGTACCCTAGGTAGGAATCCAGTCCTTCTAGGGGATCTCCTCCTTTACCGTTGGGTGAGGTCATTAAAACGGACCTCTTAGGGTACCTGTCTCCTCGGACCGCCCGACGTCAGGTATCCCAGCGTTTCTTAGTCTGTGCGGACTTCGCTGAATCGTATGTGTACTGTTAAAACAGAGAGTAATACTCACGACTATTATTCGTCTCAATTCCTACCTGTAAATTTAATACCGAATCTGTTGTTTTGTAGAGATCCTTACTTTAATGACAAGTTCAATGAATTACTCTAGAACTTTAGTGAATTTACACTCAGATTAGTTGCGGTACTACGACCCCCGAGACTTGAGTCTTGGTTTCACCTAGTAACCTCATTACTATTTTTCGTAGCACACTACTGGTAATAGAGTGTGTAAACACGTTATTCGATCTCAAATATTCGGAGAAAGTATAGTTGTCTTAGAATCATTTAATCCTGTCCTTCCCTAGTATCTTCAGTACAACATTAAGTCGGGGAAATAGAGTACTTGCCCCCTTTACCCTAAAATAAAGGTAACGAAATTTTAGTGAAGTTTTACGGACCTTTTAGTCTCGATGATAATGGAGTTGTAAAAGACCTATAAGAACTTAAAACATAAAATAATGTTTACAAAACATTCATAGCAGAACTTGGACCGGTAAAGATAAAATTTAGATTTGTGATTTTTAACATCTTACTTTTTGTCGGTCCTCAGAAAAAAAAAATTAATTCCATAGTAACTATATATGGAAACATAATCAAAATCCACAGGTTGCATCACCAAACGATACACATATAAACCCCTTGATTAGTGATGTCAGTCAAATCAATTCTCGGTAGTGATGTGCAATACAATAAGGTTGACAAAAAGAATACCATTCTTGAAAATTCTAGTTGAGAAATTCGTTGTAACGAGTAAATGTCATATCAGAACCCTTACCATCACTGTACGACATACAATGTAGGGTCCCGAACTGAAAAGAACATTGACCTTTAAACATGACAAACTAGTGGAAGTGAGTAAAACGGGAATGAAGGGGTGTAGGACCCTTGACCCTACAAAGTAAACTAACAGGAACGTCCGGACAAAACGTTCCATCCGTCCCGCTTAAATAATAAGGATGACGTGGTCTTCTCCTTATGTTCCCAACTTCTACTCTTTACAGATCCAGACAACTATGTGAAACGACGACGACAGGACTACGAGGACTCAGGAGAGGCTGAAATTCATTGGACGGAAACAACTGTGAAGTGGACGAGACAGTCGGAAGGGACGGGAACTTGACTTGACCGGAGGGTGGAAGTGACAAACGGGACAAGCTACAGACTAATGGTGGAAAACAATACCTTCCATATAAAAGAAAATAGACAACCAAAGGAGGTGTCTTATATTCGAAGTACCCGAAATAAATAAAACAAGTGTCGATCTTAGGTTTGTGGACTTTATCTAGGACGGCGTACATCAATGAGTTATTTACGAACAATTTACTACCTTACTTATTAATTTCTCCATCTACCGTTTGAGTCTATCACACTCCATTTCTCTGAATCCTTTTTCGGAGTGATCTAAAACTCTTTAAGTGGACAGGTAAACTAGACGACATTAGAGTCGAGAAGTAAGTAGGTAACTTGTTTATAAAGTCTCATTTATAACGAAGAACACAAGACCTGTTACTAGGTCCACAAACCTTCGGTGTCACTGTTTTGTCTAATCTTTCAGGATAGGTCCTCGCGAAGGTGAAATAAACCCCTCGCCCCCGCCCCCTACTCAGCACCTCTACTATTATTTAAATTCTTTATCTTAAATATTTATTTACATAAATATTTAAATATTTATTTTATATATGTATATACATATAAATAAACATTTATTTATATATCGAAACGTTGACATACACACCCCTATTCTTAATTTTATACTCCTCTGTTCGTTTGGTCTCTATTCTTCATACCCCCAAGGTAACATGTACACCGATTCTTTCAGAGAGTCTTAACTGAAAAGTGACAGATTACTTACTTCTACGTTAGTCATTAACAACTTTCCTACTTACAAAATTTTAGGGTTAACAAAGACGTAGTTTTATTGGCACTCTATCGTAAGAAGTTCATTTTACGTATCTTACGAAAGTCTGATCATGGATACTTTAATTCAACTTAGAGTTTAGATTGGACCACACACCTAAGGAGAAGGTTGAAAGGGACGAGGAGACTTTACCCATTCTTGACGGTGCACCCTCGACTGGTACCACTTCGGTACTACATCTGCAACGAGTCGGGTCAATTCGGGAAAACACTCACTTTCATGTATAGGTACCGTCAGTTTGTCGTAGGTCCAGGTTGGAGTGAGTGGAGAAGGTGAAAGGTCGAGACACTGGAAGTGTAAAGGTCCCAAAAGTAAGAAGGTCACTACGACAATTAAAGATGTAATCGGTAGAAAGATTGCACGGAGGGTCAAGGACTGGACGTTATCATCGAGTTGTCTGTAAGTAAAGAGTAAGGGAACACATAGACAAAACGTAATTTTAACGAGACAATACCTCCCTAATCTCATGGTACGTTCACACTTTTTCTTTGTCAGGAAAAGACACGTGTACATGGTCGTCATTAATGTCCCGACACTATGTACTATTGGTAGAGTACAGTCGAGTATTTACTGTCATGTAAAATTAGTCTAAAATCTACAATACTTCCGAGGTTCATTAATGTCAATAAAAACGAAATTTTAACGTAACGAGAATAATCTTAAGAAAATAATTCAGAGGGGCGTGGGACCATCAATACCTTCGAACATCTTAAAGATTCAGTCCAATGACCCGTCCTCTGCCGTCAGTCTGTCTTCGAGAATAATAAATCTAAGTCCTTATCCAGGTTTTTCTACGACGACGTCTAGGACCTGAACGACCATCGTGACCTTGAGTCTCCCCTCCGTCCGAAAGGACAATAGAGACGACCAAGGACGAGTAA
Organism: Capra ibex; assembly: GCA_006410555.1. Lineage (NCBI taxonomy): Eukaryota > Metazoa > Chordata > Mammalia > Artiodactyla > Bovidae > Capra > Capra ibex. The sequence continues at coordinate 2,900,734 of SJYO01031364.1, read as the reverse complement.
CAACGAGTAGAAATAGGACTGTATCACGAAATAAAGAGGAAATGTCTGACGGGAGACCAGGTAAAAGACACTCCGTCAATAATAATTTTACTCTTTTCTCTACGAGTTTATGTAATCATAAACAAGTAGGTTTTGGGAAATGGTGACCATACGAGACACAATCCACAACTCGGTCCCCTAGTTTTTCAGACACGTCTACAGGGACCGGGTCTTCCTTCCGTCTAGGTCCTACCCTTGTGTCTAGGGGTCCACGTCGGAGTTCCAAGAAAGGTAAAGTGACACAGTTTCTGAATCCTGGGTGAATTCCCGGTTTGACATTATAATGATTACTATTAGTAGGACTTTTTCTAACCCGACATTCTACTATGTCTGCCCGGTCCTAGTACTTCATTTGTTCTGACACAAAGACGGGAGTTCACACGTATGGGATAGTCCCATCGTGAACTGTTCGGACTGCTGTAGTAGTTTATAGTGGTCAGAAGACTGGTCCCTCCGTGGTACGGTCCCCACAAGGTACGTACGACATTTCAGGCTCGTTTCGAAAGACTACTGACATCACAATAGGGACAAAATGTCTACTGTTTTGTTTCCGAGACACAGAATGTATTGAGTGGGGTCCGTCCACACGGGGTCTCAGGCACTAGAGTACTTCGTGATCACAAGTCCCCGACCCCCACCCCTACCCTTGACGTAAAATTACCCTAACGTCTGTCCCCGTCTACATAGTCACGGGTTAAAGGAGAGTTTGGCGACTGTGAAGAGGTATAAAAAAAAAAGACCTTGGAAGAGACCGAAAGGGGAACCAAGTAACCCCACTGGTACCCTCGGAAGAGTAAACTCTTCGACGACCCATACGGATTTGAGTGTGGAAAACTCGATTAACACATGTTAAATCGTAAGCGTTTCACGACTGTCAGGAGTAAGTTTGGTTCACACTTTCAAAAATTTAATCGAAAGTGTCAAACTAAGTGTTCGTCGTTTACGTTTTACCGTATCCTAAGTAAAAAAGGTTGGTGACAGTGCTACCGTAGCGACTTCCGATAGAATCGAGTAAAGGAAGTTGTCAATTCTCTTCTCCGACCGGTCCCCGTGACAAGAATCATCTGCTTGCAAGATCTTCTCTAGCGTCACGACACCAAAGATTTTATTATCTAGATGGTTAATGTACAACCGTCGGACCTTGTGGTACACACTTCTCATCCTTGAAACCTTAACCTACCAGAACCCAAACCATAGAATCAAGTCAACGTATGACCAAAAAACGTCGTAGAATAAGAACGTATGACCAACATACTTAAACCTGTCCAGTCAATTTGGTAACCAATCGGAGTCGAATGGTGTAACACACCGAAGGGACTATCGAGTCAACCATTTCTCAGACGGACGTTACGTTCTCTGGGGGTCAAGCTAGAGACCCAACCTTTCTAGGGGACCTCTTCCCCTCCCGTTGGGTGAGGTCATAAGACCGGACCTCTTAAGGTACCTGACATATCAGACACCCCAGCGTTTCTCAGTCTGTGCTGACTCACTGAAAGTGAAAGTGAAACGGAGTAACATTTTACCTCCATTACAAAGGTCAATAATTTTCCGAGATCACTCCTATTTTACTATTGCGACATACAGTTGAACCGTGTCGTCGACTGTAGTCTCTTTAGAGTCACTCAATCTCGACAATCTAAGTAGAACTTGAAAAGGACGTTTATTATAAACGACAGAACCTTAAAAAAAGGTCATCCTTTGTAAATAACTCGTAGACAACACACGGTTCACGACACCTCTATTCAGCTATTGTTTTGTCAGGACGATACTTCCTGGAGAGTCACGTCTCTGTTTGTGTATTTTTACCGGACTACTATGTCGCACTATTCACGTCACCCCGTCACCCCCACGTCTTGTCGAAGACTAGTGGAACCTCCCTCACCACTATCTGTTGGAATCCCTTAGAAGTTACTCCATAGTAGAATGTGACCAGTTGTACTGGTAATATTTTTTCAGATGTTTATTATTTAAGACCTCTCCGACACCTCTTTTTCCTTGGGAAGACGTAACAACCACCCTTACATTTAACCACGTCGGTAACACCTTCTATCATACTGCTAGGGAACTTTTTGACTTTTATCTCAATGACTCATTAGCACGTTAACATAAGGGTCTGTATATAGGTCTTTCTTGACTAAACTACAAGTATTGTCGTGACATGTGTTATCGGTCCTGTACCTGCGTTAGATTTACCGGTAACTGTCTCCTTACCTATTTCTTTAACACCATGTATATATGTCACCTTATAATGAGTCGGTATTTTTACTTACTTTATTACGGTCCCAACCTGGATCCCTAATAGTATGATTGACTTCATTCGGTCTCTTTCTGTTTATACCATCCTATCACGAATATAACCTTCTTCCTATGTTTACTTGAATAAATGTTTTGTTTAGCTAGGTGTCTATGTCTTTCGTTTAAATACGAATGGTTCCCCCTTTCACCCCTCCCTAATTAACCCTCCAACCCTAACTATATATGGATGGGGATATATATTTTATATATTGGTTGTTCCTGGACGATATATCATGTCCCTTAATATGAGTCATAAAACAGTATTGGATGTTCCCTTTCTTTAGACTTTTGATTAAATATAAAGATATACATAAATATAAGAGAAATAAATGAGTACATAAGAAAAATATTTGACTTAAGGACACGACATGTGGACTTTGATTGTTTTATAACATTTAGTTAAGATGAAGTTAAATTTTTTTCCTTTTGGAACCCTTCGTCGTCTCAAAACTTTCTATGTATACTTAGTCACTCCATTCCTCTCAAAGTCCCTTTCTTTTATTGGGTACTGTCTCCGTCTCTCCACTCTTTCTCATTTCAAGTAAGTTCCTCTAAGATCCACAAAGGGTTACCAACGTCGTATGACACACACTCATTCATTGAATTGGACGGAGGTGAAAGAGTGGACATTTTACCAGTATCAATATCCGGGACAGAATATCCCGACAACAGTCTTATTTTACTTCGTTCAGTTCCTTATAGGAACCTTGTGAGGAACCGTGATTCATCGTCTCTTACAAGAGTTAATGGTAATTCGTCACAACTTGGCACAAATTACCTATAGTAATGAATTCTCGAACTCCTGAAACTACTACAGTCTCACGTAAGACAATAGTCTTCCCCAAAACATGTACACTATAAGGGATTCGGACGAACTAGTGATCGACCTACCGCTTGTGAATAAAAAATCTCATTTAAGAACCACCATTAGAAAAGAGTCCTGGAAACACGAGATTTCAACCCCTCATGACACCAATCTACGTTCTCTGCTCTAGACACAAGAACAAGATTCTCTTTAAATGGATCCACTCTAAGATTGTCAAGTTTTCTCTTTTAATTTTCTTAAAAAATAAAGAAAAACAAATCCCTGGAGACAAATTATGTACGTGTCTGTGTGTATGTGTTGTGTTGTCATAACCGTAACCTCTAAACCTTATTTTTGTGTGTAAGTCTCCTCTATCTTGGACTTCCAAATCGTCCTTACTGGGAAACAAATAAATTTACACAAGGACTATAAGTACAGTTCGATTATCCCAATAACCCGTCCACAGCTTCCGCAATACACCTGTTCACTTTTTAGGTATCCCGCGTCTTTACAAAAGACCGAATAAACAAACGAATCGTGATTTTGGTTCTAAACTACGGTCTACTAGAGGGACGAATAAGGGTGGTACATGGTCTCTTACTCGGTCCGTTCGAGGGACCTAAACTTACAGCCCTCCTTGACTCCACCTCCCCTTCCCACCCGTCCAACCTGTATCGGGGGTTAGTCTCTACGTCGGAATCCCAATTCTCGTATGTGTGACTCGAGTCTGGTGGTGGAGTCCTACAGACGAACGAATGGTCAACACATTGGAGTCCTTTGAGTGACTAAAGGTACCCGGAGTTAAAAGGGTAGACATTTTACCCCTGTGTCTCGTCATCGATGGAACACCTCGACGGCTCACAATGGTACACTTTAAGAATCCGGTCGGCGACCCACAGTCCTCCCGGTGCTTAAGATGAGAGGACCTCGTTCAATCGGTCGAAGAGACTCGGAGACAAAGGACACTAGTCGTACGGACAGTAGACGTTGACAACCTTCCGACCTTTTTCTCCGTTTCCCCTCACCCACGAGTCCTGTACCGAGGAAGACCACGTCTCAAGTCCCCTGGACCAATGACCGATACTTCGGAGAACGAAGACGAAGGAGCCGTGTGTGCGGACCCCTCCCACACTGCCTAGTTTGTATGTCACGTACGTAAATCGTGTTCCGGTCCGGTGTCTGACTTCGTGTCACAATGGACGACAACACATGACTCGGGCCGACCGGTCTAACTCGGACGTGCGACGTCGGAGGCTTCCCTAACTTCGTCTACATCTAACACAGAGGTACATCGGTCACTTATCAATGCCACTGACTGAGAGGTGTCACCGTCGTCCTTAGTTATGTCTACCGACGGACTAGTTAAAGTCATGTCACATAGACTATCTGAAGTGCCTGGTGCTGTGTGTCTACGTCTCTCTCCTAGACTCCAAAACGGCTCGGAGGTGTCGTCCTACCTAAGAGTGGCAAACGAGGAGTAATCTGGGTCCCACGAATAAAAGGTTGTGTCTTGTGTACGTTTAACTGTTGTCCGGGTACGAAAATCTACATTAGATCTTCTTACTCGAGTACATGTTCGTAATTAAACGAATCAAGTCGTAGTCCCAAAGGTCTCAAAACACTACACACAAAGTCAAACCCGAAAGAAGATAGACCTCTCCCCGAATTCGATATATTAATTATAGAATGGAGAAGAAAGGGAAAAGTCTACTTAGTTTCTCCCATCCCAACGTCGTGACAGATGATACGTTTAAGGGAAGATGAATCCCATCGATCTTCCCGTGTCCTAAAACGAGACGAGAGACCGTAGAAGGTTTGTTCGGACTCACTAGTCGGAGTCTTTAAAGGTAGTGTCCTGTTCAGACAACTTACTTAGGTTTCATAAATCTGGAACGAGGTAGAGACGGTAGAGATGTCTCGGGTTCTCACGACGAAGAGACCTCAAGTGATCCTATAATTTACGACGAAGTCTTTTGATATAGGTAACGACTTAGTACTTTTGGAAAACAACTGTGTTGTTTCGTGAAAAACCACCATGTACAGTAAAACAGTATCGATCTAATATTTCCTAGTATAGAATAAAATTAAACTGTACATCAAGATTAATATTAGGAACTTTGGAGAATGGTACAGATTGGATTATCACACGTGGATCCCATCCAAGTCGTTTATGTACAACCTGAAACTAATTTTCTACCGAAAATTTTTTACTCTTGTATTCATGGAATTTACACAGTCGATTTAAGTACACAGTCGGACTTTAGTAACCAGACATTAGTGACGAGTAAGGGTGAATGGAAAGAATTTGCACGGAAATCTTTACCGTCAGATCATTATTCTTATATTGTCTCACGAAACAATTTCCGAAATCGTTACCAAAAAATTTTTCTTCACGATACAAAAGGATTCAGTCCTTCCTCCTCTACTCGTCTTTGTCACTACCTGTCCAGGACTCTCCCTGTCACACAGTCTCAAAGGATGTATGGTAGAGAGTAGAGTAGAAGTGAGTCGTGGGTCGACAAGTGCGACAAAAGGTCTACTCCTTGACTCCGAATCTATTCGCACCGGTTTTATTACATCGAAGATACTTTTTTTTTTTTCCGAGACTATAATCTTTACTCTTCTCTTTCATAAAAGATGAAGGTCAGTGATGATCCGATTTCCGAGATCGATTACGTATTACTATTCTGTTCTTTTTCTTTTCTTTTGTAAAATTCTTACTTCCTTTTCTAATTCGATATTAATATTCGACTTTTCTTCTATTATATCGAAGATTGACGAATCTCAAATATTTGATGGACGTTTATATGTAGAGTAAGTGGGAAAAGTCATTTGAGTAGGTCACCCTTAAAAACTGTCAAAACACCAACTCTGTTGTCTCGATCTTACAGGAACAGGTTCCTCCGACACTGATCATGTGCCCTAGGACCTGGAGTTTTTGACGTGAACTTATTATGACGCACACCGTACGACTCGTGAGTAATACACTTCTTAATGTCCGTATCTACCCCAAGGTGTTATGTCAACATTCGTCTTTATCTATGGTATACACAAAAATTGATCTAGGGAAACGGAAATATTCCAATATAATCTACAGATGAACAAAGATTAAAATCTTTTTTTACAAAGTTTTTGACTCGGAATATAGCTCTGTGAACCTAAGTCCGATGGTCGAGTTATAACTCTTATCGGTCACGTCCTCCCCTCCCCTAATTTTCCCGTTTCCTGTGGATGGTGTTGGTAGTGGTTTTTACTCGTTTTAATGTGTAGATATACACAGGGAATACAATATCCTAAATTTAAAAAGACCCTTTTGCCAGAAAGGGTTGACCCTGTGTTCCTTACACTTATTCCTTCCCCCTACCTCTCCCTCCCTTTTCCCTCTTTTCTAGTCCTTGTCTTTCTGGAACCAGCTACGTTATGTATTTTGTCTATTGGGTGTTCCTGGATTACATATCCTGTCTCTTGATATGAGTCATAAAGTATTAATGGATATTCCTTTTTCTTAGATTTTTCCACACACACACACACACACACAAATATTTACCTTAGGGACAACATGTGGACTTTGATTGTGTTGTAACAGTTAGTTGACATACAGTTAACTTTTTTTTTTTCCGGAATCCCAAGGTCTTAAGTACCCCCTTGATCAGAAGACACCCGTGAGGACCTTCTGGTTCTTTACACTCTTAAGAGAGAAAGAGACGTGAGGGAGGGAGAGAGGGTACAAGTAATCGTGGATGAGGACGTTTGTTCGGGGCAGATCCATGGTTTCTACGCCACCATTCAGTTTGTCAGAGACGGTTACCTCTCCAAGTGAACCATCGACCCTCTAAACGTACTCTTTGTGTTAAGTGTACGTTCAATGTGTCACATAATCGTACACGAAACCTCCTTTTACATCGTCTCCTCTGTCGAACTCACGTGTTCCCCATCCCGAACATTAAAATTTGTCTGCGTAGTCCCATCTGAAGGGATTCTTTCACTGTAAACTTGGATCTGAACTCCTTCCAACGTCCCAGACGACGAAACGAGCGACTCTGGTCACCTCGACGTCCACGGTTCGACCATCGTGTGGTACGAATACCCTTCTTACCGTTCCGTCGGTCACACGGACCTTGTCCCGTTCCTCCCCTCTTACCGTAGGTTCCTCTAATCTCCTTATTTCCACTCCGTCCTTCTAGTATGTCACGAAACAGGATCATATTTTTAGGGACTACGACGTTTTCTAACTCCCATCCTCCTCTTCCCCCGTGGTCTCCTATTCCACCAACCTACCGTAGTACATAAGTCACCTGTACTCAAACTCGTTCGAGGTCTTCTATCACTTCCTGTCCCTTTGGACCACACGACGTCGGGTACCACAGTGTCTCAACCTGTGTCGACTCGCTGGTTTGTTGTCGTTACCTTCTTAGACTACACAAAACTTTTGGACGACATCCCGTTAGATTCGTCTCCGTCTCTTACATACACCAATCCTCCGACATCGTCATTCATTAGGTGTTCCTTCTATTATCGTCACACGTCGTCTCATAATAGACTCGGTAACTACTCTTCAAGTATAAGATCTACCTCAGAAAGCTCACGAATAACCCAAACACGAATCCCCCGAAGGGACCACCGAGACTACGACGGACGTAACACCCTCTGGGTCCAAGCTAGGGACCCACCCCTTCTAGGGGACCTCTTCCTTTACCGTTGGGTGCGATCATAAGAACGGACCTTTTAGAGTGTCTACCTCCTCGGACCGTCCGATGTCAGGTACCCGAGTACTTCTCAGCCTGTACTGACTCTCTGATTATGAACGCGAACGAACGGTCCACGACTCCACGTACCGGGACTTCCCAATCTCGTAGGAAGTCCTCGCTCACTTATTGTGTTCGAGACGCCTACAAGAGGTTTCTCTGATTATGACCCCTCTCTCCGACACGACACACTCACTTCCTCTAACTGGAAGTCCCGAGGGTAAGACAGGACGGTACACGATCCTCCCCCGGGTCTCATTGTTGGTAAATTGGACAAAAGAATAGACATTTTACCCTTCCACCATAGATAAACATATTAAGGATACATATATTCATTGTTTATGTACAACGAATCCCTTTAGTATGGATAAACATGTAAACGATACATATATTTATTGTTTATGTCCAACGAATCCCTTTATAAATAACCTGACTACGACTTCGACTTCAACGTCATGAAACCGATGGACTATACTTCTTGACTGAATGATCTTTTCTGGGACTACGACCCTTTCTAACTTCCGTCCTCCTCTCCCCCTGCTGTCTACTGTTCTACCAACCTACCGTAGTGGCTGAACTACCTGCACTCAAACTCATTAGAGGCCATCAACCACTTCCTGTCCCTTCGGACCGTACAACGTCAGGCACCCCAGTGTTTCTCAGCTTGTAGTGACTCACTGACTTGTTGTTTCCCTTTAGTACAATTATGTATCCCATCTGTGTCTCTCCATTGTAGATCTCCGTAAATTCACAGACTTCTTACAATACAAATCCTCGGTGAGTCTTCGGTCTGGAGGAGGTTAAGGGTCCGTTCTTATGACCTCATCCAACGGTAAAGGAAGAGGTCCCCTAGAAGGACCGAGTCCCAAGCTCAAGGACAGAGGAGACAGAGAACTTAACTACCACCTCAGAAATGGACGACTCTATAACGCCTTCGGAGACATTGACACATTAATGACTGTTGAGTGATTAGAAAGGTATGGAGTAAACATATCACCTTTTCCACCATGGACGGAGGAAATTATACATCCAATTATACACTCGTACATCTTGTACGGACTGTGTGTCATTAGTTTTGATCAGGGATCGCAACGATACTCAAGGTCCCTCCAACAAGTCTTATAGGAATCTAGTAATCGTATAAACTCGACGTAACATGGACAAAGGTCCCGTAAAAAATTAAAGGTACAAAAGACTTAAGTCTAAAAATGGGGTACCAGTTTCTTAGTGTTTCTTTGGTTTGGGAAGATAAACCAAGACACAAACGAGTAGGGTACGTTAGTCTCACAGAGAAATTAAAGAAGAACCTAATCAGTACAAATGGTTGTCGAGATTTTTATACAAGGTCGAAAGTCTTTCTTTTGTTGTTATCGACATTGTTCCATAATCTCAGATATATTTGAACAGAACGAACTTCAATTACACTTTTTACATGTCCTTTTTTTTATTTCTCCCCTTTAAACCCTTTAACCCGTTACTACAAATTGGTCTTACTGTACACGTAGAGACTTACATTTTACGTGTTGACGCAATTACGGAACGGCGACGGACGGTAGGACTCCAAAATAGTGTAGTATTACGAGACTACTCCATAAAGAAACGAAAAAATCAAAAAGGTGAGCGTCTACGGTTGTTACTAATAAACATTAAAGTCTTTATTTCTACGAGTTTTCGTTGTAGACACTAAGGTATAAAAAGACACCCTAAGTCTTACGTACAGAATAAGGATAGACATTGGCCCCTTATAAACGTCAGTTTGTATTAAGGACACATGAACTAAATCGAGACCCGGTCTGACTGATTTTCCAAAATTTTACCCCGGGTACGTGAGGCATAGATGTGACACACCTAAGGGCTGGAAAATTAGGGGTAAAAGAAATTATGTTTATTTTCTCTCAAATAGTCAACTAAGTCTACTCACCCTCACACGGTACATTTAAAGTTCCTTAATACACGATTTAATATCCTGGGTAAACCCCCGAATTTATAATAAGAGATGATGTGTTTTGACCACACCTAAAATCAAATTGACTTTACCGTGTGTCACCGTCCGTTAATAAAAACAATAACATAAAGGATAAGACCGGAGGTCTTGGATTCCTGTTACCTTCCCCTATAAGTAAATATTAAACTGGAGAACTTAACAAGAACTTTACATTAAATTAGAAGTATAGTTCGTTTCAGATTACGACATAAACGGTCATTTTATCAGTAAACGTAAAAAATAACTGTTATGTTTAACACAAATTAGTTCGTCAACCGGACAATCGTAAAGGTTTACTAACTTCTGGATCAAACCAAGTTTGATGTAGGTTAAACCCCAGTCTACATAAAACAAGAACAATTAATAGTCTCATGTATTTCAACGAAAAAATTGTAACACGACGAAAAAAAGGGACTACAGGTCCAGGGTTTATCGGCGCTAGCGAATAGAGACCTTCTTTCGGTCTCTCGAGGATTTAAAAACAAAGACGTAAACGTTTACAGTCGGGTCGAAACTTCTCATCCATCATATATAAATGGATTATCTTGATTGAATAAACTAGCAACTTTTCTGACACGACTTCACCTACCATCAGGACCTGGTGTCTAGTTTTCCGATACCAAACTACTAGTAATGGCTTCTCTTTGTCAAAAGGTCAAAGGTCGATACACTATGGAGTGGAGAGACTCGGCAACAAAGTAATAAATATTTGTTCCTCCTGTCGTTACAGGAAAGTGAATGAAATCCCAAAAGAACTCGAAAATAGGAAACTCTCCATCGCATCGATTCGACCTTCCCTACGGTCGGAGTTGGAAATGATAGGTCTACTGGAGTCCATCCGAGAGCTTAGGGACGGAGTCAAAGAATTAGACGTATCTTTGAAGTGGACATATCCGTGTAATTATCATAAATGAGGCGTCCCAAAAACACTCAGTGTCAATTATACCTTTCGACATTTGTTACGGACTGAACACCCTTCACGGTCAAAACGACGACAATAGTAGTAGTAAGAATAACACTTATCGTAAAGGTGTATCTCAATAATACACCTGATTTAGTCAAGGATAAACGTTTCATGAAGTTTCTTTGGGATTACGTATCACTCAGGAGAATTCATAACCGATGACAAAAATAAAAATCAATCGACGGTAAATAATTCACGAGTGACCTACATTCCGTAATCCAATCCTTAGGAACATCGTCACACACCCCTCCTCCTCAATGATTGTAGTAAAATGTCTACTCTTTTTCCGAGACTCTTCAATCGGGGGGTTGGGAGTACCACCCCTCGACCGACTCACTCGTCGTCAGTCCGGACCTCCCGTACGTCAGACCGGGGTCCGTCACGGGAAAGTGCAGACACAGAGAAGTCAGGACACGAGTCCGGGGTCTCAGGAGTCGAACCTCAGAGGGAGTCTGTGGACAGGAAACTCGTAACAAGATCTGGGAAGACAGTGTGTGTCCCGACACGTAGAAAGAAACCGGAACGAAATTAGTACCACTGGGCCCAACCTGGTGAGACGGGGTGAGTGTGGACGGTGCCCTCGACGATGAACCGGACCAACAGAGATGAGACTCCCTTGTCCTCAGACTCCGACTTTTGGATAAAGTCAAAAGAAAAAGGGGGATTTATGGACAACGTAGACAAAGAGGGGGAATAAGGGAGGAGGCTGGACGAGAGACAATAAGGGTTATGTCATGGAGAACAGTTATTTACATATTCCTGTTACTACTACTGTCACTACCCAAGATCAAACAGAGTCTAAATCTGTAAGTCACTATTAACTTTTATAGTTTACACGAACCTAAACAAGTGTTTTTGTGTCCACTATTATAATCGTCTGTAATTAACTCTCAAATGATACACGGTCTGGATAAGATTCGTGAATTGACAGACTTCGTGGTCAATGAATCAATAAATAGATTAAAAGTCCCGATCCATGACTATGGTTGACGTCAGAGGTACCAGACGTCCCTCCACCCATTGACAATCCTCGTCTCGACCGCCTCGGAAGTTGTAAAAGAAGACAAGTAGAAAAAAAGAACTACAATTAACCAACCAACTCGTGGTAAGTGAACCGTGGTACGTCCACTACGTGTACCTCTTTCTCTTCCCACTCCTCGACCTCAAATAATTTGGACGTACACGATCCGTACCCCGAGGTAAGAAATGGGTACATCAGTAGACAATGCAACTACTGTTAGGACACTCTATCCGTACGAGAAAGAGGACAATCCATCCTCCAATGACACCTGACCTCAGCAAGTCTACATAAAGGGACTGTGACAATGTACTGTTTCAGTCCTAAACTCGGGTCCAGAGAGAAATGTACTTCGAGTCTGAAAACGCCCCCAAACTCAAGAAGTGAAAGAGGAGGGAGATCAAAATTCTGATGTCGCATTTGTTTTATCTGTTACACGGACGGAATTTCTCTGAATGTGAGATCCTATTCCTTCTACACCATGTTTGTATGTTACCTGATGATGAGTCAGTATTTTTTCTTTCGTTCCTACAGTAAACGTTGTTGTACCTACTTGGAACCCTAATAGTGTGATTCACTTCTTTCGGCACTTCTTTGTCTGTGATACACTACTTTGGTGAATATACACCTTAGATTTTATACTGTGTTTATTTGTATCGATAATTCGTTTCTGTCTTCGTGTCTGTACCTCTTGGCTGTACACCAACGGTTCCCCCTCTCCTGCACCACTTCCCTATCTCACCCTCAAACCCCAATCTTCTACACTTCATAATATATGTCTTCCTTATTTGTTGTTTCAGGATGACATATCGTGTCTCTTCACATAAGTTATAGTACACTATTTGGTATTACCTCCTCTTACACTTTTTATTACATATACACACACATATATATATACACACACACACACATAGTAATTAGTGAAACGAGATGTCGTCTTTAATTGTGTTGTAACATTTAGTTAATTTGAAGTTATTTTACATCTTTTCTTCCTTTCTATAAAGCACCTTCCGTCAGTCTCCAGTTTAGTTCGTCCCGAAACACCTTGTCCCATTCACTTTCACTTTTGACAAGTCAATACAGACTGAGAAACGTTGGGGTACCTGTCCAAGGAGATAGGTACCTTAAGAGGTCCGTTCTTATAACCTTACCTATCGATAAGGGAACAGGTCCCCAAGAAGTGCTGGGTCCTTAGTTTGGGTCCAGAAAACGTAACGTCCGTCTAAGAAGGTGGACTCGGTGGTCTCTTCGAGAATGACCTTATCCCATTCTTGGACCCTTAAATACGGTTGAAGGAATTTTGGATCTTATTTCAATCGACACACTGGAACTCGTTAGGGAAATATAGAGACTCAGACGTCCAGAAATTAGACAACACACACCCATCATTACGGAAAGGATACATATAGAGTCCCTAACTGGTAGTTTACCGTTCCTTTAGATCTTAGATAGAAGTTTTCGGTGTCTCTTTCTACCGATTAAATCGTCTATATAAATAGAGACATTTTTCTCCTCAGAAACCTCCTGACTAAATAAATTTTTTTCTTCTTTTTTTCGACTCGTCACCTTAAGGACTCACGGTCCAGAGAGTAATTGATCATCATCTTTATCTTCATTATTACTACTACTATTATTCTTATTTATAAGTCATCCGACAATGACACACGGTCTTTGGTTCGAAACTATAAATTTATATAACAATAAATTAGGATTGTAGTGACATATTCTGTAGCTACGACAATGATGGAAGTAAACTGTCAACTCCCTACGTCGTGTCACTATGACAGACAAAGGTACACAAACCAATACTTATAGTCTTTTAAGTTGTTCACCGGACTTCTTAATTCTATAAATAAAAACAATATAATAATATAATTTTCTTCTCACTATCATTTGATCACGACCCTTTAGACGAGTTCTTTTAGTAGTTCTTGGGTTCTAGAGGACGAAAAGACTAGGTAGTAGGGATGACACACCAATAAAAAAGAGTACTCTCGTCTCATCGACGACATCGAGGTCAAAAGAACAAAGTCAAGGTGCAGTCCTCTTTCCTCTTAGTAACGTCCGTCCCATTTTCGTAAGTTGAACACTCCGAAACGGAAACCCCCCTTCCCTCTGTAAATAGACATAGAGGAGACGGAGGTTGGAATCGATTTTCCCTTCGTCCTAGGACCTTAAAGTGAAGAATCGACTCGTCCGGTTTCACTGTTTCATACAATTACTCGGTCCGCGTCAGTGTGACGACCGATTACCACTTTGTCCAAAGTCGGTTCAGTAAATCTGAGAACCTCAGTATCGGAAATGGTGTCACGATACCACAGTGGGATGACCCTCTCCGAAATCTTGGAACCCGGTCAATAATTGGAGAGATACGGTTACAAAAATAAACATATTCCCCTCATTATTCTTATAAATTTGTTAACCCAATAACCTTCTTATTTCGTCAGTATTTCACTAAGGGTGTCACAGACCCTATATCAGTCACGTGTCGTTCATTTCCGACGAACAAAAGGAGACGGAAATAACGTACAACGTCTGCAACACAGAAAATGTTTAACTTCAAAACACTGTTGGGATCAACTCGTGCAGACAACCACGTCAAAAGGTTCTCGTAAACGGGTGAAGTATAAAGACACAGTACAAAACGATTAAAGACGTTATAAAGTTTGAAAAAGTACAATATAAACAATACCACTAAACACTAGTCACTAGAAGTGACAATGATGAAACTAAGTGATCTCCGAGTCTACCACCAATCCTAAAAATAATTATTTCATAAAAATTTAATTCATTACATGTAATAAAAAATCTGTATTCCGTTAACGTGTGAATTGAGTCATATCACATTTATATTGACAATTTAATTTCATATTAACTAAATATCATGTAATCAAGTCCACACGTTGTCACTAAGTCATGAAAATATCTAATGTAAGGTAAATTTCAATACTATTTTGTAACCGAGATAAAAGAGACGATATGTCATATAGAAACATAGAATAAATAAAATATGTATTATCGAACATGGAGAATTAGGGGATGGGGCAGAACAGGGAGGAGGGAAGGTAGAAGGGTGACCATTGGTGATCAAACAGGAGGTCTAGACAAAGACAAAATAATATAAGTGAGTAAACAGAAGTAAAAAATCTAAGGTGTACATTCACTAATACATGTCACAACCAGAAAAAGGCTGAACAAAGGATTTTGTATTATAGGAGACCCAGGTAGGTACAACAACGTTTACTGTTTTACAGTAAGAAAAATTCCGATTCATCATAAGGTAAATACAATTATGTGGTGAAGAAGTAGACAAGTCGACAACTACCTGTGAATCCAATGAAGATACAGAATGGAGACGACATTGATTACGACGACACTCGTAACCCCACATATATAGAAAAACTTAATCGCAAAAACAAAAGAAACCGATATATGGGTCCTCACCTTAAAGACGAGATAATAAATATCACATGATATCTGATATCTATATCATCTGATATCAATAAATATCGGAAAAAAAAAAAATTTAAAACCGGTACAGTGGACCGGGTGTCTTAGAATCAAAAGACTGTTCCCTACTTTGGACGTAAGGGACATCACCTTCACTCCAATTGGTGACCTGACGGTCCACTCAGGGACAATAAACACCAAAAAACCTACTATCGGTCTGTCGACACTCCATTATAGAGTAACACTAAATTTAAATGTATAGGGACCAAACACTACAACTCGTACAGTAGCACAGAACTACCGGTGGACATACAGAAGTGAACTTTTTACAGATAAGTCTAGAAGACGGGTCAAAATTAGTCCAATAAACCCGAAACTATAACTCAAGACACTCGTCAAATATATAAAATATATAATTGGGAAATAGTCTGTGTAGTAAACGATTATAAAATAGAGTACGTCAACCAACAGAAAAACAAAAAGACAGATACCGAAGGAAATAACACGTTTTCGAAAATTCGAAATGATCCAGGGTAAACAAATAAAAACGAAAACAAAGGAAACGGACTCCTCTGTCTAGGAGTCTGTGTTGCAAAAAAAAAAATGAAAAAATAAAAAATATACGTGGCTCTTTGGTTTTTTTAACTCATTGAGGGAAATAACACTATAAACGAAATAACACCACCAGACGTCGACTTAAGTATAGAGTCTCCATACAGACATATATAATCGGTAAAAATGATAATGTAACAAAAACAGGAATGACAATCGTCTGTCAAGTCAAAGACACGGTCGTAAATACCTTTGTCTCTTAGTTTGTTTTATACTGTATTGTTCCAATTCAGTCACTACCTCACTCCCCGTCGTCATTGTCCACACTTCCTCTCTAACTCCAAGGAACCTCCATTTACCCTTCTCCATTTTCTCCAGATCACCAATCCTCAGGACCAATAGTGGGTCCACCGGGTCCAAGCTGAGGACCACACCTTTACGGTTGGTTTTTCCCAGCCCTTCTAGGGGACCTCTTCCTTTACCGTTAGGTGAGGTCATAAGAACGGACCTCTTAAGGTACCTGTCTCCTCGGACCGACCGATGTCAGGTACTCCAACGCTTCTCAACCTGCGCTGACTCACTGATAGTGAGAGTGAGTTTCTCCACTCCTTGAGTCCCTACTTTTCTACTAACAAATATCTCTACTACGAGAAATCCACCGCTTTTTTTTTTTCTACTTTGACCCGAGTAGTCTTTTTTTCTCCTTTCTAACAAGGACTATCTCCCTTGTCGTATACGACTTTTCCACGTTTCCGTGTCTTCCCAGTCTCACGTCGTGGAGGACCCCCTTCCCGGTCCGAGAGGTTGTCCGATTTGTCGTCACACCCACACCCGTTCTGAGGACTCGGTAGAAGAAGTACGGTCCACAAGGGACTCGGGATCCCTGTGTCACTCGTCACCCCCCGTTGTGGACGAGAGTTCTTCGTGGAGGACAACCGTGACATAGAAGAGTAGATGACAACGACGATTCAGCGAAGTCAGCACAGGCTGAGACACGTTGGGGATCTGTCGACGGGTAGTCCGAGGGGGTAGGGACCCTAAGAGGTCCGTCCTTGTCACCTCACCCAACGGTAAAGGAAGAGGTTACGTACTTTCACTTTTCACTTTCACTTCAACGAGTCAGCACAGGCTGGGAGTCGCTGGGGTACCTGACGTCGGAAGGTCCGAGGAGGCAGGTACCCTAAAAGGTCCGTTCTCATGACCTCACCCCACGGTAACGGAAGAGGCAGAGTAGACGATTTTCCCCTTCTTTGGATGCACAACAATTGATAGACGAGACACGGTCTAATTTCCGATTTACAAAACACCTGTAACAGAGTGACTTGAAGTTCAAGCAATCATTTCACTTTCCCTGAGTCAGTACAGACTGAGACACGCTGGGGTACCCGACATCGGACGGTCCGAGTAGACAGGTACCGTAAAAGGTCCGGTCTTATGACCTCACCCATCGGGATAAGGGAAGAGGTCCCCTAGAAAGTTTGGGTCCCTAGCTTGAGTCCAGAGGGCGTAATGACTGTCTAAGAAATGATGGACTTCGTCCCAGCAATAATGAGAGAGGGAAAATGTCCACTCCTTGACTCTGGGTCATTTTAATTTAGTCAAAAGGTCTGATGGGTCGATCAGCCCCCATGACGTTCCTAAGACTGAGTCAAAAGAGACTGAGGTCTTAGACACGCGAGACGAAGGACGAGACGAAGGGTTTTGGACTCATCACCATGTGTAGGTGGGAGGGGTGGGGAGCCACTATTTTACGTTGTTATTGGTTCCCGTGAAATCTCGGTTTACGTCATATTTTGTGTGGTTCACGACTCTAAAACATAAAAAAAAAATTCTTTTCCCTTTCGGGAAATGAGAATGTCTTGTAAAGGTGGTCGAACAGTCAATAAGGAGTCGGTCCGACTCATCGGTCTCACCTCGACAGGTGCAACGAATGCACTTCCGTCTACTGAACTAACATCAAGTTACGGAATCGACAGTGGTTCGGCGGAAGGATTTATACTAGGAATAACGGGACGATTGGGGAGACATTTGTGGTGACGTCACTTTCGTATTTTGTAATTTTTGTAGGGGACCCACTGACGATAACGGAAAACTTAATTGTGGTCTTTACGAGTAAACTCTCTCCACCAAATTGAGTTCGCTATAAAGAACTGCCCAATTACTTCTAGTATACAATATGAAATTGGATTATATTGTGATAGTTAATAAATCAATAAAAATAACTAACTGGAGAAGGTCTAATAAATTATCATCTAAAAAGTGAGCTATCTTCTAAATTACGACTCGTGAGTCCGTGGACGAAAGTGGTAATGCTCACAGGAGATATTATATCTCCATACACACACATACATAAAAGAAAAAGAAAAACCTTCTCTGTTTAACGTCTGGTAGGACCTTAATTACTTACGCCACGTATTTATTCGAACGACTCAGATTTACATTGTTTCTGATCTTGATGTCTACTGTGATCTCTCTCCAAAGTTCCGTCTAGTAGTTTGGGTCTACTAATCTTAACGACAAATTTATACGTTTTTCGTCTGTCCGTCGGGACCTTTCCCTCTCACGTACCGCTTTGATCACAGTAATGGTTGTCACTCTTCATCGGGTACTTTTCGTAGAGACAGTAACTGAAACATTGACTATTGATCTTTCTCTATGCCTTAGTACAGGTAAATCGAACACAATACCCTATATCATATACAAGGATACCCGACACGTCCCTCCTTTCTTCTACTCTGACCTCCGTCCGACGGACCGTAGACGAAGAGAGCACTGTGACCTATCTGAAAAAAAAAAAAAAAGTAAATAAAATAACTGCATATCAATTAAAAGTTACAACACAATTAAAGACGACACATCGTGTCACTAAGTGAACATGCATATATATGTACAAGAAAGTATAAGAACAGGTAATACCAGACAGTGATCTATACCTTATATCGAGGAACACGATGTGTCCTCCTGTAACAAATAAGTAAGACATACATTATATCAAAGATAGACGATTAGGGTTTGAGGGTAAAGTAGGGAGGGGAAGAGCCAGGGGGAACCATTGGTGTTCAGACAAGAAACTCTCAGACAAAGAGAAAGCATCTATTTAAGGCACATACTCACCACATACTGTAAACAGAAAAAGACAGACTGAAAGCAGTGATCACACTGTCAGAGATCCAGGTAGGCACAACGACGTCTACCGCACTAAAGGCAGAAAGACACCGACTCATCGTAAGGCGACATGTGTACGAGAAATAGGTGTAGAAGAAATAGGTAAGGAGCCAGGTTCCTGCAAATCCAACAAAGGGAGAGAACCGACAACCTTACCCTGACGACACTTGTGTGACTAATCAGACTACTGACACCCTACGTAACCAGACGATTCGGTGTAGGGAACTGACCTCGGATCGAGAGGAATATGACTTGAGGTCCACGAAACACCGAAGACACACTCCCAACCCTATCCTTATGTCTTATACTTGTCATCTTAATACCTTTCCATCCTATGACCCTACTGTCCGAAAAAGTTTGCGTCCGTCTAATCGAACCTTAAACAAGGAACTTCACAACAGTTGTAGTTGTATAAAAAGATTCCGGGTAAGGGACGGTCGGAAAATCAGGAGAGGTACATACATATGAGTCGGTATCCATATGTATACAGGGACGGGAGAACTTGGAGGGAGGGAGGGAGGGTGGGGAGATGTTTCGGGACCAAACTCAAGGGACTCAGTATGTCGTTTAAGGGAAACCAATAGACAAAATGTCTACCATTACACTCAAAGGTACGATGAGAAAGGTACCTGGGGGGGTGGAAGGAGGGAGAGGGGTACAGGTATTCACACTAGAGATACAGACATAGAGGTGACGACGGGACGTTTATTAAAGTAGTCAGGGTAGAAAGATCCAAGGTATATATACACAGTTATATACTATAAACAAAAAGAGAAAGACTGAATGAAGTGAGACATATTATCCGAGAGCCAAGTAGGTGGAGTACACAAGGAAAAATACCGACCTATTATAAAGTAACAGACATACATGGTGTTGAAGAAATAGGTAAATAAACAGTTACCCGTAGACCCAACGAAGGTACGAGATCGATAACATCTATTACGACGTCACTAGTAACCCCACGTACATAGAAAAAGTTAAAACTATAGGGGACCCATATACGGATCAATCCCCCTAACGACCCAGTATACCACCAAAATAACGATCAAAAATTCTTTTAGAGGTAAGACAGAAGGTATCACTGACACAGGTAAATGTAAGGGTGGTTGTCACGTTCTCTCAAGGGAAAAGAAGTGTCGGAGAGGTCGTAAATAGTAAACATCTGAAAAACTACTATCGGTAAGGCTGGTCACACTCCACTATGGAGTAACATCAAAACTAAACGTAAAGAGATTATTACTCACTACAACTCGTAGAAAAGTACACAAACAATCGGTAGACATAGAGAAAGACCTCTTTGGAGACAAATCCAGAAGAAGGGTGAAAAACTAACCTAACAAATAAAAAGACCATAACTAAACAGAGTCGACGAACATATAAAACTTTTAATTAGGAAACAGCAAAGTAAACGATAATAAAAGAGGGTAAGACTCCCAACAGGAAAGTGGAACAAATATCAAAGGAAACGACACGCTTTCGAAAATTCAAATTAATCCAAGGCGAACAAACAAAAACAAAAATAAAGGGAAAGGGATTCTCCACCCAGCGTCTCCTAGAACGACACTGAATACAGTAGCTCCCAAGACGGACACAAAAGGAGATTCTCAAAATATCAGAGACCAGAATGTAAATCCAGAAATTAGGTAAAACTTAAAGAGAAACACGTACCACAATCCTTCCCAAGATTATAGTAACAAAATGTACATCGACGGGTCAAAAGGGTCGTGGTAAATAACTTCTCCGAGGGGTACAAGAAAAAGAATTTTGTAAAAATAGAGAAACCGAAACCCCTTCTTATTGAAACCGTTTCAGTCACTAAGCCGAGGAGTGTAGAGATCCCCGGTACCACCTCGGTGGATCGGGTACCTTACCTTTAGGAAAGGAAACGTAGACCAAATCAAGAGACCGTTCGAGCTCGTACATGTAAAGGGAAGAGGACGGTTCCGTGTCCTCCACACAAGACTGTGTACGAGAGTAAAACCACTAGAGAATTGGAAGAAAAAAGGGGACTGTAGGAGGTACCGTCTCGCTTGGTAAACTTGTGAGCTAACGGTCTAAACCGTCGTCCAGATTTCTCCGGGGTAGACGTCGGGACCTTCGGACCTGCTAGCAAAGGGGTGCCCAGTACCTCTCTACGTAAGTATGAGAGTCCTTTTAATGATTGAGGAGACACCTTCGGTGGACCACGACGTATTGCCACTACGCACCCTATTAGGGAACCTTTTAGTCACAACGAGAAAGAGAAGAGGTTGTCGAGTATGAGATCTAATCGGATGCTTTGGGGGTTCACACTAGGACCCGAACATCAGGGTGGATTTCAAGAACATTTCTCCCAAGACACACCCTTTTCCAACCTTTTACGACGCACAATACCTGACTTACAAACACAAAGTTATCATCAGTATATGACTTTGGGATTGGTGGTCTACACTTCTATAAACCGAATGGTCCACCACGGTCACTCACCAGTTTTAGATGGACAATTACGTCCTCCACGTTCTCTACGACAAGTTAGGGACCCAGTCCTTCTAGGGGACCTCCTCCCGTATCGTTGGATGAGGTCATAAGAACGGACCTCTCAGGATACCTGTCTCCTCGGATCGTCTGATGTCAGATACCCCAGTGTTTCTCAGTCTGTACGGACTCACTCGTGAGTGTCCTCTTCTATAATTACCTACCCCGAAACCTCTCTGTGAATCAAATCTACTCTAGTACTCCCGTCACGGGGGCACTACCCTAATCACGGGACATTCTTCACTATGATCTCTCTAAAGAGAGACAGGGACGGTACCTTCTATGTCGTTCTTTGGAGGTAGACGTTCTGTCCTTCTCTCGAGAGTGGTCTTTGTTAGACAACCGTGGAACTAGAACCTGAACGGCCGGACGCCTTCACACGCTTCATTCGGATAATGACTTCGGGGGTCGGACACCAGAAGACAATACAGTCGGACTCGAATGATCCTTCGATGGACGTGGTAGTAAAACCACAACTCGTCTTGTAGTACGTAGTAAAGGGTCACTTCCCCTCGTCCCAGCCCCCCCTGAGGACGAAGTACTTCCCATTGTTCCCAGTAGTGTCACGGTCGGTGGTCGTCATCTTCAGGTTCGTGAAGACGTGAGACGTGGAACCATAGTCTCAACGATTCCTTTGTCACGTCGGTCCGTCACCTACCTTGGCGAGAATACACCGCTTCTCTGCCTTGTTTTAGTCGGGGTTATCACCCACGACTAGGGAGTTCCGTTTTCGTTCCGTTAGCCGGATGTGTAGCACTGGTACAACCCTCACATGGGCTCCCGGTGACTACGTGTAGGAATTTGTGTTGTCTCCGCTTGTGTGACTCAGACTTTATCCTTTTTTATAAAGGTATTTCCGTTATTCGGCCTGTGTTGACAATCGGGAACTATTTCCTTCTAAGGTCCGGGGAGTTCCTGGTAAGAATACACCGACTTGTCTCCAACTCCCTAAGGTACGTACTCTGACGGTAAGGGTTGTCTCTTAGTGTCACAAGTACCTTTGTGATTTCCGAGACTCTTTAGGACGTCACCTTTCCTCTCGCAAAAGGTATACGTGGACATGTATCTTGGGTAAAAGTTTTGTGAAGACAAAGGATCAAAAGAGGCCTCTAGTGAAAACGTTTCCAAAGTAATCCAGTATTAAACGGGAGAGAACGAAGGTCGAACCCTTAGATACACAGACCTAGTCTGTCTAGTACTCGTAACAGAAAAAACAAACTAGCACCCTTACCTACAGGACTGCTAACCGAACACAGAATCAAACCCGACGACACTATTTCATGGTATCTTTGATACGTCGAATATTTCTTATCTTTAAATAAAGAGTGTTCAAACCTCTGACCTCCAGATCTAGTCCCATGGTCATACCAATCTAGGACCACTCCCGGGAGAACTCCCAACATCTGAAGACTGAAGTGACACAATAGCGTATCATCTTCCCCACTATGTGTGTGTGTGTGTACGTGTGTGTGATTAGAGTAAACACTTCCGAGGTGGGAATACTGGATTAGTGGAGGGGTCTTGGGGTGGAAGATTATGGTAGTGTGACCCCTAATCCTAAAGTTGTATCCTTGAAATCCCCCCTGTGTTTGTCGTTGAACTAAGGTCTCGAAATCCCTTTTCTCGTTGTTCTGTACTAGAGATAGGAAGACTTCGAGCGTCAGACTATTTATCATTTTATACATTTATAGACCAATATTAGTGTCGTGGAGGTATCTTGGTCCGATACGTATATCACAAAGTAAATCAGAAGTGTGACTCGGACGTACGTCCACTACAAATAGTGGGAAAGCCTCCGCTCCTCTTGTTCCAAGTCCTTCCGATGCACCAAACAACTTTCGTCGTCCCAACTCAAGACTGGAAACGGGAGGAAGGGTGAGACGAAGTAACACATTGGATGCGAATGTTTCGTCTGACTGGGGGAAATCGACGTCGTTTTTGTGTCCCCAGACTCTCAGGTCTCCTCCCCGTCCCGTTAAACATGATCCCTAAGTCGTTCCACATGTAATTCACGGTCGCCTCCACTCAACAAGACGGAGGACGGAGAACAGACGGACGGAAGTCGAACTCGAACCGGACTTTCCTTGAACCTTAACTTCAAGTCCCTTCAGATCACCGAAGAGACCTTTCGCCTTCATTTTCCACTCCTTCCGTGGTTGTCTCCCACCCGAGATCTCGGGCACACGGATCGTTCGTTCCGAATAAACCCTTCCCCGTTTGTAAAGCTCTCGGGGTAAGCCCCGTCCTGTGGTTCTACAGTCATGTCTTTCCTCCGTCGGAGTTGGGGCTTAGAGCTCACCAAGACTTCCTTGGTTCACTATGGGTTTGTCTCGATGTGTACACCGACCTCGTACCTCCTCCCCTCGACGAGACACGACACGACCACACCTCCCACCACCCTCCGTTCTGTCCTAGTTCTGACAAAAATTACCTACGTCTCACCTTTCACCCGAAGGGACCATCGAGTCGACCATTCTTAGGTGGGCGTTACGTCCTCTGGGACCAAGTTAAGGACTCAGTCCTTCTAGGGAACCTCTTCCCTATCCGATGGGTGAGGTCATAAACCCCCGAAGGGACCACCGAGTCTGTCATTTCTTAGGCGGACATTACGCCCTCTGAACACAAGCTAGGGACCCAACCCTTCTAGGGGACCTCCTCCCGTACCGTTGGATGAGGTCATAAGAACGGACCTCTTAAGGGGTTCCTGTCTCCTCGGACCACCCGATGTCAAGCACTCCAGCGTATCTCAGACTGTACTGACTCGTCGATTCGTGTCGGGTATCGTGTCTCACCTTCTGTCACGGAATTTCTTATGAACCCTCGAATGACCTTCGTCTCTCCTCAACCGTTTTGGTCCCGTCCCGGACTCGTTTCCGAAGTTTCGACTCCTCCTACCTACAACCCCCCTCCTCCTGACCGATCTCCACATCGAACCTCTATGTCCCTCGTCCTTTCCGCCCACTCCCGATGGGACCTTCTGGAAGTCTCGGGACGGTGCACCTCCGTAAATCTGGTATTCGTTAAGGGTAGAACCAGAGGAGAGGTTATATGTGACGATTAACTTACAAAAAAATATCTGAGGTTCCGGGCGTAATTGTGCCAGATGAAAATTAAGGTAAGTTACCCCCCTTTTTAGAGAACCAAAATAACTGACGAAGAAATAGACTGAAGTGGATTAACCTTTTATTTGTCTATTTTACTATGGAAATGACGATTACTTATTAAGTACAAGAGAAACAGAAAACAGTATTTTCCCTCTCGGGTCGTCTAGACAGAAACTTAATCCTATAGACCATCCACTCTCTTTTTACACTCGCTAATTGAGGTTTAACTCAAAGCGCACTTAAAGACTCTCAGCCGCAGGAGGAGACATTACTTCAAATCTAACCAAGTGCATTGCCAAGTGGACCGAGACCACCTCGGGTTTAAGTCTTGTATACTCACGCTAACTGGACAATTAAACTTTACAAAATTAGACGTATTTTTACCTAACATAATTAACAAAGGGTAATTGGTCCTGACTGCTATTACAGACGAACTTAATCCGACTGAGAAGGAGACAGAATCGGGAAACGCCAAAGTACACGGGGTCTGTGTCCATTGAAGAGAGAGGAGGTGCAGTCAGTAGACTTACCCTACCCGACACAACGAGAGTCTAATCCGTCTTTGGGTGGGTGGTAGACGTCTATGTTCATGTGTAGTAGGAGTGTGGTTGAGGTGGAGAACTGGGGAGAGAGTCTTCACAAGGAGAAAAGATTAATCGGAACCATTGTAAAGAGATGGGATTAGAGTGACCAAACGTAGTAAAAACTTTAGAGCCATTTATTGAAATTAAGGAATGTCGTCAGACACGAAGTCCTTTTTTTTTTTTCTTCTGACCTTGACTTTTTAGGTTAAATTTTTCATTACAATGAGAATTAATAAAATGTTTGTATGAGACTCGAGAGATCCCCGACCAGTGAAAGGACCCCTGACTCCTACAGGTTACACAAATCTGGACTAAGACGGGAACTTCTGTAGTACCAGACCAACACCTCTATAACGAAGGTACATTATTTTCAATACAATACCAAGTCTAGTTGGAACATCCCTTTCAGGGTCCGGTGTCGATGTCAATTTACTCACTAGCTTAGGTACCTTGATTCTTTACGACTTCAAGGGACTTATACGAGACCCAAAACAAAAAGGAGGGTGCTAATATTTCGATCCAGATCACCAAACTACCCGGACCCGATTGAAAGGACACATAGTCAAGTCAAGTCAAGTCAGCACAGGCTGAGGCACGCTGGGGTACTTAGCGTCGTGCGGTCCGGAGGGTCAGGTAGTGGTTGAGGGCCTCAAGTGAGTCTCAGCGCAGGTAGCTCATATTAAGTCACTTTGGTATCGGAAAAGACCCTTCGGAAGGAGTCGGTGACAGTCGGAGAATAGAGTGACCCACGGGAGAAGACCCGAGAGTGTCGAGGACAGTATTTGTTTGACGACAACATAAATAGAATGGTAAACGAACAGAGAAAGTCAATCGACCTTACTTT
Source organism: Capra ibex (assembly GCA_006410555.1). Lineage (NCBI taxonomy): Eukaryota > Metazoa > Chordata > Mammalia > Artiodactyla > Bovidae > Capra > Capra ibex. Next base: position 2,874,671 of record SJYO01031364.1, on the reverse strand, counting down.
CCAAGTCACACGTCACTTACTCCTCCGTTCTGACTTCCACCTTAATTCCCTCTCAATCTACCATATAGAATCCGGACGTAAGGAGTTACACACCAGGTATCTGGTCGTCGAAATCGTAGAGGACCGTCACTTAATTTTTATATCTTAGAGTGGGAGGTGGAGTCTGGATGTCTGAGTCGTAGACTTTAAAAAAAATAATAACTCAATATGAATGAAACGTCTCAACATAATCAAAGTTCACATATCGTTTTACTAATTCAATATGTATATATAAGAAAAGGTTCAAGAAAAGGTAATGTCAAATAATATTCTATAACTCATATTAAGGGTCACGATATGTAATCAAGGACAACAAATGGATAAAATATGTACGATTAAGGTTTGAGGATTAAATAGACGTGTGTGTGTGGCAGTGATAGGAAAAACCATTGGTATTCAAACAAAAGATACAGACACTCAGACGAAGACAAAGTATTTATTCATAGTAATAGTATTTAAACATAGTAAAAAATCTAAGGTGTATATTCACTAGTATACTATTAACAGACAGAAACATACCATTAGAGATCCAAGTAGAACGACGGCTACCATAATAAAGTAAGAAAAAATACTGTCTCTTTATACGGGGTGAGGTCATGAGAATGGACCTTTTGGGGTACCTACCTCCTCGGACCATCCGACGTCAGGTACCCCAACGTCTCAGTCTGTACTGACTCGCTGAAGTGAAAGTGGAAAGTGAAAGTAAGTAACCTCTTCCTTTACCGTTGGGTGAGGTCACAAGAACGGACCTCTTAGGCTCCCTGTCCCCTCGGACAACCCGACGGCAGATACCCCAGCGTGTCTCAGCCTGTACTGACTTCGCTGAATCGTCCTCGTCGTCGTCGCATATATATAGTGTAGAGGAAATAAGTGGTAGAAAACTACCTATAAATCTAAAATTGTGGACTTAAAATTGTATAGAGTCACTAAGTATACATGCAATTTCGAACTCTTTATGAACCCAAACAGATCCGATAACAAAGAGTTTAAACCGACACGCAACCTTAGTGGACTTCCAGAAACATTTCATGACTACCAACCCAGTGGATATGTCGAAAACTATATGAAGTAACCTCACACACGTCGATCTTCGAGAGGTCCACTACGAGTATACACCGGTGTATACACTCGGTACAGACCTGAGAACAAAGGATTGAAGACAGAGGATAGTATCTTAAACGACACGACATATCAGTAAAAGTAAACAACCAGACAGAAGGGACGGAGAGTTCCTGTTCCCGAAAGAATATGTAGGACTCTGAGAATGCATTATAGAGAATGACTTGTGACCAAAGAATTTCATCTACCTTTACTTGGTCTCACCTCCAGAACTCACGACCTAAACTCCTGTTCACACACACACACACACACACACACACAATCAGTGAGGGAGTACATGTTGAGAAACGTTGGAGTACCCGACATCGGGTGGTTCGAGGAGACAGGTACCTTAAGAGGTCCGTTCTTATAACCTCACCTCACCCAACGGTAAAGAAGAGATCTCCTGTTGTAAATCCTCTTGGCTAAAATTTTTCATGACAGTTATCGAACCTACTTCTTAACACCGTACCAATAATTATATCTACCGTGTTTTTACTAAATGTTACAAGAGCCAATTTCAGATGTCCTATATAGTTCAACACCCTCGAGTCTCAACTACCCTTCTCCCGACCCACCCCTTCTGAGTCATATAAGAGATAGTTGTTCTCTTCTGAAGGTCCAAATTAAATCAATTGGAGTACGGGAACTACGACGTTGTCACTAATAAATAGACCGATGATTCTTTTAGTGTTATGTCAAAAGTTTACGTAAGTACCTTCATGTCATAAGTGAGTTTGTTCATGATTTACCGACATAGAGGAGACCTATGGTACGAAATACTTTTTTCCGTCGTCTCTGTAGTGAAACGTCCGTTTCCAGGTATATCAGTTTCGACACCAAAAAGGTCATCAGTGTATGTCTACACTTTCAACCTGGTATTTCTTCCTCCTCACCGCTTCTTAACTACGAGAACTTGACACCACAACCTCTTCTGAGAACTTTCAGGGAACCTGTCGTTCCTCTAGATTGGTCAGTTAGGATTTCCTTTAGTTGGGATTTACAAGTAACTTTCCTGACAACGACTTCGAGGTTATGAAACCGGTGGACTACGTTTCTCGGTTGAGAAACCTTTTCTAGGACTACGACCCTTTCTAACTCCCGTCATCCTCTTCTCCCATTGTCTCCTATTCTACCAACCTACTATAGTGACTGAGTTGTATGTACCCAAACTCGTTTGAGATCCTCTATCAATTTTTGACCTTTCGGACCTCACGACGTCAGGTATCCCAACGTTTCTCAGCTTGAACTGAATCGTTGACTTGTTGTCGTCGGTGTGAAACTCTTTGATCGCTTGTATCACCTATTATATCTTTAGTACAGTTCCGTCCCCCACCCACACACCCTTACTTGCTAAAGTCTTCTCTCCCACACCGTCCCTAGACTAACAACAAAAGACTTCCTAACTAACAACACACTCTCGTCTTAACACGGCGCGATGAGACGTCCCGTCTCGATCCCGGTTACCTTAAGTGCCTCCGTCTAAAACCGAGTTGCATCCCTTCTGAACTACGGTCACTCTTGGTAGGTTATTATCTTCGTCGACGGACCCCTCTACCACGCTACTCGCTCGAGAGATAGAAACCTTTACAAGATCGCCGCGGACCTACCGGTAGACAGCACCCATAACACCTTTCTACGTACGTACGCCACATACTTGTCTTAAAACACCTAGTAAAATGATCATCATTTACACTGACGACACATGACTCACAGGTACTGCACACGGTCCATGATGCCATTCGTTCAAACATAGGTAATAGTAGAAATTAGGAAGATGTCGGAAATTATTTCCACTGTCAATAAGGTGAAATTGTCTTCATTACCCGAGTCCCGATCCTAAACTTGGGACACGAAAGACTGGAGATTTGGTATTAGAATATTGACAATGGTAGACGGAAAACACCAGGGAAGGGAGAGTTTCTAAGACGTTAAAGTCCACGTAAATCTGTGGTCTAAACTTCACTGGAAATTCGTAGACACATCTTTACCAGGTAACCTCTCGACCGGTACTTTCGAACCCTCAACTCTCTCACCAGTCCTACCGTCCACACCTGGACTCGTACGAGACGGTTCTAGACTCCCAACTGCGGTAACGGAACCATTCTAAGAGTTCCACCACTGACTCCCGGTCTCTCTCCAGGCCTCGTCTCTCTCTCACACCCAACTGAGGCGAAACGACCTTTAGTTTCGGTGTCCTCTTCGGTACTCTACACGAAAGATCCAGCCTTCCTTACCTAACAATGACGTGCAACCTTTGAACTAAAAATTGGATTCATTTTACACTTACGCTGATGTTACAGTACAAGATCTACTTCTGTTACGTTCAGTGCACCACTTTGACCTGAGTCATATTGTGTCACTGAGTACCATTTCGAAAGTGGGCTGAACTTTAGACTTGAGACGAAGAGAATCGACAATACAGGGAGGTGTGTAATGGAAGGACACGGAGTCAAAGTAGTAGACATTTTACTCCTACCCTTGTAAGAGAAGTCCAATGGGATATCCAAATAATCCTTCGAATTCCTCTTACTACGTGTATTTTACGAACTGTCACCGCCTATGTACCTTTCGTGGACCACAAATATACGTCTAATCAATAATTTAGATTCATTTGGGATTTCATTGTGTTCATATTATCAAATGAATTCTGTAAGACAGTAGAGGACATAAGTCTAGCTCGGTGTGACATTCTTAAGTCGACATAAAATTTTGTAAATTTACGTGTTGGTTATGGTAATCAATTTGTTTGTAAAATCCAATTTTAAGGTAGATAAAAAACACTAAAGATTAGATAATTATATGAAGGAGTAATATCATGGATCAGATGGTATGTCTTAACTCTGTCGTGTTGTTTCTACAATTTTCTTCCCTACACATCAGTCTGAGGGACCCAAATCTAAAATTGAAATAACAAATGACCAGGACACTGAACCTCGTCAAATAAATCAGACAGATTCAGAGACAAGGAGAGGCGATTCCACCTTGATTATCATTATGGATGGAGTGTCCCGAAACTCTAGTTTACTCTAATATATATCTCCTGAATCTTTTAACGAATCCACGGACCTCTTAGGATCCCTGTCCCCTCGGACCACCCGACGGCAGATACCCTAGTGTGTCTCAGCCTGTACTGACTTCGCTGAATCGTCGTCGTCGTTGGGTTGTATCATCCGTAAGTCGTTTACTACTTCTACTACTACATAGAACATTCTGTTTCTTTAAATTTTACAGAACCTCGGGAACCCCAAGACATAAATAGTCATAAATAATATATTAGGACACACACACACACACACACACACACACACACACACACACACACATATTAGATATAGGTTCAAAAAGATACTCGTTCTTTCATTACGTAATAGGTACCCACCCGAACATCCCCCAGACACTACGAGGACTTTAACATCCGTTTTGAACACCCATACGTACAAAAAATACCTTTTATAGATACGGAAGTAAATGAAGAGAGACTGGAACATTTCAAATTCTTTACATTCGTACTCTTTGAACTTCACCTTACGCTTTACCAATCACTCTCGTTTTACTTTGGGACCAACTGTCACTAGTCCTTTTTTCATTAAAACAATAGAGTACATCGTCTCTAAGTCTCCATCCACCAGGGTTCTAGTCACATCATCAAGTTTCTACACTAGTCCACGACTTCAAGAAAGATGACACACAGTATGAATCTAATTACGAAATACCAGGGTCTTATCGATGGTATCTTTGTTCATGGCGTAGGAATGTACTGTAGTGACTTTTGTCTTTCTTCGGTACTGTCGGTCCTACAATACCATCCCGAAAGTAATAAACAGAGGAAAGAAAATAGTATCCAAATTTTGTTTTGTCTGGTTTTGGGGGTCTTTAAGGAGTCCTTCTTGAGAGTTTTTCGTTCTCCGGAGGTAGGGACAACTAAGAAATACACGGTCTTACCTGAGCATAGTGGTGAAGGTCGGTCTTCCCTTCGGTTCTTTCGTGCACAAACCGAAAAAGTCGTAGAGATTCCCTCCACCCGTTCGTCTTCTCTGTCACACCCGATTTCTCGAAAGATTGTAGGTACGTGGTTTCTTTTGTACACTCGACTACACGGTGTGTCTCCAGTGCGGTTCATAAACGTACAACTCCCCTCCCTGTCAACAAACATTCTCTGTCTGTTATAGATCTCTTCCTTCGTCCCCTTTCTCCGTCCTGAAAGTTACCGAAGTTCTACGAAATGGGATTCGTCCGTAGTAAGTAGTCACTCATTACATCTCCTTCACGGACCTAAGGTTTATATACTCATCTTTTCGACAGTACCTTCTCAGTCGGTCGTCGAGAACAAACGTCGACGACGACGACTGGGTGTAAACGGGAGGCGGTCAGGAGTCGACGACTAGGGTGGAGGACCCTCGACCAGGCACTCGCGACGGTCCTACGACTACGGGTAGAGGTATCGAGGGGGGTGACGAGAGGTCTATTCGACAAGGACCCCTTCCTCTCACCGTGGATGTCATCATTGTCCAGATCATTAATCGTCGGCGGGGCCCCGGAATGTTGTAAAGATTTCTTCTGCTCCACTAAGTCATTCTAGACAGTGGTGGGGACTCTCAGAGGGTCTACCTTTCTGTCCACCCCTAGGGGTTACGATTACTGTCCCTCCGGAAATTGGACGTCAACAATCTCCCGTGTCCGGACCTCTACGCCCTGTCTACGTTTGGTGCACCTGTACCTCAGACGTACAGCCAACAACTACCTTCTCGGATAAAAATATGTACTGGAACTGTTTAACACGACGAGATTTCCCGTCTCTTAGGTGACTTGACACTATCACGTTAGTACAGTTTTATTTGTACGTTTTACACTTTTATGAGACGTCTCGGGTTTGTAACGAGGCAGAGGAGTGACGAATTAGGTCTCCGAGTCCTCAATCTACTTGCAAGTAAAAACACACATAAATAACCATTTATTTTCAAACTCACAAATTATTACGTAAACAGTATGACTTAGTTTATGTGATTTAATGACATTATTAATAAAAGAGGCTATCTCACCTACTTATGTTATTCTAGTCATTTCTTAAACATGTAGAGGGAACCCTCGATCCCTCGTAGAGTTTCTTCTATATTACGAACTTGACTAAGTCCTTCCGAATCATCGTTGGACGAGTAAATACCTCCAACACCCATAATAGTCCCGAAAACACATCCATAAAATCCACCTCTTTAACGTGGATTTCCCGTTTTGTAACATTTTAAGTCGCTCGTAAACTATAAGACAAGTGATCCGTGAAAAAGGGGGAGAAGTCTTTTTCTTTTAGGTGAAAAGAGGAGGACCTCTATGAAGAAATGGTGGAGTTGACACACCAACCTAACGTCGTTCATAAGTTAAGATCGAGACATCTATGTAAAGTAACCTGACCTCCATTTACCACAAAGTCCTGGTTAGTCTTAATAAGGACCGTAGAAAATTCGACGTATACCCTCTCTCTAAAGTCAGTCGAGTAGTGATCCCTGTTTGACTCTCATTCCATACCCTAAACAACTCCCGAGACTGGGATAAACCTCGATGAGGACTACGTCTTTGGTGTGTGAATCTAGTTTCACCGTAACCAACATTTTAAAGTATTCGTATCAGGGAGGTCGAGAAAGTAAAGACACAAATGGAAACGTTTTCGTCTGACCCAAGAAAGTTTGCCACCTTTGGTCCTAGTCGTCACTGAAGACATAAAGCGAAGAGTGACCCCAGTCCACTTTACACTCTCTGTACTTTTTTTGGTCATTTTCAAATATTTATTCTGTCAGAACATCTTACAATCCTATCACAAAAAGTTTGTAACTATAGGACATTTAGTCGATCTCTTAAAGGATAGTGTGTCTAAAACTGAACCTTCTAGACCTTAACAGGAATTCTAGACGTAAAGATTGTTCGAGGACACAACTATAACTACGAAGTTCAAGTCTCTGGGGTGAATCTCGTCGCTTCACAAATTTTTACTACGAATTCTTAACTCCTTTAAACTTTTCGACCACATAATATACCATCGTACCCTTGTGTCCATCTGAATTCAACATTAAAAAGTCATCCCACTAATCCTATCCGAGCACTTTCAATGTAGACTTGTCAGAACTTTTTTCTATTAACATAATTGTACTGATTTTTACTTACAATATATATATATATTAAAAGACAAAATTTTGTGGACAACCAATCGATAACGACGAAATGGGAGTTTGAAACGTAGAATCTGGTTCTTCGTAAATCTAAGGAGACAATACCATCCACCGGGATCGATCAATCGACCAACGAGAAAGAGTCCTAGAGATTATTCTGATGTCAGTTCCACAACCGGTTACGGCGACGTGGGCAGAGTTCCGACCGTACCCCGCCTAGACAAGGGTTCGAACGAGAACACCGACAACCGTCCGGAGACAAGGAGTGTCTGACCACCGGTCGCCGGAGGAAATCGAAAGACGGTACACCCAGAGGGGTATCCCGGCTAGAGTTTATACCGTCGTCTGAAGGTAACCTCATTCGTTTACCCCCCCGTCCAGCCCCACCCCCCGTGTTTTCCACCGGTCGTTCTTCCTTCGGTCTCGGAAAGACATTGGATTAAATAGCTGACTGTAGAGTAATGAAAACGATATAAGATTAATAATCTTTACCCGGTGATCCAGACCGAGAATGAGTTTCCCCTCCTTCAGTGGTTTCTGTACTCATGGTACTCAGTCCTGAGTGACCTCCGGTAAAATCTCCGACAGATGACGTCACACATAAACACCTAGGATAGTTTTTGAACACACGGAATGCCGAATTTTGCCTATCAACAATAACGGTCAAACAAATCGTTTCTCTTAGTACCCTTTAAGAACCGAGGGTCGTCTTTGGTCCTACCCGAGTTTACCAAGACTAGCTCGATCTATCTCAACCGAAACCGGCTAGAAGTTGAGACCTCCACCCAGGTTCGGACGAAGAAAAAACTCTGTAAGCCCGTCTCGGAGCATCCGGTGGACACCCGAACACCCGTCGACTCGAGACTGACTGGGGGACCGGTAAAATCACGACGGTTATTTTAACGGACTCCTCGGACGGTTCCTCTGTCTACGACGACGACCTCTTTGTGGAAGACATCGGACCGTAAACAGGCCATTAACGAGAGGTTCTCTTTTATTTGAGAAGTGCACTCTCCCTTCCACCTACCACGGACTAACAGTTCATCTCTCTACTAAATCTTGTTCACGATGTTCATTTCACGGTTTCTAAAATAATTTTTCATCTTCCGTAAACAAACCTCGATTTCAATCCGAAAAATTTTTAGATGACTGAGTCCTTTACGAAGAACAAAAGGTCCGTATCTGATTATGTGTCACTTAACTTAATGTACGTCTTACGGAGTGGACAAGGGAGGGAGAACAAGACAAACGTCAGTATAAAGAAAACGTTATCTCTCATGGTGATAAAGGAAGACCGAATATCTAAGTATTACATCTTCCTTTTGTGACCGAATCCTGACTGTCATCAGAACCTACTATCCAAGTTGGACAGTCTCTATGTCCAAAGTAGGAGTCCAAACAATAGAAATTCGACCCTATCATCTACAAAGGGAGTATTCAACAAAAGAAATAAAAATAAGTAAAAATTAAAAATAACTTCACATCAACTAAATGTCGGAACAGATTCGAAGCCCACATGTCGTTTCACCTAGTCAATATGTATATTGGTGGGGTGGGGGGAAAAAAATATAAGAAAAGGGTATATGTTATGAGACATGACTGTCTCACAACTCATGACAAGGGATACGATATGTCGTCCAATAAATTTTATATTATTACACATATACAGTCAGGGATGGAGGATTAAAGAAGAGAGGGAATAGGGGACCATTGGCATTCAAACAAAAGACATAGACACTGGGGAGAAGGAAACACTTATTCAAACATAAATGGAAAAAATCCCGATGTACATATTCGTTATATTACACTATAAACAGAACGACACAGACCGAACCGAGCCACACTGTCGGAGAGCCAGACGAGTGCGACGACGTCCGTCGTAGTGAGGTAGGAAAGAACACCGGCTCGTCATAGAGTAACACCCCTACGTGGTGTAGAAATGGACGACGAGACAACTACCTGAAAATCCCACAAAGGGACAGGACCGACAACATTTATCACGACGTCACTTGTGACCCTATGTACACAGAAGAACTTAATGCCAAAAGAGACCCAAATACGGGACCTTACCCAAACGACCCAGTATATCATCAAGATAAAAATCAAATAATCCCGTGGAGGAATGACAAGGGGTATCAACTTTTACTTGTACTTTCAACGAGTCAGCACAGACTGAGACTCTGGGGTACCTGGTATTAAGTCAGGTACCTTAAGAGGTCCGGTCTTATGACCTCACCCATTGGAAAGGGAAGAGGTCCCCTAGAAGGGTTGGGTCCCCGACTCGGGTCCAGAGGGCGTAACGTCCGTCTAAGAAATGGTCGACTCGGTATTCCCTTCGGGTTCTGATAACCTCACCCATCGGAGAGGCAAGAGGTCCCCTAGAAGGGTTGGGTCATTAACTTAACCCCAGAGGACGTAACGTCCATCTAAGAAATGATTGACTCGATAGTCTCAGGGGTATCAACGATATGGTTACATGTACGGGTGGTTATTATATTCTTCCAAGGGAAAAGAGGTGTGGGAGAAATCGTACATTAAAAACATCTTAAAATTCCTACCGGTAAGACTGACCACACTCTACTATGGAGTAGCATCAAAGTTGAACGCAAAGAGATTATTAATCTCTTATTAATCTTTTACACAACTTGTAGAAAAGTACACGACAAAATCGGTAAAGTATTTCAACAAAATTTCTACTTCAATTGTGGTCCCCTTATATAGATGAGAGGAACGGTGTCTCATCTATATAATCTACGACAGAAACAGTTATGACATGAATGTTATTGTTCTGATCCTCCTCGAAATTTACACTTCAGGAGGTAATATCCTCCCTTTGATTCCGGGTCTTTCGATTTCCGTAAAGGACACGACACGACACGAATCAGTGAGACGACTGAGAAACTCTGAGATACCTGACATCGGGTGGTCCGAGGGGGCAGGTACCCCTAAGGGGTCCGTTCTTAAGACCTCACCCAACGGTACGGCAGGAGGTCCCGTAGAAAGGTGGGGTCCCTAACTTGGGACCAGAGGGTGTAATTTCTACCTAAGAAATGGTAGGCTCGGAGGTCCCTTCGGGATGTCTAGTATATTATCAACACAAGGTGGGTGGTTGGGTAGGTATGTAGGTCAGTAAGTGAGTTGGTAGATTAGTATGGGTGGGTCGGTGAGTAGATAAGTCATAAGTAACTCCACATGAGAGACTGTTACGACAAGAGTAACGTCACCGATATTTCTGCACTTCTTCAGTCCTTTTGACGGACGGGAGTTCCCTAAACTATCTGTCACTTGTTTGTGTAATGACTATCTAACATTTACTTTATTTATGACATTTATTTATCTCTAACTTTACTATCTCTTAATGATCAACCTCCCTGTGTTCCTCCGATGACGTGCAATCCCTAGACCCTCTCCGGCGAAATTCTTACCGTAGACTTCCCTCTGTACATTCTATTCTTCCTTGGTTCCTGGGACTACGTCTTCTTGTCCTCCTACCGGCCCCACCACCCGTGAAGGGCCTAGTCTATGCTACAGATACCAGTACGGGTCTTTTTGTGACCGAATTTACTTTAACACTTTAAAACCAGACTTTCCATTTCACCCAAAGAAATTATTTCCTAGAAAGTTGTAAAAAATTATATGAGTAAGTAATACTAAAAAAGTTCTCTGACCCCTGTTTATATATTACTTCAGAAAGGTGTTCAAAAATTGGTACTATCGCAAGGAAAGGAGAAGGGAAGGAAGGTAGTAGAGAGGGAAGAAGGTAGACAAAGAAAAAATAAAAAACAACAACTCCATATCATCCAAATGATACAACACAATAAAAGACCAACTGTCGTTTCACTAAGTCTATATACACACACACACATATATATATATGTGTGTGTGAGAATTATATAAATACTTTGTACTTTAGTTATTTATTTAAAGTGGACTATATATATAAATATATATGACTTAGTGAAACGACATGGGGTCTTTCATTGTATCGTATATATATACTCGAAGACTCCACCGAAATATCATTTCTGAGGAGGACGGTTACATCCGTTGAGCCCAATCTAGGGACCCAATCCTTCTAAGAGACCTCTACCCTTACCGTCGGGTGAAGAGGGTCATAAGAACGGACCCTCTAGGCTACCTGCCTCCTGGGACCGCCCGATGTCTGTGACCTCAGTGTTTCTCAACCTACGTGATTCACACGTACGTGTGTACGTACGTACATATAAGAAAAACCTAGACGGGTAAAGAACAAAAATTTCTCGTAGGATTTGTTTATCTCTCAAGATACCCTTTGGGACCCCCGAAGGTCAGGGACCGATGTCAAAGTCGGTGTCTTGGACCCTATAACTAAAAAGAAGGCTCATGAGACTATACATAAAATATATATATAAACGAAGTCAATTATCGGGTATTTCTTTCAACACCACTTTAAAGAGAAACCTCTCTTTTACAAAGGAAAGTTCAAGTAACAGTAATAAGTCATACGCGGACATAACTCATTACCGGTGTAAGGGTGTCGATACCCCTCTAAGTCCCCCCTCAACTATTTACTCATTTAGTGTATCCCTTGTTTGAGTACGGACAGAGGAAGGTTTTCCGAGTGTCAGAAACTTCTTACCGATTCAATGTAAAAGAGTCCTTATTTTTATTACATTATAATTCTGGTTCCAGGTACTTAGTTCCATTTAACCTTCACCAGTTTGTTCTCTACCGTTCTCTCTTACAGCCGTATAATCCTTAGTCGTTTGATTTTACCTGACCTTACCCACTTAAATTGAGTCTACTGGTAAAGTAGATGATGACACCCGTTCTTAGGGACTCTTCTTTACCTCATCGGTAGTACCAGTTGTTTTCTCAGGCTTTACTTCATAAACCTACGTCAAAGTTTTTGTCGTCTTACTAGAGACAAGCAAAGGTTCTGTTTGGTAAGTTATAGTACCATTAGGTTCAGATACGGGGTTGGTCTTTACGACTTCTTCGGTTTGTCAAGATACTTCTGAATGTTCTGGAAAACCTTGATTGTGGGGGTTTTCTATAGGAAAAGTACTATCCCCTGATCTTACGTTTTCATCCTTCAGTTCTTTGTGGACCTCATTGTCCGTTTAAACCGGAACCTTATGTCTTACTTCGTCCCGTTTCCGATTGTCTCAAAACGGTTCTCTTACGTAACCAGTATCGTTTGTGGGAGAAGGTTGTTGTGTTCTCTTCTGAGATGTGTACCTGTAGTGGTCTACCAGTTGTGGTTTTAGTCTAACTAATATAATAAAAGTCGGTTTCTACCTCTTCGAGATATGTCAGTCGTTTTTTTCTGACCCTCGACTGACACCGAGTCTAGTACTTGAGGAATAACGGTTTAAGTCTGAATTTAACTTCTTTCATCCCTTTTGGTGATCTTGTAAGTCTACACTGGATTTAGTTTAGGGAACACTAATATGTTACCTTCACTCTTTATCTAAATTCCATGATCTAGACTATTTGTCTCACGGACTACTTGATACCTGTCTCCAAACACTGTAACATGTCCTCTGTCCCTCGTTCTGGTAGAGTTTCTTTTTCTCTACCTTTTTCCGTTTTACCAACAGACTCCTTCGGAATGTTTATCGACACTTTTCTTCTCTTCGTTTTTTGTTTCCTCTTTACCTTTCTATAAGGGTAAACTTACGTCTCAAGGTTTCTTATCGTTCCTCTCTATTCTTTCGGAAGGAGTCACTAGACACGTTTCTTTATCTCCTTTTGTTGTCTTACCCTTTCTGATCTCTAGAGAAGTTCTTTTAATTTCTATGGTTCCCTTGTAAAGTACGTTTTTACCCGAGTTATTTCCTATCTTTGCTATACCCGGATGGTCTTCGTCTTCTATAATTCTTCTTCACCGTTCTTATGTGTCTTTTTGACATGTTTTTTATAGAAGTTCTGGGTCCATTAGTACTACCACACTAGTGAGTGGATCTCGGTCTGTAGGACTTTACACTTCAGTTGATCCGGAATCCTTCGTAGTGATGTTTGTTTCGATCATCTCCACTACCTTAAGGTCACCTCGAGAAAGTTTAGGACTTTCTACTACGACACTTTCACGACGTGAGTCATACGGTCGTTTACACCTTTTGAGTTGTCACCGATGTCCTAACCTTTCCAGTCAAAAGTAAGGTTAGGGTTTCTTTCCTTTACGGTTTTTTACAAGTTTGATGGTGTGTCAACGTGAGTAGAGTGTGCGATCATTTCATTACGAGTTTTAAGAGGTTCGGTCCGAAGTTGTTATACACTTAACACTTGAAGGTCTATTCGACCTAAATCTTTTCCGACTCCTTGGTCTCTAGTTTAACGGTTGTAGGCGACCTATTACCTTTTTCGTTCTCTCAAGGTCTTTTTGTAGAGAAAGACGAAAGAACTGATGCGGTTTCGGAAACTGACACACCTAGTGTTAGTGGACACCTGTCAAGAAGTTATCCACCCTTATGGTCTGGTGGACTGGACGGAGAACTCTTTAGACATACGTCCAGTCCTTCGTTGTCAATCTTGACCNTACCTTGTTGTCTGACCAAGGTTTATCCTTTTCCTCATGCAGTTCCGACATATAACAGTGGGACGAATAAATTGAATATACGTCTCATATAGTACTCTTTGCGACCTGACCTTCTTTGTGTTCGACCTTAATTCTAACCACCCTCTTTATAGTTAGTGGAGTCTACTGTGGTGGGAATACCGTCTTTCACTTCTCCTCGATTTTTCGGAGAACTTTCACTTTCTCCTCTCGCTTTTTCAACCGAATTTCGAGTTGTAAGTCTTTTGCTTCTAGTACCCTAGGCCAGGGTAGTGAAGTACCCTTTATCTACCCCTTTGTCACCTTTGTCACAGTCTTAAATGAAAAAACCCCGAGGTTTTAGTGACGTCTACCACTGATGTCGGTACTTTAACTTTCTGCGAATGAGGAACCTTCTTTTCAATACTGGTTGGATCTATCGTATAAGTTTTCGTCTCTGTAATGAAACGGCTGATTCCAGGCAGATCAGTTCCGATACAAAAGAGGACACCAGTACATACCTACACTCTCAACCTGACACTTCTTCCGACTCGTGGCTTCTAAACTACGAAAACTTGACACCACAACCTCTTCTGAGAACTCTCAGGGAACCTGACGTTCCTCTAGGTTGGTCAGGCAACACTTACTCTAGTCGGGACCCTAAAGAAACCTTCCTTACTACGATTTCGACTTTGAGGTCATGAAACCGGTGGAGTACGCTTCTCAACTGAGTAACCCTTTATGAGACTACGACCCTCCCTAAGCTCCGTCCTCCTCTTCCCCTACTGTCTCCTACTCTACCGACCTACCGTAGTGGCTGAGCTACCTGCACTCAGAGTCACTTGAGGCCCTCTACCACTACTTGTCCCTCCGGACCGTACGACGTTAAGTACCCCAGCGTCTCAGCCTGTACTGACTCTCTGACTTGACTTGACTAACTTGGGTCAAACGATCATAAGATGACTATTTAAAACGCAGATATAAGTTGTACCTATAAAACAGACATCAAAAGAAAAGAACATCAAAGACGGCCCCAGGTCGGGGCCACTTAGGTCCCTTAAGCTTAACCCCTACCTCAGTCGTAGACACTTTCTTGATAAATTAATCTCTAAATTTCTCTCTAATCCTTTCTTATCACATCATCCTTTTAATCACCTGTTTTCTACGACTTATTGAACCAAATGCGTCTCTTGGTTATTTTGAGACTCTGCTCCTCAAACGTGGTGGATGCATCCGGCGTCCGCAGAAGGAGCAGAGGACTTCCTCGCCTCTGTGTTTCACTGAGGGACAAGTCTAGAATCTTCGGGTCCGTTTTAATCATCCGGACTACTCGGAGGCACGAGGTCTACCCTTAAGTCGGTCTTTTCTTCTCTTGCTCTTTTCTGGTGCACCCCCCTTTGGTCAGAAAGATCCTGGACCAGGCAAAGAAATAAAAGGTTCAGGCAAAAATATGAAAATCAACATGTATCTCTATTTACATTCTTTGTCTCAGTTCGTCCCAGTCGACGAGACTGGGAATAGATTTCTGTCACAAGAATCGTATAGAAACAAGAATGTTCCCAGAATGGAAACAAATGTTATAGAAGACCAGACTTCTGTCCAATTGTAAAATACCGGGGTGGAAAGAAAATAACTATTTCCAATCAGATAGTCTTTTGATCAAAAGGGAATTCTAGATGAATCAGAATTCTATCACTATTTCAATGTAAGAATGTATCGTTCCTGTGTTACTAAATATTGTTTCTTTCTACTCATGTCACTAGATATTGTTTCTCTTTTAAGTATTTGAGTTTTCAGATCATAACGATTGTAGTTTTGATGATATAAAGAAAAAGATGTAAAGTTAACGTAACTAATTGTATGAGGGTCCACGGACTCCTATACCTCCGGACCGCCGTTAGTAATTAAGTCGTTACTTTGGGAAGTGGTTGTACTATAAATAGAAATCTTTTTGGGATACGATTGATTCTGAAAGTTTTATGAGGTTTGAGAGACACGATAAATACCAACTCTCCAACATTTGTTAGTACATGTATCATCGTTGTCACACCTATTAGGACAGTGTGTTCGATCAGACGGTCGTCTTTCCAAACTGGACTCTGTGAGGAAAATATACGTCCTCTGATAATAGATTCAATTAAAAGGTCTCTTTCCACCAACCCCTATCGGGGACAATTACAGTCTTCTTACATCATATTGTCTAAAACCAAAGTCCCCATCTACCATCTACGACTCTTAGAGGTCCCCCTGGGGACTCCGAACTAGGACGGAAACGTAACAATCTGGAGGAAGGAGTACTGGAAACGGTGTCCGCTCTAAGGAGTGAGACCGAAGTCCGTTCAAAGGAATAGAATAAAACTATAGTCTCATTAATTGTAACTGGAGAATTTTACTCAAACTGAAGAAATCCCCTTCTAAAACTCTTCCTGACACAATCAAAAAGAAATTTTTGAACCATCTTAAGTGGTCAATTCTAGTAGACCATGACCCGAAAAGAATCCACCCTCCAAAAACTAATGACTAAGAACCAGTAATAAACCAGTCTAAAAAACAAAGAAGTACTAAGTTAGAATCATTTAACACATTCAGATCCCTATATAGGTACAGAAGATGTAACAAGACTTTCTTGAAAGAGTATACAAAGAACATTCATTCCAGACGGACGTTACTTAAGGAAGGTATAAACAAACATTCTTTCATAAGGAGGAAATGAAGACTACGTTTTAAAACATCTCATATGTTAATGTCAAACAACAACAAAAGAGAGAGTTGTCAAATTTATAAAGTGAGTTGAAAGAAGAACGAACGTACCAAAGACCCCTCTATAACCTACATTAAGAATAGAACAAGGAAATATATATTCTACAAAATAAAGAGACCGAAAAGAATCCTGACATAGAAACTGAAAGACATCAAACTTTATCATACGGATCCACATCAAACAACCAAAAAAAAAAAAAAAAAGAAGGAAAAAAGAAGAAAAAGTAAATAGGACGAACGATAAGACATGAAGGACCCAGACACCAAACNGAGACACGGAATCAAAGTATAGACAGCAATTCCACTTTTATAATTTGGGTGCACCGACGAGACGTCTCCTTCTCTTCACTGTACACCCTCAGATCGTAAAACTTTAGTAGAGTAAGGTCACCATCCTCGACCTAATCACCCTATTTACTCTACTCCAATACTACCAAGAATTAAGTATTTCCAAAAGGAAAGGGTCCCAACGTGTCACTCACTTATGACTTCGGTGACGACTTTTTGGGTCGGACCACCCCTCGTAACGAGAAACCATCGGACAGTTGACACTTCCCACTCCTCGGGTAGGACACACGGGACCCCGGACCGAGACCGGAGACAGAACTGGAGTATTAAACGAAGAAGGAGGGAGAGGTGAGACCAGGTGTGGTCGACATCGGCTTTACGTCGGAGACATGTGACCACGAACTAATCTAGAACCTCTGTCAAAACCCACTTCGTCCTTCTTTATCGAAATAACGAAACGGTCCGTCTCCCCCGGTCTTGTCCGATTACGGGAGTTTTGACCCACAGGGACGGGACCTCCTCTACCACTCCTACACCAGTTGAATCCCTGTAAGAAGACTGACCGACCATCACTCCATTAACCCTCAGTCGTAGTAATTGGAAGACCAAGGTTGGTCAGACCCCAGACACACGACACCCGTGGAATCAATTGAAGAAGGTCGACCACCCTCAAAGTCATGGACACTTCGTAGAATTTCCTGTACCGAGTCTTATAATAGACATCAGGAACTCTTCCTTGATTTCCAGAAACTGACAAAGTACCGATTTAATAATAACAAAATAGAACGAACTGACATAAGGATGGTAAGACATAAAAAAGTGAAAACACTAATTTTTTCCGTCTGTCTTCTACACCCACCCCCAGATAAGACTCTTCCGGAGGATCCCAGGACGAACCAACGTGTCGTAGGAGTGATAGAAAGTTTTACTAACCGAAAACCCCGAACGACAGGTAAGACAGACTTTACAAGTAGGGGGTTCAGACGTAACATAGTGGAAATGGAAAAATTTTCGAAGAGATTCAGTATAGAGTCACTCCGGACGGGACTTATGAACAACCCTTGACCAGGGGAAAGGTCGTGAAGAAGGGAGAGGTGACAATAAAAGGAGGAGTCGTGAAGGGTCGACAGACTGTATAAAGTATGTATGTCCTCATGGAATAGATTGACATGGAACGTAATAACGAGAAGTGTCTATGACAAAAAATCGAAAAATAACTGACCCTCTATAAACATCTTTGATTACGGACACTGGTTGTTAAAGACAAAACCGAGTCAAGTCAAGTCAGCGAGTCAGCACAGACTGAGAGGCGCTGGGGTACTTAGCGTCGTGCGGTCCGGACGGACAGGTAGTGGTAGAGGGTCTCAAGTGAGTCTGAGTGCAGGTAGGTCAGGCACTACAGTAGGTCGGTAGAGTAGGAGCCAGTAGGGGAAGAGGAGGACGGGGGTTAGGGAGGGTCGTAGTCTCAGAAAAGGTTACTCAGTTGAGAAACGTACTCCACCGGTTTCATGACCTCGAAGTCGAAATCGTAGTAAGGAAGGTTTCTTTAGGGTCCCAACTAGAGGAAGTCTTACCTGACCAACCTAGAGGAAAGTCAGGTTCCCTGAGAGTTCTCAGAAGAGGTTGTAGTGTCAAGTTTTCGTAGTTAAGAAGCCACGAGTCGGAAGAAGTGTCAGGTTGAGAGTGTAGGTATGTACTGGTGTCCTTTTTGGTATCGGAACTGATCTGCCTGGAATCAGCCGTTTCATTACAGAGACGAAAACTTATACGATAGATCCAACCAGTATTGAAAAGAAGGTTCCTCATTCGCAGAAAATTAAAGTACCGACATCAGTGGTAGACGTCACTAAAACCTCGGGTGTTTTTTTATTTAAGACTGTGACAAAGGTGACAAAGGGGTAGATAAAGGGTACTTTACCACCCTGACCTACGGTACTAAGCAAAAGACTTACAACTCGAAATTCGGTTGAAAAAGTGAGAGGAGAAAGTGAAAGTAGTTCTCCGAAAAATCGAGGAGAAGGGAAAGACGGTATTCCCACCACAGTAGACGTATAGACTCCACTAACTATAAAGAGGACCGTTAGAACTAAGGTCAACACGAAGAAGATCAGGTCGCAAAGAGTACGACATGAGACGCATATTCGCTTTATTCGTCCCACTGTTATATGTCGGAACTGCATGAGGAAAAGGATAAACCTTGGTCAGACAACAAGGTACGGGTCAAGATTGACAACGAAGGACTGGACGTATGTCTAAAGAGTTCTCCGTCCAGTCCACCAGACCATAGGGGTAGAGAAAGCCTTAAAAGGTGTCAAATAACACTAGGTGTGTCAGTTTCCGAAACCGTATCAGTTCTTTCGTCTTTATCTACAAAAAGACCTTGAGAGAACGAAAAAGGTGCTAGGTCACCTACAACCGTTAAACTAGAGACCAAGGAGACGGAAAAGATTTTGGTCGAAATCAAGTGTCAAGTGCATAACGACTTCGGACCGAACCTCCGAAAACTCGTAATGAAATGGTCGTACACTCTACTCACGTTAACAAGTCATCAAACTCGTAAGAAAACGTAACGGAAAGAAACCCTAACCTTACTTTTGACTGGAAAACGTCAGGACACCGGTGACGACTCAAAAGGTTTAAACGACCGTATAACTCACATCGTGAAACTGTCGTAGTAGAAAGTCCTAAACTTTGTCGAGGTGACCTTAAGGTAGTGGAGGTGATCGAAACAAGCATCACTACGAAAGATTCCGGACGAACTGAAGTGTAAGGTTTTACAGACCGAGATCTAATCATTAGTGTAGTAGTACTAATAGACCCAACTTCTAGAAAAAACATGTCAAGAAGGCACACAAGAACGGTGAAGAAGAATTATAGAAGACGAAGACAATCTAGGTATGGTAAAGACAGGAAATAACTCGGGTAGAAACGTACTTTACAAGGGAACCATAGAGATTAAAAGAACTCCTCTAGAGATCAGAAAGGGTAAGACAACAAAAGGAGAATAAAGAAACGTAACTAACGACTTCTTCCGAAAGAATAGAGAAGAACGATAAGAAACTGTGAGACGTAAGTCTACGAATATAGAAAGGAAAAGAGGAAACGAAAAGTGGAGAGAAGAAAAGTATCGATAAACATTCCGGAGGGGTCTGTCGGTAAAACGAAAAAACGTAAAGAAAAGGTACCCCTACCAGAACTAGGGACAGAGGACATGTCACAGTACTTGGAGTCAGGTATCAAGTAGTCCGTGAAATAGATAGTCTAGATCCGGGAATTTAGATAAAGAGTGAAGGTGACATATTAGTATTCCTTAAACTAAATTTATGGACTTACCAGATCGCCAAAAGGGATGAAAGAAGTCGAACTCAGACTTAAACCATTATTCCTCAAGTACTAAGACTCGGTGTCAGTCGAGGACCAGAACAGAAACAACTGACATATCTCGAAGAGGTAGAAACCGATGTTTCTTATATTAGTTAGACAAAACCGACCGGTCTTCAATTAAGACAATAAAGTGATTGTGAAACGTCCAACAGTGTAAATCACCAATATTGACTGTGTGGACATTTTAGAAAATTAAAAACACATTACAACAGAAGTTACGTGAAAAGACTTCTTCGTTTCCTCGTATGAGGTCGTGGTACTCAAAGTAAAAGGGAAATACATAGTCTCAGTTAAAGATTCTAACAAACAGAAAAACAACCAGATTATAAGTGTAATAGACTTAGTCTTGATATAAGACTTCATGGCAGTAGGGGACTCTGTGATTATATATACAACGAGGCTGATAGTCTTTCATAGACGAATTTTGAGTGGTTTTTTAAGAGGAAGTGAGTTTTAAAACACTAATACAGTAAAAATTTTTACAACGTAAACATTATATGTGGTCCGACCTTGTTTTTGAATTGCCTCGTTTCACACTTACTATTACTGTTAGCATTCAACATATTACTTGGGAAGTAGTTAAAATTCGAGATTGTAGAAACGTACCATTGCAATTAATATAGTGGGAGATTTTTGTGAGACATTTTGAGATTGTGAGAGATTTTTACAGAAGTCAGTTATTGTAGGTCCATTGTTTTCTGGATTGCCGAAGGGACCCCGAGTTACCATTTCTTAGCGGACGGTCACGTCCTCAGTATCCAAGTCAGAGACCCAGTCCTTATAGGGAACCTCCTCCTTTACCGTTGGGTGAGGTCATAAGAACAGACTCTTTAGGGTACTTGTCTTTCTCGGACCTCCCGGTGTCAGGTACCCCAGTGTTTTCTTAGTCTACGCTGAATCGTTGATTTCTTGTAATTACTTGCTACATAATTGTATAGAGGCCAGTCATTACACAATTGTCTAACTTTCACACAACTTGTTCAGATGGGAGTGGTAAAAAGGATGTCGTAAATCAATGAAGTATAAAGACGTAGTGTAAAACTATTAAGAACGTCAATAAAGTTTGCGAGGTGATCGTTTTTCTAATACTGAGTGACTTCCGAGGCCACTACCAATCGCAAAAAGTTCATTATTTCCCAAAAATTTAATTCCGTACATAAACACAAAAATCTGGATTACGATTACGTGTGAATTAGCTGACGTCACATCGCGTTAGAATTGAAAATATACGTGACCCTTTGGGGTTTTTGAGCGTACTGAACGAAATAACGCGACAAACGAATTAGCGTCTCAGACCTTGGGTGTTGTAGAGACTCCAGACGGACGTGAACTGAAACAGTAAACAAAAACAGACAGAAGACAGTGATCCTGTCTTCGGTGTAAGGGTGTTGACTCGTTACGTACCGTTTGTCGGACGTCAGTCATTTAATTTGAGAAAACTGACTTACTTATTTCTTTACATAAACCTCAACCTTCCCCCGCCTACGAGACGAACGTGATGGAACGAAACTACCACAAGTACCGTCTTGTGCATACGAAGAGGGGTGCACTAGTGTGGAACGGTTTGGGGAAGAGACCGTTAGTGACTTTGAGGATTAACACTAAGGGTCGACACTTGAAACGGGAAGGAAGAAACACCCCACCGAGACCCGACCCGTCAACAGGGAAGTCTTCGACAAGAAACGTCCGACTAGTATACCCATTACATTGTAAATTAAAAATTTTTAGAGACTCATCTCGAGCAATAATCTTTAATTAAACGAGTCCAAGAGCCCACAACAAATGAAGATCACACGACTTCACAGAGGGGACCATCCTAGAGAAAGACAGGAGACGGACTTCAAGATCCCTTTACGAAAGATCTGACAGTGGGACACGTCGAGTTTAATACAAGACTCGTCCCCCGTGGAAGACAGATATAGCACTCGACTTCAGATTAAGAGGAAAAAAAAAAAAATTTTTTCCAAAGGAAATACGAAAAACTTTACAAATTTTTTTGTCGAACAAGAATCCTGTCCTTAAAACAATTTCGTGTACTATGTAATCTTTAACAGATTATTTTACTTTGACTTATTTTCACAAAAGATACCGAATACAATGTTTACCACATATACAACCTGGTACCACCACAGTCTTTTCCTGATCCTTAGTCTACTGTACCGATCAACAAAATATATCGAATAATAAACCCATGAGACCCGTTTGGCAAGTTAGAGAGATTCTATGTCAAGAATAAACGTTTACTTCAGAGATCCGGTACCAGAATTATCGTAGGTTCTAGGAAAGATCGAAATCTCGAGGACTGACCTTCGGATTGTTGAAGTCAGAATTGAACCTATATCGACCAATGTTCATGACCCGGAGACCCATTCAGTCGAAGAAAGAGTCTCGAGATCGAAGAGTCAGAAAGTTTTTCTCTGCTTCTCAAACACAAAAAAGGTTCCCGTAATTCTCTTAAAATAAACCTGTGTGTTTCCACTCGTATGAAAAATCGACATCTTAGGAGTAAATAATCTTCGTTGAAGAATGAAATAACACTAAAGTACCGTGACACGGTTGTCTTACCAACCTATCTTCCTCTACTTTTCAGTAATGTATAGTTTAACCGTCAAAAATTTACCATGAATCTTTTATATACCTACAATACTAAGTGAAAACTAAAAAAAAAACTAAGGGTAGAATTCAAGAACTGAACTCGAACCCCTTCCCTAAGTCCGTATCGAAAGTAAAAGTTTCCTCGTAAAAGTTTCCTCATAAAGTACAGGGGCAAAAATTGGTGACTTAAAAAACACCCATAAAGAGGGACCTTAAGGACCCCTTTCTCTAGAAAAGTACGAAGAAGACTAGTACATAGGGAAGGAGACACCTGTCTATAATCGTCCATTATGGATGTTTTAGTGTTTACGGTACACTTACTGAGAAACGTCCTAGACGATCAACGAAAGACTTTTGGATAACTATCCGTGGACTAACTGTTACTGAGAAAAAAAAAATAATTAAATAAATATAAAATAACTTCCTATTAACGAAATGTCTTAAAACGATAAAAGACCTGTGACTGAGTAAAAAATTTCTATTCGGATTAATTTTTAGACCTCAGTAAGTAAATGGTCAAACCGAGAACCTTCAGTAAATCATACCAATAGAGATATTGTTATCTCAATTGTACCCATAATAAAGATTATATTACTTATAAGGACTAAATCTGACATGTAAACTTTACTACTTATAAGGATTAAATCTGACATTTAAACTTACTGGTCTCCGACTTCAAGGGAGGTCCCTCCCTTTTCCGTAGTAAAATAACCCCGGTCACTGAGATGACCGAACCGGGTCCACCGACAAGTTTCCATGTCTCGAGGTAGTCTGGCCTCCTCCACACCGGACCTCAGTCGTCTATTTCCTCCACACCAGAACCGTCGACCCTCACTCTCTCTTCCCAACCCTGGTCGATTGTACGGTCCGTAGGACCGGTATCCCAGGACGAGAGAATGAGAGTAGGGCGGGAGTACGGGTATCATAATTAAAATTGAGATCTACTAGATGTCCTTTTGTATTCTGTCTCAATCCACAGTTCCATACTTTTTTTCTAGAACCTTAGGTCTTCTGCACTTAAGGTCAGGGTAAAAGTTGTGATCGGTCGACCGTTTGGTGACCGGGTAGAGAAGAACAGACTTAGACCGCTTTATCCCTGTCGTTTCGGATGGAAGGACGTCACAGTACATCTACTTTACTCACACACCTGACCTTTCGTCAACCGTTTTGTAACTGTCAGAAATCTTTCCTTTACAGTTTACTCACGTCTCTACTTCCCCTCTGGTCTCCCATGGGAGATTTCTCTTCGATCTCTAGAAAAGGAGAACGACAACGACACAAGACTGTTCCCACACAACAGAAGGATGGTTTACTTCTACCCTCACACCTTATCTCGACAAACCCGGAGTCTGGAGTTGGAGGTGTACCTCGAGTCCGGTCGAGTGGAAACGGAGGGACATCTCTCCCGATTTCCTCAATTACTATTTATAGTCTTTCAGTAAACTTCCGAAAATCTTTGTGAGTGGTCTATTGTAACGTGTGTACATTGGTACATTATAGTTAATAAGTCTCGACGTACCAATACAATAAATAATTAGTATCACATACACACACACACAAAAGTTTAATCATAATTTCAGAACTTGGTCTCGGGTAATTTTATTTCTTTGATAACAACCCCCACGAATTCCTTTGATCGTTTTATAAAGAAAATTTTGAAACAAATTCTCTTCAGATGGGTCTTAGGAGTATGAACCGTCCGTCTTTAAGTAGATTTAACAAAAGGTTTAAATGGTTCACGAAAGGACTTATCTGTTCCTCGGACCCCCATAAAGAACATCCTCACTACTCAACACTTAGGGTTTTACTCTACATACAATTTTTTTTTTCAGACAAATTTCTCCTTTTTCTTCAAAGACTGACAAACCGTTTTGTCCAATAAAAATTTGACTCCTTTTTATCCTAACACCCCTAAAGTTTCTAAAATCACTAAAATAAACAAGTAGATATCCACCCTGAAAGATTGTAGAGTAATCGTGTCCCCGTTTGACTCTACAGTTTCTTTACCTTCTGAGAGGTAGGGGAATCCACCGGAAGTACGAGTAGTCCCCTGTTCAACATCCGTCTAGTCTTTCACCGTTACATACGTTGCGTCCCACTTAAATACCTTTATCACACTACAACCCTCTATCCACGTACACCCAAGATCTAGACCTAGGTGGACCTCGAACTACAAAGTAGTCAAGGTACGGAGTCAAAGATGAATGAGTTTTGTTTCCATTATTTGGAAGGATCCAACATTTCTACTTACTCTGTTCCGTACATCTTACGACTAGTGTCTTACACCGTCCATCATCACATTAGTGTTGTCATCAATATCAAAGGAAAGAAACAAAGAGGGAAGTCAAAGTACGAGACAGTGTTCTCTGTATATCCGAACTACAAGGAATCCTTACGACTTCCGACACTGATCGAAAGCACCTCTTCCTCGACGGGAACGTGGAACTTGACCGACAGAAGACGGTCGAGAAGGTCCTACGTGAGACGAGAGGGAGAACGGAAGGAGGGAGATGCACCTGACGTAGGTACCCGAAGGACCGGAGAACCGGAGAAGAATCTTTTTCGGTTACGACTCAAGATCGTTCTCCGACCTCCCACCCGTCCTTCCTCTCACTTCTTCAGACACACGAAACGAGTCGAAAATCCGAAAGAGAATAGACTCAACGGAACCTGAACGATATAGGATCTGACTTAAAGTGGTGAGGTAAATAAATAAATAAAAATTTAAATAAATAAAATTAACCTCCGATTAATGATACCGTTACAAAGGATGACTCAAACGAGGGGTAAGACCAGTGGGAATGGAAGAGAATGGGGAAGTTCGGATTCTCTTCATTGTTCAAGACGATAAGATCGGGACCCTAGGACCGGTTAGGAAGTTCCAATTCGAAGGTGAGTCGGGTGGGAACCCGTGTATTAGAACATGATTGAGAAACGTTATTATGACAGAAGTCAAACAGTAGACAAAGTCCGACCCTGGAGTTTCTCATCCGACACAAACTAATCCACTCCTCCATACCGTAACTCATTGGTTCCACACGAGACCCCAGATACTGACTACATCACACCGGTGTCGCACACAAAGGAAGTTCTTCCTACCTGACCTGACATTCAGACCCCTTCTACACGACCTGCTCTCGGACTTCCAGACCAATTGTATAGTCTGAAGTGTAGCATCGTCTCCATCAAGAACCATTAACAAAGGACTAAGTAAAACTGTCCACAGATAACTTTTCAATTATCCATATACCATATTCTTTATTTATCGTCTTTAAAGAGGGGAAAGGAAGGTTTATTACTATACGTTTACTTGATCTCCCTTCCCTTTCTCTTGTTATACCGTACTGAGAGAGGACATGTTAAACAAATATAGTAGAATAAATAAGACGAGTCGACGGTCAGTTAGGATCTCCTCTAGTCAGGACTTACAAGTGACCTTCCTGACTACGACTTGGACTTCGAGGTTGTGAAACCGGTGGATTACGCTTCTCGATTGAGTAACATTTTCTGGGACTACGACCCTTTCTGACTTCCGTTTTCCCCTACCGTCTCCTACTCTACCAATCTATCATAGTGGTTTAGTTACCTGTACTTAGACTCGTTTGAGGGCCTTTATCACTTTCTGTCTCTTTGGACCGTACAATGTCAAATATGTTTCTCAGTCCGTGATAAATCACTGACTTGTTGTTGCTTCTTATCTGAGACACTTCGACTTTTCAAACACGAAATGGGGATTACCAACGATTCGACCCTAAGTCTAATCCCTCACCTGTAGAGGTCCTCCCCCGTAATAAGACTGATAAGACCAGGTGAAAGACCGGGGGGGGTTTAAGTGTAGTCAGGTTTACGTCTTATGTCCGTTCCGGAGAGATACTGGAGTAGTCAAGTCTTCAGGTCTAAGGGTAATAGATTTAATAGATTTTAGTATAAGGTCACTGATCCCGTACCTGCAGAAACTCTCCATCTCATAAAAGGAGGGATTGGGGTCGTGAATGGTGACACACAATTCGTAGAATTTATTTATTACAGTAAATTATGTGAGTGGTATAGACCACTTATAAGAGTCTCGGCAACATAAAACGTCACAAGTCTCAGCCCCCTTAGGTTATTTTCCGGGTCAGTACACCTTGGTCCCTCACCCAGTGTTTCCGGACCTTTGAACACTTAAGAGAAATGGTAACACGGACGTAAAGGGATGATACAACGGCGTATAAGTCTAATGAACCCCTCTAAAAATTCGTAGGGTCAGGGGTCCACCTTGGAATCTCGTCAATTTACTCTTGGGACTTTACCCGCATACACGAGTCAACGATTTAACACAGACTGAGAAACGTTGGGGTACCTGAACTCGGACGGTCCGAGAAGATAGGTACCCTAAACGGTCCGTGGTCATGATCTCACCCAACGGTAAAGGAGGAGGTCCCCTAGAAGGGTTAGGTCCCCACCTTGGACCCAGAGGACGTAACCGTCCGTCTAAGAAATAGTGACTCGGAGGACCCTTCGGTTTTCATTTATCAGAAAGGTGGAGGAGTCTACTAAAGTTGCACGTTGTTTCGAACCCTCGGAGACGGGACGCAACGAAATGAGTAGTGATCTCCGCTCACGAGGTCCCCTTCCCACGTCTACCATTCCTTCGGAAGGGGTACCTCCCCGCGAAGTCGACTGTCAGGTTCCGCAACCGACCCACACTGTCACGTCTCCCATAACACACCTATCCTCTGTGGATGATCGTCTACCGTCCGGAGGGACTATCGAGTCAACCATCTCTTAGACACAAACGTCAAACGAGCCATAAACGACTTACACTACCTTCAAAAAATTCTAGGGCACTCTTCCAAGTGTATTTATGTAAGTGTTTAGTCCTTTGTTGTCCTTTATACGAGAGGAAACAGTCTCGTAGGCAGGAGTAAATACCGAACTCGTTTTGTGTCTGGGTGCCAATAGTAACAACACCTATGCAAAACACTCGCTCTATTAACACCTTTAACCCAACGAAGGGTAGTTCTGGCTTAGGAAAACATCTCTTTTAAACTCGATAGGTACATAAGGTAAAATGTCATTAACTCTAACCTGATCGTTCAGTAATCACTTCGTTTCCTTTTACTACCCGAGAAATCACAAAAAAAGGTTTCCTTCCATCTTTTTTAACTACAAACTCTTCTCTCTCTTCTTAATTTTACCCAACAGTCACCACCCTCCCTTGTACGGGTAGAGAACCGAGAGACCAATTACTCTCCCACCGTAGAGACACGACTCTAGAGGGAAGTCACGTCGATCATCCTTCCACGGGAGACACCAGTCTTGTCCGTGACCCTACATCTGGTAGATCCCTACTCTGGTACGGGTCCCGGTGGGACCCATGACGCGTCGAACCCCTGTAGACAGAGAAAGAGTGGGTCGAATGGTGACCGTCTACAACCAGACACACCAAGAGAGGGGGTGACAGTTGAAACTTCTATTACTTTACGTCGAACTCGTTTCCTCTCAGTTATTGTCGCCACATATAAAATCTATATAGTCATCCACTCCGACGGTTTACGCTACGAACGAATAAATTTTAGACGAAGTGACCCTCCCGGAGTAATTTATGAACAGAAAAGAAAGATGTTCCGGAGTCCCTTACCGGTATCAAGGTTCAATGAGTCAGTGTAGTACCTCCTTTACCCCTACTATCACCTCCCGTAAGTCAGAGGTTCTCGTTTACCTGTAACACGGGGTGTTACAGTACACCGAACACACCAATTTTACTCCTGTCCGTAACCGATTTTTCGATCCACTACTCCCTCCATCTCAAAATCCTGACCACAACCCCTTGTCCATACTTCTGGTGGACTGCGGTCAGGGATAGGGACCCTCCCACATCGTCAGTGGTCGGAAACTAAGTAGAGAGAGACATTGAGCGGGTACATCAGAAGACACATGGCCCATCCACGAATCTTTGCATATATCTTAACTAAACCAAATGTCTTGGTCATTGAACGACCGATGCACGACTTCCTCAATCTCCATAAACAAGAAACTCATAGAAACCTTTCTTGTTAACTTCTCGTATTCGAAAAATTGAGTCCCCAAGGCGACTACGTTCGTCAGAGGGTCACACAGAGGAACAGGGGTGGTAGTAACCAGATGTCGGGGTCCCGCTAAGGATCCAATCGTAGAAGAACTTTCTTGACTGACACAGTCGGTGAGGGCAGAAGTTAGTGACACCATCGGGAGACAGTGGACGACCACTCCACTTTCAGCGAGTCAGCACAGGTTGAGAAAAGCTGAGGTACCTGATATGTCAAGTACCTTAAGAGGTCTGGTCTTATGACCTTACCCATCGGAAAGGGAAGAGGTCCCCTAGAAGGGTTGGGTCCCTAGTTTGGCCCCAGAGGACGTAACGTCCGCCTAAGAAATGGAAGACTCGATAGTCCTTCCGGACAGTAGACGATCATCTACAAAGAAATTAGTGAAGAAAGTGGGTGATTACTTAGTTAAACTTCAAACGTGGACCATCGTCGTACACTTAAAAATCTATGTTTTTAAATATATGTATACGATGACACGTAGAAGTACAATTTCCTTATTTGATAGATAAAAAGTATAATTTTATTAATATTCATCGCTAATGTCTCTAACTACAGAAGTGAGGTCACCTGAAAAAAAGTCAGGACGGACCCCAGAAACCTAACGGGTAAAATGTCTACTTATTTAACTCCGAATCTGATCAAACTATCGAATTCACGGATTTTCATGTATTCGCCAGTCACCTTCTCATTCCGTTCTCAGGTTGGGTCGGGAGTCGATAACGAAATCTAAGACGGTCAAAGACTATGTAAAAACATTTTAGTATCCATTTCTAAAATCTTCTAACCAATCTTCAGTCCGGGGTTCTTAACTTTTGTGATTACCTTAACAAAATTCGAATATGTGAAAAAGACTAGGAGATAATCAAATACATTACTTAAAAGTACCACGTCATTTATGAGTTACTTTGACACACTAGGTAATCAATTTACTTTACAAGGATTCATACGACACAACGACAGTGTATTTAAGGAAGTTATAACGACTTTAGACCAAGACTGAAAACACTCGAAACTCAAACTAATTTCTTTGTGGAAGACAAGGAGGACAGTAGAGGAATGATTTCCTACAGTCTATGGACTCATTATTGTCATGGACGGAAGACCTCACCTCGTAAAATAAAAGGGGTTTCATGAAAGTGCAATGAAAGTAAATAAGGACAAGTAAATTAGGGTACTTAATATCGAGTGTAATAGGGTAAAATGTCTACTCATTTGACTACCTGATAAATCCAAAAAAGTAAGATCTAGACGGGATCTTTACAGTCTGGTGGTCTATTGACATATCGTTCTAGGGTCACCAAATAAAAAGTTCAATTTTCTTTCGCACGAAACAAGTCTCTCTCAAATTTTGTTGAACTCAGTCTAACAAAACTGATATAAATTTTTATGATGACGATAATACGAAATCCCCGAAGGGACCATCGAGTCGACCATTTCTTAGACGGACGTTCCGTCCTCTAGGGTCAAATTAAGGACCCAGTCCTTCTAGGGGACCTCTTTCCCTATCCGATGGGTGAGGTCCTAAGAACCCAAAGGTACCACCCGAGTCTGTCATTTCTTAGATGGACGTTACACCCTCTGGACTCAAACTAGGGACCCAACCTTTCTAGGGAACCTCCTCCCGTACCGTTGGGTGAGGTCATAAGAACGGATCTCTAAGACGTACTTTTCTCTTCGGACCGCTCGATGTCAGGTACCCCAGTGTTTCTCAACCTGTACTGACTCACTGACTCGCGTAATACGAAATCATAATATGAGAAGTGTATTCAATTCCTTGTGACTTTTAAGGGACAACCTAAAAAAAAAAAATTCTCTCTCTGTCACGACTACAAGTACAGGTACCCTGGTATGTGACAACTAAAATACTTGTGGATATCTGGGAAAAGTAAAACAAAGACCGAACTCCATAAACCCGTACCGGAAACACCTTGGACATTGACTAGTATACAGGTAAAAGCGAGACAGGAGATCCTGACAGTTATTTAAATGTCGAATAAAAGACGTTGGAGTTCTAACAAAAACACAGGATAAGAAAAAAGATGGAGATCGAAGTAAAGGTTAAGAAACAAGGGGAAGTGAGGTCAAAAGAAGTAAGTAATTAAAATAGGAAAAGACCTCTTACTAACATAGATTTTGAAATATATTCGAGGGACTGAAGAAAAATAAAAAAAAGAATTACAGTCCACTTGTATTGGTTGTTCGTTGTATCACTTGTACTACAGAGTCCGGTTCTCTCCAGAGGATGAAGAGACTAAAAAAAGGTAGGAAAAGACTGTATATATCGACACCGTTTTGTCCAGACGATACTCCAACAATTAAATAGTTGAAACACCGGAAGTCTCAAAATTTGGGTCCTATACAAGATGGTTACATCCATAGAAAAAACCTACCCAAACCAGATTCGTTTACTACCGATACTCCTACCACGATAAAATAGTCATCTCTCTACATGATGGAACTCTATAGGATGGTGCCAAAAATATCGGAAACGTGAAGACTATAGGGACCGTCTTAATTTATTCGTGACGGTAACCGAGGTGTTTTGGAACGAGAAAGGACAAGAGAACTGGGACCTTTCTTCATAATATCTCTTCCTCGTTTAAAACCCGTCAAAGGTTTACCTTATATAGTCTAATCAATCGGGAACTGTAATTTTTTTATCTTTTTCCCAACTGTCAAATTTCAGTATCAAGGTCCGTACCTCTCCCTCTACCAGGTTGTTTCCGATTGAGACCGATGTATTAATCCCGATGGTTGGTCCCAAGAACCGGAGAAATTAGTTATCTTTAACTAGTCTCCGGTCTGTTCTTTAGGAAATAACCCCGTGGACGACGTCGTCCCCACTTACTCTTGTTTGTCATCCAAGGGAATGACCGACCGAGGGTCTCTCCCCGTTCGAAAAAGGAATATACCTCACTCCTATCTCCACATAAGTCCCCAGTCCGACCCATCTACCGAATCCACAAAACGGGTGGGGAATCTAGCACAAAGTACGTTCCCCGTACGTATCATACGACGAAAAACGAGGGTCGAGGAGGTTTCATCGTTAACCCAAAAACCAGAGGAACATAGAAACCCCAAGTCTTAAACGGGGTTGACGTGTACGTACGTCAAGGTATGTCAAAGAAACATAAAATAATAAGGTCCTCTCCATACAAGCCAACGTCCATAACGTTGTGACTTCGTTTCCCAGGGACAAAGGTCCGGACAGAGTTTTCCTCGAACACCACTAAAGACCCCAATTATCTAATTTTATTTTTCAGAATCCCACGTTAAGGACCGTACCTCCGTTCAGACCTCCCCTCCAGGTCCCGAGTCCTTCTCTCTCTGGACGAACTTTGTTGGAACCAGTTCTCTGAACACAGTTCAGTTCGTAAGGTCCGTCTATGTTCTACTTCAACCTTAGATATTATTCTTGACTGTCGGTATTTGATTAAAATTTGAGTTGATCGGAACCCTTAATCTTTCGTCAGGTAGGTCCCTCGACCTTAACCCAGAGTCTAAAAAAAAAAAAATTTTCTTTCCACAACGGTCTTAAGCGAAACAATGTATGAACCCATACAATATCAGACTCGATCCGACAAAAAAAATTAAACTTCTATTAAAGTCTTAATGTCTTTTTTCATATTCTTATATGTTTTTTATGAGATGTGGGAAATGAATCTAAGTGGACGATTATAAAGATAGTGTAAACGAAATCGTAAACACATAAGGGAGACACATACAGGTATCTATATGTATGTGCATACGACGTATATGTATGTATGTACAGGCTCTAAACAAAAAGGACTCAGTAAACCTACCACGTACATCGAATCGGGAAATACGGATTTATAAACCATACATAAGGGATTCTTACCCGAAGGACACACCAAGTCACCCATTTCGTGGATGGACGTTATGTCCGCTACGTCCGTCTACGCTCAAACTAGAGGTCCAGTCCTTCTAGGGGACTTACTCCCGTGCCGACGACGACGATTCAGCGAAGTCAGCACAGGTTGAGACACGCTGGGGTATCTACCGTCGGGTGGTCCGAGGGGGCAGGGACCCTAAGAGGTCCGTTCTTGTGACCTCACCCAACGGTAAAGGAAGAGGTTACGTACTTTCACTTTTCACTTTCACTTCAAAGTCAGCATAGACTGAGAATCGCTGGGGTACCTGACGTCGGATGGTCCGAGGAGACAGGTATCCTAAAAGGTCCGTTCTCATGACCTCACCCCACGGTAACGGAAGACGCCTCCCGTACCGTTGGGTGAGATTATAAGAACGGACCTCTAAGGGTAGATGTCTCCTCGGACCGTCAGATGTCAGGTCTCCCAACGTTTCCCAACCTGTACTGACTTCGTTGACTTATACGTTTGTGTGTAAGAGATTCTTATCCATATAAGAGAATGTATCGGTATCCTTTGAATAGTTAATTTTATTTAAATTGTAACTATCTTATAAAAATGGATTAAACGGTAGCTATAAGTTTAAACAGTTAACCGAGAGACTAAAGGAAACATCGTAAATAAAAGAGAGGTTTTTCTCCTAGATTATAAAGTAAATCAACAACATGGACAAATCCAACAAAAGTAGATTTTATAAAGGTGTCGGATGGAAACAGAAACCAAACGGTAAAAACTTCTCACCTGAAAAGAGGTGTAAAAACACACGTACAAGAATAATCTAAGGACCGGTCCTATGATGTAGTGTCACTACACCAGAACAGTCCTATAATGGACTATAGGTAGACAAGTAGAGACAATTACAATTAAAAGTATTGGACTAACTCCACAACAAGTCACAGAGGTAATGTACTAGTGTCTAAAAGACGAACGTTGATATCTGTTGTTCACTCTTCTATGAAATTCTGGATACCTACCGAAGGACCTAAATCGGAAATGACTGAAAGACCCTGTTTTCTATACAACCCGAGTAGAACATGGACGGGAAGTGTCGAGACCTTATTGGATGAAGATCTTTGAGAGTCAGAAAACTGATTCTCAACATCATCTTTGATTTCAGACCCATAATTCCATAGTGGAACAGTGATCCTTTGGAACGAAGATCTGGACAAGTCACCTGTCCCGATCCTTTATATACGTATATTTGTGCACGTGTGTGTGGACGTACGTCTACGTACAAATAAATATTTGGTACTCAAATTTGGGACTTTAGAGGCAAAGATTTGAAAGGGGTGTCACGAGGAAGGATCGAAGGGGGAAAGGTATAAAATTACCAATAAGAACTTGTCACTCTCAGAATCGAGGGTTCTTGTAATTTCTTAAATGAATAAACGGGTTGGGATATTATGTAAATCTTATCAAAGTATTAACGAAAAGGGTATTGTGATGGTTTTTTTCGGATGATCTTTCTCAAGTTCCAAACAAACGTCACAAGGGACGGGACCAGGACAAGTACTGTCCAACATTTGTCAATTTAAGACACAAACATTCAATAAGTATAATTACTAAAGAGAGGGTGGGGAAGTCACTGACACAAATACTACGAGGAAACTTTATGTTAACTTAAACAAAGTCAAGTGAAGGTCAAAATCGGGAAGGGGATGAAAGGTAACGACAATTAAAATAAAAAATTAGACTCTACACTTCGTAATTATACGAAGGTGTACATCTTTAATTCATTTTTAGATGAGACTATTCACCCTGGGAAACGGTACAGAAAGATGGACCAGTAGGACACTAAAATTGTAGATCCTACAGGGGTACATCTCTTTGTCGAAGTAACAAAAGACCAAACAAACAGGATAAAGAATCGTCTAAATACATAGGAGGAAAGAATGTATTTCCGACCGTATGATATATAACTCGATCCGAAATATTCACGGGTTTAGAGTACTAGAAGGTTTGGAACGTGAGAACCACCACTAGAAGGGTAATAGGACTACACCTTTGACTCCGAGGAATAGACATGACAACGCTTGGTAACACGGAATAACTATTCGTCGGACAAAAGTCACCAAAGATGAAATCTACTTTCACTCATTCTACACGGTTTACTACTTAGTAGTCCACCATCATGTATGTTAAAAAGTAGGAAGTCTAACGACGGCGAACTTCAGGATGAAGAACCTTCAGATGGAGAAGTAGACCAAAAATTTTGACCCACAGGGAAATCTGACCTTAAAAGTCACAGAATCGTAGAGTGTGTTACGAATTTATTCCTACGCCGTGGACCGGGCCTCTCAACAAAAACCGAAAGACAAAAAGGAAAAATTTTAACTCTACTTTTAAGTGTATTATACTTTAATTGGTAAAATTACATATATTAAGTCACAGTGAATGAAATGAGTATTACGACAAGTTGACAATGACCGTAGATCACGGTTTTGGGGAGTAGAGATGGCGTCCTCTGGGACATTGGTACTTCCACAGTCAGGGGCAGGGGACGAAGGGGGTCGTGGACCGTCGGGGACGAGACGAAAGGTAGAGGGAAACCTAATAAACAAAAGCTATCAGACCTCCTTTTACCTTAGTAAAAGTGTTATTCACTGGAAAGCGGAATTAAAGAAAGTGAACTGTACAACAAACGGTTCAAGTAAGTGGAACGTCGGACATAGTCATGAAGTAAAACAAAATACCGAACCTATTATAAGGTAACATATCTATCTGATAAAACAATTAAGTAAGAGGTCGACTACCTGGAGGTTCCCTCAGAACTCACTTTGACCCCTCTTCTCACCGAACATGGTGGGACGGAACAAGACGTCGGATGATCGGTGCACTGACACTTGGTCGACGATTTGACTGAACACGGAGGGAAAAGAGTAAACAGTTCACTTGTATTATTATGATATATTGAAGTTCACTGACTTCCCAACCTATTCTATTATATACTTTCAAGTATCTTCTCTTGGACCGCTTATCATCATCATTATCGTCTCATTTCGCTTTTTCAACCGAATTTCGAGTTGTAAGTCTTTTGCTTCTAGTACCGTAGGCCAGGGTAGTGAAGTACCCTTTATCTATCCCTTTGTCACCTTTGTCACAGTCTGAAATAAAATCCCCCGAGGTTTTAGTGACGTCTACCACTGACTCCGGTACTTTAATTTTCTGCGAATGAGGTACCTTCTTTTCAATACTGGTTGGATCTATCATATAAGTTTTCATCTCTGTAATGGAACGACTGATTCCAGGCAGATCAGTTCCGATACCAAAAAGGTCACCAGTACATACCTACACTCTCGACCTGACACTTCTTTCGACTCGTGGTTTCTTAACTACGAAAACTTGACACCACAACCTCTTCTGAGAACTCTCAGGGAACCTGACTTTCCTCTAGGTTGGTCAGGTAAGACTTCCTCTAGTCGGGACCCTAAAGAAACCTTCCTTACTACGATTTCGACTTTGAGGTCATGAAACCGGTGGAGTACACTTCTCAACTGAGTAACCTTTTCTGAGACTACGACCCTCCCTAACCCCCGTCCTCCTCTTCCCTTACTGTCTCCTACTCTACCGACCTACCGTAGTGTCTGAGCTACCTGTACTCGGACTCACTTGAGGCCCTCTACCACTACCTGTCCCTCCGGACCGCACGACGCTAAGTACCCCAGCGTTTCTCAGCCTGTACTGACTCGCTGACTTGACTTGACTTGACTCATCATCACAATCAGCGAGTCAACACAGGTTGAGAACGCTCGGGTACCTGACGTCGGGTGGTCCGAGGAGTCAGGCACCGTAAGAGGTCCGGTCTTATGGCCTCACCTAACGGTAAGGGAAGAGGTACCGTTTAGCACCCAGGAGTATTTTAATCGACAAACTGGAAACCTAACATACTCCCACCCTCCCTTCCTCTCACTTATATTTACACATAATATCATCCACAAAATCACACACAAACAACATCGACGAGTTTGGAAACATGAAACAAAATAATTTTTTCCGGATAGACAAAAGAGACGAAACACCAAACCACAAAAACGTGGGGTCGGGAGGGATAGGGGGGTAGTGACTTGTACCCTAAAATGTAAATCTTCGTCAAGTCATCTGTCTTACAGACATCACCTTACAATGTATTAAGTGTAAATCTAAACTTCTCGAGTAATATTTTTTGGACTGTGTGAAGTCCTTATAATTTAATGACGTCTAACACACCTCGTTTCTTTGTAATAACTTCGTAAAGTTTTAAGATCCGCTCGGACTTAAATTGACTATCCCAAAGTGTCGAAAATGACCCCTTTTTACTAAACTCAACAGTGCACCAAAAGACCCGGATCTCCTGAAATTAGAGGAATTAATGTTTCTTTGCTTAAAGGATTTATTAAACCTCGATGAAGTGTCGTAAACGAGTTGGAGACCGAAAACCTTTTAATTTCCCTTACGGTCCCGGGACCGACATCTTACAAGAGAAGAATGACTTCGAAGGAGTACGTGTAAAAATAAGTTCTACTACGATCAAAGGAAAGAAATAACTATACCCCTACATGAAATCCTTAAGTGTTCATTACGAATATTGTGAACTTGTGTTAGAGTAAAACAATTTGTTCAGCCTGTGACCTCTACGGGTGTCTTATCTGTCTCCACGACATAATACCGAATGTTTCAGTTTCCCTTCTTTTACCACGTTTAGATTAGGTCAAAAAAAAAAAGAAAAGATTGAAAAAAAAAAAATGATTAGGTCAAAATATGTGACTGAAAATTCTCACGAACTTTACCAAATTTTGGGTGTATAAAGTCAGGTACTTTTACAAATACCTAGTCCACGGATGACACACGTTCGGGTCGTACTACCCTTATAGAATCGAGGATGGTAAAGGATGTTAAACAGAAATCTTTCGTTTAAATTGGACGGTACCAAAGGAGGAGACACTTTTCTCCTATCGTTATACTGCGACTCAGACACAACACTGGAACATAAGGACACAAGTATTGTGTCCTTTGATAATCACGGATTATAAATAACTCATGGACGGTCCTCTACACAGTCTGTGAGAAGGTTCGTACAATGTACACACTAGTGTTAAAGGAATCGGTGAGGTAATTCAACTATGACAATGAGGTAATATTTCCATCTCTTTGATCCGTTTCTCCCCAAGTCAATAAAGGAATTATAGTGTAACGAGGATTCACCGAGTCTGATACTTCTAACGGTTCTTAGTCTAGAATTCATTCCTCTATGTCAAAGGTCACTTTCGAGTATGACGACGACGGGGTGTCCGGGGTTCTTCAGTTCTCTATTCAACAACTCCGTTCCTTATCACTGAAATAAATCTTTCGGTCGTCTCGTTTTTCTATCACCTGATCAAAGAGTTTCTTGGTAGAATGGACTCAATCTTAAGTCTGAAGAAAATATGATTTTCCACTCCCATATACCAACCAACAACGTTTGGAGATCCACAAAATTAGGAAGCAAGAACGTCGACAGGTACATCCAGTCCAGCGTTACAAGGAGATTTGGAAGTTGTTCTGTTTACAAAGAAAGACGGAACGTTGAAAAATAGAGATATACTTACCCTTTTACAATGTGGAAATTTCCAGTCTAGGAACACTTACCCGATAGGACATATAAAGTCCGATATCTGTTGTAAGAATAGAATGTCGTTTTTGTTATCTCATGTTTCCAATTTCATTTTCTTTGTCTAGGTCATACCTCAGTCTAAACAAGAAGGGATAATGTCAAGGTAAATTGTCTCTCTAGTCTTTTAGAAAGACGGATTCTATGGAGAAACTTGACTTGGAATTCTTACAGTTCCATCTGAACTTATTAAGGTGTCTTTTCATTGTCGTGTTAACTTTTGACCCTTCAATCCTTTCACATAGTGGAGGGATGATCTGAAGACGAAGGAAAACAACAAAACCAACAATTGAATTTCGGAGGGACCTGTACGATTATGAAGACGGACTCTGTTGGTAAATAAGTGAATAATATGTACGTAATCATGGACAACCAGGAAAGGGAACGGAAGGTGGACTGCTTTCGTAGTAAGAAGTTCTAGTGTGTCACGTATCGAAGAACAGACACTTCGAAATAACTGAAAGTTTGTTTCGTTTTTTGGAACGAGGAAACACGAGGTTAGACCAAAACAAGACTAGCACACACAAAGTCACAGAACGTATTGATTGTGGAGACGATCTGACTCGACGAAACTCCGATTCTCCAGTCCGGGACTGAGATGAGAACCCAACGTACCAACATGTCATGTGTAGACAACTGTACTTACTCGGTCGGGAACGTGGACCGGGAAGAATACAAGAATCATCTATAGACAATGTTACTTCACTGATCATAGTAATTATTTTAATAAATAAGAGAACATCTTGATTTAAAACACTGAGACAGTAGAGAATCCCTTACAACAGAAAACCCCCGTTCTCCAATCCTTCCTCTACTCTCGAAATCACCGTATTATGTCTATCTACCGCGTTTTCACCACCCTTTTCACGAGTAAAAGTTGTATCAAAAGGTACATGGGGTAAGATCCTTTCATTACAAGGTAAAAGAAATCAACGTCAGAATCCAGGATATGAAATTCATGTAAGTAAGTTCCGATGACAGGAACAATTTTTTATCAAACAATTGTTTTTCGGTTATTCTATAGAAACCTATTTCCACACTTAAAGGGGTATAAATTCGGGATAATTTAAAAACACACGGAAAATGTAATTTGTAAAAGATCAATTCGGTAGAAATTAACCGTACTAATTCCCCGAACCCAATAATAAGAATAGCTCGACTTTGACCGTAAGGCCCAGTGGGAAAAGTCTAATTTGTCAAGATCTCGATAACGTCCTCGATTCTTAACCGACGTGTCAAACTTCTAGGTAAAGGTCATCGAAATAGAATTATAAGAAGTTTTTACCTATTGAGGACTTACAAATAAAAGTTGACTTGAGAGTGTACATTGATAGTCTCTATCTCTCAGTGACCCTTTCTAACAACTGAACTGTGGCCCTTATGTAAGTAAGTTAAATTTACTTTAGTTTACTCTATTACATACACGTCGCCCTCGACTCCCGTGTCATATATCATTTACATATCATTTATGACCGGCATTAACTTCACCATAATAATAGTAATAATAGAGAAGGGTCGTGTCACAGACTCGAATTATCATAGATCATCACACGTCACGTACAAATAATGTCTTTCTCCCCACTTTACACACAGACGGACGAGGAAAAGGAAAAGAGAAGGAGGGGTGTAATTTACGGACAGACGAGTATATCGATCCCCCCTTTCGACTGTTTTTAACCGAACGACCTTTCAAAGAGTCGGGGTAAACAGTG
This sequence comes from Capra ibex, assembly GCA_006410555.1. Taxonomy (NCBI): domain Eukaryota; kingdom Metazoa; phylum Chordata; class Mammalia; order Artiodactyla; family Bovidae; genus Capra; species Capra ibex. The sequence continues at coordinate 2,834,530 of SJYO01031364.1, read as the reverse complement.
GAATGGGAACTTCGGGTTAACACACAGTTGACGTACAGGGAAGACTACGGACGAGCACTCCCTGTGTGGTGTCCAGTGAAGGGATACTAGACGAAGTCGACGGTTCCGAGACCAGTTCGAACGGACTACCTACCCACGGAATAACAACCTTTACGGAGGTGCCTCGACGAGTCCTTTATGCGGACACGACGTAAAAGACCCACCAAAAGGTACGAACTGTTATTCTTTGTACCTTTTATTTCGTAACTCAAAACGAAAAGAACTTTCAAGTCACAAAATTTCTAGACGATACACAAAAGATCAAACTCAAAACGTTTATTCCGGAGAGTTCGAGAAACAAACTCTCGCATACCGGGACAGTTACCGAATTACTTTGGTACACCGGTCAAATATGTACCTCTGGTTCCAAAAGGACAAAAACATACAGACTGTCAAGAAAAAACGGGAAGATTAAAGACTGAAGTGGTCCCACCAATAAGAATCATAAGAGAAGAGAACTAAACGTCGCGAGCCTTCCTCACTTACTTTACACGTTGAGCCCCACAGTAAAGACTTTCCTCCTCAGTAAAAGAACTTCTCCTCAGGAGTTACTCGGACCGGTTCCGGGCCCTAGACACACTTCACCTGATTCCTAAATCATCCTACAGTTGACTCTGTCTTGAAGTTCATCGACACTTTTGGTCGCGGTTTTTTCTGAGGTCTTTCTTTCCATCCCGAGTTAGACAAGGAAAGGGTTACCGATGAATAACACGTCCTCACCCAAAAGCCAGAAACCTTATCATGAACCATGATAGAAACACTGACGTATATCAAAATCTCAGTGGTCGTAATAAATCACAGAAAACATAAATATCATAGTACAAAATTACCGAGTAGGAAGAGACCCATTTCAGGTTTTTTTTTTTTTTTAGAAGTATTATACGTTCCGGGAAGAATTGGACCGAAGATGGATAGAGAGGTAGGGAGATCGTTATAGTAATGGATTTAGACGTGGTGTAGGGGTGGGTTGGGATAAACGGAAGGTCCGTAAGACACAGAACATCAAGTGTAAACTTATATAATCCAAATAGTTTTTCAAACAAGTCTAAAAAGAAATTCAGAATGCATTGTTTGTAAAACAGATCGGGTTACGGTCACTAAGAGCTTGAGGTCCGTACGTTCGTACTGTATCTTTAAACAATTTTATGTCTGACGACTCAGAACAAGGACCTCACAAACCAAGTGATCCAGATCCCACCCCGGGTTCTACGTAAATATTGTTCAAGAGTCTACTACGTCTACGACCATCAAGTCTCTGGTCTAAAACTCTCGTGGATCCGATAGTCAATTCGGGGTCTAGGAAAACAACGAGAGGTGAAAAAGAATCTGACAGGAAGAGGAGGAATAAAAAGTCCCAACTTGAATCTTCCCGAGGACATCCCGGAAAGGAATGAGGGGTTTAACCCAATGAAGAAAACAAAGTGGTCGTGAAATAATCATAGAGTGAAATAATTTTTGTGGGACATCAAAGGGACCTCTCGACATGATATGTGAGGAAGTCTCGACCTAGAGAGCAAGTGGGAAAATTGAGGGTCGTTAATGTTTCACAGACTGTATCTCTTCCGTGTGTCCGTAGACCATCTCTTCTGACCGCACGTATCACACTATTGTCTTACTAAGATAACGACAAGTACTAAAAACCTCCTAAACAAGGATACCGAAATACTGGTACAGAGGGACAATATTAATCTACATTCGTTGAACAACGAACCACATATACACACACACAGACACCACACCACACACAAAAGACAGGCACAGAAGAGAAAAGGAGGGAACAGAAATTCTGACACACCTTCTCCTAATTATCTTGAGAGAAAGTTCAGAATTTTGGACAGTCATACCCTGACGTTTGTTCGACAGCAACCAACGAAACATATCCGTCACTAAACAGACTCTGTATCGGTACGGACGGGTCAGTACAAAGGACTACCGTAACAGACTACGAGGCATCCCTCGTTTCCTGTACGTACATTATATATACGTCAAGAACCTGTCAGTCTTGGGATTCTTCCTGATATTTAAAACGAAATCTACGAATAAACTTTGTGTCCATAAAACCTTCTTCAGACAAAATAGGAAATTTTGGATTATATTCGGAACGAAAAAGACGGACTCTCATATTCTTATTATCTTCCCTTGGTTCACTCTCTTGTCCAGAATCCTCCTGACGGTGTACCTTTTTTTTTAATGACGTCTCGGACCATACATGATCTTAAGTTTACGAAAAAGTGACCTTCGACTGTTCAATATAAAAACGAAGTTTAAATTGGAAAGGTGACTTACATACGAGAACTTACGAATTATGTAATCTTAACATGAATTACGTATAGAAAAGTAAGAATTAAATTTATGTATTTTCGACGTCGTAAGATTTCTCTCCTAAGTCCAAAAAGTCTTGTAACCGAATCAACTTCTAAACCTTACCCTGACACTTCCACTGGAAAACTTGAGGAGTAGAAGCGCAGAAACCATCCAGATTTCAGTTGTCTCATGGACACGTTTCTCATAGGAGATCACTCACCGATTATGACACTTCAGACCCGTCCGTCTGGACACAAGTCTAAGACGATATAATGAAGGTTTGACGCACTGGAATCGTACACTGAAGTGGAGAGACTCTAAGTCAAAGGACAGGGAATTTTACTTCTACCTTATAATGTTTCGAGTTTCCGAGTGATCCTTCTAATTAACTTTATTCCGTTTATTTTGTGCATTATATCTTGAACCGTATACAATTTTTGAGTTTCTTCAAATAGACATTAGAAGAGAAGAAGGGCAAAGGGGGAGAGAAGAGGAAGGAAGAAGAGTAGAAGAAGAAAGGGACAGTAGAAAGAGGTAGTAAGAGTGGATAGGGAAGAAAAAGTATAAAGAGAAGACGGAAAAGGTAAGGTGGGAGGGGAAGGAAGAGTAGAAATAGTCTTAGTAGTGTAACAAAAGAGAATGGGTTCCGCTAGTATTTTTCATATATCGACTAAACAGGTCTTGTCCTAAAATGTTAATAAACATTAATACGTTGTCACAAGTCAAGTCAAGTCCACGAGTCAACACAGGCTGAGAAACACTGGGGTACTTAGTGTCGTGCGGTCCGGAGGGACAGGTAGTGGTTGAGGACTTCAAGTGAGTCTGAGTGCAGGTAACTCAGTCACTACGGTAGGTCGGTAGAGTAGTAGACAGTAGGGGAAGAGGAGGAAGGGGGTTAGGGAGGGTCGTAGTCTCAGAAAAGGTCACTCAGTTCAGAAGCGTACTCCACCGGTTTCATGATCTCAAAGTCGAAATCGTAGTAAGGGAGGTTTCTTGTGGGTCTTGACTAGAGAAAATCTTACCCGACCAACCTAGAGGAACGTCAGGTTCCCTGAGAGTTCTCAGAAGAGGTTGTGGTGTCAAGTTTTCGTAGTTAATAAACCGTGAGTCAAAAGAAGTGTCTGGTTGAGAGTGTAGGTATGTACCGATGAATTTTTTGGTATCGGAACTGATCTGCCTGGAAACAACCGTTTCATTACAGAGACGAAAAGTTATACGGTAGATCCAACCAGTGTTGAAAAGAAGGTTCCTCATTTACGGAAAATTAAAGTACCGACGTCAGTGGTAGACGTCACTGAAACCTCGGGGTTTTTTCTTTCAGACTGTGACAAAGGAACAGATAAAGGGTACTTCACTACCCTGGTCTATGGTAATAGAAGCAAAAGACTTACAACTCAAAATTCGGTTGAAAAAGTGAGAGGAGAGAGTGAAAGGAGTTCTCCGAAGAATCAAGGAGAAGTGAAAGACGGTATTCCTACCACAGTAGACGTATAGACTCCACTAACTATAAAGAGGACCGTTAGAACTAAGGTCGAACACGAAGAAGGTCGAGTCGTAAAGAGTACTACATGAGACATATATTCACTTTATTCGTCCCACTGTCATATGTCGGAACTGTACGAGGAAAAGGATAACCTTGGTCAGACAACAAGGTACAGGTCAAGAGTGACAACGAAGGACTGGACGTATGTCTAAAGAGTTCTCCGTCCAGTCCACCAGACCACAAGGGTGGATAACTTCTTAAAAGGTGTCAACTAACACTAGGTGTGTCAGTTTCCGAAACCGTATTAGTTATTTCGTCTTTATCTACAAAAAGACCTTGAGAGAACGAAAAAGGTACTAGGTCGGCTACAACTGTTAAACTAAAGACCAAGGAGAGGAAAAGATTTGGTCGAACTTGTAGAACTTCAAGTGCCAAGTACATAACGACTTCGGACCGGACCTCTTAAAACTCGTAATGAAATGATCGTACACTCTACTCAAGTTGACACACCATCAAACTCGTAAGAAACCGTAAAGGAAAGAAACCCTAACCTTACTTTTGACTGGAAAAGGTCAGGACACCGGTGACGACTCAAAAGGTTTAAACAACCGTATAACTCACGTCATGAAATTGTCGTAGTAAAAAGTCCTAAACTTTGTCAAGTTGACCTTAAGGTAGTGGAGGTGATCGAAACAAGCATCACTACGAAAGATTCCGGGTGAACTGAACTGTAAGGTCCTACAGACCGAGATCCACTCACTGATGTGGTAGCACTAATAGAATCAGCACTTCTAGAAAAAACATGTCAAGAAGACACATAAGAACGGTGGATAAGAATTATAGAAAACGAAGACAATCCAGGTCTGGTAAAGACAGGAAATAGCTCGGGTAGAAACGTACTTTACAAAGGAACCATAGAGATTAAAAGAACTTCTATAGAGATCAGAAAGGGTAAGACAACAAAAGGAGATAAAGAAACGTAACTAGCGGTTCCTTCCGAAAGAATAGAGAAGAACGATAAGAAACCTTGAGACGTAAGTCTACGAACATAGAAAGGAAAAGAGGAAACGAAAAGTGAAGAGAAGAAAAGTGTTGATAAACATTCCGGAGGGGTCTGTCGGTAAAACGAAAAAACGTAAAGAAAAGTACCCCTACCAGAACTAAGGACAGAGGACATGTTACAGTGTTTGGAGACAGGTATCAAGTAGTCCGTAAGATAGTCTAGATCAGGAAATTTAGATAAAGAGTGAAGGTGACATATTTGTATTCCCTAAACTAAATCCAATATGGACTTACCAGATCACCAAAAGGGATGAAAGAAGTCGAGTTCAGACTTAAACCGATATTCCTCAAGTACTAGACTTGGTGTCAGTCGAGGGTCAGTACAAAAACGACTAACATATCTCGAAGAGGTAAAAACCGACTTTTATTATATTAGTTAGACTAAATCGACAACTGGTAGACCACTACAGGTACACATCTCAGAAGAGAACACAACAACCATCTCCCACAAACGATACTGGTCATGCAAGAGAACCGTTTTGAGACAATCAGAAACGGGACGAAGTAAGACGTAAGGTTCCGGTTTAAACGGACAATGGAGTCCACAAAGAACAGAAGGATGAAAACGTAAGGTCAGGGGATATTACTTTTCCTGTAGAAAAACCCCACAATCAAGATTTTCCAGAACATCCAAAAGTATCTTGGTAAGTTGAAGTCGAAGAAGTCACAATGACCAACCCCGTATCTGAACCTACCACTATAACTTACCAAACGGAACCTTCGCTTGTCTCTAGTAAGACAGTAAAAACTCTAACGTAGGTTCACGACGTAAAACCTGAGAAAACAACTGGTACTACCGATGAGGTAAAGAAGATTCCCTAACGACGGGTGTCATCTTCTATATTACCAGTAGACCCAATTTAAGTGGGTAAGATCATGTAAAATCAAGACTAAGGATCTTACAGCTACAAGTGAGAACGGTATCGTCAAAGATAAGAACTATGGGAACAGACCTGGTTCCGTGTCCTTTCGTGTGTATATGTAATTTTTCTCTCTTGTTCTTACACGACCATTATCCTAATTAAGTAAAGGAGAAGAAATCAAAGCCGATACTCTAACATATTCCTAAGGTAATTTGTTTACAACGATCGACCCGGTTTTATTCATTTTGAAATTTTCCTTCATTCATCAAATATATAAGTAACTAGAACTTAGAACTTATATTATCACAATGATTTGAGAAAATCATTATAAAAAGATACTAAGGAGAAACTAAAAGAGTATTTCGTCATATATTTATTGAAATATTCATTCAAAGTCCTAAGAAGGGTTAGAAATTTATAAACAAGAAAAAGAATAAAATAATGTAACAGAGTCGGATCATCATGTTATCTGAAAGGACCACTGAGTGTACTATTTCTTAGACGGACATGACGTCCTATGGGCCTAAGTCAAGAACGTAACCCTTCTAGGGGATCTCTTCCCTAACCGTTGGGTCAGATAATAAGAACGGACCTCTTAAGGTACCTGTCTCCTAGGACCACCCGATGTCAGACCCCCCCTCCCAACATTTCTTAGTAATTATACTATAAATCATCTCTCATCCAGTACTGTAGACCAGGGTAGTGAAGTACCCTTTATCTGCCCCTTTGTCACCTTTGTCACAGTCTGAAATAAAACCCCCCGAGGTTTTAGTGACGTGCACCACTGACGTCGGTACTTTAATTTTCTACGAATGAGGTACCTTCTTTTGAATACTGGTTGGATCTATCGTATAAGTTTTCGTCTCTGTAATGAAACGGCTGATTCCAGGCAGATCAGTTCCGATACCAAAAAGGACACCAGTACATACCTACACTCTCAACCTGATACTTCTTCCGACTCGTGGCTTCTTAACTACGAAAACTTGACACCACAATCTCTTCTGAGAACTCTCAGGGAACCTGACGTTCCTCTAGGTTAGTCAGGTAAGACTTCCTCTAGTCGGGACCCTAAAGAAACCTTCCTTACTAAGATTTCCACTTTGAGGTTATGAAACCCGTGGAGTACGCTTCTCAACTGAGTAACCTTTTCTGAGACTACGACCCTCCCTAACCCCCGTCCTCCTCTTCCCTTGCTGTCTCCTACTCTACCGACCTACCGTAGTGCCTGAGCTACCTACACTCAGACTCACTTGAGGCCCTCAACCACTACCTGTCCCTCCAGACCACACGACGTCAAGTACCCCAGCGTTCCTCAACCTGTGCTCACTCACTGACTTGACTTGACTTTACTCCATAGGAATTGAAAAAGAATTCAATTACCTTTACGGAATTTAATGGACATTCACACTATAAATTCAAAAAAAAAATTTATAAGTAATAATCAAGGGGAAGTAAATAGCAAAGACCCTTAATAAAAAATTCACAACTCAAAAGTACAACTTCAAATACTACGAAAAAGATATAAGTAAAGTTACTAATATGTACATAAAAAAGTGAATCAAATTTTAGTCATTATTTAGTGAATAAAGTGACTATCTAAAAGATTAGGAGTAAAGACAAATACTATAGAATAAAATGTTCGGGACACCAAAATCAAACTACAAAACGAATTATAAAACAATAAATATAAGTAGTCGTTCCAACCATATATAAAAAGAAAAGAACTTGTTAGTGACACGGACTGTATCCAGTTTAAATTATTGGAATGTATTACTATAACCACCATTCCTTTGTGTTATTAAAATCTGAAGAAATACTTGTTATTTATAAAAAAAGCAAAAACTATCAAAGTAATCTGAAAATTTTTCAATATCTACGGATAATGACTTTTGATCTTTTCTGTTTCATGTGTACGTATTAGGATTTTTAATTTTTATTGAATAATTGTAAGCTTCAATGAAGGAAGACTTGACTGAAAGGCCCCATTATATATATGAACTCTCATACGACAAGTATACTAAAATGTACGACGAAACAGTAAACTGTAAGATAGTATTCACATAAAGAGTAAAATGATGGACCATAATGTCTTACCTTTGTAAAAAGAAAAGAACCGTTCTAAATCTACCAACCACCTCGTCTGTAAAACGAAGGATTTTTTTTTTTTGTGGACCGTTACACTCTGTAGATAGTACTGTTTGTCGCCGTATTTTTTACAATTATCCGGCAATTATTAAGAAGTCTTGGGAAAGTCGGATCAAGACACTGGGTCCGACAACTTTCATTCAGTCTGTCTACGTGTTTGTTCAGTGTGACCTCGTATAAAGTGGCGTGTTACTCAAAGATCTGTCCGGTACACACTCTACGTTGATCTCATAAGTATCAAGTGTATTCCTCCCCTACCTTCATCACTCTTCATTTCAACAAAGGAAGTAAAGTAACAATAACCTAACACAGTGATCTGTATGTCGAACAGTCTCCACGAATAAGACCCTCACCTTAAACTGCCTCCTGGTCTCTCTTTCTTGCATATGCAAGTCCAAGTAATAGACGACAATTTCCCTCTCCCAGTCGGCTGTGTCAGACACCACTAGGACCGGAATCCTGTGGGTCATCTTCTGACACCATCTCCTCACCCAGGGTCGTAATTGTCTGTATAGACCCCCACTGAAATCACTCGCGGTAGACCTTCGAATCACAGTACCTTCTCATGATTGACACCTCAGGTCGTCTGGACCAAAAAGGAGACATTGAGAACAAGAATAGATAACACATTGGTCTTAAATCGAGGTAACTGAGAACAGAAATTCACACACTAAGTTCACACACACATCCCCCTCTACCACCCATAATGATGAGACGAACAATAGTCTTTCCACTCACTTTAATAGAACCTATTTCCCGGTCGCACCCTAGACGTTATACCAGTCCCAATCGAAAAAACAGAAGGAGGAAGACTCTAGTGCCCAATCATAAAAGAGGGATAAAATATCTTTGTGAACCTGTATTTGAATCAGTGAAAGGAATATAAATAAAACCTCGAGATGAGTTCCTATTAACTACTTCTTGTCACTGTGTCTTTGTACGATGGACTAATAAAGGAAGGGTTTGACACAAACTTGGGATCGACACACGGAGTCATCGACACGTCTGAAACCCCTCCAAAGAATCTTTTTAAAGACAGTCAACACCGTTTCCTTACCAAAGTCCTTACCGTACGAGTCCCAGGATTAGGGAGGTGACTGACCACTCAGGACCCTTTCTTGAGACAATTATTATTGACCGAATGGTGAATCTTCGAGTATTTGAAAGTATAAATAATAGGGTGACCAGGAATCCTGGAACCCTATCATTTAAACCTTTCAGTAAAATAGTCGGGAAACCACGTCTCTCTCGACGATAAGGTAGTGAAAACGGACGACGAAAATAGGACGTCCCTCCGTCTGAACCCCAGTAGTTCTGGAACTTAAACACAAACATGGGGTCTGGGGGGCGAGAGAACAACAAGTAGAGGTCCGTTCAGTGAAGGTGTGAAACTCGGAATGAAAGGTGTCCGTAAGTCACCTACATCTTGAATATAAAAGGTGCACACTGTACATCTTCTCCGTATACAGTAATTAATGAAACAGACGTTTACAAATAAGTCAGGATCGGTACTCGGGTCACCCTGGAACCACAAGACCTTAACCTCGGCCCCCTGTCTCTGTGACCTCTTCCTCTAAACCCGAGGTCGGTCATGGATATCGGATTCTTGAAGACGGACTCCCCTCCGAGAAGCCTGAAGACACCCTGAGTAGGAACACCGAGTCACCACTTCTTAGGTGGACGTCACGTCTTCTACGTGCAAGCTAGGGACCCAGTCTTTCTAGGGGATCTCCTCCTTTATCGTTGGGTGAGGTCATAAGAACGGACCCTTTAGAGTACCTGTCTCCTCGGACCGTCCGATGTCAGGTACCCCAGTTTTTCTCATCCTAGATTGACTCATGGGTGTGTACGTACATAGAAAGTCTTTTTTTTTTTTTTTGTTGGTGTATATATATACAAAGGTACAACGATGAAAAGAAGTAAAGGTAGACAATGATAAGTATTTAAAACACAAAGTAAAAATGAGGTTAAATATAAATGGTTCACTTTATGAACCTGACACTTCTTCCGACTCACGGCTTCTTAACTACGAAAACTTGACACCACAACCTCTTCTGAGAACTCTCAGGGAACCTGACGTTCCTCTAGGTTGGTCAGGTAAGACTTCCTCTAGTTGGGACCCTAAAGAAACCTTCCTTACTACGATTTCGACTTTGAGGTCATGAAACCCGTGGAGTATGTTTCTCAACTGAGTAACCTTTTCTGGGACTACGACCCTCCCTAACCCCCGTCCTCCTCTTCCCTTGCTGTCTCCTACTCTACCGACCTACCGTAGTGGCTGAGCTACCTGCACTCAGACTCACTTGAGGCCCTCAACCACTACCTGTCACTCTGGACCACACGACGCTAAGTATCCCATCGTTTCTCAACTTGTGCTGACTCGCTGACTTGACTTGAGTTGACTTTAATACTTTTGAAAAAAGTGACGAAAGGACTGGGTTTCGTCCACCTAAAGTCGAATTATATTCATTGTACTATGAGGTCTACAGACAAATGTAATTTTGTACTTATTGAACAGATCTTCATGTCCTTTCAAATCTTCCTTAATCACAAACCCCCGACCTTCTCGGAGAGAAAGTTCTACGCAAGAATTCTCTTCTTACTGAATGGGGCAATCAGTGAGTCAGTCAATCACCGCCTCTGTCTCGACCTTCAGTCCTTATTGAGGGACCTACCACAACGAACTCAAATATCTAATAGTTGTTGAAGGGAAGAATCCTAATTCGAGAAGTACACAAACGGGGGAGAAAATACAACTTCGGAGGACCTTGTCGAGTACGAAATCTTAGTCTGTCTGACTTTACACGTCAGTTCCGAGTCGCGGAACTGATGTACATAGAGAGTCCGATTGACGAATTAACAAAGTTCAGAGTCGAGGAAGTAGAATTTTACCTCCATTATTATGGACAGGATTTCACAACATTACTGATCATATACTCAGTTTTTATATTTTGTGAATTGTCAAGAGACATATGTCTGAGTTCCTTTAAAAGGGAAAGGGGAGACCGGGGAGTCGACGGACGGACTTTCCACTGGAAAAAGAATCACGACGTCCTATATCTTTTTTTGTATCTTCCATGGGAAAAAGGTCTCCACGTACCCCCATTAGTCCGTCACTTTTTTTGTATGACCAGTCAGAAGTTTTCCTACGAAAAAGGTTCTTATTGACCCTTCAATCTGTCCTTTATGTTTCCTTCTACCTGGTACAACAGTTCGATGTAAGTAATTATTGGTAGTAAAGAACACACAAAGGACGTACGATTGGTAAAATCTATTTAACAAGGGTTACTCGGGTTTGGAATGTAACGGGGTACCTTGTGTATTCTTTTATTACAAGTCTCTCTAGTTCCCTGAACGGGCTCCAGTATATCGACCAGATGTGATCGACCTTACGTGACTGCTCAAACAGACTACACATTCAACCACGGGAGATTTGTGCGCGCAACCGGGGCACGGAACGACACCCTCCACCCTTTACACTTTTTCCCGCTGGGAGAAAACTCCCCTACCTGTATCTTTGTCCAATCGGTGAACTTCAGTTAAATACAGTGGTAAAACAAAAGAGTCTCAACCTAGAACCACTCGATTAGTGAGAGATGACCACCACACTAAATGTCCGAAACCTTTAAGTCACAGTTCCTAAGTTCCTAAATCATCGTTCTGTTGTATGTAAAGAGACCCCAACCAGGTACTTTAAGAACCCGATTTCTCAAACTTTTCCTCCTTTGTGGTAAAACCCAGGGTTTCAGATCAAAAATACCTTTCTGACGACATAGTGCAATGTACGTCATCCGTCTCAGAAGACATAAGGGGTGTTCGTGTACCGGAACTTGAATAATATCCTGCGGAGTGGGTGACACCGGTAAGGGACTTCTATTTAAGCAAAGACCGAAGTAACCACTGAAATAAGATTGACCAAAGAAATCTTTCAGCCAAAAGAAGTTTAGGGCGACGTGTGGACGAGAGGAGGTACTTGTATAAAACATTGGGGTCGTCTCGTTCGACGTCGTCCGTCTCGTCCTTCGGTCGGAAGACTCTGGACCAGGTACGGAGAGACAGGGAAAAAGAGAGGGGTAGGACGTGGTAGTCTCGGGACCAGAGTCCTGTGTGAAGACACTGAAAGTACGTACGACGAGGGAGTGCACCTAGTAGAAAGAGTGGGACAAGAGACCTGACTGAGAACCAGTAGGAAGTCTTGGGTCGTTGGTAAACTGTCTAGGTAGCAGGAACTGTGAAGTTCGAAGGTTCACGGGAGCTACTTAATTAGTTACTATAATCAAGGACGTTGGAGGATTTATAGAGAGTTTAGGTGAGTAGGAGAGAGAGGTGTGAGGGGGAGAGGAGTCCTATCAAACCCGACGGAAGTAGACAGTAGGTCTGGTAGGGTAGTGGGAGGACTCGTCAGGAGTCCAAAAGTCTTAGTAGCTAGAGGTTCGAGAAGGACTGTGACGAGTGATTACCCTCCTAGACTAGTCAAGACTGGAAACGAAGTCTGGGAAGACACTTGCCAGGGGTGACGGGAGTCCTATTTCAGGTGCTCCAAATAGTCCCGAAGTCCCTTCGGGACGGACCGAACGGGGGAAAAATAGAAAGGTCAGTGTAAGGAATGGTGAGAAGGTCTTACTATGAGGTGAGGGACCGAATTGTCTTAAGTAAAGTCAAAGGACTAGCATGGTACTATATAAAACGTAAACCTTAAAACGTTTACAAAAAAGAAGAAGGTTCTTATCATGAATTTTTATTAAGAGAAGTTTCGTTGAGGTGAAGACGAAATCGAAGTTCAATCGATAATGTAGGGACCTTTATAAGCCCCCTGGGTAACGTTGGGTGGGTTACGCTAGGGGTCAACACTAGCACTGGTCAGACACACGAGTGTTTCGTGGAGTAAAACGGGTAGAATTATGTACCAAAATTAGTAGAAAGTCAAGGAGAAATAGGGAGAGATACGACCCGCAAGATACTCACGTCCTTGAGGTAGACCGAAGTCAAATTTTTCTTATTAGTATTAAATTTTTAAAATAAATAAAAACCTACACGACCCAGAAACAACGTCGTCCGAAAAGAGATCAGCACTGGTCGTCCCTCGATGAGACCAACGTCACGAACTCGAAAGTAACGCCTCCGAAGAGAACAACATCTCGCACCTGAGATCCCGTGAACCAGAAGGTATCGACACAAAGGGTCCGATATCTCGTGTACGAGTTATCGACACCACTGACCCGAATCAACTAGGTACCGTGTACCCTAGAAGAAAATGGTCCCTAGTTTGAGTAAAAAGGACGTAACCGTCCGTCTAAGAAATGGTGACTCGGTAGTCCGTTCGAAGATTGAAGCGAAAATGGTGACTCGTGCCACAACCTTCTACATCCACACGTCGGAACAACTTACTTATTCACTTACTTACTGATTTTTTCGGAGAGTACGGAGCTAAACACTTCCGAGAATATCGTATGAAGTAAATAAGTTTAGTAGTGTAGATGGCGTAAAAAGAATGTGAAAAAACAAATAAAGAGACGGAGACGGTGATTGATACTCAAGGGTCGTGTCGTAAACCTCGTACCATCCGTAAGTAATCTACAAACAACTTAATTAATAGTATTTCACACCCCCTCTTACTAAACGTGTTCGTCTTTCTTTTAAATTTTGGTATTTGTAAAGGGAATTCTCGAACGAGATCTCTAAGAATAATACACCGTAACTTTTAAGGAGGGTAAGTCACTTAGTGGAGAGGAAAAACGTTACACACAGGTTAGTACAGACCACGATATTAAGTCGTACTACACCCGGTATAACCATCATTCTCGATATTCTAAACGGTATAATCAAGTAGGGTGACGAAGTAATTCGAGTCACACGACGGAGACCGTCACCGACCCGAACTTAAAACTACAAACCTTCTTGTTTCGGGAAGTATAATCGGGAGACTAAAGATACTCAGTCCATTTCAATGTCAGGACGGGTCACAGACTCTCAGAAGTAGAAACGTCTATAAGTCATTCACAGGGTCTCGTACCCCAAAATAATAGACACACCTAAAAGACTCGTCTGTTTCTTTCGGGGTCCACACAGTCCTACACTCGTTGGGGTAGGATATCACTGTCAAAGACCCTACCAGTCTCATGTCGTACCACGTCCTAACGTACAAAGACGGGTCAGGTAGTTCTCTCGTGGGCATCCAGTTTCCCTCTCCACTCCCACCCCACCTCTACAGAGTAAATTCAAACTTGTGTTCGTAGGGGAATAAAGTACTCTTCGTCGACTCCGAGTCTAACTACTTGTTGAACGAACTCTAGTGTGTCGTACACTGTTCAATCCCTGTGTAAACGTGGAATTAGAGCGACTAGCGTCTCGGACACGGACACGACTTGTCACCTGACTTGAAGAGGGATGACTTACTCACAGGAGAACAATTAATGGATCACTATGAATGTGACTTTCTGTAGAAGGATGTCTAAGGTCATCAGTGTGGTAACCCGACTCTACCGGAGCCGCCGTATTTCCTCACTACCATCTGGTGCACCACCTCCGTCTTTCCCTCAATCGTTTCGTATCTTCGGGGTCGTGAAATGGGGAACACTGACACCACACACTTTCCAACGATGGATATTCCCAAGATCTTCGACTCTTCCTTTGTAAAACGAAAGAAATGCTCCTACGGTCTCTCAGGTTCGAAAGGTCTACAAAAGGTCAACAAAAGGTCAAAAGCGTCTCAAGTCCTATTCCACATGAACTTCCTAAAACCGACGTATATTTAATTTTATGTAAAACTAGACTTAAACATTGTCCACGAGACTAAAACGTCTACGGGGTCAAGACACTTATCATAGGAACCGAGTCAAATGGAGGGTCACCTGTGGGGGTGTAGTCTTTATGATTACTCCTACTACCACTACTTCGATTGATGAGAGGCGGGTGTTAATGTCTTAGTATCCGTTACATAAGTGCGAAAATATATATAAAAGAGACCGTCTTATTGGGGAACTCCATCGAGGAATAAACCTTAGAGTACGAACGTCCCCTCTTTTGTCTTTATCCTCTTCCCTCTGTCTCACTTACGACATTAGAGTCTTACTTACGAGACTTCTCGGGACACCAAGACAGAGTGCGTAGGTAAATCGTCCATAATGTACACGGAATGTGCATGGACCGTGTAAGACTTGTCCCACTGGACGAACTTGGAGGATTTGTACGAACTCAAACGACGTCGTCGAGAGGAAAGTTAGACCTTTTTTAGGGGAAGAGAGGACGAACGAAAGTTCCAAGTAGACTAGGAGACTCTGGGTCGATCTACCGTAGGGGGAGGACGTACATTAAGTTGGAAGGAAAGAGGTACTAAAAGTCGTATGGTAAAATCTTGTAAAAATTAAATCTACTTCGAGAGGAAGGAAAGAAGGTAGATAATTGTAAAGTGAATGTCTGAAGAGAAGGAACGGCCTAACTATCTCCCCTGACACAGAACACGTAGTAAAATAGGAGAGTTTCAACTCTCCTCCTCTTAATAATTTCTTAAGGGTGACTCTCTTTACCCTTTACCGTAATTAATCAACTGATGAGTTATGTCCGTCTCTTACGTTACTCTTAGGTCTTCTAAATACTTCAGACATCGTGAGGGTAAAAAGTCTACTTATTTGTATGAGTGTATTCAAGTTTCAAACAAGTCGTAACGAGTAGTACACTTACCTTCTCGCTCTTAAAATTTGAGTCCAGATTTACTAGGTCTCGTGTCCTGGGAAAACTATATAAGACACAAAAGAGGTGTCACCAGTAACTTATCTTGGAGTCACGTTCGAGTAAAGGATCCCCAGACCAACGAGAAAGTTTCGTCACTGTTGTATGCGTCAAATGAAAATATTTCTCAAGGATATAGTTGTAATCTCTAAAGTGAAGGAAGATGGACCCCTGACACCAGTGAATTCAGAAAGTTGGAAAGGACCGACCGTGACGACAAGATCCTTCTTGTATGTAAGGTTAACAATTTGGTCTCCGTTCTTTTCGGTGCGTCCTTAAGTGTAACCTTCTTCGGGTCGTCTACTACTTATCGTCTGGACTTAGAATAGTACATAAAGTCCTACTACATGCCCCGACAACCTTTGACGGAAACTGTTTACACGGGTCCTTCCCCTTAATAGAGGTTGTTACTTTTTACAAGAATAATACACTAGGACTTTTTCCTAGTCCTGGGGATAGTAACCCCTTTACTAATAGGGGTGTAGGAAATAATTGTCTCTATACCTTCGCACACGATTTCTGCTACCTGTACCGTTACTACGACACTACCTATCGGCACTCACGGCTTCAGTCCGACCTGAACCCTTTCCATCGGACTACGAACTACCGTCTGCCCTTTACACATTGAGAGAGTCCAGCGAAAATCGGGAACGAAGGATTCGAGACGTTCTGAACAGGGACGACAGAATCAACTCATAAGTCCCCGAAAACCGGTCCGACTCCGAGACTAATTTATCATCCTCCCTATATTCAAACATCCTTTATTTCGATAAAAATATCCCCCTTCTTTTACCACACGGGTCGTACAATTTATAAATTAGAGTAAAATAAAAGTGTAAAGTGTAAGTATACATCTTTGGACCTCAGTATCTCTAAGTTATCGGACAGGTTCCGACCTTTGGTCGTTTCTCTCCTAAACTTGGACTCGTCAGACTAAAGGTTAAGACGTACGAAACCATCGAAAATTATTTATTGCAAGATCGACCTCAAGTTTTGTCACCCTCTTCGTCGATTTACTCCACACATACACTTCCACGGACGACAGTAGAAATCATGTCTCATCTACAAGTCCTTTACGATCAATCCAGTTCTGAAAGCTATGTCGTGTCTCTCGAGTCCAACTACGAGACACTACTGGATGTACCCACCCTACCCTCCAGAAACTTTCAAGGAAGGAAAGAAGAGGGGAGGGGACAGAGAAAGGATGGAAGAAGGGAAGTAAGGTAAACACTCGAAAAAGATTTCGGTCCGTCTCACGACCGGTGTCTTCTCCTAACATTTGTTCAGGGACCGAATTTCTGGGATTTTAGATTATACTTTCCGTCTGTTGACTCTTCGTTAATATCAAGGAGCCTCAATTCAATTTTAGGGTTTTGTCTCTATTGGTCCAAAGGTTCCTGAAGGGTCCCAAACACTCTAAATTTATTTCTAAGAACTTCAAGTCTAAAGAAAAAAAATAAGTTACTTACGAAACACTTTATAGAGGATAATAATGTCCGTAATACATGGATAATCTAAATTCGGGGGTCAACGCTTTTTATTTAGAATGAGACGGAAGGTTACTTTCCTTCCGGTCACCTAGTCTGTAGAGTGACCCATCGTTGAACGAGGGGGAAGAAGAACTCATTTTAGAGGAAGTTATATGTGTGTATAAAATAAGTAAAGGATAATACGTATCCTGGTCCATGTATCATACACGAGTAATTCACACACAACTTGTTATCTCGTTGGATATAATCTCCACTAAGAAACCGGAAACCCGATGTAAAATGATCTTAGTCATTAAATATAAGGTAATCAAAAGGAAACTACAAATTTTTATTACTAATGACATCAAAGAGGACGAGTGTCTCAATATCTAACGTTTATCTAAAACACATTAAGTGGTTTCGGTCAGTTAAAATTACCGACGAACCTCGTGACACATCTCCTAAGACTTTAGCATAGGATCGAAACTCACTTTCGTCAATTGTGAGTCCACATATAGAAAAGTCAGAAAAATCAAAAAAATCAAAAAGACGTATTTTCACACACGTGTGTTCGGACGTTTGTGTATGGAAGATCAGACTAGAAGGACGCGTAAATTAAGGTGCGAAAAAGTGATTTGGAATGTAAAATTCGACAAAGTACAGCAATATTTGAAAGCTGTCAGTAGTAAAGGTTTTTAGGGTTCACTAGAGCAAAAGAAATCGAAAATGAGTCCTTTATAGAGAGGGTTGGGAAGACAGTGACAACGTAAGAAGTCACCAGGTAAGGGTTGAAACGGTTTAGAACGACTTCAACCCCGTATATGTCTTGACAAAGTTATCGGTCACTAAGTAAAACGAAAAGGAGGAAGTCGACTACGTCACAAAAAGAAGACATAAAACACCGGATCCCTTGTACCATTGAATAAAGCATATCACTCTTCTTTTGCTCTCTAAAAACCCCACCCGAAGGGAAACATCCTCCCGGTGGTCGTACCCGGTGACAAGACCATGTTGGAACCGGAACTCGAAACGGTTACCTCCGGAGACTCGAGATCACGAAAACGGGAAGTTTAGAAAATTGGAGTCGAATAGTTGAAATTATGTAACAGGACCACGGAACTAAAAAACCAAGTAGATAAAATTACACTACTTTACATTTTTGGTTCGTGTCGGAACAGGGGAATGTTACTGAAATCTCAAAAAGTCGACTATTGGATCGAAAGTAGACAATTCCTAAGCTTAAAATTTGTCAGTTTTTATGTAAAAGGACCATAGATAGTAGTTCACTAATCACGTTGATAAATCAAGACCAGCAGAAAGGATAAGAACCATCTAAATAAAAGAGAAGAATCTTAAGAGGGTAGCGGGAGAGACAGACCCTCTGACCTCTACAGTAAATTTGGAACGAATAATCCTAAGGTAATAAACAGAGAGTATATATCAGTCGATTTAGTTTTTCAGTCTGTCACAAAAATTTAACGTTTAAATTTACTGTTAAATATCTGGTCCAGATGACCTTTAAAAGACAGGAACCGTAGGTAGTAACAAACACACATGTATTAAAATACAAGAGGGAAAAATAGAAGAACTCTCGTGTCGTGTGTACAGATAGCCATCTTAGTCTTGACGAACGTTAGCTTGTTTTTTCCGTTATTTCTAGAACTTTCCTTTACTTCTGTTTGTGGGATATGGTCTAGAATGAATTTATAATCGAGAAAAGGAGGAGGAAGGGGAGGAGACGGAGAATTTCTTCTTTGAACGCGACAGTGAAAAGGAAAAAAATTCATAACTTTGAGTACCAAATCTAAGTCTCTTTCATTTGTAAACGGGTCCCGGACTTTATACGGTTTATGAGAATTAGAGTCAATTAGAAACACTATTTGGTCACTAGTACTGTGACAATAACTATAACACTATCGATTATAAATAACTTGTGAATGAGACATGACACCCAACAACATAGAAAACGAATGACACTGAGTAAGTTTTATTATTATCTAACGAAAGACTTCCCCCTTTGACTGCAAAGTGCCCTCCGTTGAACGAGTTCCGGGTTTCGACTCACTTACTACGTTGAGGGCGAAGGTTAATCTTGAGACGGGTGGTGTGATCAAAGATAAAAATAAAAGTCATTTCTTTTAAAATAAAGTCATTCTTTTAACCCCTGGATAAATCATAGAGATAAAATATTCTTACTGTTCGACTTTTCAGTAGAGTGATACGGAACGACTCAAAATTAAAACTCGTCCAACGGAAGCTACCCCATCGAAATTTGGAACTTTAGTAGAAAAAAATAGCCAGGTAAAAGAGACCCTAGTCTCATCTAACCGTTTTCGTAATACTAGAAGGTAAAGTTTCAACTTCCTAATAGATAGAACTACCCCGTTTAGTAGAGACTTTAGGAAGATTTCGGCCGACGTCTCCAACCATGTAAAGTCTTTTATTGGACACCATGGGTCCTTGAAGTCACTACCCTTAGTCACCTCATTCTAAATGTGACCCTCCCGGGTGGAAATTGTGTACCAGGGCCCCGTAGACAATACAGTCCGTAAAAGAAGACATCGTTCTCGGACTTCAAGGAGGAACGTCGGTGTCGAGTGACGGTCCGATGTCACAGTCGTCGTCGACCACCTCAGTTCTTAAACATCCTAAGGTCAGTCTGTACCCTCTACTCCTATACCCCGGTACTCCTCTAAAGGAACACAGACTTTTTTTTTTTTCTCTCTCTCTCCCTCGGTCTCCTCCGATTCCCTCGGAATTCTGGTATTTACGTCCAAAATGGGATATACTTTGTTTCTCCTTTCCTTCCTTCTATCCTACCCACCTTCGTAGAATCTGTAGTTGTTCCAGAAACATCTCAGTAACTCGGTTTCAACGAGTAGTCTCCTTAGGACATAGAGGACCCTTACCCAACCGGTCTCATAAGGACGCGACTAGATAAAAAACCGACCCTTGTCGAACACCCTTCGTATTAGAACCACGTCTACCTAAAGAAAGACAAAGACTAAAAATAAAATATAACATGATATCAACCAAATGTCACAGTACATCCAAATTCCGTAAATCGTTTCACTAAGTCTATATGTATCCGTATATAGATGAACAGTCTAACAAAAGGGTATAGCCAATAACGTCTTGTAACTCATCTCAAGGAACACGACATGTTATCAAGGAACAACTAAGTCAAGTCAGAGAGTCAACACAGGTTGGGAAACGTTACAGTACCTAACACGTGTGGTCCGAAGGGACAGGTAGTGGTTGAGGACCTCGAATGAATTTGAGTGCAGGTAACTCAGTCACTACGGTAGATTGGTAGAGTAGGAGACAGTAGAGGAAGAGGAGGACGGAAGTTAGAAAAGGTCTTAGTCCCAGAAAAGGTCACTCAGTCGAGAAACGTAGTCCACCGGTTTCTTAACCTCAAAGTCGAAGTCGTAGTCAGGAAGGGTACTGATAAGTCCTGACCAAAGGAAATCCTAACTGACCAAACTAAAGGAACGTCAGGTTCCCTGAGAGTTCTTAGAAGAGGTTGTGGTTTTAAGTTTTCGTAGTTAAGAAACCACGAGTCGAAAGAAGTGTCAGGTTGAGAGTGTAGGTATGTACTGATGACCTTTTTGGTATCGAAACTGAACTACCTGGAAACAGCCGTTTCATTATAGAGACGAAAAATATACGACAGATTCAACCAGTATCGAAAAGAAGGTTCCTAGTAGATAGAATATATATCATCACACATATACAACTAGGGTAGGAGGATTTAAATAAAGGGACGGTGGAAAGGGAAAACTATTCGTATCAAATAAAAAGTACAGACACTCAGACAAAGACAAAATATGAATTCAATTAAACATAGAAAAAATCCAATGTGTATATTTACTATAATATAGTACAAACAGACTTAATGAAATGAATAATACTATTAGAGATCCAGGTAAACACAACGCCGTTTACCTTAGTAAAGTAAGAAAAAATACTGGCTCATTATAAGGTAACGTATGTACACGGTATAGAAATAGGTAAGTAGACAGCTACCAACGAAGTTACAGAACCGACAACACTTATCACGACGTCACTTGTGACCCCACGTACATAGAAAAGTTTAATACTAAAAGAGACCAATATACAGGTCCTCACCCTAAGAACCAATTATATCGTCGAGATCAAAATCAAAAAATTCCTGGAAGGTATGACGAGAGGTCTCACTTAAAGACTCACATCGTAGACCCCGTGTTCCGATAAAAGAAGGGACGACAACCAACAGACGTTCTACGCGGGAGTACCGGGAGAGAACCGTGGTTTGACTATGAGTATTTCGGGTTCATACTATTCAACAATAGTCTGCAAGGGAGACTACAGAAGTAGAACGACGGTAAACCACGTTTGGTCGGTAAGTCTCAGGAGAGGGGTCCAGTGTGATAAGAGTCTATCTTCACCCGTTGACACCCCAACGTCCACTTCGAGTCACTCGATCTAAGAGACCGGTCAATCAGGTTGTTCAAGGTCTTGTAAGACAGGAAGGTGTCGGACGTTCCTGGTTTATTCTCCCCTCGATGTCGTCGATAAACCAATTGTTGGACTCTTCTTTCGAAAGAATCATGGATCGTAAGAAGGACGTGTGTTTTCCTCTTACCGACAGGGTTGGGGGTGACGAGGGGGACCGGTGCTTCCGGACCTCCAGTGTAAAGAACTTGTAGAACGACTACCGACCACACGCGTCCCGGAATAAATTCAGTGTCGGAAGTGTTGGACACTCCGTATATCGGATCACTAACACAATTACAGAAATCTTAATGCTTCACTGATCAGTGTGGAGAAAGACAAATAATTCAATACACTGGAACTTTCACTTTCAGTGAGTCAGTACAGGTTGAGAAACGCTGAGGCACCTGATATGTCAGGTACCTTAAGAGGTCCGGTCTTATGACCTCACCCATCGGTAAGGGAAGAGGTCCCCTAGAAGGGTTGGGTCCTTAACTTCGGGACAGAGGATGTAACGTCCGTCTAAGAAATGGTCGACTTAATGGTCCCTTTGGGATACACTGGAACCCGTTGAAGATTTAGGAAATTCGGAATGACAAGTATACATTTTCCCCTCACTATCCTGAGTAGAGACCCCCTCTATTAAGTCTGGTTTACTTTAGTATATACATTTACAGTCGTGTGTGTGTGAGATCAAACGACGAGAACACTGGAACTGTTTTGATTTCGGGTACATAGTACCGACTAACAACCCTGGCATTCCAAATCTCCCCCTCTGACACGTTCCGGAACACACAGACAGACAACGACGGACCGAGACACGACCTCCACGATCACCACCACCTCTCTATGGTAGACGGGGGACGGACGGAAGTTCCTCCAGTGTTGACTCGCGAGGTCACTGTGGATAACCAGAGATTCGTGTGGCCCGATGAAGTGCCGAGGGACGAGTCGGAAGTGGAACCGGAGGGAGTCTTAGTGACAACGAACCTTGTCTTGGATGAGTATTTTCTTCGTTGGACCTTCCGACCCGTAGGACTCCCGTGTTCGGGGTGGGATTCTTCGGTCTGTGACTGGACAGGGGAAAGGTAGAGAGGTCTCGACAAGAACGGAAAAAGTCGAGACGAAGGACGAAGAGGGAGGGACGTCGTCCGAAAGGAGCCAGTGACACGAGCACCGGTCGAAATGACTAAACAAGTAAGTTCTACGGTTCATTCTGAACTCAGTGTTTTAGGGTTAAGATCTCTTTCTTTAAGACATTTAGAGTCGGGTCAAGATTGTCACCAGTGAGGACCAGAAGTTCTCAATCCCTACACATTATACTTGGTCCATAATATCGGGTGGAATACCCTCCTCTAGTACTCTCCTCTAGTGATACGTTTCAGTCCTCCGTGTCCGACTTATGTCGATGACTTTTCCGAGTCAAATCTACAGTGAAGGAGGTTCTTCGGAAGGACCTGGTTCGATTTGTTGCACGTCCCTACCAAATCTGGGAGGACACACGGTGAACTTCAACCCAGAGACCGGAGACAATGTAATCTAGAGTTCAACACGATTACGTGAAAGGAGTTGGGGCACAGACAGAAGTATGGTGTAGGACGGAGGACGCTCGTCCTTGTCCTATATCAAGGAGAAACGTCAGGGAAGGACAACGTGTCACGGACGACGTGTCATCCATGAGACATTCACAATTGCTTCAACTCGTAGTGACCCCTACGTCTGTGTATTAACGTTACACCTTACTCTTTATGAAGGAGCACTGTTGTGCTTTACCAGGGCACCCGTTTTTATTGTCAGCAGGGGTCGGAAGAGGGTGGGTTCCACGGAAGTTGTAGGTACCTATCGTCGTCTCACTACCGGTAAAAAGGTAAATATGAGTACAAGACAGAGAAACTAAGGTTTGAGAAATCCAAAACTTACAATTTCTCGACCGACGTCAAGGAGTGAACTATCGGTAGGGCACGGGGTGGGTAAGCACGGTCAATCGGTGGTTTTCTACTTTTCAACCCCAAGTATTACTCGACTCAACCGTGAACAAGTGAGTCGTAGAGAACTCGATTAATTTGACGACCTTCCATAGTCCGAATTGGAAAGACTCCTTCCCGAATATTTCCGTGCAAACGATATCGAAAAAGGTTGGGAGTAAAATAAAATCCACTGACTGGATTTCTAGAATTTCACTTTTTAGAATATTTGGGTCCCGAGTTCGGTATGGGTATACGTTTATGGGTAGGGTCTGTGCCGGGTACTCTCGACTCCGTGACTCTTGTCCGTTGTTCCGTCTTACAATCACGACCTGTTTCTTGTCCACACTGGAAGGGTGACCGGACCGGTGAATCCTCTTCATGTTATCCGGTTCACACCATGGACCACGGTTCCAAGAACAATAAGTCAGCGACTCAGCACAGACTGAGAAATGTTGAGGTACCTGGCGTCGTGTAGTCCGAAGGGACAGTAAATGGTAGAGAGTCTCAAAGGAGTTTGAGTACAGGTAACTCAACCACTACGATAGGTTGGTAGAGTAGGAGACATTAGGGGAAGAGGAAAACGGAAGTTAGAAAGGGTTGTAGTCCCAGAAAAGGTTACTCAACCGAAAAGTGTAGTCCATCGGTTTCGTAACCTCAAAGTCGAAATTGTAGTCAGGAAGGTTACTTATAAGTCCTAACGAAAAAAAAAAAAAAAATCCTAACTGACCAAACTAGAGGAACGTCAGGTTCCCTAACAGTTCTTAGAAGAAGTCGTGGTGTCAAACTTCCGTAGTAAGAAACCGTCAGTCAGAAGAAATACCAGGTTGAGAGTGTAGACATCTACTGACAACCTTTTCGGTATCGAAACTGAAACGTCTGGAAACAACAGTTTCTTTACAGTGACGAAAAATTATCCGACAGATCTAAAACATAACGAAAAGAAGGTTCCTCGTTCATAGAAAATTAAAGTACCGACATCAGTGGTAGGTGTAACTGAAACCTCGGGTTCTTTTATTTTAGACAGTGACAAAGGTAACAAAGGGGTAGACAAACGGTACTTCACTACCCTGGTCTACGGTACCAGAAGTAAAAAACTCACAACTCAAAATTCGGTCGAAGAAGTGAGAGAAGAAAGTGGAAATGGTCCTCCTGGAAATTAAGGAGAAGAGAAAGACGGTATTCCCACCACAATAGACGTATAGACTTTAATAACCATAAAGAGGGTCGTTAGAACTAAGGTCGAACACTAAGAAGGTCGGGTCGCAAAGAGCACTACATGAGACGTATATTCAATTTATTCGTCCCATTGTCGTATGTCGGAACTGCACGAGGAAAGGGCTAAACCTTGGTCAGACAACAAGGTACAGGTCAAGATTGACACCGAAGGACTGGACGTATGTCAAAACAGTCCTCCGTCCAGTCCACCAGACCATAAGGGTAGAGAAATTCTTAAAAGGTGTCAAACAAACTAGATGTTTCAGTTCCCGAGATCACATCAGTTACTTCGTCTTCATCTATAAAAAGAGACTTTAAGGGATCCAAAAAGACACTAGGGCACCCACAACCGTTAAAGTAGAGATCAAGGAGACGGAAAAGATTTAGGTCGAACATATAGACCTTCAAGAACCAAGTGCATGACAACTTCGGACCGAACTTCCTAAAACTCGTAATGAAACGATCGTACACTTTACTCACGTCAACAAACTATCAAACTTATAAGAAACTGGAAGAAACCCTAAAGGTCAGGACACCGGTGACGACTCAAAAGGTTTATACGACCGTATAACTCACGTCGTGAAATCATCGTAGTAGAAAATCCTAAACTTTATCGACTCGACCTTTAAGGAAGTGGGGGTGATCGAAACAAACAGCACTACGAAAGATTCCGGGTGAACTGAAGTATGAGGTACTATAGACCGAGATCCCTCACTAGTGTTGTAGCACCAATAGACCGAGTACTTCTTGAAAAAACATGTCAAGGAGACACATAAGAACGGTGGAGAAGAATTATAAAAGACGAAGACAATCCAGGTATGGTAAAGACAGGAAATAACACGGGTAGAAACGTACTTTACAAGGGAACCATAGAGACTAAAAGATCTTCTCTAGAGATCAGAAAGGGTAAGATAAGAAAAGGAGATAAAGAAACGTAACAAGTGTATCCTTCCGAAAGAATAGAGAGGTACGACAAGAAATCTTGAGACGTAAGTCTACCCATATAGAAAGGAAAAGGGGAAATGGAAAGTGTGTCACGGTTCTACGAGGTATGGATAACTCCCTTCCTAACAGGGGCTGTGGGACGTCACAGTGTTTACTCTCATAGAGGAAGGGTTTCTGTGACGACACAGACAACGTCACACTGGTCGTGGAGGTGGTCACGGGTCGTGTATTGTGTACGGACCATTTATAAACGACTCACTTGTTTGCTTGGTCACTACTTGTCACTTATTCTTGAGTACTCCTCTCTCTGAAGCTAAACTTAGAACGAAGAGGAAGAAGACTTACACCAATTGTGTTCAGAAAATGAGTCCGAGAAAGTCTAGGACCAGGAAGTAACAAGTAACTCTTCTGGTCATAGAGAATACTAAACCCCGAATTGATACTTTACGAATCGAACCACAGACCACAGACTATACATCACCCAGAAAGGGTCATCGAGTCTACCACTCCTTAGATGGACATCACACCCTCTGGGAACAAACTAGGGACCCAACCCTTTTAGGGGACTTTTTCCCTTATCGACGGGTAAGGTCAAAAGAACGGACCTCTTAAGGTACCTGTTTCCTCGGATTACCCGATGTCAGGTACCCCAGTGTTTCTTAGTCTGTTCTGACTTACTGATTGTGAAAATGGAAAAAAAGGAGTACCGAACCCCGAATTGACACCTTGTGAATCGTACCACAGAGCATACCCGACATGACACGAATCAGTGAGTCAGTACAGGTTGAGAAACGTTGGGGTACCTGACATCGGGCGGTCCGAGGAGACAGGTACCCCTCAGAGGTCCGTTCTCATGTATAGATTGTTTATATCGACAAAAATCATTGAAGACAACAATTACCTCATTGAAATTTATGTCGTGAACTATGGTACAGAGTTAGATAAGTAAATGGTTTACTTTTAAGAGAATACACGATATGTCCCACTTCTGATCATATTCTACCCCTTGTCTGGACATACGGACCCTAGTCACCAACTATTTACCACATACTCTGTGGTCGTGGAAATCATCTTCTGGAGCTTCCGAGTCGATCATTGGGGAGTGGAGGGTCTCGTCGTTCGTATAAACATCGGTCCGGACAGATCTTACACTACCGTCGAAAGGACCCGTCTGTGAGTCCGAGACGGGAAAGGAACCGGAAAGAGGGACTTTCTTGAGTCCGAAAAGTGTCCGTAGACTCTGACATAATAGTCTGAAAGTGGATCGTTCGACAAGAAAAGTCGTCGGGCTGACAATGTCAAGAGTACTGACTCGTGGTTGGGAAGAAATGGTTTTTGGGGAATTAGGAAACTAGAACAGAGTCAGTGTTCTTTACTAACAGACAATGGAGAACGGTATGTCCTCAATCTCTCCTAATGGTCCGTCGTCGGAGTCAGGTCGGAATTGGAAGAAGAGGGGGTTGTCGGTCAGCAAAGGACTACACTTTAGGAAGAGGAGAGAGGTCAAGGACCTTTTATAGGAACCCTTCTCGTCTCGACTCGCTCCATCGACCCCATCTCGTTTCCCGTAGAGTCCTACCCCGACTACCCTTATAGGACCACCATCCTTATCCCCAAGGGACCACCGAGTCTCCAATTTCGTAGACGGACCTTACGCCCTCTGGACCCAAGCTAGGGACCCAGTCCTTCTAGGGGACCTCTTCCTTTACCGTTGGGTGAGGTCATGAGAACGGACTTCTTAGGGTACCTCCCTCCTTGGACCATCCGATGTCAGGTACTCCAGCGTTTCTCAGCCTGTGTTGACTCGCTGAAGTGAAAGTGAAAGTGACCTTTCTATATGTCATGACGATTCACTTTCTTTTAGACGACACACCAAGTCCTTGTGTGGTCCCGGAGTGTCAGCTGTTTCCGGGTCACAGGTCCGGTAGGACGGACCGGGAGTCTAGTCGAGGTCCTCAACCGTCACGGTCCGTATTGTTCATGTGTTACGAAAAGGTTTTGTCCGGGTCCTGAACACGTCGAACGTACACTAGTGCACCACTTGCCACTATAAAAGTTCTGATCTAGAGTCGAAGAAGAGTACTATATCGTAAAAAGACAGTCGTTCCAGTTCCCGACTCTTCATTGGGTCCAGAACCGTAGGACTAGTGAACGAACAAACGAGAGTATAAGTAGGAGATGTACACGTACCGTCCCATGAGACACATAGGGTCCCTTGCCTGTAACGTTTGAGGTAAGGGAATTCGAAAGGCCTGTAACCCAGAAGGCCGACCCGAGTCGGTCATCCTCCAGCACCCCCCTCTAACCTCCACCCTGTTTCCCTCTCGAACCTATGAAGAGGGAGAGGAAGAAGAAGGTGAGCACCGAAACCGTCAGTGACGCACACGAGACACCTAGACCCAGGACGACCTGTCACCGTGGCGGGACCTGGTGTGTCGGTATCAGGGTCATGGAACAGAACGTAGGACCAGTGTCGTAGAGGAAAAAGACAACCAGATTAGGGTCCTGACGAGTGTCGAAGGACGAGAGCGATTAGGGACCTAGTCAAGGAAAGAGGGACCGAAAAGTCGAAAAGATTGTGGTAACATTCCAAAGGGGTGTACTTTAAGAGAGAAACTTTTCAACCGTTCCTGAGACGAACAGACTAACCGGGGACTGACTAAGGAAACAAAGTTTGGACCGAGGTGTAATATACTCTTTTGAAACCTGTTCGACCAATTGGACGTCTTGGAGAAATGAGTGAGTCTTTTACTTCTAAAATCATAATCTCTACTCTATGTATATATCTTGGATTGTCTCCCGAACCCTGTATCATCCATAAATTCTTCACAGTTGAGAATAATAATAATAATAAAAACGATTAGTAAATCCCTATCTCAGTCTTGCAGAGTTCCTTCCTTGGACCAGAAAAATAAAAAGTTAAGGAACGTCCTACGGAGTGTAAATTATTTCTTTTATTTGAATTATTTCAATATATATGCATGTATATAAATATATGTGTGTATCTCTGTGTGTGTGTGTGTGTGTCTACAGAGTTGACTTTCTCGACCTACTTAACTCTTTGAAACGGTTACAATAAGGTCCTAAGAAAAAAGAATTAATTAACTGGTATATACACTCTCAGACAAAAACAGAGAGATAACAAAAGACAACCAGATTTACAGACAAAAATACGTGGTATCCCGTGGTGTGAAAATTTTTTAACAAATAAAAACCGACACGATCCAGGAGGAACGATACGTACTCGAAAGAGATCAACGTCGTTCGTCCCCGATGAGTACACGTGAACGAATAACTCTACCGAGGCAAACAACGTCTCGTACCCGATATCCCGTGCGTCCGAAGTCATCGACGTCGCACGCTCGAGTCATGAACACCGAGTCTCCGGGATCTCACACCCGAGTCATCAACACCACGTACCCGAATCAACGACACACCGTACACCCTAGGAAGACCTGGTCCTTAACTTGGACACAGGGGACGTAACCGTCCGTCTAAGAATAGATGGCATGGCGACCCCTTCAGGATAAGATCCTAAGAAGTTAAAGAACCACTTAAGAGATCACTTTAATATAATGGCAAAAGTGAAACCTTCGGGTAAAATTTACAATTAGTGGTATTTCAATTGTTAACCTTTTATGGTTTCCCAGGAAACCTTCCATGAATGATATCATTGTAACAGTCAAAGGGGAAAAATACCTCCCTCCACAGTGACTAAGAAGAAGGGATTTGACCGACAAGTTTCGACTTAGGGAATCGTCAAGAGTCACTAGTACCGACGTGGGGTCCGAGTGTGTGTGACAAGGAACGTAGCCCTGAGAACGTCCTCACCCGTCTACAAGGGGCAACCCGTCTACAAGGGGCAACACCCCACCCCTAACATTCCAAAGGAATCAGTGTGAACCATTTTGACGTGTTGAAGGTCCCCCGAACAGTTTGTACGCCTTTAGGGATACACATCTATAAATACCTAATCCTTAGGTTACAATTTATAAATGAAGTCGAGGAACCTTAATCTTTACTTAATTGTTTGGGAAACCCCTCAACCTTACCGAAACCAAATCTTGGTCGGGTATATAAAAAGAAGGGTCGGGGGTGAGTGAGAAAATACTGTATCGTCGTAACCCCTCTACGGGTACTTTTTCTACCTCTCGAGTCGAAAATTAAACCTCCAACCCAAGCAAGCAAAAACGAAAGATATAACGTATTAGACATAAAAGTCTTACCCGTAAGTGCGTCCTGACACTCCCACTTTTGAGGTGGGAAGTCACGGTCGGAAGTGTTGGTGTGACATTGTGTTTGGTGGACCTACAAATAGTCTTTTGTCGGGAAGGAGTCTAGGTCACTCACCCGTAGAGATGTCCATCCCTGACTCGTAGACATACGCAGGTTCGAACGTGACTCTTGGACTCCTTCAAAGACAGACACCTCGGGGACCCTCCTAGGACTGCAGTGTCTCTTGTGTCAGAAGTCTTACTCTGTCCGGGTCTAGACTTAGAGTAGAGACGACCACCTATCGACACATGGAACTTTTTTTGAAAAGGAGAGAGCTGAAGTTAAAGGAGTAGAACTATCGTCTCTATTTCCATTGAGAGACATGATCAAAGGGTTCCGACGACATTTTTTAACGGTGTTCGAATTACCGAATTTTTTTTGTTGTCCCTGAATGAACCACCATTTCTTAGACGGAACGTCACGTGTCCTGTACTCAAGTTAGGGACCAGACCGTTTTAAGGTGTACGGTACTCCGTGGATTCGGGTGTGTGACGGTGATTCTAAGTCACGTCGGTTTATTTATTAATTATATTTTTTTTATTGTCCTTACATAAGAAAGTGTCAAGACCTCCGGCCTTTCAGTTTTAGTTTCACAGGTATACTTCCAAAATCTCCTCTTAGACAGGGAACGGAGAAGACCGAAGACCACAACCGACTTTAGGGACCACACCGGTGTAGAGAAATAGGAGAATGAGGAGATGTAAACAGGAACCTAAATCATGGGTGGGTTTATTAGATCTTACTAGAGAAATACAACTTCATGAATTTATATAGACATTTCTGGAAATATGATTTATTCCAGTGTATGTGTGTGTCCTAGGGGCTTAATCCTGTGCTTTTTCTAGTAAATTCCCACCGGCAAATCGGGTAATAACAAGTCAACGATTCAGCACAGGTTGAGAAACGTTGGGGTGCCTGACGTCGTACGGTCCGATGAAACAAGAGATGACAGAGGACCTTAAACGAGTTTTAAGTACAGACAACTCAGTCACTACGGTACGTTGGTAGAGTAGGAGGCAGTGGGGGAAGAGGCGGACGGAAGTCAGAAAGGTTCGTAGTCCCAGAAAAGGTAACTCAGTCGAGAAGTGCAGTCCACCGGTTTCATAACCTCGAAGTTGAAATTGTGGTCAGGGAGGTCACTTATAAGACCCAACTAAAGGAAATTCTAACTGACCAAACTAAAGAAAGAAAGAAAGGTAGTCAAGACTTACCGATCATGGGTACGGTACTTAAAAGAACATTGTTCGGATGAAACATCTCGATAACACCAACTAACTTTAATATACGTACATGGACATACGGACCCCGTATCATTCGTAACTAATTTGTCATCGAAGAAAACAACGTCACATGTTCCAGAAGCGTACATAATAAGTAGGAAGTAAGCCAACAAATAAGTAAGTAAGTGAAATATAAGTAAATTTGTCGTCAACCACCTGATGGACAGATGGTACCTGGTCAGTGATCGGTCCGGTACTTCTATATTTTATACTTTGTGTCAAAGAAAGAATTCAGTGTTCGGGATACACTTTTATCTGTCACTGACATCGAGTCACACTGTAGAAGTACATCCATAAATGGTCCCTAACCTCTTGCGAAGTGTCTTCTCCATCGGAAGTTCAAGTGAATACTTTCAACTAATCCTCAACTGATTTGTCTTCCTTCTGCACGTACTCGGTGAACGTTACGACGTACATAACTCCGTATTCTTTAGTATCGCAAAAACTCCCTACCCCTGTTTCAGTCCCACACCCCCGTGTTCCAAATACGTCCCCTCTACTCTGTCGGTATCCTTTGTTTTCGGTCTAAAATACACTACGAGTGTTTCATTTTCATCATAACTAGAGTAAAATGACCCCTTCTTTCTCTTTACCTGAACGGGTCGTAGTACATGGACCAATCGTTCTCTCGAACACGAGTCGACAGACGGAGAGGAAAGAGTATTCTACTGGTATGGACTTACGGGAAGAAGGTGACAGACGGTCCTAAGAGACGTTCCATAAAAATAAGAGAGAGATAACACCAGGGAAACTACGATCCCCGGTACGGAACACTGATCGTACGTGGGGACCGGACGGAATACGGACTGTGAGTAAGTCGAAGTTCGTTTAGAAACAATTTACTCAAAGTGACGTCGACTTTAAGACCATAGTTCGTCCTCTCGAGCGACACTAAGAAAAAATTCAGGAGGGACTGGAGTTCGAAGATCTAACTCAAACGAATACACCCTTCCACTCCAAAAGAAACCCCCAGTTTTCTGTACCTATGGTGGACCCTGGACAACAATGAATAAAGAGACCCCATCGTCCCCTCATAACAAACGGACGTCTCGGATGAGGGGCAGACAGTGTACGAAAAAATAACCAAATGTTCCTATCTAGATAAATATAAACGGCAGGTGCTCACGACGAAAGAGTTATTAAGTACCTTTGCAGCGCGTTTTAATTAGATGTTGTTCTTGAACTTGAACTGACTTCGACTTCGGGAACGAACGCTTACAGAAACAATGACTGTCGTATAGGTAACCTCGAGAAAAGTCGTAAAGGGTTCAAGGCTTAAGAGGAAATTCTTCTTCGTCTAACTCCTTTAGTAATTAGAGACTGTCAACATATCTATATTAATTTCTATATACTTAAATTTTTATGGACGAGAAAGTTTAATGAAGGATTTTCTTGTCCCTTCCCTTCTCTCTCACGATAAATTTTACAGTCTATGTCTGTGTAATCCGACCCATCAGTTTCGTGACATACGGACAGTGAGTACTTTTGACTGTTAATCCAGGTATTTATCTAAAATGTCCGAAGGTGCGTTCTTGTGTGTAGGACGAGAAGAATAGGCGTACTTCTACTCGCACCTACCGTCGGAGGGGACTGAGCGACTGAGTGCCCTTCCCTTGTCCCGAACCCTCTACGACTTACTCTGTAAGTCTCGTTTAAGCGACACGGACGCCCGACTCACACCCCGACCACCCTCCACCTCTCGGGTGACTACAACCTCTTCCTACACAATCTCTTCGGGAAGGACCGAGAAGGTACATCGTGGGTACGTTTGAGACTGACCAGAGGAGAAAGGACAACATCCAAATAAAGGGGTACACGTTTTACTTTAACCGTCATTGGTAGAGAGGGTAAGGGTAGAGGATGACGGTTCCCAACAGTCTAGTTTACTCCAATCTCTTGAGGAACCTTTGAACCTTTCTGACATGCAAGTATTTGGTAACTAAATAATAATGATTGAACCATTATAACTGTCGACTCTATAACTGTATATATGGTCCTTCTCTAGCTCATCTACTAGTCTTTCCACAATTCTGGTTCTGTAGTCTCCTAGTTTCTCTTTACGGTCTCAATGTGACTTTAAACGGAGTGGAAACTCTTGTCTTTTAAGTCGGTGTGGGTGTACCCACTCTCGGACCCTCCAACCCCCTGTCCGAACCCTCTAATCCTCTGGTCGAAAGTTATAAATCCGACACACGAGTCCCCAGAGATGAGAGATCCCTAGTCAGAAGAAGAGGTGTTTTATCCCGTTTACCAAGACACGAAGGGAAGAGGTGTCCTAGTTACACTTGAGTTCACTTTAGAGTCTATACACAACGTTTAATATTACGGTTATATTTGAAAGACCAACTTTTATCCAAGTATTAGGTTAACCTTTCCCCAGTCTCCGTCCAGTTCGTGAGTGGAAGACAGTAAGTAAGTAAACAATTGGAGTAATTTAGGGTTCACGGTTCTTCCCAAGGGTAGTAGACCATCCACTTGTCATCTATAAAGTACTCAATTCAAACAATGTACAATCCATAATCCTAAACCCGTCCACGCACCCATGTCTCTTCTGACAACAGGAAGTTTCTCAAGTAGCAAACCAACTCCCCAATCACATCCCCTCTGTATACTTGTCTACTCAGATTTCGTTTTACAATTCTCGTCATACTATATATGTCTTCTATATATGTGACAAACCCGAAGGGACCATCGAGTCGACTATTTCTTAGAAGGACGTTATACCTTCTGGACCAAAGCTAGGGACCCAACCCTTCTAGGGGACCTCCTCCCGTATCGTCGCGTGAGGTAATAAGAACGGACCTCTTGGGGTACCTGTCTCCTCAGACCGTCCGATGTCAGGTGCCCCAGCGTTTCTCAACCTGTGCTGACTTACTGATTCGTGTCGTGTCGTGTGTGTGTATGTGGTATATGTATATTATAACGAATAATATACATATATTTACATACAATTCTATCAAATTGTTTGTTTAAGTCCTAAAAGGTATTGTAGAATATCTTCTTGACTTTCCTTCGAAAACGGGTAGGGTTATTCGTCTAAGTCTTTATATATCTCTTTCATTCTTCACTTATGTCTACATAGTCATAAATATCACTTATACATGTCTTTCAGCCCCTCGTATTTTCTTCCATAAGAGGGTCCGGTCTTATCCACAGACATAAGGACCACAGAGGTCAAACGGGTGACATAAGACAACATACCGTTTCTCGCACCATAAGAACCTGACACCCTGGGTATAAAGGACTTAGTCTCTGCTGACGGTACTCTGGAAGACAGAATCTGAACCCGACGCCCGTCTCTACGCTCCTACCACTCGGAGACGGGTGCGTGGGAGACTCTACGAAACCTAGGGTGAAGTGTACTACCCGAGTCATGGAATGTTTCTCCTTCTCGTCGGGGTCACCGGACCGAACTACGTTTACTCGGAGAATCTCTACGTTTACTGAAAGGATGTTTCTCCTTTTCTCGGGACCCACACCCGACTTTTTGACTCACTGAATTTGGTGACAGACGACTTTCTTTCCTCCGTCTGAAGGGAGTCCCTGAACGGTCGAGTAATCGCCGGGACGAACCACCGGACATCTTTAGATACCCAGATAACGAGTCAGAAGCAGGAACACCCGTCGGGACCCCTCTTTGGGGGTCCGGTCTCGTGTCTAGAACCCGGGACCTCAAGGTTTAGTGTACCATGGTCTCAACAAGTGTCGAGAGACCGTTTTGATTTGAAAAGATCTTGACAAAACGGATTACTAACAATATACTACACTAACGTCAGGTCGTCCGGACCAAGTTTACACTGAAGACAGTATATTTCGACACACTGGAACCTATTCAATGACCTGGAGAGACTCGGAACCAAAGGAGTAACCACGGTATCCTTATCGTTACGAGGCACTGTCCTAACCAAGACTCATAATTGTCCCTGCTCGAGGGACCGTACAACTTATCGAAGCATGGAGAGACCCACATAGGGAAGAAGGAGAGAGACGGAACGTAAGGATCTAAGGTGAAAAAACCGGCAGTAAAGGAGACACCTGACCGACCTTTTGTGGGGGAGGGGGTTTCGGAGGAAAGAAAAAAGGAGGTGTGGTCATTTGAGGAACTCCTGTCACCGACACGGCACAAGTAAACTCAAACGAGTTACGTACAGGATCTACCTACTACTCATTTACTGCAGGGACAGTAAGGTATGTGTTCTCGTTGTTACTGTAAAGACATGACGTGAAGTCAAACCTTTTCATTAAAATGATAAGTCAATAACAAATCAGACGAATCACAAGACACTCTACCCTATATAACAATAGTAAAATGTCACTGAACGTTCACTGAACATTCAACGTCACTGAACGGGTTCCAGTCGGACGACCATACACCGTACAGAGTACAAAGTAAGTGAACAATCGTTCACACGTACCCCGTGAAGGACACACAAACGTCTTGTTCCTGACGGAAACCTCCAAGGGTACCCTTCGTCTAAACTAAGGACGACTCTGGGTTGCGAAGTCACTCGTTAAGATCGACGAACTCTACTCGGTTTTATTTGTACCTAGTGACGGAAGTATCTCGAACGAAAGTCAATCACCCTTGTCTCACGTCCCTATTCGTCGCGTAAGACCCGAAGGGACCCCTGAGTCTGACATTTCTCAGACGGACGTCACGTCCTCTGGACCCAAGTTAGGGACCTAGTCTTTCTAGGGGGCCTCTTCCTTTACCGTTGGGGAGGTCATAAGAACGGACCTCTTAAGGTACTCGTCTCCTCGGACTATCCGATATCAGGTACCCCAACGTTTCTCAGCCTATGTTGTCGCTGATTGAAAGCGAACAATTTACTCATTCAACAGTTCTTGTAATCTTCTACTATGGTCTATATCCTTTGTCTACTCAATTCCCGAGACTATCGAGACTTTCCTGAGAAATCGGAGATTGTAGAGACCAATATTTTGTTTAAAAGAAACTATGACTAAACGACGACGACAACGATTCAGCGAAGTCAGCACAGGCTGAGACACGCTGGGGTATCTGCCGTCGGGTGGTCCGAGGGGGCAGGGACCCTAAGAGGTCCGTTCTTGTGACCTCACCCAACGGTAACGGAAGAGGTTACACACTTTCACCTTTCACTTTCACTTCGACGAGTCAGCACAGGCTGAGAATCGCTGGGGTGCCTGACCTTGGGTGATCCGAGGAGACAGGCAACCTAAAAGGTCCGTTCTCATGACCTCACCCCACGGTAACGGAAGAGGCTATGACTAGACGTAAAACTCTTTTATATACGGTCTAGGGCTCCTCTAAGTAACGGTTTACGTTCTCAATTTAGGTCCGTCAGGTACGAAAGAAAGTTTCCGACCCCACCACCACCACCAACGTCCTCCCATAGTCTCTTGGTCTCACGGTCACATAGGGTTGTCTAATCTTCCCATAGAATCTATAGACTCA
Organism: Capra ibex; assembly: GCA_006410555.1. NCBI lineage: Eukaryota > Metazoa > Chordata > Mammalia > Artiodactyla > Bovidae > Capra > Capra ibex. The sequence continues at coordinate 2,797,845 of SJYO01031364.1, read as the reverse complement.
AGGAATGTGCATCATTGAGTAAATTTGGACTCTTGTTTGGACTAACTATCGATAACCCGGAGTAAAGTGCGTTACCTTGTGATCGTGTCTCTCCAATTATTGAACGAGTTCAAGATCCGACCCTTGGGTCCGACTGACAGAGGTCTTACTCGAGGAAATTGGCACGATGGACGACGTCTCATCTTTGGTTGGGGGAGACTAATTTTCTCGACCGTGACACACCGGACTGGTGTCGGGTTCAGGACAACTGTACCCGACGTCTCACTATCTCCGTTTACATATCGTTTTAGTGAGACTCACACTCCTTGGTTCTCACGACCTGTGAAGGTTCAACAAAAACTGGAAATCACCCAGTGAACTGACGACACACGAAGTCAAAAGATTAAGTATGGGACCCCCAAGAACCCAATCTCCTAGAACATTTCTGGGAAAAGACACGATACATCGGAGCCTTAGAAGCGCTAAATACGGTAACGTAACCGAGAACTGTCAGTTCAACAGTCACCGTTTCCAAGATTCAAACCTTAAGTTGGACTAAATTCAAACTTAACACTCAGATACAAAAGGACTCCCATCACTTCACCGAACCGTTTTATCGAATTTAACCCATCGAACTCTGAGTCAAAATACCAGACGATTTACCTACACGGTTTACTAGGACAGGGTATTCCAAGAATACTTTAAATTTACTCTAGTACGTACGTCACTCAAACCATAAGAGAGACCGTAAGTTATTCGTAGGTCCACGACCACCTAAGGAGATTGGTATTATACCACTCTTAACAGACCTAGTGGGTGGGACTTCACACCAGTGGAACTTCCGTCCGTCCCTGACACAAGAGGGAAAGAGGGACGAGACCCGGGCTCCTGCTGTGGACCACACCTTGGTCGGAACAACTCACACCCACTTCGTTACCTCAGAAAGACAGAGACAGAGAGACGGGTATCTTGACCCGTCGTTCCACGAAGAACCGTCACAAGAAACACATAGACTCTCAGTCACGACGTATATAACATATCAAGACTCAGAAATTCCTACGGAAGGTACAACTAATCTGTTACTTCTTGTTGGAACTACAAACGTTTGAACGTAGTAAAAAATTTTTTAGTGGAGTGAGGCAAGAACGAGTCATATTATCGTTTGTTCTTATTTATGTCCTATTACATTTTGGTGTCGATGTTCTTGGTTTTGGGTCTGGACTAATAGAACTTCGACACTTTCGGTAGAGTCAATCAAAACTCCAGGGCCAGACAAAAATTAGTAAGTCTAGGGTGTCGTCCTAACGTATTTGGCCGTTTTAGTAACCGTCGTCAACCGTTCCGTTATTTAAAGAGAATTTTGAATAAGTATTAGAAAAATGATGAAAAACACGTGATCAACCCGAAGGGTCCACCGAGTCACCATTTCTTAGGTGGACGGTTCGTCCTCTGTACCTAAACTAGGGATCCATCCCTTCTAAGGGAGTTTTTCCTTTACCGTTGGGTGAGGCCATAAGAACGGACCCTCTTAGGGTACCTGTCGCCTTGGACCGTCCGACGTCAGGTACTCCAGCTTCTCTCAACCTGTACTGCATCACTGATTTCTCGTCGTCGTGTGATCGACGGAACACTGGGTCCATTTAATGTTTACTGTCACGGAAGTGAACACACAATAAACCAGACAAAAGACGTCAAAGAGTGGAAACGAAACGAAACGAAACGGAAACGGGTGGTCCTTGATCGTCCCGGAGTTTGGAGGTCTTGGAAGGGACCGGAGAGGAGGAAATCCAGAAACGTACACGGGAGAAGAGTCGGACCCCACGAGGAGAGGGAGAGAGTTCCGGTTGAGGACGGCGTGGTCAATTCTTAATCAAGTCGATAGGGAGAAAGACCTTAGCCTACGGGACTACCCGACCGGGGTCGAACTAAATCCACTGAAAGAAGAGATGAGAAGATCCTATTGGACGAAGGGAGGAGGTCCGGAGTGAAGTGACAAAGTTAGTGAAGAAATGAACAGACGGAGCGTAGATTTGACACTCAGAGGGTTCCTGTTCTCGTTCAAGACACCAGTAATGCAGGAGTCGACCAAGAATCACATAAAGCAACCGACTTACCAAGTACTTGTCCTTCTCTAGTTTGTCCCCGGACCTACGTCGCTTGTGGGACGTGTCCCTTCCGTCTCCGGTCTCCTATACGACATCTGTGTCCCTGAAGGTGAAAAGTGTTGTCGATGACACGTTGAAGTAGATCAACAGTTAATTGACACAGCACAACGAGAGGTTCCACGAATTAGATTGGGTAGAGTAATTAGGAGTTTTTAGAAGGTTCCTCCGCTCTTGCATCTTAAGTAAAGAAACATCGTACTCCTTTACTCTGTAGTTTCCACGGCTTGGACGACGTAAACCTATAAGTATGTCAATTGAGGGGGCGAGGACCCCCTCACCCAGGTCTTAAGTGAGGGGTGGAACTCGGACGTGGAGGGTAAGAAAGAGACTGTAGTAGGACTGTACAGAGGGGGTGGAGTAGGGTGGTGGGTGGAAGGGTGACGGTAGATAAACACTAAACGGCACAGTGTAGGTCCAAGTGTCTACTAAAATCTTCACCTTTCGGTCGTCAAATTGGTCTTAGTTTTCCTAAACCTAGTAAACGCATTAACCCGATCGGTCTACCATTTACATCAAGTTTCATGTTTTTACATCTTATTAATGTTCCTCTTTTTCATTGCGTCAAATATCTACTCCCTTCACTAAACCCTCTTTTTGAGTAACTTTAGTAATAGAGCTACACAATCTTTACTTCCTGTTTATCGTGGTAAGACCCATTATCTCGTGCGTCTCGCGGGACCACTGAGGGGTGGACGAACCTTACGTCCTCTCTCCCGTAAAGGACTTCGATCCTTCCCTTACCTACCCCACCTCTTCCCAGACCCTCTTCGCTACCACTAACCAGTCCGTCTTCTCGTAAGTACAAGTGGAATAACCCACGTGCGGAGTGCACGAAGGCAGAATTGAACACTGGGAGTCACTTTTAGACACAGGGGGACTCGAAGTTAAAGGGTACGCCATCGTACTTATCCGATTACGGACGAAAGGACTACGAAACTTCTTATATACTCTAGAACCTACACTCTTTATGTACGTGTAACAAGACCTTTGACTCTTTCAAGTGAGAATACTTATAATTATGATATAAGTGTTACGGTTTTTTTCTCAGGTCACGAAAGTTACTTTCCTTCAACCCTTACCTAACAAATGATTATACTATCCGACTTGTTACTGGGGGATTCCATAGGTACAGGATTAGAATTCTCGGACACTTACAATTGTAAATACCCTGAAACATCTACACTAATTTAATGTCTAGACCGTAATCCCTCTAACAGGACGTAATAAGTCCATATCTCATTTACGTTAGTGTTTACCTAAAAAAAAAAAAAATTCTCCCTCTGATTCCGTCTAACTGTATTTTCTTACATTGCATTGGTGTCTCCGTCTCTATCCTCACTACTCCGGTATTCGGTTCCTTACGGTCGTTGGTAGTCTTCGACCGTCCCTGTTCTCATCCTAAGAGAGGGTCCCGGAGACCTCCCTCGTGTCGTAAAGGTCCTGAAACTAAAGTCGGGTCACTTTGACTAACATCTGAAGATCGAAGATATTGAGACTCTCTTATTTATCGACAACGTAATTCTGTGGTACAAACCCTATTAAAAAAATGTCGGTGGTGTTCTTCAATTATATTTATCTCTTAGGTTGGTCGCGTCTTTTCTAGACCTAGTTCAGGTCGGAGATTAAAAGTGAAGTCACCGTGGGACCTAGTAGATTAAAAGAAGCAGAAATTTTACCCTATTATCGTAAAAGGTATACACCTAACAACCCTTATGTATTTTCTCTATGACGTTCATGGAATTGGTGACATCTGTGAAATTTTTGTTAACGATACGAATCAAAGCTCAAAATGTAGTCCACCATAAATCGGTCAAGAGTCTCAAGACCTCTTCGACTGTCCCGTGTCAAAATCTCTTACCTCCATTCTCAGTCATGACACCTCCGACGGCCGTCACAATTATAGGGGACGTGTCACACAATCCTCTTCCGTCCTGGTACCTTGGTCTTTCTCCGAGTTCAGACTGAGGACAGGATCTCTTCCAATCCCACCATCCGTCTCGTTAGGTCGTCTTGGGTCCTAAACACGTCCCTTCAGTAAGACCCGGAGAACTAGGGTCCAGACTGACGGTCGACTTCTTGGAGTCCATTCTGACGACCTGGGTCTCGGATCCAAAGATTCCTGTTTATTACGGTCCGGGATTCTAAAACTTCAGTTACTATATTTAGGACGAAAGTAGTCTTACCCGGGTCCCTGACTATGCCCAGACCAGGTCCTTGTTACTGACGGTCTGATAACCCCAGTCACTTCCGACGAAACTTTTCACCCTGGTGGACCAATTCCTTCAGACTCGACCTGAATCTACGAAGATCTCTCCCGGTCCCAAACATGGTGAAGTTCTTTGTCGGGTCGACTAGTCAAGTATGGAATTAGTTCTTCCTTTTGGTCTTACATCTCGACCGGTGTCAGAAGTTTCTAAACTCAGACTTCCTGTTTCGTTCCACTGTCCTTCACTCCGTGTTCCAGTCCTAGACTTTTCTAGTCGGTACAGGTCTTTCGACCCACGGTCTACCCACGCTCGATCGCCAAGATCGATTTTGACACCGACTTCCTGGGATCCACACACACCCACACTACAACCGAGACTATGTCCCTCCGAGACTACCTACTTATACCTTGGGTTTCTGGTCTCCCTAAATCGTTGAACGAATTCCTACACCGTACAATCTTTGTCTTGACCTGGATCTGTAAAACAGGAACCGGTTTAAAAAGTCGACTAGTTTACAGTGGAAAACATCCAGAGTCTCTGTGAAACGAGAACGTAAACGTCTCGAAGTCAAGGTCTAGGACGGAGACAAGATTAGTCGTAAGTGGTACATTGTTGAAAACACGAGAGACTAATGTGGAGTTCAAAAACTGGTAGTAAACTCCTTTCTTACTCGTCCCTCTTTCCCTCCTAAGTCCTTATTTTTCATTAATTTGTATTATTCAGACAACTCTAATCGGTAATTAAACCTACACTTTACATTTTAACGGAAATTTCATTATTCCCTATTATAACTCGTTAACATTATAGGTCGGACCCTTCATGGTACGACTATTATAACGTATCCCGTCCTATTATGTACACCGTCAAGGGACTAAAAACATCTTAATTACTACAACCAAAGTAAAGTGACGACTAAATTCTATATGTAAAGTGTTTACCGTGTAATTCCGTTTACACAGTTTTAACGTGGTTTTCTCGACTTATCAGCCCTTTACCGTCGGGGAACTTGAATCGTTAAACTACTATAGAATACAAATTACGAATTAGTCATCTATAAATGTTGACAAATAAAATTACGGAACTTCAGGGTTAAGTTATCTTAATAGCCTTGATAACATTCTCTCCGAAAAATCATACGACCCTATCGTAAGACTAAATCTGTCATCTGACCTTTTCTCTGGTCTATGAGAATTTCTTTTCTGTGTCATAAAAAAAAAAAAAAATTGTCTTGTCTCCCGGACCTAAAAAGAACAGTAGGACCTTCTCTACACAACAAACCTAAAGTCTCTTATATAACTATGTATTTCGTATATTATTTCACTCAATTCTGTTAAAGTATTGGTCCAAACTGTGTATGATATAATTGAGGTCTGAAAATAGCACTACCACGGGCGAAGAATGGATTACCAAAGATCCTCTTCGTCACCCTAACATGTCGACTTAATAAAGTTACAAAAGTCCCATTTCGGTAAGGAAGTAAGTAACAAACAAGAAAATACGATAAATTAAATAGGAAAGTAGTCTACAAATAACTCACGGACGATAGACGGTCCGTGACAAAACTTATAACTCCTAAGTCATTAATTCTTTCTTAGTCATCAGAGAATTTAAGACACAATACCAGAATTCTATCTCATAGTATACGGCATTCAAAAAATTTTACCAATTCCTGAACTGTTCTAAGAATTCTAGAGTCACGTTTTCGTCTTACTTACAGACGAAGTCAAAATTAGAAGTCAAAGTAGAGACACACATACATACACCCATCCTCATCTCCTCAATTAATAATCTCACTTTGTGAGGTCTATCATTTACACATGTGAGACTAAAACATCTAATTCACACGTAAAACAAAAGTAAAGACATAAACATAACAGAAGGTGTCATTTATAAGTACCGAATCGTTCTATTCTTTTCCTTTACCCATAGGTCTTACTAATGACCAATATATTGACTGGTCGTACCTACTCATCTCCTAAAAATCCTCCAATCGATTCCATGTCTCCTTTGAAACACACTTTGTCATTACATAAACCTAGGAAACAAATAACACAAAATTTCAGTTCTTCAGGAGAGGAAAGAAACCGTGTAAGAATAGTGACTGTTCTCGTTACTAAAGACTGTACTACTTCCCTAAAGTGTAATCACTTCCTAATAATTTTTGATCGGCGAAAACCATTAACTAATAAAACACACACAATGGAATTACTATGACAGACTTCCTACTTTATAGAAAAGACGTAAACGGTTCCGTCGGAAGACATTGGGACCACTGTGACCCAAAAGGAGTGACGGAAATTAATGAGGTACGTCTTCGGGGACAAAGTTCAGACTCCCACGAAGTGGGTGTCACTCCCCTGGGTCGACTACTTGATCGGGTGTTCTCGAAGGTCTCGATCAGTACCTTAAACCTTTGGTAATCTTTCGGCCCGTTAAAGTAATAAGTAAGTGAACTTTATTAGGACTCTGACGAAAGTCACTGTACCAAGGAAGTCGTTTATTTCTATTCGGTTTAGGGACCCGTGAGTTTCTTCCTCTTCTAAGAGATTTAATTAAGGTCCGAGTTTATTAAGTCGTCATAAACATTATAAGACACGTATTTAACCGTTAAACGATCTCTCTAGTCCTTTACTATTTCCGAGAGAAAGGGGAGGGGGAAGAGTAGAATTGTTGACGACTCCGTCGATAACCCTATTTTCTTTACAAAATAGGAATTATTTACAGGATAGCCCATTACGCGACTAATTCCTACAGGTTTGTTGTAGGCGGGGAGGGGGAAGTTTCGTTAATAAAAAGTAGTCTCTCTGACTTTATGAACCCTGCATCTTCTACCAGAATTGTACAGAAAAAAAACTGTGTTTCTTCAAGATATACTTTTTATTTATATATGGTTGTTATAGTTCTTTATGTCTTTATAATCACGATTTAAGGTCCCAAAGGAGAACCGTTGACTTTCCACAAAGTCACCAAAACAAAACACCACTAAAAACTTTCTAAAACTACATGACGATTAGGTCTAGGGTTTAGGTCGGAAGTCATAGAGACTTTAGAGAAAAACAAGAAAAGTCGGGGTGACGGTAAACATACTAAACCTAAGAAGAACCCCTTAGAAGTATTCTCAATGAATGAACACACAGGGAGAGAGAGACGTAAACCTCGATTGACGTTTGCGCTGTACCCCTTGGTCTATATCTTTTATGGATGTATAACGACCGTTTCGACCCGGACCTCATACACCGAATCTAGATTCCAACCTTAGTCAGAAGTAGGAGGAACGTGAGGCTGAGACCTCTAACGTTACCGTGGGGTGAGGTCATGAGAACGGACCTTTTAGGGTACCCACCTCCTCGGACCATCTGACGTCAGGTACCCCAACCTATCTCAGTCTGTGCTGACTCGTTGACGTGAAAGTGAAAAGTGAAAGTACGTAACCTCTTCCTTTACCATTGGGTGAGGTCACAAGAACGGACCTCTTAGGGTCCCTGCCGTCTCGGACCACCCGACGGTAGATACCTCAACGTGTCTCAACCTGTACTGACTTTACTGAATCGTCGTCGTCGTCGGGAGATTCAGACATAGACCTCTGGAGGACCTCAGTTCCAGTGTCAATGAGTCGACCAGTCCCTCCCCACTTCTGTCACAATATGATTATAGGAGGGGAACGAAGAAGGGGGTGGGTTTGTCCCCGTCTCCGTCCTGAACGGGACTACCCGGGCTGTGATCGCGCGAGTGAGAGGAATACATCTAGGACTTTGTCTTGGTGTCTACCAGACGTGAGGTGAGGGGTGTAAGTAAGGGTCAGGGCTCCTAGTCTAGTGCGTGGGGAAGAGAATGATCTTTACCGTTATCTCTCCCTACTTCCCCGATTACGACGGGAGGACAGGAAACTTTCTCCCACTCCCCGAGGTGACACACCTGAGTGAAGTCGAACTAGGTATGTGGGTAGATGGGCCGGGAACCTACAGACTGTAGTACACAGATTTTGTGTCTTGACCAGGACGATGAGAAGACGAAAGATCAGAAGGTCCAATCGGACGACAATTCGGGTAAGTACTACACAGGCGGTAGATGAGGGGGACTAACTATCGATGTGAGGCCGGTACGCGTCGACAAATAACCATCCTGGAATCTCGGACACGAGAGAGTCGGGACTTCGAAAGGAGATTAAGTACGGGGTAACACGACCCCCACCCACGGGAAGTAGAGTCTCTCGGTCCGTAGACGTAAATAAAATGTAGGTAACACAAAGAATGGTGTCGCATAAAAGTGACCGTCATATGAAAAGGTATAGAGGTTGATCTGTTCACTCTACAGCATAAACCATGTGTCATCTCCGAATAATTGAATATCAACTCATACATTTACTTACGCGTAAACCTCTTTTTCTCGTTAATCGGAATGTAGCTTAGGTAGACTTTCCTCCAATAGTTTGACTAAAGAACATCGTAAAACGAAAAAACAAAAGTTCCTTTATTTATGAGGGATTACGTCAAGAAGTAACAAAATTTCTATGGGAATTTTATCGGGACTCCAAACAATAATACTAGTGACTTTAGTCTTATTCTCGGAAGTGGAGTAGAACCGAGGAAACATTATTCGACGTACTCAAGAAGTAGGTCATGAATCCAACGTCTCTGACCAAAATGAACGTACTGTAAAATAGAAGAACCTACGTCTTAGTTTATCCTCTTGTACCCGACACCCGGTCCAAACATGACTATTAATCGTTACCTACTTTCAAAAAAAAAAAAATTATATTCTCTTCCTGTTTACTTACATAGAAACATAACCGACATTATCCTTAAAAGGGGATAATAATTTACATAAGAAAAGTCAATATCTCTCGGGAAGAAACTACAGAGACTGAGTGATTATAACCCCATTGTTACCGACACTAAATAAGAATTCCTGAATTTCCTTTTTCTTCTGTCGGCGTCCACACAAAGTGAAAGTAGGACGGGTCTCTCAGAGACGAGTCACAAGTCCGAACACCAGGGTCTCCAAAGATACCTCGCACCGACGACCTCCCGAGTACCACTGTTTCCAGTAAGGGATAATCACGGAACGTAGTCACTTACGCCCGGGGAGGGTGTGGGAGACTAGCGTATCTTTCCGGTGGTAAAAGACAAAGGTCTTAGTGTCAGAGGTTTCTTTCTTTCTTTTGAAGAGGGTCGTCCAAAACAAACCTTCTTTTACCAAAGTCCCTGGTCCTTCTTTTTTTTTTTAGGAAAGAGAAAGGTATTCGTTCAATTTTCCTTCTAAAAAAAAAAAAAAAAANAAAAAAAAAAAAAAAACGAAACGAAATAAAAGACAATTCCGACTCGACTATTTTCAGGACTTTACTCTTTTAGTCCCCCCATCGTCAATATTCGCGAACAGATTACTACAGAAAAAGACAGAGGAGTTCTCACTCAAATTCGAAGAATGACTGGTAAAGTCACAAGAACCCCAATGAGCGACATAGTGTGTGATTTGGAAAATTTATGAAGCAAATGTTTTAATAAGTAGAGGTCGTCCGATCTGTCAAAATTTTCCAACCGGAGAATTCCTCGGCAGACTCATCTTCTACTTCGACACATGTAGGAATACTTTATAAGGTATTTAGAGTCATAAAGTTATCCACGATTCCTGTGACCATTCATTGTCACTATAGTTCCGTCATATTACTGACCCAAAAGTCTTTACCGGGACCTTCGACCGTCGGGGTTACGGTAACAAAAAGACGAAACTTCGTTCTAAAATGTGAAGTTTTTTTACGAAGTGTAAATGTGTCTGTCAACTGATAAATTTGATCGTATAAATTCCCTGATGGTAAGTGTAACCATTCTACACAACTGAAAAAACCATCGGGTCCCACTGTGCCCCTGTTGATTTGTATAGTTCCGGAAATAAATTTTATTATATACCCCAGAAGGAACCACTAGGTCATCAATCCAATTCCGAGACACGAAGGTACGTCCTCTGTGTCCAAATCATGAACCAGTCCCTCGATTCTACGGTGCACGACGTAACACACCAGTTTTTTAAAATAAACTTTTCAAAAATTTTCTGTATAATAAACGATTTTTTTAAATTTTTATTATATACTAAAACAGATAATTAAGTCACTATGGTGTAAAACAAAAAGGGTCGGTTAATTATGATGGGAAGGGGGACGGGTACCGTGATGGTGTGTGCGTATTGAAAACTTGTGTCAAATTTAGAACCCAGCGTTTTTTATACGACAGACCTACTGAAATTGGTTCAATCAAGTGGAAATACCTATAGTCTAAAGAGAAGATATTTTATTCCTTATCTTCGTAAAGGGAATTTTCTTTATGTACTTTAATACGTATATTTCGTAAATCATTAAATGACTACAATTTTTTTGATTTATACACATAAATGGTTTTATTACTTAATTACGTTTCGATAACCGACCACTTACTTAGAAACGACACCCGGGTAATAAGACATAACTATTCGTACGTATTTAATACTTTCCGATATCTAAAAACGACATTACAGTCCTTGACCTTTTAGAATTTTTCTCAAAACCTCACTCAGACAAAAAATATCTGAAATAACCTTGGATCGAAAGACACGATCCATTATCCTTTCAGGCTAATTTCTTGAGAGAGTCAAACAGGAATTTCCTAAAATATCATCCCGTCTTTCTCCTTCGATTTACAAGATCAAAAATCATATAAACGGTAGAGGGATCCAATACTGGGGGAACACATCCTTGATGGAATCAAAATGTATAAAAATAAGGAATCACTTATATTAGACTAATATTTTCTAACTTTCTAATGACTGTATTTATCAATATCATGTTTTGGATCTGTCTACCTACGTGATATAAGACGGTTAACTTTACTCCTCGATTGTAAACAGAGGTCTGTTTTCACGTTTGGTGTTTCAGGTACCGTCACATGAACCAAGTAGACTCGTTCCCGTACTTAACCAAAGTCGAGAAGATGGTTGATCAAGACAACAGAACCCGTCCGTGAAGGTAAAGTCACCCTAAACTAAAGGAAGAAACGTCGACTCGAATCCTGTCGTTTCCAACCGACTTCAAAACACCCGGTCGACTAAGATCCGGGACCCTGGATTTCCACCTTCTCTGAGTTCGGAACGGAAGCTAACGGTGGAAACCTCTTCTCCATCTGGACATGTAGGGTTGACACACAATCAACGAGTCAACACAGACTAAGAAACACTAGGGCACCGAGGAGACAGGTACCTTAAGAGGTCCGTCCTTATGACCTCACCCATCGGTAAGAGAAGAGGTCCCCTAGAAAGGTTGGGTCCTAGTTTGGGCCCAGAGGACGTAACGTCCGTCTAACAAATGATCGACTCAGTGGTTCCTTCGGACTTACACGGTTTACGTTTTTCTTTTAATAACGTTCTATGTGTCTCATCCTGTCCAAAATCAGATTTCTTTTTATTTAATAGTCTCGTCATATTATCTCCTCCTTTACGGGTCCGTCTTAAAACTTACCTCTATCAACAGTCTGTATCCTACAATTTGTCTACCTCACCTCATTACCTTTCTCGTGGTCCGTAAGACCCATCTCTCTCTTGTACATGTTTTAGTCTTCTCTATGTCATACAATTCTAGTTTAATATTCGTCCTGACAAAACAGCTCTCGAAGTACCCTCACCCCCTGTAACAAAATATGTCTCTATCTCGAGGTCAAGGATCTTATTCCAGACCCTGTACTATGAGTTATTTGATTTTTTACTACCTCATCTATTTAGTCGTATTATGTCTTTTACCTACAAAAAGAGATATACAGGTTCCTGGTGTAGTTTTAAGACACGGACACGAGTTAACAAACAGTGTAGAGTGTTCATTTAGTACGTAAGCAGTGGTCGTTTTTCGTGAACCTTCCGGAAGTCATTTGTGCACTGTCAACTTATTAGCCAAGTTGACACTCAGTGACGAATTTTGGAAATCTCTTCCAGATTGAACCGTGACGGGTATAGATCACTAGGACTTGAATTGTACGGAGGGACCAACTCCCCGTAGTGTCTAGTTCTCCCAATTAAGAGTACTAACAGGACCCTTCGGACAATCCCTTCCGTTGTGTCGTAGACGTTCTCTGAACTGACCCAAAGTATTCCTCCTCTTTTTCACAATCCCTTTTTAAGTAACTACTAATTTATTGTAAGGTATGTGATATTACTCCCGGACTCGTTTCCGTCTATGGACACCAATTTCTTTTAGTGTCGAGGATGGGAGGGTCGTGTTAACACCCGCAGTCCCTGGAAGGACGAAGTAATAAGACTCCTTACCGTAATAGTCCCTTAACGTTTCTAAACTCGAAGTTTTAGTTATACACGACTCTTAATGTGCCGTCCTTTCGGTCTTTGATATTATGAAACTTGTGACAAAAATATCAGTTAAAACTGTTTCAGGTACTTCAGTTTGAGTTCCTGTGTAAAAGTCGGGACTGTGAACAATCGACTACATTCACACCCAAAGAAGTAAAAAAAGGGGGAAGTAAAGAAAATCTCCGGAATCTACTCATATATGGTAACCGGTTCGTGACAAGATCAAGACACCATACAAGTCACGACACCTAGACCCACAGTTCCTCGTATGTCACCACAATTAAATCCTCTTAAGGTCGGTGAGTCGGTTTTACGTATTAAGTTCTCTTTCGTCTCACTTGAAGAAAGAGGACTCGGGACCCGTCAACTAGACTAACCGTCCGTAGAGAAAAGGTACTCGACAAGTCCTTATATCCGATTCCTTTCAGGGTGGTAAAGGACATTTATCCAGGTTCCGGAAGGACCACGACCAAAGGTAAGGTCTTTTCATTTTTTCCGGTTCCCTTCTCACAGGTATTCACCGGAAATACTGTTCTGGACTTTTACCGGGAAAAGTAAAGATAACTATGAAAACCAGACACCCGATCTTGGTCAGTCTTCGGGTGTGGATCGACGTTCCCTCCGACCATTTACACCGGGTCGCCTCCCCATGTCCAACATCAGAGATGGTATCGTCTGATGTACTCTTCTATTCAATCTAAGTCTTGGGTACGATTATATTCTCTTTCCTCCTGGTACACGTAAATAACCGATGACCCACTATTCGGGGAGCGAAATGTGACGGGGTACTTAATGTCGTACAACAGGAGGTTCATTGAAGTTTAATATATAATTCAATAAAATGTTTTCTTCTTCACCTCTACACCTCGTAAAATTCACTGAAAACTACCACAACTAAACTTCGATGTCCATCTCTTACTTTCCTACTAAACTCCGTCAGGGACACAGATACTAAACGTCCCGTTTACAAAAGTGACCAGTCCTCATTGTTACGTCACTTATGATAAGACGTAGAGAGTTCTGTCCCAAAAGTCGACCTCTAGTAGACGGGTCCAAGTGGTAATCGTGTAAAACCACTATACACTGAAGGTCATCATCAAATCACCTATTGTGAGGAGATTCCGTACCTTGCCTCTCAGTAAGTGAACAAACGGATAGATAGGTGGAAAGGAAGTAACCAGGTAAACAAGCAAACAAGTAAAAAAGAAAATAGTTTGTATAGATTATAAATGACACGTGTAACTTACACAAATCGTGATACAATCCATAAACCTTATGTGTCCTATTCACACCACGGAACGGAAACTGTTCAAGTGAAACATCGGTCCGTCAGTCTGTCTCTTTTGTTATTAATTTTACAACATTCTAAAACTTTTCCTGTACCCCGTCTTTTACGTAAACTTGACTCTTTTCCCTTTTGACTAAGAAGGTTTTTCCCCAGGTTTTCTCTCCTACGCGTTTTTTCCTTATGTATCTAAACCCCTTTACCTTTCAAAGGGGTTTAATTTCTTCGTTGTCCGTCTTGTAATGTCCATCTCCTTTACCGTGTCTATTTCCTTTTCTCCGTACACTTTTACTCCATACAAGTTCTGACCAAATTTTTTGTTTTCGGTGCTCCATTTACTGACACCCCTCACCGCCCTTTACACGTACCTAACCTAGACTTACAATTCTTACAAGTAGACAAAGTTACTACTCAACCCCAGGTCCACCAACAGTTCCAACCAGACATGGGAACCATACGTCCTACAGTGGTGGTGAGGGTGACAAATACAGTGTATTATCCGTCACGGTCCTAGGTAGATGGGGTCACCTGGAGAGGTCTCAGACTTTCTTCTGTACTGGAGACGTTCCTCATTTAAAGGTCACGTAGTTTTTGACCTTAACGGAACAGGTCGTCCGTTCGGACTGTACGTCTTACTCAGGATCTCCAGTCTGTAACCTGTCTACGTTCTAGGTTCCTCTGTCGTCGTCTCTTCCCTGTTTCCTCCGCCCCTTGGTCCCGAAACCCATACTCGAACGAACTGGCGGGGGGTAAGGACCGTAAGAAGGAGGAAGGGTTTTTTGCACATACACGTGTGTGTACCTAACACTAAGAAGATGGATCACTCTCGAATCTTAAAAATCTTAAAATAATCGAATCAATATTCCCTCTTTTGTGTCTGAACCCCCGGTTTTTCACAACCTTTTTGATGACACGTACAGTCCTACGCACCCTCTCTACGTGGTAATTGGCCATTAGGAGATACCTAAAAAAGGTTCATACAGAGTCGACAATATAAGTAAGTGTCACTAAAGTCCCTGGTGAGTATTAATGTGGTTCATTCCGTCAGAAATTCTTACTAATTTCATTTTTATTATTTTTATTTGTACTTCCATAATTACGTAGTACCGACTAGTCAGTATAGAAAAGGTAAATCGCCCATCTATTAATCGTGACAATTGTCCACCCTACCGAGTTTACATTTGATCTCATCGAGTCAGCTTCCTTGGAGTCTCGTGGGTGAAATCCTGAGAGTGTCGACTGTTGGGTAAAGTTGAGTGTCGAATGTTGGGTGAGAGTGTCACTGTTGGGTAAAGTTCAGTTAAGTCATTCATAAATAACTCATAGATGATTCGTGTACTTAACACGACGGTCTCATTGTCACTAGTTTCCTATGACTAGACTTACTTTAAGACGAACTTCAAAAAAGGTCAACCAATTAATACAAATCTTAACACCGAGATCCCCTACTGTTTACCTCTATCAGATTCTTGTATCAAGACAAATCTACACAAAACTTTACGAAACACTCTGAAAACCGAGAAAATATTACTTTTCGTCCAATTTTAAACGAACTTCTTACCGACCTTCCAATTACTGGAAATCATAATTTTATAAACCGTCTTTAATCCTCAGTATTATTCACTGAGGTTTTTAAAATTTACCTAACCCTTTTTAATTCAATGTATCTACTTAATAAATTCGTACTACTTCGTCGGTCGTTCCCCAACATACATCTGGACTCCTCAATGTACGTACAATGAGAACAGTAACACTTACAGGAACATAAAAGGAAGGAGGACAAAAATGAAAAAAGAATTCTTCATTCTTATTCCTTTAACATTCCCGGTTATCCAGGACTCTACCATGTACAAGACTCGTAGAGGAAATCTTTACGTCCGTGGAGGACATCGAGGGACTACATGTAGAGGGAGGTGGGGGTGGGATCCTTTCTCGGAACCGGGAAAAAGGTGAGGTCTCCTTAGGGAAAGACAGAGAGACGGAAACGGGTTCGTTTCAGGAAATACTGGGGAAACGGGTCTCAATCTTCTAATTTCCGTCTTCCCTTCCTGGACTTTTGCGAAAACAGAGGTTCTACGAGACTTAGGGGCTTCCCCCTTTTGACATTTCTACGAAAATTGAGAATCTTTTTCAAGTCCCTTTCAAACTTCCAACGAAAAAAGATTCTGGAACCTCAACCCGAAATTATTAAAGTTGGTATTTAGATATTGGTAAATGAACACTATAGAAAAAGTGTACGTCATGGATCTTTTTTTATATACTTCACTACGTATATATGTGTATACTTTTCTAGTATGTTCACTTTGATCGAGGGTGTTTGGATTCTGATATACCGACAGTATTGAGTTCGTCTGAGAAGATACTTTAAAACATTGAAATTCCATTCTAACTCTTTATCCTTAATCCCCTTTAATGAACTGACTCTGACTTCCGTAATTGTTCGGCACCTATCGAGAACTTTTATACCCGAAAGGAAGTCGACCAGAATCTTACGTCCCCCTAATTATTACATCGAACCCGGAGCGACGACTTCCCTATTTGTGACCCACAAACTTCGAGACGTTCAATCTCCTTGTCGGGGTACCGAAGGAAAGGTACCGTCTTGGGTCGGTTCTCGAGTATCGTACCTCTCTTCTCTTCACTTCAACGAATAAGTACAGGTTGAGAAACGTTAGGGTACTAGATACCGGACGGTCCAAAGAGACAGGTACCCTAAAAGGTCCGTTCTTATGGTCTCATCCAAAGGTAAAGGATGAGGTCTCCTAGAAGGGTTGGGTCCCTCACTCAGGTGCAGAGGACGTAACGTCCGTCTGAGGAATAGCCGACTCGGTCTCCCTTCAGTATCATTCTTCTCATTCCGGGATTAAGGGTCCTATCCTAGACCGTTCCCGATCTACCTGAGCCTTTCTGGGAGATACATTTACCACTGTAAGGGTAAAGGTCACTCTTTGTGACACGTCGACGGCTCGTTCAATCGTTATGTCAGGATAGGAGTCCCGGTCTAAACGTCTGTCTATCATTGAGTCAATAAGAGACCTACAGGGCCGGGACAAGATTCGATAATTAATCCAGATACCGGTCTACTGGTTAAGGTCCGGGATGTAAGATCACTCTGACTACTAGATAGGCCCACTATCTGAACTCTGAACTATCCGATCTTGGACCCTACAAAGTATACGTACAGAATAAAGAGCTAATCTCCTCCTGACTTCTTCCTGCCTCTTCCGACTGTTTCCAGTATCGGTATATCTTGTCAAATAAAGAGTCCCGAAATAAGGACGAGAAGAAGGAGGAAGGGGAACAATGTACCTTATAAACACATAAGGAAAACCGACAACACGTTGTGTCTGACACAACTAATTATCAACCGTTCTTTGTGTTCAATTCAAGTACTCATGTCATGTGAATATACCTCGTGGATTAGACCCAGTCCTCTATGTCACCACTTACTCTATTATAGACGGCCTAAAGATATAACGTGGGAGTCAAAAGAAAGAATTATATGGATGACACGATCACCAGTGTATGTATCTTTTCTATTTACGTGCACATTGCCAACAGGTAATAAATTATATAAACCTACACGTGTCGAGTCTATTGGCATGGTCCTCCATGTTCTTCTGTGTTCCAGACGTAAATAGAATTTATTCCGGAAAGGGTCTTGTTGTCAGTTAGGGGCTCCCTTCCAGCTATATTAATTGGTTTGCAACTATTGTTATCATTAGAGACATCAAATTAGTGTATGTAACTTAGACGTTACCATTTGAGGTACATTACTGACTTTAAAATTAAAGGTATCATGATAGTATAGATAGGAAGTAAAAGGTTCGGGTAGGAGGAGTCGAGTAAGATCGGATACAAGTAGTAAGAATGGAAAGTAATCAATTAAACATTGTAATCTCCGTTACAACAGATCACCTTCTTTGTCACCTGTACGTCAGTCTTTTGGACTCAAACCCAGAACCACGGACATAATAAACACTGAAACCAGGTCCGAAAGGACTACCGAGTATGTCCCTGCTTAGACGGGTGTCCCGCCCTCTGGGTCCAAACTAGGGACCCAATCCTGCTACAGGATCTCTTCCCTTACCGACGGGTGAGATCACAAGAACGGACCTCTTAAGGTGCCTGTCTCCTTCGACCACCCGACTTCTGATACCCAGTGTTTTTCAGTCGGTGCTACCTCGGTGATTGTGAGAGGGAAAGTGACCAGACCGATGGTAGAAGACTCGGACTCAAAAGGAGTAGACATTACTAAGACCGTAAAATCCCAACCACTCAGGTTAGTCTACTACGCACTTTTAACGAATTCTCACCTCGACAAAAAGGTTTTGTGGAACGTGACACATACCGTGAACCATCTGCTAGCTATTTACACACGTCATTTTGGTAATAAACAGTATACAGGACATACTCTAAGTTTAAACGGAAAAACTCACATAAGAAGAAACTAAATAATGTAAAGTTGAAAAATATTTACAGAACAGAGGGATTAGTCTAAGAGACGAGGAATCCCTTCACGGAAAAGGAAAATAAACAAAACAGGGAGAAAGAGGGACGAGGGTCCAGAATAGTGTCACATCTCTAAATTCTTTACGAGTCATTTATCATTTTATCACGAAGATCAAAGAAAAGATGGTGGTTAATTATGTATAAACAGTAGTCATACTTACTACAGTGACGATCGTACGGATCGTACAAACTACCACCCACTCCAAACGTCACACGGTATCTGTTTACTTTATTTTTTTTACTTATGATCAAGTTAAGTTTTATTAGTCCCAGTTCTCTGTTCTTTCGAATTCGAAGATCTTCTATGTCCGACAAAGGAAAGAGTAGATACTTAAGACCCACCTCCCTGACCAAGTGTTGTCGCCGAGGAATTTTCAAACGGTCAACCTACCTACCTATTTAATTAATCAATTGACTGTTTACTGAACTGTTTGTCGTTTTCAGAAACTCTTAGTCTGCCGTTTCTTAAATAATTATCTCACCAAAAAAAAAAAAAGACTTCTCCTTGGATTAATCAGACAAACCTAAGAAAGTCCTACTTTATTAGAAAACCCATTTACTTTTTTCCCTTATAGAGAGGTCCGTCCCTTTTGTCTTGTCCGTTTTGAACAGAAATTAAAAGAATACAACTTTAGGTTAGGTCAGAAACTCTAGATGTATATTAAGTAAAATCAAATGAGTTTCACAAAAGGCATGTACACCATCCTCGAAGAATCTAGTTGGACCAAAAGTCAAAATTGAGATGGAGTATTTCGAAACTTAGAAACTTATTAAACCTCTTAACGAGACTCGGAAATGAAAAAGACATTTTACTTTTACTACTAATCTTTGAAAGTTCCGATAACAACCCTAGTTTGAGTAGTCACGTACCCGTTCACAAAGTATTTGACACTTCACGATGAATTGTGATCAATAAACCCGATAATAAAAAAGAATCTGACACAGGATATATGAGTTCTGATAATCCTTTTAATATTACTTGTAAAAACGAATCGAGTAATCGTCATCCTTTATCCTCATCGGAGTACTCTTTCTTTCTTTTAGAAGGACAAAGAAATATATCTCGGGACTACGATTTTTCTTCGTTTCTTTAAGAAAACCAACCTACTATTTACATTCGTCCCCATTAAATAAAAGGTTGAATCGAATGAAGACCCGATAATTTTTATTCAGAGTCTCCACCAAACACAAATTAATATTTCGAAGGGATTCTCTTCTATTCAGTAGAGGGGTACCCCTTTGTAACGGAAAGTAGACCCGTCATGGACGAAGGCGAGTTGTATGCAAGGAGTACAGTCCAGGACTCGACCCGTGAAACCCATATGAGGGTATCTTCTCCCTGTTAAAGACGGGAGTTTCTTAAGTTTAGGTCATCACTGTCCACAGTCTTAACGGGTGGTGGTGGTACCCTATCAGAGAGAGTAGGTGCACATGTCCCTCCGACCCAGGGAACCCTTCTCTCTCACCTCTACCTTTGTGGGTTTCTTAAGATTGAGTCACAAGAGGATATTTCGACGGTGAACGGTGTGTACCGTTCAAATTTTAAGTTAATTAAAGTTACGTAAATGTACTTTTTAAGTTAAGTAGTCAACGTGATCGGTGTACAGGTTACGAGTGTTCGAAGTACACCGGGTGTCGATGGGATAGTTTGTCGTATCTTATAAAGGTAGCACAATCTCCCATACTACTCCTTCGAGGTCCTTAGGTCAAGGACACGGAAGAGATCCCCTGATTCCTGGACCACCCTAGGTACCACAGACAAAAGTGATCGAAAGACAGGGAAGTAGAACTAGATGGGACCCTAGTCTCACTATACAAAATGAGAGTTTACCGTTCTAAAGAGTAAATCTTCTTTTTAGTCAGGAATTGAAGAATACGTCACTCTTTTTTTCTTTCACAAGTCGTACTGTATTTTTCTCGTAGGAACCCTAAGAAGGGACACGGGAGGGATAGGGTACGGGGTACACACGATAACGACACAACTTAAGTGGTCAAAAGTCAATGTTGAACATCAAAGTAAGAGGCTCGGGAAACGGATGGAGAACGGGGAAGGGAGAATAGGTGTAAGAAACACAGGTAGGAAGTGCCGTCGACAATTTACAGATGACTGTCCCTGAACGGACCACTAGGTTACCAATCCTCAGGTAGAACGTTACTTCCCCTACGTCCAAGTTAGGGACCAACCCCTTGATTCTAGGATGTATGACACCTTGTTGATTTGGGCACACGACGTTAATCTCTCGGACACGTGGCGTTGATTCTGAGCTACGTCGGTTTATTTTTTTATTTGACTGAAAGTTTTTTTTCACAGATGACTGTCAACCAGAGAAGGAAGTAACACGGAATCTCGAAACGACACCGTAAAGGGTACAGGATGACATTACTTGGAAATTATACAGGGAGAAGGAGGAGCTGCCTCTCGAGGAACACTCGTTCTGGAGTGAATCAGTGGAAACTTCCGGTACGAAGAGTATTTTCTGTTTCAACTTTCACTGGCAAACTTACTTACCCAAGGGTGTACTTACTTACTTGACGCTACGTTTACCCACTTGCTTTCTCATGTGTACCCTGAAGGGTCCGGTTTACTCTTACTTTCTCGGAAGAATTTCGAAAACCTAGGGGTCTGGTTAAGACAAGAAAAGAACCGATATCTTAAGATGGACTGGAGAGTCACAGGTCTCGGTTTATGGAAACTTGAATCCCACAATTGGGTTTATGATCTCATGATGGGGGTTTTTACTCAATTAGTATGATCCCTTTTACATCCAGTCCTCTATTCCTTCGTACGACCGAAGACAACTCTGTCTACAACGATTGTCCGGGACACACAGGAGGATTACTTCACCTGATAGTTAAGACGCGACACGTGTGACGTCGTTCCCCCCTGCGACCGTAACACTACTCAGACGTACTAAGACACTCGAATCGCAATTCCCCTAATTTTACGTTCGGTATTTTAACACGAATGACACCACCCACGTCGTCTGCACTAAGTCATTATGTGATCCGCTAGCAATAAACTTTCAAAGTCTACCTTTCGTGTCACGATTCCTGATTCTGTCCAGATTCAAACTCAAAACCGACCGAGACGAGAGTAAATTACTCCCTGTGACTTATTCAATGAACTGGGAAAGAATGGACATTTCGTGGCCATTATTATCGAGTTGTGGACTGTACCTAAACACTTTGGATGTACTGTTCTGTGTGGTGGTACATGTTGTATCTGAGGTCCTCCTTTCCTTGACAACATATAGTCCGTGGAAGACACTGGGTCCGGGATATGATCTACGACATAGTACCAATTAAGGGTAGTGTTAGGAGTTTTACATTACACTAGTAATGGTGTTTTACTACAGAGGACAGAATCTGGTAAGAGAGGTAAAGACTGAAGAAAGTCTATAATCAATTAAAGGGTCCACCTTGAAGTCATTTAGGAGTATTATCCATTTGATCAAGTATTGTAGGAGGTGAATTAATACTACTCGACTGAGTGAGCTTTTCTGAAAGTACGACTCTTTCTAACTTCCGTTTTCTTCTTCTCCCGCCGTCTCCTACTCTACCAACCTACCGTACTGGCTGAGTTACCTGTACTCAAACCCGTTTGAGGTCCTCTATCACTTCCTGTCCCTTCGGACCGCAGACGTCAGGTACCCCAGGGTCTTAATGAATCGCTGACTTGTCGTTGTCGTTTTGACACTACTCTCTCTGCAAGTCTCTTTAATTCATAGAACAGGTCTCCGTCTCTAATTTACCGTCTCGTTCTCAGATTGGGTTGTAATGTTGATGTTGACTCTGGACGGGGTGAGTGAGTCAACCGATATCAACACACGTTCCATCGTGAAGATTATAATACGGGACTAGAGACCTTAGACACGATACTACTCTACGGTCAGATCACTAACGGAATACAATACACGTATCAAATGTAATTCTTCCTTCTAAAAGGTCCACCCCTACTAGATTAGTGAGTTCGGGAATTTTCGTCTCTCTCAAGACGAAAATTCCATTCTAAAATTCTAAAGACGAAATCTTTTCCTCAGTCTCTTCAAGTTTAGTACTCCCGTTAAATGACGCGACGACGACAGAATCTCTACCTCTTCCCGGGGATTTTCCATAACCGTACTCGAACTTCTCGGCACTCACCGTGATCGAGTGTCGACATTGATGTCTCTTGGTTTAAGACGGTTGTTGGACTAACACAAACCTCCACCCAAGAAGAGATCTCGGGGTCTACTCTTGTGGAGACCGGTCGTCGAACTAAAACCGGACCGGTCTGGGACTCGGTTCTTCGGGCAACTCGGACGGACTCGACACTTGAGTTTGTCCACACTCCAATTCGACGGTTTAAACGCTATTGAACAATGAGTCGTTGTCCTTTGATTATGTTTACGAAATCTAATCAAAGACAAGTAATTATCGCAGATAGACTACTCCAATACTGCACTTTTTTTTCATATTTCGTGAATCGTGATAAGAATTGTAAAACAACAACAATAAATCAACTATTCAGCACAGACTGAGAAAACACCGGGACACTGACATCGTACGGTCCGAGGACACAGGAGGTGATAGAGGGCCTCAAAAGAGTTCAAGTACAGGTAACTCAACCACTACGATAAGTTGGTAGAGTAGGAGACGGGGGGCGAAGAGGAAAACGGAAGTCAGAACGGGTCGTAGTCTCAGAAAAGGTTACTCGGTCAAAGAACTGTAAATCCTTCTTGAATTTTTAACAAGAAGGAAAATGGTAACGTGACTAAAATGTCTAACCCTTTGACTGCAATTTATCCAATTTATCGTACGGGTTCCGATATCTTGACCACCCTCACTACCACTCTTAGACGTTCTTCCCGACGGAGAGTTTTTTCACACAAGAAACAGGTATCTGGTCACTAAAAATTGGTCCTTACGTACAACCTTAATAACCGTCTTGAACGACTTTATGGTCAAGAATACAGGACTAATCAATACTAAGTTCCAGAACCCACTAGAACCCATCGACAGAAAACATTATTTTTTGAAACACCTGTGAAAATTACATATGTGGACATCTCAATAACGGGATCTGATACTCGAAGAACTCAATCCCTGGACAAAAAAAAAAAATTAACTTCATATCAACTAAATATAGTAACACAATCAAAGTCCATATGTCTTTTCACTAAGTATATATATACACACACACACACAAAGTCTAAGAAAAGGTGATATCTAATGATATTCTATAACTTATATTAAAGGACACGATATATCATCCAGGAACATGAAATAGATAAAATACATATGATCATACATAGAGAATTAGGGTTTGACGATTAAATAGGGAAAGAACTAGGAAAGACGAGTGCATTAGTATTCAAACAAAAGACACAGTCCTCAGACAAACATAAAACATCTATTCAATTAAACATCAAAAAAATTTCTAAGATATATACACTATATATTATACACTGAAGGGACTACCGAGTCTACCATTTCGTAGACGGATGTTACGCCCTCTGGGTCCAAGCTAGGGACCCAGTCCTTCTAAGGGACCCAGCCCTTCTAAGGGACCTCTTCCTTTACCGTTGGGTGAGGTCATAAGAACGGACCTTTTAGGGTACCTACCTCCTCGGACCAACCAATGACAGGTACCCCAACGTTTCTCAGCCTGTGCTGACTCGCTGAAGTGATAGATAGATAGGTGATATATTATAAACAGACAGTTTAATCAAAAACAGAAAAGGTCTATGTACGGGTCTCTCAAACGTCTTAGTATACCATGAAGAAAAATCCAAAAGTTCCTCGGAAGTATGACAATAGGCATCACCGCATGGTTAAATACAACGGTGGTTGATACATCCTCCTAAAAGAAAGGAGGTGTGGGTCAATCCCCGGAAAAATTAGTAGTAGTAGTGTTTTCCTGGACCTGAACATTTATGTACCTATATATATGATGTATAATAGGAAGGTTACCTAACGACCCTGAAATGACAAACTCGATTCCAGGGTAACTGGAACGTCACCAACACCCACTTTTACGAAGGGATGGAAAGAGGATTTAGTAGGTTAGAACCACTGATTGTACTCGGGTTGTAAATTACATAGACTGTTGAGAGTCGGGAATACCCATTCGGAGGGACCCGGGATGGAGGTGTGAATGTAGGTACAGATATCAAAAAACAACAACAACAAAAAAAAAGAATCAGGTACCTCCTCCGGAACGGTGAGTAGACTGTCGTCGTCCGAATTTATTCAAATTCTTATCCTCGTCCTCGAACGTCGACATAACGACGTTACCCGTTTCGGCGGAACTCGACCGTCTCGACAACCTCTTCCCGTCACTTTACGTCGCCCCTCGTCCTCGTCCCATTCGGGTTCTCCCTCGGGTTGAACCTCACGACCGTGAACCGAAAAGTAAAGTCCGAGTCTCCACCCACGGTCACAGAAAGTCAAAGAGGATGAGTTAAAATGGAAATTTTGTCAAGGGAAAAGAGGTCTGTCGGGTGTGTCAGGACAATCATTATTTAGTACGTTACTTGTGGAAGTTCCTCTGTTTCCTTCCGGTGAGGTGGAGGAGTCTCCGTAACTGACGGACGACTTACAAACTGACCTGTACCAGCACTATTACTGTCAGAGTAAGATTTTTTAAATATGCCGAGGACGACAGAAAGGTTTCTTTGGTGTGAGACGACAGTTTAATCAAAGATCACGAAGACCCCTCGACTTACGGTCCGGAAAACTTTACAGGGATGAATGTACCACAGATTATTTACGGTTGAGTGTACAACGAGTAGTCTACCCACGGCAGACCACATAACCTGTCTCTAAAGTTAACCTTTGTCGTCTCTTTGCCCGTAAATGATCTGAAGACCCAGACTCAAAGGAGAGATTTTGACCCTTTCTCACAAATCTGTTAGAAAGTCCATCTAAAGTAGACAATCTCGTGTTCGTTATATAATTCCTACCTTCATTCGAAGTACTCCCCA
Source organism: Capra ibex (assembly GCA_006410555.1). Taxonomy (NCBI): domain Eukaryota; kingdom Metazoa; phylum Chordata; class Mammalia; order Artiodactyla; family Bovidae; genus Capra; species Capra ibex. The sequence continues at coordinate 2,772,413 of SJYO01031364.1, read as the reverse complement.
CCGGTAGACAGAACAAGTAAAGCATAAGGGTAACAGACCGTACCACTGGTCGTCCATCGTCAACATCTCATTTATAAACAACTTATTACGGACTGACTGACTTACCTACTGATTTGATTACAGTTTCATTACTTCTTTAGGTGCCGTACATAATAACAGAAAATACGAGTAAAATTACCCCAAATACCTTTTTTTTTTTTTGTCCTTTTCCTTTTTTTAGCGACGAATATATCACGGAAACTGTTCACACAATCGACACTACATACTCTCATTACTATCTAAACAAGGAGAACTGAGTAGTTTGGGGACCTGTCAATCAGAGAAATAACCAGAACCCACAAAATATTTTTGAACGTCACATAGTCAGACTTAATTTACAGGACTACCCGATACCAACCGTCACCGGTGGCTCCCACCACTCACTCTCTTGAGTCTTAAGTGAAAAGGGAATCTGAAGTCCAAATTCAACGATTCTCTACTTTAGATTCTTTGAGTCAAATCTGTTTTATCTCTTTGAAATGTCCAATTCTCGAATTTGACCCACCGAATTGGACCCGAAGGGTCCACCGCGATCACCATTTCTTGGGTAGACGGTTACGTCCTCTACCTTCTCTACGATCAAGCTGGGGACCCAGCCCTTCTAGGGGACCTCTTCCTTTACCGTTGGGTGAGGTCCTAAGTACAGACCTTTTAGGGTACCTGTCCCTTCGGACCGTCCGATGTCAGGTACCTCAGTGGTTCTCATCCTGTGCTGACTTCACAGAATCGTGTACGGGATGTTCATTAGGTATCCAATTCCCTCTATCACATGTCTGGGTCACTCACTCTTTGAGTCCTCTTTGTCAATTCCTTATCCCTCGAACTATAGACTATAGTCTCACTTCTGACTTACTCAGTCTTTGTCTACAAAGTAAGATCCCGGGGTGTTCACTCTCAGAAGTAAGATTTTCAAGGATAGACGGAGGTGAAAAGGGTTTCTCTCAAACAAGACATTCCACCCACTAGATCTACTTACCTCTCTTATTCTCAAAGTCGTAATCTGGTTTCGCTTAAACTTTCGACCACGGTAGTAAATGATGAAAGTATGAGACCTTACCGAAGAAAGAGCCTTAGAACCAAAGAGGTAGAAATTATACATCAATCATTGACACGGATGAACGGTCACAATGACACTTCTGATCAAGTCCACTGTCCATACATTTCGTGGATTAAGACACAGACCGTGTGTCGTTCATGAACCATTTACAAACAAAACAAAAGAGAAAGAGTAAGGATCAGTCAGTAATTAATAAGTAACTCGTGGGTCTCAAACCATTCGAGACACGAACTGTATCTGCACTTTCTTTGTCAGAGGAGAGGGGACATCGAGTGTCGACTCACCTTCCTTGTCATTTTTGTCATTCATATGATCTTTATGTCTTCATACTTGACTCTCATAGCTCTTTTTCTTTACGAGTCAAGACAAAACTCCTCAGTCCCTTAAATAGGTGAAGTGAGGTACAGTCCATAAAACTTCTACGGATGCTTCTAGGGGTCAAACCCCTTTCTTTTATAAGAGAGAATAGAATTTACAACAACAGACCCTAAAAGTAAAATTTCCAAAATTAAGAAGTAAACTCAACATCCTTAGTCCTTGTGAAAGAACTACTAGACAATTTTTATCGTTCCAGAGTGTGTACAGTTAATACACACCGTTCACTATTATTATTATCGATTATAAATAGGGACCACCGAGTCTGTCATTTCACAGACGGATGTTACGCCCTCTGGGCCCAAGCTAGGGACCCAGCCCTTCTAGGGGACCTCTTCCTTTACCGTTGGGTGAGGTCATAAGAACGGACCTTTTAGGGTACCTACCTCCTCGAACCAACCGATGACAGGTACCCCGACGTTTCTCAGCCTGTGCCGACTTGCTGAAGTGATAGATAGATAGATTCTTATACTGATCATTAATGATTAAGTAGAAATAATACACTGTTCGTAAAAACCTTCGGGAAAGTAAGTAGTAGAGTCAATTAAGAAGTGTCTAAGGATGTTATATGTAAAATAATAGGGTATTGTGAAAACAATAGGGGTAAAATGTTCCCTCCTTTCACCTCAAATGTCTTCAATTCACTAAAGACGTTCCAGTGGTCAATTATTAAACGTCTTAACACCGAACTTGGGTCAAAACAGAAGTTTTAAGTACGAGATATTCTCTTGTGCGACGGAGGTCTTTAGAGAAATAAATCTTTTCTCTTTATCGTACCAACTCAAATTGACGTTTAGGTTTAATCTCATAACCTTTACTACAAACAAGTAAAGATATATTAGTAAATTAAAATTACTAGGATAAAGGAATAGTCCTACTGTAAGAAAACCTTCTAGACTACTCATGTAAACTATAGAAACAACAGTAAATTAAGTGAATTGTAGACCTCGTCGACAAGAGGGGGGGGGGGCGGGGGCGGGATTCCCCACCATTAACATTAGAAATCCCTTTTAAAAACGAAAAAGAATATGTAGAAGTTATAACTTTTTGTTTCGTTTACCAATTTGGTTAGAGACTCAGTATCGACTGTGTAAAAGTCTCATCAAGAATCGAACGCATTTTTTTCTATTACATCTGTGACAGTCTTACTCTCAATTTCTCGAGTTAAAACCCAACGATCTCTTTAGTAGACATTAGTACTCTCTCTAATGAACCCACAAGTAACTCAAATCTCGAGTTTATATCTTAAGAGACATTATCAGTGTATAAAAAGTATACAACCCTTCCTCTTTACATACGAAGTTATTTGTTCAGGACCACTATTTCTGGTTTATTCCTTCCACCCTTGCCACGTATTGAGTTTAGAATCCGAGAACGTTTAAAGGGAGACTACAAACCCCGTTGTTTAGTCCCCGCGAGTAGAGTCTATCTCAAGTCCACTTTCTGTGAATGAGTTGAGTTTCACTTGGGGTATCTTTTTTTCCGTTTAAGTTGAAAAAACTGTTACTTACATTGTGTCCCATAAACGAAAACGAACCTTCGTCTTTGTATTAAAACCCTTCCACGTATACCGGTATATCAAGATGTCTACCGGTGGTTTTACAACTTTTTCAGAGTGAACGTTGGGTTTTTTGGTAAGACTACAAAGTAACAACGAAAAATTTTAATACGTCTAAAATTTGTACGTCTATTTATGTCTCCGATAATAATATCTATAGTCGTATAGATGAAGGACCAAACCTGTTTCGAAGTCCAAAAAAAAGAAATTCTTACCTTGGATAAGGTAGAAAGGAGTTCACCTTTAGTCATAAAACTCATACTACAAACTGCAAAGAAGTTCTCAAATTTTAAAATGACGTATACTGTATAGATTTTGTTTTACACGAAATCTACGACACATAAAATTTTGAAACGTTTTTACGTAAGTATGAATTATACTTCAATAGAGAAATGACAAACCCAAATCATAGTTAAAACTCTAAATAGGGACAACTATATATTCATCAAGACTAAGTAAGTAAAATTGACGATGAATCATAAATCAATTTACTTATATTTTTATGAATAAATGGTGCAGAAGACTACTACTTGGGAATCCATCAATTGTTACACCCCGATATTTGTTAGAAATTATTGATAAAAATAGATAGGGAAACCGGAGTTCACTCTTCTATAACATTTCGTCTTACAGATCCTGGTCTAACAACCTAGAACGATATATACGTAAAAGTCAAAATCACCGTTAAAGGTTTAATATAAAATTTCACCCAAAGGGTTAAATATATAGGTCTTCGTCCCACATATTCTCATGGGACACGAGGTATATTTTTCGTTATTGATTTAGTAAACAATGACAATCTGAAAGTCAAAAACGGTTAGAATACCCGTATCTTACTAAGAAGTAGAAACAAAATTAAATGTAAACGGTCTTTATGTAAACTCCAATCCGACAAAAATAGACAAATAACCGATAAGTCCAAAAGAGAAGATCCAAAGTACAAGTATGGGGAACGGGACAAAATAAACCTCACTTAAAGGAAAAAGAATAACTATACATCTAGAATACACAAGATAGATGTGTAAAAAAGAACCACGGAAAATTTTTAAAACCGTCACAACAAAAACGTCTACTATGTTATTTAAGTCACGTCAGCTCGAGTTTTAGGATTGTACATACCCACACAAGTACACAATAAACTACCGAAGATTTTTGAGTCGTCACCGGTGTCCTGACCTTTTCCAGTCAAAAGTAAGGTGAAGGTTTCTTTCCGTTACGGTTTCTTACGAGTTTGATGGAATGTTAACATGAGTAGAGTGTACGATCATTTCATTTCGAGTTTTAAGAGGTTCGGACCGAAGTCGTTATGCACTTGGTACTTGAAGGACTATAAGTTCAACCAAAATCTTTTCCGTCTCCTTGGTCCGTAGGTTAACGGTCGTAGGCGACCTAGTACTTTTTCGTTCTCTCAAGGTCTTTTTGTAGATAAAGACGAAAGAACTGACACGGTTTCGGAAACTGACACACCTAGTGTTATTTGACACCTTTTAAGACTTTCTCTACCCTTATGGTCTGGTGGACTGGACGGAGAACTCTTTAGACATACGTCCAGTCCTTCGTTGTCACTCTTGACCTGTACCTTGTTGTCTGATCAAGGTTTATCCTTTTCCTCATGCAGTTCCGACATATAACAGTGGGACGAATAAATTGAATATACGTCTCATGTAGTACTCTTTGCGACCTGATCTTCTTTGTGTTCGACCTTAGTTCTAACGGCCCTCTTTATAGTTATTGGAGTCTATACGTCTACTGTGGTGGGAATACCGTCTTTCACTTCTCCTTGATTCTTCAGAGAACTACTTTCACTTTCTCCTCTCACTTTTTCAACCGAAGTTCGAGTTGTAAGTCTTTTACTTCAAGTACCGTAGACCAGGGTAGGAAAGTACCCTTTATCTACCTGACATCGTACGGTCGGAGAAGACAGAAGGTGATAGAGGGTCTCAAACGAGTTTAGGTAAAGGTAACTTAGCAATAGATAAAACAAAATAACATGTAGAAGGAGAAATCTGATATACAAGAGACCCCTATCAAAGGACATCAGTAACGACTTGGTTGTCCAGATCTCAAGACATTCTATACATTATCTAAAAGTTTATAATGGACAACTTACTTAGATAAGATATGAAGTTATAGAACAGATATATAAAGTCAAGGTGGTTCCGGATCCTATATTTACATCAAACGTAATTTACATGGTTATCGAAGAACTGTCATCCCTGAATACTAACTCTCACACCCCCTAAGCCTTCCTCAACCAAAAGTTAGTAAGAAAAAGATGGTAAATGACCACTGTACTGACAAATGAATTGGATTTTGACAAAGGAGGAACGTTTACAACTGTATTAATGTCGTGGGAACTCCTTGTTCTAGACTGAATGAAAAAGTTTCTGAACGATACCACTGACGTCACCCCCATTCCCTCCATTCCCTCACCATTCCCTTACGTATACCTTTGTTCCTCTACTACTCCCCTACATCTGTTAACCCCACTACTTGTATGAGCCGAACCTCTCCTTTACGACCTCCCGTACTCTTTGTCGATTGAAAGGATAATTAAAATTCCTATCTCGGACGTCTCAAATCATTCTCAAAGCAAACATTTTTCCGTCAACTCATACAGAGGCTTTCAAAACCCGACTCTTTAACCCTTCCAACCTCAACGGTAAATGATTCGACCCTTTACAAGTTCCTTCTTTTCCAACCCCCTCACAATGATACCTGTAAATTCAAACTCTACACCAAATCTACGCGTACGCATCAACACCTCAGCCGTCGACCCACCTCCTTAGATTTCAGTCCTTCCTATATCTACGTTAGTCTTTAGTACTGTTGCACATCTTCATAACTTCGTTACTCAAACTCCTCTCTTCTCTTCTCAAAACTCCAGACTCAACACGAGAGAGTTGTAAATCTCCCACTCCTCTATTCTTCCTTGGTCACTTCTCCTGTCTTTTCACCGGTCACTCCTTCCTTTTTTAGGTCCTCTCATTGTCGGTTCTCTTCTCCACAAAGGTCCTCCGTCCCCGCCGGTTGATACAAACGTGACGACCGGACAGCTCATTCTACTCCTGATTCTTAACTGGGTATAATTCAATTTACATTTATCAAGATATGGAACAGAATTTCCATACACACCACCTCAAACTGGGTCCTTTGAAGACTTTTGGAGAAAATATTTTTTATTTTTTGTCTGTTTTTTTTAAGGGAGGTATTAACTAGAGAAATTTTACAAGTACTTAATACGAAAAGTCTCTGGTAACTAAATGTCGACCCACGTGAACTTAACCGTTAGTGAATCAACACAAAAAATAAAATTTCTGAAAATATCTTCTGAAAATCCAAATGTTGTTTCAACTCTTCTTCCATATCTCTAAAGGGTATAGAGAGGAAGGGCGTGTGTCTGTATTGGAGGAGACAATAGTAATAATTGTTTGATTTCACCACGTTGGTGAAAGTGCTTCCTACCTGAATGTAACTATGTAGTATTAGTGAGTCTCAGGTCTCAAATGGAACCATAAGTGACAACCACCACATGTACAATACCCAAACCTACTTTCTTATTACTGTATATAGGTGGTACTATTATGTATGTCTCACAAGAGTGACGGCATTTTTAGAAAACACGAGACGGACAAGTACAGAGGGGAGAAGAAGGTGTACGTGGCGACCGTTTGTGACTAGAGAAATAACAGAGACATCAGAACGGAAAACATCTAATTGTATACCAACCTTAGTATAAGTGGAAAAAATCTAACCGAAGAAAGTGAGGTATTACACGTAAATTCCAAGTAAAGAAAAATTAACTGATTATAAGTAACAGATTTACATGGTACCAAATAAATAGGTAAGTGGATGACTTCCTGTAGAACAAACGAAGGTCCGAAACCGTTAATGCTTGTTTTACTGATATTTGTATACTTACGTCCAAAAATACACCTGTATGCAAAAGTCGAGGAAAGTAATTTACGGTTCCTTGTGTTAACGACCTAGTCTACCATTCTCACACGAATCAATACAATCTTTGGAGGTTTGACAGAAGGCATCATAGAAATGGTAAAACCTAAAGGTGGTCGTTACTTATTCTCAAGGACAACGACGTGTAGGAACGGTCGTGAACCACAATAGTCACAAAATCTAAAAGGGTAAGACTATCCACGTATCACCATAGAGTAACAACGAAATTAAACGTGAAGGAGTACTATACATTCCATCTGACATATTCAAAAGTATGTGAATAAACAGTAGACACATAGAAAAAATCACTTCACAGACAATTCGAGGGTCGGGTAAAAAATAAAATTAAAAAGTGAAAAAATTAACCTCATACTAACGAAATGTCACAACATAACCAAAGATAACAACGCCTTCTGATGGGGAGGGGTGTAGTCTGCGGTCGACGTTCTTATTGGTCTTCTTGATAAAATTTTCTTCCCCCAGAATTACTGGGTCTGTTGGTACTACCACACACTGAGTGGATCTCGGTCTGTAGAACCTTACACTTCAGTTTACCCGGAATCCTTCATAATGATATTTGTTTCCGATCACCTCCACTACCTTAAGGTCGTCTCGATAAAACTAAGGATTTTCTATTACGACAATTTCACAACGTGAGTTATACCGTCGTTTAAACCTTTTAAGTCGTCACCGGTGTCCTGACCTTTTCCAGTCAAAAGCGAGGTTGGAGTTTCTTCCTTTTACGGTTTCTTACAAGTTTAATGGTGTGTTAACGTGAGTAAAGTGTACGATCGTTGCAGAACGAGTTTTAGGAATTCGGTCTGAAGTTCTCATGTATTTGTCTCTTGAAGTTCTACATGTTCGATCTAAATCTTTTCCGTCTCCTTGGTCTCTAGTTTAACGATTGTAGGTAACCTAGTATTTTTTCCTACCTTTAAGGTCTCTTTGTAGATGAAGACGAAGTAACTGATGTCATTTCGGAAACACATTTAGTGTTTTTTTGACATCTTTTAAGAATTTCTCTACCCTTATGGTCTGGTTGAATGGACGAAGGACTCTTTGGACATACCTCCGGTTCTTCGTTGTCCATCTTTGTCTGTACCTTGTTACCTGACCAAGTTTTAACCCTTTCCTCATACAGTTCCGACACACAACAGTCGGACGAATAAATTGAATATACGTCTCATGTAGTACGATTTTATGGTCCAATCTACTTAGTGTTCGACCTTATTTCTAACGACCCTCTTTATAGTTATTGGAGTCTATACGTCTACTGTGATGGGATTACCGTCTTTCGCTTCTCCTTGACTTCTCGGAGAACTACTTCCACTTTCTCCTCTCACTTTTTTGACCGAATTTTGAGTTGAATATCTTTTGATTCTAGTACCGTAGGTCAAGGTAGTGAAGTCCCGTTTATCTACTCCTTTGTTTACCTTTGTCACTGGCTGAAATAAAAGAACCCAAGGTTTTAGTGACACTTGTCACTGACGTCGGTACTTTAATTTTCTACAAACGAGGAACCTTCTTTTTGACACTGTATGAATCTCACCTCTGTAATGAAACGACTGTTTCCAGGTACATCGGTCTCGATACCAAAAGGGTCATCAGTACATGGTTACACTCTCAATCTGGTATTTCTTCCGACTAGTGGTTCTTAACTACGAAAGTGTGATACAACGACCTCTTCTGAGAACTGTCAGGAACCTGTCGTTCCTCTAGTTAGTTAGGATTTCTTAAAGTTAGGACTTATAAGTAACCTTCCCGACTACGACTTTGGGACCATGAAACCGGTGGACTACGCTTCTCTACTGAGTAACCTCCTCTGGAACTAAGACCCTTTCTAACTCCCGTCCTCCTCTTCCCCTGCTGTCTCCTACTCTACTAACCTACCGTAGTGACTTAGTTACCTGTACTCAAACTTGTTTGAGACGCTCTATCACCTGTCCCTTCGGACCACAGGATGTCAGGTACCCGGACGTTTCTCAGTCTGTGCTACCTCGTTGACTTGTTGTTGTTATTTTATTTGGGTGTGAAGACAGACCGAGAGATGTTCAACTCCCTAAACGTACCGGAGAAGTACAAGTCTTTAAACAATCTTATGGAGGGTCTTGAGTTCTTTCGCCATGTGAACACTAATATCATGTGACCACTAGGAGGAAAATATTATCTCCTAGGTCTACTTATCGGTTTACTCCTCTATGTGTCTCGTCGGTTTACCCCCTCCCATCCCACATTCTTGTAAGTAGGGACACCTCAGTCCCACGGGAGGTCATGTAGTCATATAAGTAGTTGGTCATTGGAGGGACTCGGAGTGACAAGTCTTAAAAATAACTCCAAAGTGATACATTCGTAATATCTCACGTAGTAACCAGTGCACTAATTTAAGTTACGGGTGTCTCCCGTCCCCTGGCTCGACTTCAACTGGGGAGGTCAGTGCACCAAGCGGAGAGACCACTGGTCGGGGGTAGGACTTTGATATAGTCCCGGGAAGGTCTTCAGTGGAATGTTCGTTCCCTAAAAACTTAAGAGAAAGTCCTTGACCCCTATATATAAAAAACAATCTGGTGTCACTAATAGAATTTCTCCTGACTTCCTTATTAACTCGAGGTCTAGACGGAGTTTCCTTCTACGATTTTCACTCTACGACAGGTTTCTTTCTGTCTCCTTCCTGAGGTCACACTGAGTCCAACCGTGACTACTGGCTCCTTCCGCACCGAAAACCCACCACAACCCATCCTGTACCGTCAGTCTGGTCAATCAATCAACCGTCGTAGAACCGAGTTCTTACCAGGTAGGAAAACTTTGTTACAAGATAGTAACGGTCTTCCCTCCACCTTCTATCCAACTAGGATAAGAGTTTGTCACCAAATTGATTCTAGGATAATAGGTCGGTCTCCCAATAATCGATCCTATATAGATCATCCATTATTAACTCCAACCGGTATTAGGGTCGTCTTGGGTTCATCATTAGTCCCCTCCCTTCCCTGTTCCAATTCTCTTGGTCGTGAATAATTCCCGAGGTCACTACCGGGTGACACGACCCAAGAAATGTGGAAGGTGTCGGCAGGAAAATCCATCTCTAAGTCATAAGTAGATGTATCCAAACAACTCAATACAGTACAGAGTCCGTGACATCATCAGCGACCCCTATTCTGACTTATTCGGACTCCACCATAGATAAACTCCTTGAAATTTAGATCAACTCCTATCAATGTTTGACCATTCTTGTCATTTTATACAATGAGTGTTACGTCCTACGAACTATTTACGTATCTTTCTTCCATTATTCTTAATCGGGTGTGTCATTTCTTAGACGGATATTACACCCTCTGGGTCCAAACTAGTACCCAGCCCTTCTAGGGGACCACTTCCCTGACCGATGGGTGCGGTCATAAGAACGGACCTCTTAAGGTGACCTGTTTCCTCGGACCGTCCGATGTCAGGTCACCTGGAGTTTCTCAACCTATGCTGACTCGTTGATTGTGGAATGAATGAATTCAGACAGATCAATTCCTATGGATGTTTGACCGTTCTTGTCATTTTACACAGTTCGTATTACGTTCTACGAACCTTTTACGTATTTCTCTTCCATTACAATATTCTTAGTCTCTCTCCGATTGAATGGATGTCGGTGGATCGACTATTCACCACCTCGGTTCTCAACTTGGGTCCAAAAAGACTGAGGTGTCGATCAGAAAGGTGTCACAGTGTCAGATTGGACTTCTCCGTATCTCCACCCTTCTTGCCGAGACGTGGCACCGAGGGTCGGGGTCCCTGACACCGGGACCCTGAGTGAGGTCGGTACGGGTGTCCACATACCACTAACGGTACGCCCGACTCACTTCGACCCTCACGGGTGACTTCTCGTAGATACGACTGACGATTCATCCTGACGGGGTCTCCTAGGTGACCCCTACGAAGAGAAACAAATAATGTCAAGGTCGCGTCTCGGGATCCACAAGATGTCGTAGACGGACGGAGACAGGTCTCAGACGACTCCGTCGTGTAAGACCCTACCCGAACCGAAGGTAGGTGTGATTGATCCTCCACCAACCACACTCTCTGGTGAAGAAGAAAAATGAATTACTTACCTAGTGAGACGACTCGTATTCTTGGTCTCTGTCCCGAGGTCAGACCAGTGAACATCGAGTTTCTCCTTCACTGTCTATCCCTTGACGTCTCTGGACGACAGTCAAAGATTCGGTCGTTCCGATTAAAGGTTAAAGACCGCCCCCCTCTGAACCCGGTATTCCGGGACCGTCTAGGACATGAACCCCTGTTTTCGGAACGACAATGGTGTGTTTCGTAGGAGGAGACATTGTGGAGTAAAACTTTAGAGAAAAATAGATAAAAGAAGAGAAGAAATTTTTATTTTAACTAAGGGTTTCAGCAGTGACTTTCACGAAAACCTTTGGAGGTGACAGGTCTCACCACCAATAAGAAGAGCCGGAGAACCAGGGAAGAGGGAAAACGAAGAGATTGTTTACTGATGTAACTAGCATGAGACTTATCGTGAGAGGAAACCAAAGACTGCTCAACTTTGTCACGTCTCTAAAGACACGTTTCCACTCGATACGCGACTCGGGATGTATCCCCTCGTGAACCTCTGGAAGAGGACGGTCCCGTAGGTCTCCTTCCTACCCCTCTAAAATATGACGATGTTCATGGTGACGTTCCGAGGTGGCCTTCGGCACGACCTTAGAAACACGGGGCTACTCCGTAGACCACACCCCGTCGACACGCGTCTGAGTCCGCACTTTCCGTAATGTTCAGTAATTATTATTTTATGTTTGTTAACGGTTATACATGAACAATTTTCTTGTCAATCTAACCTATATCCTAACAAGGACAGTAATTAAAGAAACTACGAATTAGGAAAGTAAAGGGTTACCCTCTTTTTACCCCTATCTAAAAGGTGAGCGTACGCACTTTAACTTGTAGTAATATAAATGTACAGACTCTTACCCAGTTGATACACTTACAAAACACTGAACACACAGATTTCCTTTAGTTTTGTACACTCGGACCCGACACCAGCTCATTGAGATCTAAGGAATCGCAACGTATTTTCGGGGATCGGACCTAACGGGACAGGTCTATCGACATAGAGACGGTGGGCAATAAGTGTAAGACATAGGGTCTAAACGATTGGTGACTAGACGACCACGGTTCGGAGGAGACGAATGCAGGTGGACATGACACAGAGGACTTCGAGTACGGGTGGGGGTCGGGGCACCTCCTGAGTCGACCCGAAATGGGTCTCGAGTCCGTGACTGGAAGAGGTCGAAGGTGATGGGCACACATCAGGGGCAGTGTTATAACGTCTGAAAAGATAATAAGTGATGCAGTTGTGAGGAATCCCATCTCGATCTTGAAACATAGGGATCACCGTCTTAAACAAGTACATAAACCTTCCTCCATTTTCCCTCCCTCCTTCCTTCCTTTCTTTCTTTCTACTTCCTGTCCATCCGACCTCTCAGGATACACGAACCATGGAAAGTCTCAAAAGGACACCGTAGAGTTCGTCTAGAGAAGTTGGGAATTCCAAAACAAAGAAGTCGACCTTTTTTTTTTTTTCCTTATTGTTTTTATTATAAAAGGAGTGACTGCATAAAGCAAACATTTTCTGGATTGTCACGGACCGGGAGCCTTTCATTCTAATTTACGGTCAAAGGACGGGTTCACCAGCGAAACCCGTTTCTTTTTATTTTTCCTTAAGAACACTTTCCTTGACCCTTTTTATTAGATATTTTCGGGGTGGGGGTAGGGGTGACGGTGTTAGTTGATAATTGATGACGGGTAAAATCCCAATTTTTTTTTAAGACAAGAAATTTATACTACGTCTCCCGTCACAACGTCTCTTGTTTACTATAGAACCCTATAAAACACCGTCTCTTACTTTGCTACACACATAAAAATTAGAAAAAGAATCTTGTCAAGTCAATTGTCAAGTCAGCGAGTCAATACAGGTTGAGAAACGTTGGGGTACCTGACGTCGTGTGGTCCGGAGGGACAGGTAGCGGTTGAGGGTCTCAAATAAGTCTGAGTACAGATAGCTCAGTCACTACGGTAGGTTGGTCTTGTGAGTGACGTTTAAAACAGAACTAAAGAGTTCCGATTTCATCCCTCCCACACTAACATGACTTTCGTGTTCAATTCATAGAAGTACAATGGTAAGAGGTCCCAGAATCGAGTGTGAACGATCGAGTCCTCCCTTCCTACACCTCTAATCCTAAGAGTATTTGACACTTGAGTTCGGGGTACACACGGGCTGTCGGACTAGTATCAAAACACTTTTATAGTGATCTAGACCCCTTTTCTCTAACAAATATAATAATGACTAATCCACTGGAACCAGTACATCGAGGAGATTTGGAATCAACATGTCACTTATATGACGAATATTATAGACTACAATCTTCTAACGGTTTTCCTAGTGCTCACTACTACCCATTCGTCAGAAAACACTTTAGACGTACCACATGGTTCCAGTCAGTCCCAATACCAACGATGGCTTGTACAGGCGTTAAGTCCGGAGTGGGGTAGGTTGGAAGAACCCTTAAAAACAGAATCTGGAGTCCCACTTTGTCACGTCAACTTACAGATTAAATCTCGAGTCTTGTGTGTCAGATGGTCACGAGAAGATGATCACAGGAACCTTTCCAGGAGAACCCAAAGGTCCTCCTAAGAACGTTGTACTGACGTGGGGTCTCCCTACAGTTTCCTAAACCCTTGGTTCCTCTGGTGGTACAGCATCGATGTTAACGTACCAAAGGTCCCGAAACCTTTGGACTTTTTTACCTCCGTCGACAATGACTGTCGGACTTCGGTCCCGAGGAGGTCTAGTTAGACCTCGCAGATAAGGGATCGTAAATACACGTCTTGGTAAAGACCGGGACACTTTAGAAAAGACTCATTCGACCACTTTTCCAATCAACGAGTCAGGACAGACTGAGGAACGTTAGGGTGCCTCACATCGGTTAGTCCGAGGAGACAGGTCCATTAAGAGGTCCGTTCTTATGACTTCACCCATCGGTAAGGGAAGAGGTCCCCAAGACGGGGTGGGGCCCTAACTTGGGCTCAGAGAGTGTATCGTCCGTCTAAGAGATGGTAGACTCGGCGGTCCCTTCTCTTCTCAGAACGTCTTAAATACATTAGTGTCCTCAGTCACTGACGGGAGAGTGACACCAAATAAAACAGCTCTTCTTTCTTCATTGTCCTGGACGGTCGTGAGTTTCCGTCGTTTGATATGTCTCCGTACCCAGTGTAGCTCACCCAGAGGAAACCCACCTAGTCAGGGTATACCACAGCCTATCCCAGAGATTTATTTCTTTAAAATTTCGTGACTGAACGGATTAGACTCCCCCAGATCAAAAATCATCCTTTTTATTGTCAGAACACATAAAAAGTATTTCGGTATAACTAATAAAACTCTGTTTTAAAATAAAACTCTGTTTAACAGATATAAAATCACAAATTTACGGAAAGAAACTACTTTGTTATCAGTATCATGTATATAAATTTTTTTAAGAACCACTCAATTTATACTCCTATCGTTATGATATTATCAAGAACACTTAAAAAAAATAACTTTTAAAGTGATTACACATTTTCAGGTGCTGACTTTGAGTAAATTGGGTAATCGTGAACTAATGACAGGTGAACTCCCCGGGTCTACTAGAACATAGTTACATTAGCTTTTTTTTCTTTCAATTGTACAAAGTGAATCCAATAAATATCTGATCCGTATCAAAACAGTCACGGGAAGGGGACGTTTCGAAATGGAAATGGTACTTCTTATGGGACTACTCTCGCGTCTCGCATGGCTAGACCGAGACATGCAGGGAGAGGGTGTGGACACGTCGGCAGTAGGACTCCGTCTCCGTACCCCTGATTCTGGGGTCGTAGGAAACAGAACCGGGTTCGACGAAACAGTTTCGTGACGTGGACAGTGGATGCGTACTCGGGTCGAGGGAAGAACTGTGACAATGAAACAAAGGAACAGTGGCACTTGTGTCTCGTCTGACACGTTGCACGATTTTACACCCAATACCCTCGTTTTTCCTTCCTTCTCTTTAAAACAGAAATTATCATTTGTTTCTGCTAAATCTTAGCAAGTTCGATCCAGGATTGTTTTATCCATTTTAAAATTCTGCATCTACCTCACTTCTATAACATTCATCTATCTGCGAATCCACCATGATCACCATTTCCTGGGTAGACGGTTACATCCTCTACAATTCTCAATTCCCAAGTTAGGGACCCAACCCTTCTAAGGGACCTCCTCCCGTACCGTTGGGTGAGGTCATAAGAACGGACTTCTTAGGTTACCTGTCTCCTCGGACTACCCGATGTCAGGTATCCTAGTGTCTCAGTCTGTGTTGACTCCACCGAATCGTACGTGCGTATGTCTTTCCGAAAACGCGGTCTTCTGTGTTTTGGTCCTCTACGAAAAAGAGAGGGGTGACGGACACGTGCGCGACACAGAAGACGGAAAGGGGGTGGAACAGGGTGAACACTCATGGTAATGACTGAAAGTGTTGTGCCGAGTCGACAAACTCTGGAAAAGACGAAAGGACATCGTACCATACCATGGCAGGATCCCATGAACAGTTGGAAGACATTAATACCCGGAGGAAAAGATCTGACACTCGAGAATCTCCGGTTCCTAATAATACACAAAATGTAGGGGTCACGGACCTCTGACATGAGTACAAACCTACATACTTATTACTGACTTACCACTAAACCGCTTCCGTCATACTTACACTCGAGACGACGACGACGACGACGACGATTCAACGAAGTCCGCACAGACTGACACACACTGGGATATCTGCCGTCGGGTTGTCCGAGGACACAGGGACCCTAAGAGGTCCGTTCTTGTGACCTCACCCAACGGTAAAGGAAGAGGTCACGTACCTTCACTTTTCACTTTCACTTCAGCGAGTCAGCACAGGTTGAGTCGCTGGGGCACCTGACATCGAAAGGTCCGAGAAGGCAGGTACCCTAAGAGGTCCGTTCTCATGACCTCACCCCACGGTAACGGAGAGCACGGGCTGAGAAACGCTGGGGTATCTGTCATCGGACGTGGTTCGAGGAGACAGGTACCCTAAAAGTTCCGTTCTCATGTCCTCACCCAACGGTAAAGGAAGAGGTCCCTTAGAAGGGTTGGGTCCCTAGCTTGGGTCCAGAGAACGTAACATCTGTCTGCGAAATGCCAGACTCGGTGGTCCCTTGACGTGGTAACGGAGATGTTCCTCCGTATAGACCTATAGTCCCCCACCTCGTCCTCTCCCGCGACCACGTACCCTAGTCTAGAACCTTCTCAGAATTACATTAACGTCAGTAAGTGAGGAGTCTAATCCCCCAACAGCAGAGACTTGTTCTGTCACCGTGACAGTCTTGGTACCGAATCCCGCTAGTAAAATAGTCCTCCCACTTTTAAGGGTCGGAAGGGGAAAGGACCGGGACACCAAGGCAGTCGGATCTCTAACCGGTCTATGGAAGACTTGAGGGAAAGACAGCAGAACAAGATGCACGGACCGGACAAAACACAGAGTCACGAGACGAAGACATAAAAGTTTCACAAAGAAAAACTTAAGGATACCGGTTCCTTATATCACTGTATTCAACTTCAAGTGTACTAAAACAAAGACTTGGTCGACCCTTTACAAGGAGCCCTGTACATAGGTGACGGCTGTCTCGGGTCGAGACGGACCAGGTAACATCGTCCGACTGGAAGGGTGTCGGGAGTCCTCCAACCGGTTCCATATGATCTCAATTTTAGTTAAAGGAATTACGTGAAATCACATCTTGGATTTTGTGTATCAGAAATTAAATTTATAAGGATAGAATTTCACCGTATTCTTCAGTTAATTTTATGGTTCAGGAAATTCATAACACTTCATTTATTCTCCATAAATCCCTCCTTTAATGTTCACTATGGGACGAAATACTTCTGATCAAAGAAAAGAATCCGTCAGAAGGTCATCTTAATAAACACGGTCCGACTTTTCCGGTCAACCAAACCGGAAGGTGAAGTCTAGGATCTCCCCGACACGAATCTCGGGAAAGGTCCGCACGACTAGTCATTATCCAAGGTCACGGTGAGTGGGAACGGTGTGTGTCAATGAATAGACCCGACCAGGTTTTCCCCTGAAAGACTTTGGAGACCTGCAAGGGGTCTTGGTTAGACTTAAACACGTCTTCCTTCTTTCCTCCACGTCTAGACGGATCCAGATCAGCACCTCCTTATTCCAACTACCTTCCTCCGTTAAAAAATGAAAGTCACTAGTAACACAAAGGTAATCCTCGTCTACTGGAAGAGTCTTTCCAACATCCTAACAATAATCTCTAGCAGTCTCGACTCATCTGTAACCTAATTACCGTTAAGCAATTCAAAGATATTTCTCACGAACTTGCGTTTTAAGTACCCGGTTGTGTTTCTGTATAAAAGTTTGGAGTTTCTAACACACGAGTTTTTAAAAACCGAAATCCTCCAATTATACACACACACACACGCACACACACACACACACACGCGTGTGTGCACGAGAGTCAGGATTAAGTGTCACGCCTCAAAAGTCCACTTGTCTAGTTCCCACCCCGACCGAAAGGACCACTACGAAACTAAACTAAAGGAGAAGAGGGTGTAAGACTCACGTCACAGTTTGTACCTTGTCAACCAAACAAGATCGTTCAGGAGGACCCTTGTTTACAAAAGACAAAAATAATTCAAAGATGAACGTCTAAGAAGGACTTACAAAACAGAGGTAGACTAAACCTTTTGACGAAAAAGGGGGAGGTACAAAGTATAGTTCGATTATAATACGTAGGTAGTGTCGTACCTTTTGACACTCTAGTGTCGAATCCGACTTTGGGGTCACGATCGTCAGAGGTCCCCTATTCACCTGGAAGTGGTAGAGTTAGCCTCATCCTATCTCTAACATTCCGTTCACTAATAACGGAACGTTCACGGAGTGAACGGAATTCCGTTCACTAGTAAGGGGTCAGACCTTAAGGTGTACCGGGGACTACGAGTCTAGAGTACTTAGGAGTACTAAAGAGTGAGACACAAAACAGTAAAACAAAAAGATTAGACTTTGTCTTCGGTACGGAAACAGGAGATTCCGACCTAACCGTTTGTAGTTACAGTTCAAAGAAACGAAACCTAAACCTAAATAGTTGAATAACACTGGTATGACCTTCCGAGAACCAATGTGACCCCTTCTTTTGACCTTTTTTCTTTACTACTGAATCATTGACTCCTACTGTCTATTTTTTTTGTTTTTGGAGGGGAGAAACTCCGTCAAATACTAGGGAAAGTTTGGTTTCCTACCAGTGTAAGAAAGAGGAACAACTGGGGCAATCTGAAACGTAGGGAGATTTTATGGAAAAACAAGTAGAGAAAGGGTGGTGTGGATTGAAGACTCCCGTCCCTGACACAAGGAGTTGAGATTCAGGGGTCGTTGATCGTGTCCCGAACAGGTGTCGTGTACGAGTCACCTACTACTTTCAAATATGTCCTCCTCCTGGTCTCCCTTTACCTCCGTCCATCCCTCTTTCTCTAACCCTCTCTTCCGTATAATTGTTCACATAATCAGATCTAAGAGGTCTCGGGTATACTATATCTGTATACCTTGACAAACACATATACACCCACATATATATATTTATACACAGTATAGACAAATACACTATACATTTACTAATATTTATGTATGTCTCTCTCTAAATAATTACATTCTGTAATCGACTGTACTAATACCTCCGACACTGTAAGGTACTAGACGGTAGCAACTCGACTTCTGGGTCCTTTCGACCCTAATATCAAGGTTAGATCAGGATTCCCGGGACTTCCACGTTCAAGTCCCTGTCCTTTTCTGTCCACAAGGTCTAGTTCCTCAATCCGTCTCTCGTTTAAGACAGAAGAAAACAAGATAAACCCGACAGTCACTTATCCCCTTACGGACGTGGGGGTAGTCCCTCCCGTCAATCGAAATGGGTCAGATGACTGTATGTACGATTAGAGAAGGTCTTTATCGGAAGGTCTGTGTGGGTCTTTATTACAAATGGGTCTATCGACCAATAGAGTACCGGGTCCGTTTAGTTGAGTATTTTAATTGACAGTGTCAGTGGGTTCTTACTTTTTTTCTGACCACTTTATTATGTTCCTAGGACCCAATCAGGTTAGTAGAGTAAAAGATCCATTTCGGAGTCCCAGATTTTCTCCAGTGGACGGGTATTGTGTGACGTGGGGTTCGAAACAAGACGTCAAAACCATGGAAGACGAAGGAGAGAGTAAGAAAGGGGTCCCTCTCTTTCCTCCTTCTGGTCCGGTTACACTAACCGAAGGAAAAACACAAGACCCACCTCTGACGCTCAACACACTACCATCTGAGTCTACTCGACATCCTTTTCATGACAGAAAGAGGAGAAGGGAAACCCAGACAGGTCCTGGGTCTCTAGTCCTGGACCAGGGGATGGGTGACGGACTTGAGATCCAGACGTGACAGGTCCTACCACCGGTACCTCGTGGACTAACACACTACACAGTTTTTACCCTACATGACCTTCGTTTTTTATGTGGGGTCTAAAATGATGGAACCATGTATTCTTTCCTCATACCACCCTCCCCCCACGTCATACCGCTTGTGCACATGTGGGTACCACTAAGTACAACTACATACCGTTTTGGTTATGTCATAACATTTCACTTTTTTTTTCCTCATACCTTATCGAGTATTCGCTAAAAACGTAACTCACATACAACTCTACTATTATAAATCTACCCAACTTATTCTATATAAACACTTTAGGTGGATAAAGAAAAATGGAAAAAGTCACACTGATCCTCTTTTACAAGTGAACGTAGACATTGTGCGTAAACTAAAGAAAACCCGGAGTCACGAGATCTAGACGATTCATTATACGACCCGGAAGTCGGTGTGTCAAGTGGGTCGCGAACCTGAGTAGAGGGTGGACGACTGAGACATGGGAGGACAAGAGACAACGTCGGTCGGCGATGGGTAGGGATAAGGACGGTGAAAAGTGACCGGTCTGATCCAGGAGTCCAAGGGCCACGACGGAAAAGACATCGAGTCAACTCCTACCATCTTTAGCTCCAGTCTAGGTCGGAAGTCAGATGTAAGACGGTGACTAATCGGTCAATTGGAACCTTTCCAGTTACGTGGTAAAACTTACGACCTAAGAGGGAACAAATTTTACTCTCATTGTCATAATGGGACGGACAGAGTATCCCACGACAGTTCTGTTCTTATTTTCTCTTAATCAGGTATACTTCCACCAAACATTTAATAACCCAACCGGTTTTTCAAGTAAACCCAAAAAGGTACCTTACAATGTCTTTTTGGACTTACTTGGAAAATCGGTCTGGTCATGGTTCACTGTACGTGTACATTATAATGGTGACCACTACAAAATTAAAAATTTAAGTATTAGGAATAACGGTAATAAATTGACGACGGAGATTCAAGGAAACACCGTAAACTTTGTATTTTCCCATCCGACCCATAAGGAGGTCGAGGCACTGAAATACCGTCCTACGTCCTGCGACACTGTCTCTCTTGTCCTCAAACTTTTGACGGTCGAGGGACGAGACCTTGGTATCAACCCAGACAGAAAGACCGAGGGAGGTGTCTCACCGACCTCACCCGTCACAAGACGCGTACACTTGCGATATCAGAGACGTCACCACGACCCCCGTCGAAGTAGGACCAACCATAACATAGTACCGGGAACTCTACCCCTTTGTGTGACTCCGGAAGGGTCTGGTACCGAAGAAGCCCTGACCTCGAGTCCTTCGACTAGCTCCGACCAATCGTCCCGTACCGTCTAGTGCCGTCACGAGTCGTTCCTGCGGAAGACCACGGACATTGGGAAAATAGGAGTGGTCGTCCTTCGGGTCCGAGAATTCCACCACCTAGGGTAGGGACTCATCGACGATGACGCCATGGGACGAGAACCCCAAAGGTCCGGTTCCCGATTCACATCACTCCCTACACGGGACGGGTCATCAGTTCCTCCGTTACTCTCTCCCAGTGTTTGTAAAAATTTTCTAAAATGACCTCACATTAACTAAATGTCACAACAATCAAAGTCCACATGTCGTTTCACAGTCAATATGTAGACACACACACACACACAGGTAAAACCCCGAACAAGCAAATTACTGGTGTTAGTAAATAGAAAATTTTATCTTCGTATCAACTGTATGTTATCAACAAAGTTCATATATATCACTCTCTACCAATGATTTGAAGATGGGTGAGAGAAAGTCTAAGAAAAGGGTAACTGTAATAATGTCTTATAACTCAACTCGAAGGACACGATATGTCATCGATGTTTTTGGATCCAAAAACATTAGACAAAATATGTACCATCACACGTAAACAATTAGGGTCAGAGGATTAAACAGTGAGGAGGGGAGTGTAAAGGAGGAACTTTTGGTATTTATACTGAACTTTTAGACACTCAGACAAAGACAAAATATTCAAGTAAACGTAGTGAAAAATTTTTAACCTAAAGTGCATAGTCTTTATAGTGTACCGTAGACCGAAAGAGATCAAATGAAGTGAATCATAGAGATCTATGTAGGCACAACAACGTGTACCGTAATAAAGTAGGAAAAATACCGACTCATCATCAGGTAACGTGTGTACATGAAGTAGAAGAAAAAGGTAAGGAGACAGCTACCTGGAACTCCAACTAACCTACAAAGGTGTCGTGAAACTTTAAGAATAAGACATCGGGATCAAACGTCTACTAAATTACCTCTGTGGGTCACCAATTCACTACAGAAGATCCAGTAAGTAGACATTTTACCCTTCCTCCCAAACTTACCCATGGAGTATAAGGAAGGATACGTAGTACAACATAGACCATTTTATATCTCTTCTCTTTTTAGAAGGAAATGTCAAGTCACATTGAGAGTGGGGAGAAGGGACATACCGGAGACACTTCTACAAGGGGAGGACTGGTGGACACCCAGGGTGGGGAAAGGTCACCACTTCGTAAAATCTCTGAGGTCAAGAAAGAAGGTTTTCGAAGGATGACTTCTCGGATTTACTTGGGAGTCACAAAAGTAACTGAAAAGACTAGAAGGTTGAGTTCAATTTTCGTAGTAAAACGAAGCGACAGTCAGTTAAAGTGAAAACATTCTTAAAATTTCTACATATTCGGGGATTCCACTGTCAGAGTCGGACTACGACAGTGTGACTCGACACAGTATAACTTAAGACAGTGACTTTTCTTTGCTTTACTTTACGTGGGTCCACATTTTAAGGTCCGGAACAAGGAAGAATAGTTATGGTCTAATCTTACCGTCACAGATTATAATACTTTACCTATACTACTTCTACCTACAAAAGTGAAATTACCCACCCATCATTTTACATAGTAAACACATAAATACGTGTGTACCACTTTTGGTCAAGTAAACAGGGGGAAAATGTAAAATTCACACAAGATAACCATTAATCTGAACTACGGACGATTTTATATTTATGAGAGAAAACGGGAGAAAAACTTTGGGTCACTTAAACTAACGTTGGTGTACCACAAAGGTAGTTTAAATGACTATTCAGATAACCAAACTCTACTTGAAAATAGACGTACACATATACCCATACACATAAATCCAGACCACAGAACGGCATAAAGAGTTTTACGTCTAATAAAAAACTCTACCGTTCAACTACTTACTCCGGAAACCATATGACGACTACTCTGCGTCGTCAGATGTTCTGTACTCCGAGAATATTGTAAATGGTTCTTTGGTGATAGGGAGTTAGAGGTACAGGGGGTTGTTCGACCCATCCGATCGAGGACGACTGAAATGGAGGTTCCTTTGTCCGACCCTACAAAATAAATAATAAAAACTCAAAATAGAAATAAGTCATCTTGTCAAATAAAAGTTCTCAAAATTACCGTTCTTTTAAAATTTGCCGACGGAATAGAATGTCAGAAAAAGTTCATACTAAAACCAATACAAAAGTTTAATATCGTTATCTGTAAAGGGGGATTTTATAATTACCTTTGACATACAGAAATTTAGTATGTTATTACTACTGAGACCGTTGTACTACGAGTAATTATAATTATGGTCACGATTGCTCTCATCGAAGGTGTCCAGTTCAAAAATTCGTAAGTAAGTCTAAAAAAAAAAGATAGAAGGGTAAATTAGAAGTGGTATTAGGATCTTCAATCTGTAATAATAGAGTCAAAAGAATTACTCCTTTGGCTCCGAATTTCTCCAATTAAGTAAGCCGATTCCAGTGTGGTAAACATTCTTCGATTTGACTGTAAAATCAAAACCCGAAAAATAAGGTTCGATACACTGAAAAGATATTATTATATTTCTGGAAAAGGATGTTTTAACACAACACACATATAGTGTCATCTGGTCCATATGACTCCTTCACGGACCACACATACTCCCTTTCTAACTCCTACGTCCATAACCCTAGTCTCGTTCCCTTGTTACCACTCGGTAACTTAATTTGTTGTCATTCTCCCGTCACACAACACTTGGTCCGTAATACGGGTAACCAAAGAGGGTGAAACGTCAACGACCAATAGGTCATCGTCATCAGTTTCAAGTTCTCGTCTAATTCCAGTTTATTTAGTCGGTTTAGAATCGACAGTCTAGACAAGTAGAGTCACTACCCTCTACACTCAATATAATGTCCCTCCAGGGGAATCGACCGTTTTGTTTCCACACCACTCCTTACCTTCGACTGACGCTCCGTAAGTGAGAAAGGAACCCATTTTCTGTCATAACTACCGTCGTTCGTGTCCGGCGTTGTCTCCGTGTCCAAAACCACTCTTCCAGCCTCACTATCGAACGACACTTTCCACAGCCTAAGCACTAGAGACTTCTTCTTCTGCATCGAAGCCCTGGTCCCTGGTCCGAACTAGTGAGTTCTCGAAAACACATCGTCTCAAAATAATTTCACTTTTTCCCTTCCCTTTTGAAGACCGAATCTGTAGTCTTCTCCCTACCCCTCACGGGGGAAACGATCACAATCACTCCCCCAATATATGAAAAATTTAATGATGCTACTTAGCTTTCTTACAGAATTCCAACATTTCTAGAATGATCTGGGTGAGGGTATTAAATATAAAATTCTATTGTCCTAATCGGTCTTCCAAAAGACCTTCCTCTTTGACAGGAGTTCGTCCTATGTGACAACAATGTATTAGGAATCGTGTCTCAAATTTGACTCAACAAACAACACATTAGTAGTCAAGACCCGAATTTCTTTTTTCTGTAAAGTACACTGAATGTGATTCCTTACATCCAGACGGGAGACTACGGGAAAACGTTGTGGATGGTAGAATGAACCCAAAAAGAATGGAACCTGCACCCCATTCTAGTACCGTAGACCAAGGTAGTGAAGTACCCTTTATCTACCCCTTTGTCACCTTTGTCACAGTCTGAAATAAAAACCCCCGAGGTTTTAGTGACGTCTACCACTGACGTCGGTATTTTAATTTTCTGAGAATGAGGAACCTTCTTTTCAATACTGGTTGGATCTATCGTACAAGTTTTCGTCTCTGTAATGAAAGGGTTGTTTCCAGGTAGATCAGTTCCGATACCAAAAAGGACACCCGTACATACCTACACTCTCAACCTGACACTTCTTCCGACTCACGGTTTCTTAACTACGAAAACTTGACACCACAACCTCTTCTGAGAACTCTCAGGGAACCTGACGTTCCTCTAGGTTGGTCAGGTAAGATTTCCTCTAGTCGGGACCCTAAAGAAACCTTCCTTACTACGATTTCGACTTTGAGGTCATGAAACCGGTGGAGCACACTTCTCAACTGAGTAACCTTTTCTGAGACTACGACCCTCCCTAACCCCCGTCCTCCTCTTCCCCTGCTGTCTCCTACTCTACCGACCTACCGTAGTACCTGAGCTACCTACACTCAGACTCACTTGAGGCCCTCAACCACTACCTGTCCCTCCGGACCGCACGACGCTAAGTACCCCAGTGTCTCTCAGTCTGTGCTGGCTCGCTGACTTGACTTGCCTTGACTTCCTTACATCTCTTCTTTCTACAAACAAGAAAAAAGAATAACTCTTCAGGTCTGGGAATAGAGGAGGAATCCCTGGGACCTGAAGAATAGCTGGACGGATCCTTAACTGAGAGTCCTCCCTCAACCAGAAGAGATTCCCTTGTAATACTAGACGCCGTGAATCTACTCTTTGGAACAATCCTTCCCCTCGTCTACCAGGACCCGGGAAGGCGTAGGTCTAGTTAACAGGAGACGGCAAGGTCATGGTAGGTATGGACGTTAAGACACGGTCGAAAAGACCTTGACTCCTATCGGTAAGACGATTAGTCCTAACAACTGTAGAGAACGTCGGGAATTGGTTACTGAGACCGGAAATAATATATTTATGGGGTCGAGGAAGTAGGAAACCCATCTTATCAACTCCAACACACAAAATGAGATAAAAGATCTGAAAAGACCGAAGACCAAATTATTACCTGAAAGATGATCGGCAGAAGGAAGGGACTTAGTGGAAAGGAAGGGGACGGTCACAAAGAAAGGAGAGGACTCAGTCAATGGACGTGACCTTAGGAATAAAGTCCCGGACGAAATCCCGTAGATTTTCATTCTGTTCCTTCACAAAAGGGTCGAACCATAGGGTCTTCCAGTATACGATAAAGTTCCAGAAACTGGAAACACTTGTGAAACGTGTACTGGACTGTTTAGCCGGTAGTTAAACAGAACTCGACACCGTAATAATTTGAAACTTCTTGATTCGGGAATTCTATATTTATGGATCAGGTAGGGTTCTGAACGTCGAATCGGTCTCCTTTATTTATAGATCGTTTCGAAGGGACCATCGAGTCAACCATTTCATAGGTGGACGTTACGTGCTCTGGGGTCAAACTAAGGACACAACCTTTCTAGAAGACCTCTTCCCTTCCCGAGGTCATATAAGGTCATAAGACCGGACCTCTTAAGGTACTTGACATATCCGGAACCCCAACGTTTCTCAACCTGACCTGACTCACTGAAAGTGAAAGTGCGAAAGTGTTTCCGTCGAATTCGAGGAAAACTTTTCTCTCTCTCTCCAATCTTTAAATTAAGTAATTTAATGAAGACACTTTCCTGTGTGGGGGGGAAAAAAAAAAAAACGACGAGAAGAAAACCCCTTTTAGTGCTTGACTTCTTTCACAGTAGTAGATGTAAGGGTACTATGGACCTCATTTACCATAAACAATTGTTATTTTTATTCACACTGAAAGAAACCTTACAAGATGTGTTCAGTCTGTAACATGTGTGTAGTACTGTGCACGGACAACACTACGGGATAGACTGTGTGCTTGAAGTTTCCCCGACTTCCTCGTATATTAATTCGGGTCCAGAAGGACTGGAGTTTCGAGGAAATGCAAAGGGAAACAGATGTGTGACGGAGAACTACCTCGGGGTACGAACCCTGAGTCGAGACTAGACATCTGTGTCCGGACGGCGTCTTGGCTTTCCTAGCACCTGAAAATGTACCCAGAACTCTCCTTTCTCTTTGACACACTCTCGGTCTAGACTCGACGTCGTGTCAGGAAACTCCTTTTCTTTGTCGGTGGTCGGTGTCGGACCGTGCACTACCACGAGGAAACAGAGCAGATCACTCTCTTTGTCGCGTACCTCCTCTGTCCGGACCCAGGATTTTACAAGTGACTTTATGTTTCCTTTCCACTTTTATTGGACTCACCACAACTTCTGCGCTGCAAAGAAAACATCTTTGAATCTGATAAGGGTGTAATGGTGATACGTACGTACATATCAGCATAGACTGAGAAACGCTGGGGACCTGACATCGGGCGGTCCGAGGAGAACGGGTACCTTAAAAGGTCCGTTCTTATGACCTCACGCAACGGTAAAGGAAGAGGTCTCCTAGAAGGGCTGGGTCCCTAGCTTGGACGTAGACAACACAGAAGGTGTAACCACCCGTCCAAGAAACGATCGACTCGGTGACCCCTGTGTAGAATGGTTATTCCGTCAGTCTCAATCCGTAAACCCATCGGTCTCGGACCTAGAACCTGACGGGTCACCTCGCGACAGACCATCTACCTCAGGGGTGAGGAAGTTCCACCCCTCCTCCCACCACTACTCTCTCTAGCAGACCGGGTGTGACTACAGAAATCAAGATAAACGACTTGTAAGGAAGGAAGGAAGGGAAGAGGGAGGAGAGAGAGGGACGGAGGGACGGAAGGAGGATAGGGGTGGAGAAGGGGTTTCGGAAAGATTGTTCGAGAGAGAATGGATTTAATGTCTTGTTTTGGTCGAAGGACGATTGGGGAAACCTGAAGTTAATTTCCGCATAAATTTACACAAGGCACGAGGTCGTGGTAGTTGGGATTTATCGTGTATTCGTGAAAACGTCACGAATTACATTTAAACAACTTTTACATGTAATAAAAAGTAACTGAAATTTAACCTATTTACGAGTAACTTTTCCTATTTCACTTAACTATGATCTCTCTCGTAATTTTTTCTCTCACTGTTTCTCTTCTCGGTTATTTCCGTACACCAAAGATTTACGTCTACGCGATTAAAAAGAAACGCCGGGAGTAAACCAACGTGACACACTTACATGAACCTCTACAACATGTATAATTACTTTCCTCCAAACAATTCGAACACACGACCTCTAGGTTCAACTTTATCGTGACGGAAACTCTGATTTGTCAGAGTCCACCGGCGAATCCACGGACTGGACTCGTTCCTTCAAACGGAAAAAACTCCAAGTCAAAACTAATAATCTTTTAGACCTACTCTACTACATAACTTCCACCAAGTCTACCACTTCTTAGACGGACGTTACGCCTATCTGGATCTAAACTAAGGACCCAGTCCTTCTAGGGGACCTCTTCCCTTACCGGTGGGTAAGGTCATAAGAACGGACCTCTTAGGGTACTTGTCTCCTCGGACCGCCCGGATCAGGTACCCCAGTGTTTCTCAGTCTGCACTGACCTGTTGATTACGCGAAAGCGAAACCAATAATCTTTTGACCTACTCTACTGTATATCTGTGTAGGACCAGAGACTACGTATCATCCACCAGTCAATGAGTCAAGAGAAAGATCCATTCATTTCAGAGACTGAAACCCCCGAGATCATCCTCCTTGAAACTGTGGACTAGGGGATAACGGAGAGAAAATTTTTAAAATTAATCTCATATTAACGAAATGTTACAACACAACCAAAAACGACATGTTGTTGTACTCAGTCGATATTAATATGTATACAGGGGAGGGAGGACTCGGGGGATGAACGGAGAACTAATTCAAGTCTTTCACGATCTGGATGGAAAAAACAAATGACGGATCGTGGACCTTCCACTTATTATTTATAAACAATCTTTCTTATTACCCACTGTAATCGACTTGGTCGTGTAACGTCACGTCCATCTTGACGGCCCTTTGGGTTAAAGCACTCTCCAAAACCAAAAGTCCTGAGTATTCCATGGGACGGAGAATAATCTACCAGAGTGTTTAAGAGAAAACACAACCCACTTCTCCCTGAAAGTGGGGTACGAAATTCTGTTGGTTCCTCGAGAAATTATTACTCTCTTATGTCCTTCCTAGGGTCACGGAAGTCTCCTCGGGGTAAAAAAAAGACCTTAAGGTAATTGTGGGAAGTTACCTACCGGAACTTAAAGGGTGTCTCGTCGAAACAAAAGGTTTCCACTGTCTGAGGAGACCCTTTAACGACGTTGGTAGAAAAAAAGAGACATGACTTTAGAGGAATTTTAATCACAACGACTACGACGATTCAGCGAAGTCAGCACAGGCTGAGACATGCTGGGGTATCTACCGTCGGGTGGTTCAAGAGGGAAGGGACCCTAAGAGGTCCGTTCTTGTGACCAACGGTAAAGGAAGAGGTCACGTACTTTCACTTTTCACTTTCACTTCAACGAGTCAGTACAGGCTAAGAATCGCTGGGGTACCTGACGTCGGGTGGTCCGAGGAGGTAGGTACCCTAAAAGGTCCGTTCTCATGACCTCACCCCACGGTAACGGAAGAGACTTTAATCACAACGGTAAACATAAAATTACCCCCTCCCACCAACTTCTAGTCAACGATAAAAAGTCTCGGAGGATCTGTACATAGACTAGTGTTACTTATTTTCTGTTGAAACCATTTTCAGTTACCGTTATTATTTGTCGTGTAGTCGGAATCAACGTGAACGATTAAGTTGAATATAAATGACGAAGGGATGAGATACTTTATAAAATGTATGTGAAGAGATTGGGAGGACTGTCAGGGTCGTTTCGGAAACAATCCCAGGGGTAGGGACGACACGGATCTTCCTCGGATTTTACTAAAAAGACTCCAGTACAGTAGTTTCACGGGACCTTAGTTTGAGACGACTGGGGTAGTCTCTGGCCCAAGGAACTACAAAGTCCATACCTAATTAACGATTGGAGGATCTGGGTGAACCTTTCTGTAAGTCGTAAAAAGATCTGACGATCTTTTAAAAGATCTGACGATCTTGTAAAGAACAAGACACCTAAGAATCTAGACACCTCCAAGTAGCCCTCACCTTCGTTCCCACTCAGACTTATTTACGATGGGTAGGGGCGGATGAGGGTAAAGTCTTCTACAGAAGAATAAAAAAATCTAAACTCCCAAAGATGTATGATAAATTAAACCTTTTTTAGACGAGAATAACAAAAATTTCGTGACGAGATTCTTCTGAAACTCGGTTCGGGTGTCTCACACGGAGGAACAGGAGTGATCAAAAGATCTTGATCTGATACAACACAATGTAGGAAGTTCCTTTCTCCGGAACCCTCAGAATCTTCTACTTTTTGTATTGCTGTACCCGAACCCAACCTTACCTCTGTCACATAGACTACGTTTCCGGTGTCTTACGTCATTCGAAATGGTAATTGTCAGGGAGTCTCCGGAAAGAGTCGACAGTGCACCACCCCAACACATTCCTAGGGGTGACCGGTTAAACAAGAACCAGTCAAATCAAATTTCCGACCGAGTCAACCAAAAGATCGACGGTGACGTTGACGTACCACTGTCGGCCAGAGTCCCCACTGACTAAGGATAGGGGGGTTTCAGGGGAAAGAGTGACAGGGTCCGTTTTCTAGGAGGAGTCGAGTAGGTGTGTGAACACACAGTTCAGGGTGTGAAAGGAAAGGAAAGGGAGTCCCTCGAATATCAGATCGTCTTTCCCTATGTACGGATTCGGTTCCATGCACCTCTTCAGTTCTTTTGCCTGTCCTCCACTGTTCTCCCCTGAACTTCCCAATCATTCCCAAGTAGATCACGTCTCTCTTACTCCCTGGAGAGACAGTCTAACAAACTTTGAAACTACACACTGGTCACCGACCGTAAATTAAAACCCCTAACACAAACCCCAACACCCGTCCACTGTAAGAAAGAGGATGATCGGTCAAAGGAGACGGACTTTGGTAGAGACGTACTGATGAGGTTTGTAGAGTAGGTACATTGTGTCCAGGGGTGAATTGTGTACAGTTGAAGTTAGGGGAAAGGATGTCTTCAGGGACACTACCCTGAAGAATTGTACGTAAACGAGTTTAACTAACAGACAGACAGACGGGACGAACATGACTTTCTAGAACCCTTTGTTCCGGACACGGACGTACGAGTAGTGACTCCTTACTTATTACCTTCTGTGTGGAGCCTTACTCCCAATTTAGGTCAATGCCGTTCGGAACTGAAACCTGAAGTTGAACTTTCGTCATCCCAAGGAGACTTAAATGACTTCACCCCTCGATGTACTAGACTAAACATGTCTTTTTTCTATTAACCACGGATACACTATTGAATTGGTATCCAAAAGTTACTCTTAGTTTACTTTATTACTTATCTACACATAAAAAAAAATTACGAGAAGATTTGACATTTCACGAATAGGTTTACCTCCCTTATCGGTGATATATTATACAAAAAACTGTCGACGACAAGTCTTAATCATATAGTCTCTTACTTAGGAGAGGTAGTAGAAGGTCAAAGATTAGAACTAAGTTGACAATTAAGTCACTAATTAAGGTGTAAGGTAAAAGAGAAGAAGGACTCACTTACGTCCATTTCCCTAGGATCAATCTCTGGACCGGAGAGAAACGTAGAGTTATGCGAGGGTGCACCTTGACGGTTTAAGGTTTTACGATAATTTTACTCGTCGTGTGGTCGTTTTTAGACAGGAGTAGTTTTTAAGTCCTTTTATTTTTCTACATTCCGGTGTAAAAGTTTCCTAAGTCGAACTGGGGGAACATAAAGAAACACATACGCTTTACATAAAAAAACGTGGACGTTCGTGTCAGAGATATTCGGTTGATATCGGAGGTTTAACGGTCCCGAATTTTTTTATTTAGACGAAAAGTTTAGGTCGGGTCTTTGGGTCGTTACTTTGTTTTTACCCCACCTCCCGACGGATTTAGATAAATATCCTTATAACCCGCTCTATTAATGGTGGAACTTCGAACAAGAGTTTATGGAGACGAACCGTCTTTATACATATGGTGTGAGTCTCTAACTTCCCTTAGGAATTTCTACCGTCTAATGAACTTAAACACTGGCATCGTTGAACTTACGGAAGAAAAAGGAACACACACGAACGTACACCAGTCAACACAGGCACAGACTGAGAAATGTTGGGGTATCTGATATCGGGCGCTCCGGGGAGACAGGTACCTTAAAAGGTCGGTTCTTATGACCTCACCCAACGGTAAAGGAAGAGGTCCCCAAGAAGGACTGGGTCCCTGACTTGGACACACAGAACACAGAGGACGTAACCGTCTCTATAGGAAACAGTGTACTCTTCAAGAAAAGGAACTGGATAAAATTTTTTGTTAGATATATTCTACAAAAACCTTAAACTTGACGAGTGAGTGAGTAAGTACATACGTCAGTAGAAAGTAACCTTGCAGTATCTCGAGTAGATAATTCATGGACGGTCCAAAGTCCGAGACACGATCCGAGACACCTAAATAACCACTTGTGTTTCGGTTTGGGGATAAGAATAGGTAGAAGACGCATTCATACTTAATGTCGGTCGACAACTAGTAAGTCTCTTAAGAAATGTTAACACTATTCTCGAGACCCTCTTTTACGATGGAGACAGATCTTTCCTTTAAAACTACTCTCGTCACTCAAATAGACAACACAAGGACTACTTAAGAGTCCAGGACGTTGATTGACAGGATTGTATGGAAAGACGTACTTAAATCTTTGTGTCTCACATGAAAGTCTCATGTCTACTCTCCCGACTGTACCTGTCACTTCGGGTCCTTTCACCTGAGAAGAGTCCTACACTGTAAATTCGACTCTGGACTCCTCACTGACCCTTAAACGACCAATTCTTACCCGTGTCCATCCCTCACCTCTCAGGACTCCCTCCCTTCTCAAACACTCTTCCGGAAGGTCCCTCTGACTCGACTCACGGGAACTACTCGTTCAGGCCTCTGTTTTCGTCCTGGACCCAGTACACCCAACAACTTCCACCGTTGGTTGTACACCTTCTTCACGAATTTTCCCAGGACGAGACCCTATCAGGACGACCCCCTTAGGTCTTTTGACACGTTCCACCACCGTAGTGCACACGACCTAGAATGTCCTGACCAAACACCCTTTCTAAACCTTCGACTACCTATGGCTGAAAACCGGTTCCGACATCTGTGTGTCGATTCAAGGTCCCCTCATCCCACCTGTGTCTCACTTACAAAAAACTGATCGTTACTTACTTACTTACGATGAGTATGGGTGGTACTCACGGATGACACACAGTGCGTTATTCGCCAAAATAACTGTTTCCATGTCTTTGAGCTACCGTTCCCCCAAAGAAACGTGAAAAAGAAAATTTAAAATAAATAAAAACCTGAGACACAGAAACAACGACACGTACCCGAAAGAGATCAACACCGCTCGTCCCGACTGCGAACAACACCTCGTACCCGAGATCTTCCACGTCCGAAGTCATCAAGACCACACACCCGCGTCAGCAGCGTCGAATACCCCGTGTACTCGAATCAAAGGGACGTCGTACACCCTAGAAACGTCTGGTCCCTAACTTGGATACAGGAGACATGACCGTCCGTCTGAGGATTGGTGGTCTCGTGGTCTCCTCAAACAGAAACGTGAAAAAGACTACCAAAACGTCTTCATCGTCACCGAAGACTACAGTCTGAATCGAGGATCACAACGAATCGACATACCGGAACTCTCTTAGTGATTCGAGAGGCTTAAATTACATGCATTACGTAGTTCGTATCACCGTTGGAGTATCCTTTACTATGGAGTTAGGAGAGTAGAAGTAAACAAGTAAGTTCTTTGTAGAAAACGTATGGATCATACAGAGAGTGGGACCCGAATTCACGACTCCTGGGATACTTCTTAATTCTGTAATTCTTTTTACAGAACGGAACGGATGGATGACGTCCATCGAAACAAAACTAATAGTTCACTTTTATACATACTTCTACAAAACATTTAACCTTTCAGTACATATTTGTACTCAACAAAAAATAAGACATTTGAACGGACAAATAACTAGTAGTGGAAGTTCGTAATTGAATGTTTTAATGTTCACTTTATTGAACACCCCAACCAGTTTACATTAATAATTTTAAAAGTGATCGTAAATAAAATCAAGAATAATTCAAGATCCACGACAGAATTCCCGAAATACATATAAGTGAGTGACTCCGAAACAGTGTAGAGATACGTCTTTGACTCCGGGTCTTCCTGTTTTTGAGAACCGGATCTCATATGGTACCGTTCGTGGTCTGACGTTAAACATGGGTCTGACTGGACGGAGGTCTAGTGTGACACCAGTGGTCACATATTGTATAACATGGTTCTAAGCTAAAAATAAAGTAGTAGTCCAATTAGGACCGAATTACGGAGGGGAGACACAGTGTCTGACTTGACGTACAATGTACTCCCGACTCTGGTACCTCTACAAATGGGTGAAACGGATCTTGTCATGGACCGCGTATCATGTCCAAGTTATTTATATACGACCTACGTAGGAAAGATTGTTGAATTTGTGTAATAAACTCCGTTTGGTCAACTGGAGTCCGATCTCACAACGACTCGGTGCCGATACGTCGTCGATTTCTATCAGTTCCACTTTCCCCCTGTCCACACACACGCACGATTCAAGAAGTAAGTACAGGATAAGAAACACTGGGACACCTGACATCGGACGAATGGAAGAGACAGGTACCCTAAAAGGTACGTTCTTATGACCTTACCCAACGGTAAAGGAAGACGTCCCGTAGAAGGGGTTAGGTCCCTAGTTTGAACGCAGAGAATACAGAGGACGTCATCCATCCACCGACGAGACACACGTACATGAATCAACGAGTCAGCACAGACTGAGAAACACTGGGGCACCTGAGATCGGGTGGTCCGAGGAGACAGGTACCTTAAGAGACATGTTCTTATGACGTCACTCAATGGTACGGAAGGAGGTCCCTAGAAGGGTTGGGTCCCTAGCTTGGGTCCATAGGGTGTAACATCAACCTAAGACATGGTAGACTCGGTGGTCCCTTCGGGTTCTTATGACCTCTCCCATCGGACAGGGAAGGCGTCCCCTTGAAGGATGGGTCCTTGACTTGGCCGCAGAGGACGCAACGTCCGCCTAAGAAATGGTCGACTCGGTGGTCCCTTCAAACACCGACGAGGTACCAGTGGTTGTCAAAACATAGGTCATCCCCCGTCATAAGTCAAAACAGATTTCATAAGTCATAGGTCAAAAGATTACTAGAGTAGACTTTATATCCCTGAACTAATTTACTTTATAACCAAACGAAGTGTATCAGGATGCTCCTGATGTCGTAACTGTCCCGACTATAGAATCTCTGGTTCTAGAGAACCAAGATTCGGGTATCCGAAGTCCTCACGAGTGTCAAGTCCTCGAACCCCTACACAGGAACCGGTGTGTCGAACAACTACCGTGTCTTGGTCCCAAATCCGAGTCCTTTATTTCACTGCCAGACGATATCACTATCAAGATCCTGACGACAAAATCAAGCACAGGGTACAAAAGCCTTAAAACTCTGACTGACTAAACCTCCAGTCCACCCACTAGTTGTACCCCTAACTGTCCTCTCGTCCTTGTCGGGGTCCCGAAGAGTAAGTCCAGGCGTAAGCAATAAGGGGAAGAACCATTTGACTTCCCTTGTATAAGGGGACGAAATTCGGGAGCAACGGACGAGTATACGATATCCTTCTAAGGACACAAGCGAAACGTTTACCTACGACGTCCAAGACTGAGGACGGAGTAACGGTGGTACGGGACGAGCATCGTGGGAGGACTGGAGTCCCGTGGGGAGATGGTATAGACACGAGAGCGAAGGAAAGGAGGTCGAAGGTCGGGACGAGTGGAGGACGAGTCTAATAATTTGAGTCGTGTCTGTAGTGGAGGAGGTCCTTCGGTAGGAACTCAAGGGGAAGGGTTCGAAAACCCCGGTTAGGGGAAAGGAGGGGATGATAGACCACGAACGGACCCCCACGATTGATGACACTTTCAATACTATCTTCCGAATCAGATCTAAGAAGACACTTTAGTCTCAACTAAAGTCATATACCGTGTGTCATTTATGCATTATGTATAAACAAGTTTGTACCTTCATTGCTTAATTGATAAGGCGATCCACCGTTTAATACAACCCACCCGGAGTCGAGAGAAAGTGGATAGAAACCTTGAGAAATAAAATACGAGAAACGACATGGAAAGACGAGTTCACTGGGATACCGTCTTTCGCTTCTCCTTGAATTCTCGAAGAACTAGTTTCACTTTCTCCTCTCACTTTTTCAACCGAATTTCGAGTTGTAAGTCTTTTACTTCTAGTACCGTAGGCCAGGGTAGTGAAGTACCTTTTATCTACCCCTTTGTCACCGACTGAAATGAAAAGACCCGAGGTTTTAGTGACGTCTACCACTAACGTCGGTAATTTAATTTTCTGCGAATGAGGAACCTTCCTTTCAATACTGGTTGGATCTATCGTATAATTTTTCGTCCCTGTAATGAAACAGTTGTTTCCAGACAAATCAGTTCCGATACCAAAATGGTCATCAGCACATACCTACACTCTCAACCTGATATCTCTTTCGACTCGTGACTTCTTATCTACGAAAACTTGACACCACAACCTTTTCTAAGAACTCTCAGGGAACCTGACGTTCCTCTACGTTGTTTAGGTAGGATTTCCTCTAGTCAGGACCCACAAGTAACCTTCCTGACTACAACTTCGACTTTGAGGTTATAAAACCGGTGGACTACCACTTCTCGACTGAGTAAACTTTTCTGGGACTACAACCTTTTCTAACTTCCGTCCTCCTCTTCCCCTGGGGTCTCCTACTCTACCAATCTACCGTAGTGGTTGAGTTACCTGTCCTCAAATCCATTTGAGACACTCAAACACTACCTGTCCCTCCGGACCGCACGACGCCAAGTACCCCAGAGTTTCTCAACCTGTACTGACTCGCTGACTTGACTTGACTCTGACTTACGAGTTGGAAGTCTGGAGTCTGGAAGGGGGTGGGGGTTGTCTGAGACCTGGGAGGAACTCTTCCAAACACTCTGATACATAACGTAGAACCTGATCAAACCTGGGGAGTCATACGACAACACACAATCGAGATGAACCGTGATCCGATCTGGTACGACGTTACCTGGCCAGTAAGAAGAGTAAATTACCTGTTACTTCGCACCCGAGTCTGTACCCTCAGAGAACGGAGTATCAGTGTCTTCACCAGTACCTCGACGGTGACCCGGATCCTGAAGACTGAGGTCTAGGGTAGTAGAGAAGAAAGGTGTACCGGGGCAGAAACCATTGTTACTAGAATAAGGGATCCGTAGGTGTCAACGTGATGGTTACTGAAGGTACTATAATGATATCAGTCTCAACAAGAACGTGGTTCTTCTACACCTTCTTTACTAGGTAGGAGAACGAATGAGTCCCCGAAGGGAGTATCGAGTCAGTCATTTCTTAGACGGACGTTACGTCCTCTGGACCCAAGCCAGGGACCCAGTCCTTCTAGGGGACCTCTTACTTTACCGTTGGGTGAGCTCATAAGAACGGACCTCTTAGGGCACCTGTCTCCTCGGATCGTCCGATGTCAGGTACCCCAGTGTTCTCAGTCTGTGCTGAATCACTGCTTTGGTGGTGGTGGTGAACGAATGAACACCGACAGTACCGACACCAGTGTAAAGGGGGGTCACACTGTGTCAAAGTGCATTACTACCGGTGGTCCGGTAATCCTCTGTTCGGTCGACAGCGAAGGGAGTACAAACCCTCGAGTACATGTAGGCACCACATAAGTACAGTTACATACGGTTTTGGTTATAAACAACAACAACAACAAAAATTTTAAATCTTTTTTTTTTTATGTTTCCTCTTTCTCAAACCCCGTGAGTGACTCCCTGACTCCTTCCGAATATAAGGACCGTACATCTCTCTCATCACCCTTTACTTAGAGAATTGAATCCCGAAACCCTGATACGAGTCCTCAAACCTAAAATGAGACTGACACCATGTCTCCAATACTCTCCAACATAATATAAAACGAAATCGTGATACAGGCAGAAGGGAAGATCCGACACTTAAAGAACGCCTACCTTAGTGTGGAAGTCGTGGAGGGAACAGGGGAGGGGTAGGAGGACGGTAGAGAATGAGACATACACCATCCACAATCATGTTCAAGTCACAAGTCATCTTATCCACGGTTCCTCCCTTCCGACTCTATTACTTGGATTTCTACGATCTTCAATAATTCTAGGGAAGAGTAAAGAGGGTCGAGTACAAAATTACAGAAACTTGAGATAACCATATTCAAGCCGTCTGTCTTAAATATGCTTTTCGTTCAAAAGTAACTAACATTAACTACAAATAATACACATGACATCGGAGTAATAAAATACACGTTTCTTACAAAGAAATCACTATGAGAAACCCCTCTATTATACGTTTCTCGGGAAGAGAAAGTAAAAATGATTGTGGAGACGTCAAACGATTTAGTAGTGGAAGTTTGGTATCAGATTAGGTGACCTAACGAAAGGTTTCGTGAAGAAGATTGTAATGTAATGGACCCATAATTTTTTTTTTATTGACTGAGATTTTCTTGATTATTGACTGTTCACTTCGATTTGTCCACAAACAGGGGAAGTCGGAAAACCACAGACACACGGGTAGAGAGTATCGACTCACTACCTTAAACGCCAGAACTCCTCTGTTACAATGAGTTTCCCCTACACTTTGGTACGAGAGATTACTCATCAGAGACCTATACCTCCCTCGACTTAGACCAAGATTTTAGTCCGAGATGACGATTAATCGTCACACTCTAGAACTTGTTTAGAGGATTATGCACTTTCGAGGTCACAGG
Organism: Capra ibex; assembly: GCA_006410555.1. Lineage (NCBI taxonomy): Eukaryota > Metazoa > Chordata > Mammalia > Artiodactyla > Bovidae > Capra > Capra ibex. Next base: position 2,734,019 of record SJYO01031364.1, on the reverse strand, counting down.
GGTAAACATTCATTTCATTCATAAGTACAACACCAAAATTGTAGTCACAAACTTTTCTTTTACATCTTTTCACGATTCTTCTCAAGTTTGTTGTCGTTCATGATTTCTTTGTCGTCAACAACAGTAAATATCAATCTTGGAACGAAGAACGGTACCCCAAAATTAGCTCAATCACTTGAAACCACGAAGGCATAGAAATAGAGATTTTACCCCTCATCACAATCGTCATTATCCATAATGATAATCATTATCATTATCATAATTCACCTAGTGTACTAGTTCTCAAATCCTTCACGAACCGTACACCATTTAGGAGCTAATTACAATCGAAGAGAATAATGATTATAGTCAGTAGTAGTCATACCAACGAAGGATGAAAGTTTACGGTTTATTTTCACTTAAAGGTCTGATGTATTTCCGATTCAAAACTTGTTCGTTTTCCCTGACATAGTCTGTAATAACTATGAAGTGAATTACACTATACGGACCTTCGATTCTCATAAAAGTCAAAGACTAAATAGACTTACTAACAGACACAACACCATTGACATCATAAGACCTCAGAGGGGTCAAACCAACTACGGTAACTTTCTACGGGTTATTGAGTTCCGAGTTTTTAATAGAAGTAATTTGTCTTAACAATGAAGACGAATCTAGTCACAACCCACTTCTGGTTCTTAATAATTTTACCAGGCCAGTGTTTTCCTGTTTATCACTTAGTAAAGTGAATATACTCGATGGACGATTCAGCGAAGTCAGCACAGGCTGAGACACGTTGGGGTATCTGCCGTCGGGTGGTCCGAGTCGGTAGGGACCCTAAGAGGACCGTTCTTGTGACCTCACCCAACGGTAAAGGAAGAGGTTATATACTCGATGGATCTCCACAATTTAAGTATCTTAGTCTTTATCTAACCATCAACGGTCCCTGACCTCACCCCTCCTCTTTACCTTTCGATAATAACTTACCCATGTTATAGAGTCAAAACTTTCTACTTTTCTCAACACCTCTAACCAACCTGTTGTTACACTTATATAAATTGTGATGACTTGTCATATGAATTTTTACTAATTTTATCATTTAAAATACGATACACACAAAATGGTGTAAAATATTTTTATGTCCTACACTATTTTCGTGTTGAATTACCGAAAATTTCTTATCCGTACTATCACCTTAACATTCCAAAAAAAAAATTCGTTCCCTCCCGATTTGACGTGGGGGAGACGCGTATAGTAGTTGTGACGACACGGGGAGACACCTCTTTCCTATCCTTCCATGGGCCTTCCCGGGACGGTCGACGTCCGCCTCTCGTACCGGACTCCCCTGCCGTCACGATATCATTCTTTCTGTTCACCGGTTTCGTCTCCTTCCTACTATACCTACCACGACCATGTCGTCAAATGGGAAGGACTCACGTCCCGTGTCAAGTGTTCCGAAACGGACAAAATTGAGTCAGGAGAAAGTGTCCACTCATTGGGTTTCGGTTCTCTCTCATTTACTGAATCGGTTTCCGTGCGGATATCAATTACCTTCTCGACCCTAAATCGAATATACGTCTCATGTAGTACTCTTTACGACCTGACCTACTTCGTGTTCGACCTTAGTCTAAAGGTCCTCTTTATAGTTATTGGAGTCTATACGTCTATTGTACTGGGATTACCGTCTTTCGGTTCTTCTTGGTTTCTCGGAGAACTACTTTCACTTTCTCCTCTTACTTTTTCAACCGAATTTTGAGTTGTAAGTCTTTTGATTCTAGTACCATAGAGCATGGTAGTGAAGTACCGTTTGTTTACCCCCTTTGTCACCTTTATCACTGTCTGAAATAAAACCCCCCGATGTTTTAGTGACATCTACCACCGACGTCGGTACTTTAATTTTCTGCGAACGAGGAACCCTGTTTTCAATACTGGTTGCATCTGTCGTGCAATTTTTTGTCTCTGTAATGAAAGGGTTGTTTCCAGGTAGATCAGTTCCGATACCAAAAAGGTCATCAGTACATACCTGCACTCTCAACCTGACACTTCTTCCGACTCGTGACTTCTTAACTACGAAAACTTGACACTACAACCTCTTCTGAGAACTCTCAGGGAACCTGACATTCCTCTGTACTCAAACTCATCTGAGGTCCCCAAGCACTACCTGTCCCTCCGGACTGCACGACATCAGACACCCCAGTGTCTCTCAGTCTGTACTGACTCGTTGACTTGACTTGAATTAAAAGACTTCCCGAAGGAGCTACCGAGTCACCCACACTTAGGTGGACGTTACGTCCTCTGTCCTTAAACTAGGAATCCAGTCCTTCTAGGGGACCTCTTCCTTTACCGTTGAGTGAGGTCATAAGAACGGACCTTTTAGGGTATCTGTCTCCTCGGACCACCCGATGCCAAGTACCCCAGTGTCTCTCAGTCTACATTGAACCGGACGTACGTGCGTACATCCGGGTCTCCGGCACAAAATTCATGACACGAGTCGGCGTCACGACACAACAAAAAGACTGTGATTGTCGTCAAGGATACCAAAGCAGATAACGTCACGACGTGACAACAATGTCATACCAGGAGACAAGTTAGAGTGTAGGTAGGATAGAAAACCAAAAATGGTGTTGGGACCCTCTAGTCGTCGTCACCCGTAATAGTGGGTGAACAATGTCTAATCCGTCAAACGTCGAGTGACTGGGTTTGTCTCAGTGACGGGGGAACTTGTGGTCCTAAAAAGGGAGTTGAGACGTGCGCACCAGGTTCTGACTGACATGTGAGATTTGGAACGTGTCCAAATGAAGCTGTAATACTAGTTCTATCTTTAGAGGGTAGTGGCAATACGTTCATATGTACCAAGTCTTGAAACTCACCTTACCACTAATATTTCCAAGTAAATTGAAAGAGACTCGTCCCCTATCCGTCCCCTCCTACTACCCTTCAATAGTTCCTCCGTCCTCCTGTACCAAGAGTCTCGGAACGGAGTCCTCATACATTCTCCCGTGTCAGTCCCACTGGGAGTTCTGTACTCAGTCACCATTTCCTTCCTGATTACCTGTCGGTCTGGGTTCATGTCTGACCTGTCACTGACCCGATATCCATTACGGCTCAACAACAAAACTCAGAAATTTAGACAAGTTCGTAGGGGACTTTTAAGAGTCTAGACTTTCACACGGTACTTATGTTTTTCTATTTTGCAACGGGGTAAGACACTCCAGAACGTCCACCTCCGTAGAGGTATGGAATCAATTCCTTTCGGTTCGGTCCTTCCATTATCGAAAAACTATTTTTACGTTTTAGGGTTTCATTTCTTCAGTTCCAGTTTAAGAGGAACTTCTCGAGGATAAAAGTTCAAGGAAAGAGTACTCGCACGTAAGGGGTAGTCAGAACTAAGGATAACGAATAACAAAACCGTCGACTGTTGAGTGGTTTATATATGGATAAAGTGACATACATAAAGTGGTATCGTAATAAAGTGAGGACGACGGGACACAGGACACTTCATCACACCGAGTACAACCGTCGAGGACAAAAGTCCACTTCTTTGACTTTGAGTCACCTCAATTCTCTGAATTGACTGTTTAGTCATTAATGAAGGGCTATAATTCAGAGTAGAAATCTGGTCCACGTGTCAGGAACCATGGTTTGTTGTACATTAAGACTTCCTAGAGGTTAAAACGTGAATCTGCTATTCAGTGTCTCGGGAAATCTACCATGACATCGTGCGGTAAGAAGGTCTGGGGGTTGTCTTAGGTCGAGACTTAACGCGTACCAAGACAAAGAGACATGAAGAAAATACCACCAGAGACCCACCACGTACACGGAAGGGGACACGTGAAGTAGAACCCAGACAACCTAAACCCGGTTTCAGAGTGTCTTACCTAACTTAACAACATATGACCCCCTTTCGAGGCTTATCCGTAAAATGTCTTCTGCCTCATCAGAGTCCTCGATTCTCCAGAAGGACTCCAAGTAGTCCTTGACCTTGAAAAAGAACTCTTGTTTACACCGATAAAATTCCAGAGCTCCTGGGACTAAGACTAGGACCTAGACGAGGAAATAATCGACACCCCGGTGCTGGTCGAGTGAAGTGGAGGGACACGGAATTACAGGAGTAGACGTCTTACACCAAATCTTTCAGACGAAAACACAAATTTTTTTAACTCACTCTCGTAGGAATACCTCACCCTTCGTGAAACCGTGTACAACCAATATCAACTTCGACTACATTGGGAGCAACGAAAGGGAAGAGAGGAGCCTTCGTCACCAAGAGTTTCACACCGGGGGTCTGGTCTAATTGGAGTGGTCATATGAGTCGTCTTTGAGTGTAAAATCCGTGGATGAGACCCCTGGCCTAGCCACTAGACAAGGAATTGTTCGGGAGGTCCACTACGATACGAGTGAGTATAAACTCTTGGTAAAGAGAGTTCAGTAGAGGGAAACCCTCAAACAAGGACAAAGATCGAAGACTCACCCTTACTTGTGACTAAATTTGTACTACGGCGTCCGAGACCCGGGAAGGGATTGTGGTCAAAGACGAGTCGGGATCGCACTCGACGAGATGTGAGGACCTATAGGACGTACCAGGGTGCCCGTACTACCCGGTAATACCATCTAAACAAATTAAATAAAAAGGGAGACGATAAGAGACGGTTGTTTACAACTTGTGAAGACTCTCGACCGGTTTATAGGACCAAAATCTGTTCGGAGGAACAGAAGAATTGACGAGAGGACATACAGAGGGACCTTACCGACACGGGTAGGTAGGTCCGAGGAGACATCTGTCACCCACCTGCCCGGAGTAAGAGGAGTAGTCACTGTTACACCACCGTGGAAACAACGAGGTCCGAGTTGTAGTACTGGACGGACGAGAGAGCGACAGTCTCTACTGTCCCCAGAGTCCTTTCGTCCACCGTTCACGAGGCCTCTTAGATAATCCCAATCACTAAGGACGTTTTGGTAAACGAGGTCGGTTCTCTAACGAATGTTTATTGAGACAGAGTTGTTCGGTCCCAGACAATAGGTGATTAATAAAAACCTAATCCTTCCCGATTGTCCTGAACCGGAACCCTCCAGTCTCATCAAACTCATCTATTGATCCAACGATGCAAGGGGTCTCCTTTCTTCCTAGACACTCTAGTTCCGAAGTCGTAAAACTGACTTTCCTTTGGTACGAGAACAAAAAAGAGACTATTTACACCTATTTCCTGATGGAAGCATACTAAACGGTTTACAGTCGATAACATAGAACACCAACTTGGTGAACCTCCTATGACTACGACACCGTAGTCGTCGTTTTAAGAATCATCCACTGTTCCTCGTCCTCTTCTTCCTTTCTGATTACTAATCCTCCACTGACCCTAGTAGGTCTATTCACCATTAGGACTAATTCCGTCACCTCACCTCACCAGTTCACTTCAGGTTGTTCGGACCTGAACTTAAAGACACGGGAGAGTGAGGGGAGAGGAGACTCTGGGACCCGTTTAATTCTTTCTCAGAGACAAACGACTAAAGAGTTGACTCTCTTTTATTTATTAGGACACCATAGTGATACTTCTAATTCACTTTTTGAAAACTTCTACTTAAATAAAATCGGTTCCTAGGTCATGTATCACTTCTGAGTTGTTTCCGCCCGAGATCACTAAGAATGTCCTTATCACCAGTACTTAGCTACACCACTCACTCCGTCTCTCTTTACAGATCCTGCCATGGGGTCCTCAGAACCCTAGTGACCTTTTACTTTGTCAAACCCCGTTACTCTCTTTGTTCTACCTTCAGTTCGGTTTCTGGTCTTTCATCGTTCCTCTTCGGTCCATCTACACTTATTTTCGTGACTCTGAAACTCATTCAGTGTGCGTGTGAGTGGGGCGAAACTACTACTGTAGTCTGTTTACTCCACACTCTTATAAATTTACTACCGAGGGTCACGGAGAAGAGACCCAGTAATACTTTGTCACAGGTTAATCGATACTCGGTTTAAGACTAGAATAAAAAAAGTAATTAGGCCCTGTGAAAAAAGAGACATTTTGGGGTAAATATTAAAGAAAGAAAGAAGCATGGAAGAGAATATCTAGTGTGTGTAACTTGGTAATAGCATACCATCACTGAGTACTACTTTTTAAGGTAAAGTCTCACATTTACCAGTTACACGGATTAACTTATCCTTAAGATTTAATTAAGACTCCACCTAATAGTCACTTTACCAAACGGACTCGCCAGAGACGTGACATGAGTCCGTGCCGTGTCCCGGTATCCCGTACCGGAAAGGGAAAAAGTGAGACAAACGATTTCTCGGTCTGTCTGAAACCCACTTTAGGGTCGAGTTGGTTAATAACCCGTTCATTAAAAACTGTTAAATGAATTGGAGAAACAATCGGAATGAGAACGGACGAAATGTCACCCCTATTCTTGTATGTACACCCAGAATATAAATGTTTCAGAAGGGACTAAAGGGTTCGGACCAAATATACACAGAGACAACACAAGAGCGTCGTGGGATCTGGAAGGAACAGCACCCGAAAACGTACAAGTGAATCTTAATAGGCTTATAGACAGTGGGAATCTACAGACACAACATATAGCGACACAGGGACCGAGGTAGGACTCACACGTCTTATATCATCGACGAGTCATTTCTGACCGACTCAACTTAACTTATCACATAGAAACTCTTCAACGAAACAGGACGGGGAAAGTACACGGAGAATCAGTAGAAGTCAGAGTCCTCCACTGGTACCTTTCTAAGAACGGGATGTCTAAAAATAATTATTGTCAGGAAACTTAGGTAACTGACGAAGTAACAAGGGTATCGGGAAAACACAGACCCTGTAGGGACCGTCCATGTCCCGAACACGTCGACTTCCCCCGTCTCACCTCGAGTCGTCTGTCCGTGATCCAGAGATAGTAGTGTCCATACTTCAGTCCAGTCAACTTCTCTCGACGAGAGACGTGGGCTCGACCGCACTGAGGTATCGGGAACAAGAAACCTGAGACACAAGCGAGAGGATTAAGGAGAGACAGAACCCCAAACGAGAATCTACATAGAGGTAGTGAAAAGGACGGTCATAAAAAACGGTGAAGACATAACCAACGGACTTTCTTCTACTGTAAGATGTATACTATATCCTTTTAAACGAGTTGGATTCCTAAATTTCTAGTCTCTGGGTGGAGAAAGAAATCTCTATTCGTGTTAGTAAAACTGTTGAAGTCAACAAAATCTTCAACTAGTGACTACACGGTCCCAATTTGTACCTCCCTTTGAAGAAGGAAAGACATCAATTAAAACTTGAAGATAGGAGTCGGGGGTTTGAAATAAGGCTTTAATTACGAAAATAAGAACTGAGTCTACAAGGAACACCCATAAAGACCCCGTGAGAGGTCGGAATTGAACCGTTAGAGTTTCCTGTCCTATCGTTAAGGGTCCCCCTAACAGTCGGGATTCCCTCCCCACGACACACTCGTCACCGGTGTACTGGTCTAAAGGACCCTTTAAAGATCAAAAGTCATACGACAACGTGTTCGGTAGTTCGGGTAACTGTGGAAACCATGCACGTGAAAGGTCTTAGTGAACCTTAAACGATACTACGTAATAGTATTCTACACACCTCAAAGAAATGTAAGATGGAATGATGTTTCTACTACACTCACCTAAATATCACTATGGATTAATATTCCGAATAATAAATGTATTGATTATACTTTTGTTCTCTATCACCTATTTTTAGTACGTCATTCCAGGACAACAAACCACACTCGATGTCAACACTGTTTGTGTTGGTCAAAATTATAAATATCACAGTCAAGTTTCGTCTCAACCAGTCCCCTTAGTGTCTTCCATACACGAAGTAAATTACACCGACGTGTAAACATTTAAGTTGTACGTCATACTCCAAAAATATGGTGTACGTACGATTCAACGAAGTCAACACAGGGTTGAGAAACGTTGAGAAACCTGACATCGGTCTCTCAGACCTCGGTCCGAGGAGACAGATACCCTAAGAAGTCCGTTTTTATGATCTCACCCAACGGTACGGGAGAAGGTCCCTTCAAAAATATGATGACTGAATTTTCAACCTTTTACACATAGGACCCTAGAAAAGTCTAACATGGAAAGACCCACCCTTTTACTGTTATCGGTAGTTTTAAACCGTAAGGTTATGTATTACCTTTAGTTTGTCGGAACTTGATTGTTAAATCCTTAAAAGATCTGGGTGAGTTATCTGTTTATCTGACAATAAGTTAATATCTTGTATATAATAAAGAATACATTAACTTTCTCTCATTAAAGGGTCGTTTCGTAGGATTCTGACGACCGTTCTGAAGTAAACCTTGTGTCTACAGAAATGTAGTGATTACCTTGAAGCGATTACGATTTTAAGAAATTCAAGTCGTGACTTTCTTCTGACAAAACGTGTGAAATGTTTATTATACGGAGACACCCCCACTTACGACTGAGCATGTTAAGTCCACCACCGAATAAACCTATAAGTATTCCAGGGAGAAACGACTAATACAGTCGTGTTGGAGATAACTTAATACCTAACCCATAAATTAGTTCCGGACATGGACTAATAATCGACACATTGTAAGATAACAAAGTCACCTTTTACTTTAAACATTTTGGACTAAGTGTACTTCTCGATCCCCAGGTGATTATTTATTACAAAATGTCCCATGAGAAAAAATAAGAATATTAGGCATGGACGGTCCCTTTACTCTTATGTATTTCATGTGGAGCGTGGCCACCTAGTCCCTTTGTGAGGACAGTCACCACCGATCGATCTGGGGTACACGTACAAAGGACTCGAACGAAGAGGATAGCATTAGGACTTGAAACTCAGTCCCGACAAAAACCTCTTTGTGATTATATAAAATCTCTCTCAAACATAAGATTAGTGAGTCCTCCAAACTAAATCAGACCACTAAGACTGGAGAACCAACGTAGAATTCATCTTGTGAATTTTCATGGTAACGGTTCCTACAGGGACCACTAGGTCAGCAATTCTGAAACTCGAAGGTTACGTCCCTCGCACCCAAACTAGAGACCAGTCCTTTTATTCTCTCCCCTTGCTTAGTCTCCTCCCGTCCCTACCTCCGTCATATTGGAGATTGCGCACGAACGAGCAACTTAATCTCTTAGGAAAGGGAGGTTTCATACAATGTTCAAAGATGGACTTAGTTTGACAACATTAAACGGTCCAGGACTTTGTGGATACTGAGTGTGTCCCGAAAGTGGGCGTAAGAGGAAGGGACCCACCCTCCCCTCTCAGAAGAGATCGGGACTCCGGGTACAGTCACATTCCTCCTCACTCCACGGACCTACACCTCTTCGTCTCCAAGACTGAGAAAAGTGTAAGAACAATACACTACCCGTGAATTGAGAAAAATCCTTTCAGAACTAATTTTTTTTTTTACTACCATTCTTTTTCACCTCACGTCGTCCCTCTTGACCAGGTAAGAGTTATTTAAGGGAGGGGTGGTAGGCAGAACAGATTGCTACGGGAAAGTCCGAAATTCTGTTGACGTAGAGGAGGTACTTTGGAGGGCGTGAGAGAAAACGAAAAGAAGGAGAGGTAAGAGGGTAGTAAAACGACTGAAGAAGACCAGAGGGATTATCGCAGACAAAGTACTCTCGTGACGGACAGAGGGGACCTTTAGTACTTAGGAGACTTCTCTCCCTAATCAATGAGTAAAAAAGATTAATAAAAGGAGGTGTCAGTTTACGAACCACGCGTCTTCCGAAATAACGAGGTCCACTCGACCAAATACCGAGTGTTCAATAATCCTTTGTTGACATCAAACTACTTTACCGGGACCCCAAAGACGTAGACTAACGGACCACCCGTAGAGGTAGTCTTACACGGTTTCCGTTCTCCATTTGTACGGGTCTTTCCTTCCCTAGTTGAGAGAGTCGGGGAAAGGTTAGAGGGAAGAGACAAAGAGGGGGGTCCATTATCATTGTAATATGTTTATGTAAAAGAGTCGGGTGCTAGGACCCTTAAGAAAGAAGAAGGGGAGAGTTATGTGGGTTATAACTAAGAGACCGAAGTAGAGGACACATATAAAGAGGTATACAAGGACAGAGAGGTAGAGATGTTCAAATTCGGGTCCAAATTGACACGAAGGGTCTCATAGATACGGAACAACAGACGCGGAACGACGACCTTACTGGAAAGATTGTGGGTCTGTACAATGGATTGAAAAGATAAATCTTAAGAGTTGTCGAGTGGTAGTAGAAACGGAGGAGCACTAGTCGAGACATGAAGGGGGAGGTCGGAGAAGACAAACACGATATTACGAAACATAAAATAGTAGATTTTTAGAGTAGGAGGGAACGACAACGTGACTTAAAAAACACTACTATCTTTATCAGATGTAGAAACGAGAGGTCATACCATCCGTAATCGGTGTATCCGGACAACTCATGAACTTTATGCTAACTACACTGTCTTCTTAACTTAAAAATTAAAATAAATTAAAATGAATTAAATCTACACTTATCGGTATATGAACCTCTTCCGTTACCGTGGGGTGAGGTCATGAGAACGGACCTTTTAGGGTACCTACCTCCTCGGACCACCCGACGTCAGGTACCCCAGCGATTCTCAGTCTGTACTGACTCGCTGAAGGGAAAGTGAAAAGGGAAAGTACGTAACCTCTTCCTTTACCGTTGGGTGAGGTGACAAGAACGGACCTCTTAGGGTCCCTGCCTCTCGGACCACCCGACGGCAGGTGCCCCAGCGTGTCTCAGCCTGTGCCGACTTCGCCGAGTCGTCGTCGTTGTCGTCGGTATATAATCACAGAGGTTAAGTACACGTCAACGTCCTCTGTACCCAGTCCTTCTAAGGGAGTCTCTTCCTTTACCGTTGGACGAAGCCATAAGAACGGACCCTTTAGGGTACCTGTCTCCGGACCATCCGATCTCAGGGACCCCAGTGTCTTCTCAGTCTGTATTGAATCGCTGACTTGTTGTTGGTATAACCTGTCGTGACAAGACCCGAGAAATATGATTTCATAGGAAATGACGATATAGAACCTAGTTCCAAATGAGAGAAAGGTCTTACGAGCAGGGACTTCGGAAAGGTTCTTTTGAGCATGGCTAGACATTCTTAGTCGGGACGATGAGAGATGAGAGGGGAGTGAGGACGATTTTGGAAAGGACGTCTACTCCGACTTACACCACGACGAAGTCGGAACAGGAGTGGGGGTGGTATTTTGAGTAGTACATAAAATGAAAAAAAAAATTTTAAAATAAATAAAAAAATAAAAAATTTAAAATTTTAGAAATTAAGAATGTACGCAAGGGTTTGTACTTGGGGGGAGGGTGGAGGGATGGGTGTTGTGTAACATCTCAGAGAACGAGGACAGAAAAGGGAAGGCAGAGGAGGTGATTTGTCTCCGACGGAGGCCGAACACGTACGAGGTCAGCGAAGACAGTCCCGACTAAGATACGTTTGGGTACCTGCCATCGGGTGGTCCGAGGAGGCAGGTACCCTAAGAGGTCCGTTCTTATGATCTCTCCCAACGGTACGGGAGGAGATCCCCTAGAAGGACTGGGTCCCTAGCTTGGGTGTAGAGGACGTGACCGTCCACCCAAGAAATAGTGATCACGGAGGACCCTTCGTCGACGGAGGTCTCATCCTCGATTTAGAGAGGGGGTACCATAAGGGTTCCTATAACGTGTCATGGACGACGGGGGTTGTGTCGTTCCTCGGAACACTATGTCCGATTCACCTGTCCGTCAAGGTGTAAGACCGGGGGAAAGACGATGAATTGTTAAGACGTCGGAACCGGTTCAGGTGGAGGGACTCGGAATTACAAAAAGCGGACAGTCACCTGGTAATACTAAGGAAGTAACAAGTTCGCTAATACTCCTAATGACTATTTCATGTAGTTCAGGGACCCTGCACACGTGGGAACCATTAACTATCGAGGAAAATAATCTACAAGACATGTACAAACTCGGAAAGAGAGACGTTAAGGAGTCCATGAACTCACGATTAGTCGCACAATTGGTCAATTAATCCTAAGTGAAAAATGCTGTCGGGATTATTCCGTCAATACTGATAGTGTAAACTACCAACTTCAGTATGAGGTGTCGATCCTATCACCGAATTGACCCTACGTTTGGGTTTAAACAAACTTACGTTTCGGGTACGATCTAAAGGGGTTCTGGTGAGAGTGTACTTAAACATGAATTAAGGTCCATTACTACGTGTATAAGTTAATTTCGTTTAGTACCCCCTCTAGTAAAATTGTGTCGGTTGTCTTATTCACCTCTTCCGTCACCGTGGGGTGAGGTCATGAGAACGGACCTTTTAGGGTACCTACCTCCTCGGACCACCCGACGTCAGGTACCCCAGTGCTTCTCAGTCTGTGCTGACTCGCTGAAGTGAAAGTGAAAAGGGAAAGTACGTAACCTCTTCCTTTACCGTCGGGTGAGGTCACAAGAACAGACCTCTTAGGGTCCCTGTCGTCTCAGACCACCCGACGGCAGATACCCCAGCGTGTCAGCCTGCGATGACTTCGCTGAGTCGTCGTCACCGTCTCATTCCTCTTGTTCGTCTGAACCCTCTGACGTCAACGTAAGAAACATGTCTCAAAGGTCAGGGACGGACGTTAAAAATCCATTTCTCTATTCCTTTGTAAATTAGGAAGGAGAGTTAATCTGACACATTATCTAACAGTCCTCGTAAAAGTTCTATTTACAAGTTACTATCATAACACTTCATGTAACTAGTCGACGTAAGGGTCTTCAGAGTAACTAATAGTCCAGACACATTTCGTCTTTCCGACGATGACAGACTAGGAACCCCCTGAGTTTGAACGCCCAAACTTCCACCAAGTATCCTCGGAGTTCAGTCCGGGAGTGAAAGAAATAGACATGTTATTCGAAACGAAAACTTTTCCGAGTTGACCTCGACTCTACGACCGGGGAAATAACTGTAGTGACCCAAGGAAGGGGAAGTCAACGAAAAACAAAAGACTTGTAGTCAAGGGAAGAGACGGTGAAATTACCTCATAGAATGATATATTTCCGTGATCTAAAATACCCGTGACCCAGTTGGACGAGACCTTTCCGTGGACAGTGACTCTATCTCGAGTCGTAACTGCAAACTCATCTGTCGTGGTTCTATTCTCCGGGCGTACACTACAATCACTTGTGGACACCATTCTTCGTAGGTGGTGTGGATTCTCGGAATGTGTCTCGTTAGGTAAATTAGGGGTGGTGTCAGGATACACAATCTATGACAGACAGGGGTAAAATATTGACCCTTTTGTCTGTGTGTCTCTAACGTATTGAACGGTTTCTAGTGTGTCGGTCATTCCAATCTCGATCCTACACTTAGATCCCTCAGGTCGAAAACTCAGAAACGAATGTGAATGTTACGACATAACGGAAAGGTAACAGTATATCTGCTAATATTATACTCCAGTCTACCACAATCACCAATTCTAACCAAGGGTTTTCAGATGTAGTGTCCTAATGAGTATATAATTTTCGAAAAATCATTTCTGGTGACGTCACCTAGTGATATCCAAACGACTCAGACTTAGGGATTCTCTCCCGGGTTTAATTTTTCATAGGGGTCAACTAAATATACCTGTCGGTCTAAACCCGTAGTGATGGTACTCTTTTCGTGTTCGACCTTAGTTCTAACGACCCTCTTTATAGTTATTGGAGTCTATACGTCTACTGTAATGGGAATACCGTCTTTCACTTCTCCTTGATTTTTCGGAGAACTACTTTCACTTTCTCCTCTCATTTTTATAACCGAATTTCGTTTTTTCTTCTAGTACCGTAGACCACGGTAGTGAAGTACCCTTTAACTACCCCTTTGTCACCTTTTGCACAGTCTGAAAGAAAAACCCCCGAGGGTTTAGTGACGTCTACCACTAACGTCGGTACTTTAATTTTCTCCGAATGAGGAACCTTCCTTTCAATGCTGGTTGGATCTATCGTATAAGTTTTCGTCTCTGTTATGAAACGGTTGTTTCCAGGCAGATTAGTTCCGATACCAAAAAGGTCACCAGTACATACTTACACTTTCAACCTGACACTTCTTCCGGTTTCTTAACTACGAAAACTTGACACCACAACCCCTTCTGAGAACTCTCAGGGAACCTGACGTTCCTCTAGGTTGGTTAGGTAAGATTTCCTCTAGTCAGGACCCACAAGAAACCTTCCTGACTACGATTTCGACTTTGAGGTCATGAAACCGGTGGAGTACGTTTCTCAACTGAGTAACCTTTTCTGAGACTACGACCCTCCCTAACCCCCGTCCTCCTCTTTCCCTACTGTCTCCTACTCTACCGACCTACCGTAGTGGCTGAGCTACCTGCACTCAAACTCACTTGAGGCCCTCAACCACTACCTGTTCCTCCGGACCGCACGACACTAAGTACCCCAGCGTTTCTCAGCCTGTGCTGACTCGCTGACTTGACTTGGTACTCTTTTGTTATGTGGTTCACGACACTGCCACGTCTACTTCCTCACTTGGTTTCCGTTATGAGTTCTCCGTTCACAACCAACCTTTTCCTCTCTAACGAAACAAGTCCTCCGGTCGTTGGACCCCTCTCCCACCTGAATGCAGGGTGTCAGTTGAGACATCTAAGACGAACCGGTACTTTCAAAAATTTCCCTTTTCTCCCTTTACTAGAATCAATTAGAAGCTCCAACCCCTAGTCTAAGAAGGAGTAAAAGGTGACGCACGTCTAAACGACTGAGTGACACTAGAAAGAAATCTACGACAGGACAAGTGGGTCAAACGAATGTCACAATGACCCTCCGACCCCTTCCCTACGTCAATAGACAACTGAAGAATAAGAAGTAAGGATGAAGAAATTAGACTCTTTTCTTAGTTGTTCAATATATGTTCCGTAACATACTAGTCCCTCAACGTTTTCAGTAGGTTAAAACTACGGACCCCGTACACGAGGTCCCCAATCTAATTTATAACGGATCAATAGAGTGTCGATATTAATTCCAAAATTTCAAACTCCACTTGTCTTTATCCGATTGTCCTTTGCCGGTTTTCTCGATTAAGAAGGCGTCTTAACACTTCACTCCTCTCTCGTCCACAATTCCTCTCAACCGTAAACCTGACCATAACTTCCTAGTTATCACCAATCGAACCAAAGGAGATACCCTTATTTAGACCTAACACGGACCTTTCAATACCCGAGAGTCCTCTCTCTTTGTCCCTGTCTCTGTGGAGATAATGAAGGAGAAGTCACATTCACATACATCCCTCGAATCACTATTCTTACAGTACAATGGGTCCTGGTTTTAATCTCACTTTTCACACGACGTCAAGTATCCCAACGTTTCTCAGTCTGTACTGACCCGCTGACTTGTTGTTGTTCGTACCGGATATGCCTTACTGTAGTCTCGGAAGTGTTTTAACAAAGACTTTTAGGAACGGGTATACAGACGTTTGGAACTTTAGAGAGGGTCAAAACGAAAAACCGAATGAAAACGAACGTCGACCTTTTATTTTTCAGGACCCACCGACTGTGTAATTTTGCAATTTATAATTATTGTCGTGTTGAAAATTAAAAATACCGTATATGGGGATCCCGGTAGCATCTTGACTCCCATGTCCATTTTTAACAATAAGATGTTTTATTTCAAACCCAATTTTGATGAACACTTTTATCTCACTCTACCAGGACCGACTCCTCCCCCTACCACCTCTGGTCTCCATTCTCCTGTTCTGTCCCTAGGAACCAGGGGAAACGACACGAGACAATGGATTCTGACCGACCATTAAAGGTATCAGACATTTGCTCTAACAAGAATCTCAGAGATCTTCTCGCTTCACTTCTAAATATCGAACCGCCCTCCTAATTGAAATCGGCCCACACTTCTCACACACGACTCCTTCCCCAAGAACGTTCCGACGGTGAAAAAGTAAGAAGAAAGGGAAAGGGAGGGAGTTTATTCTGTTTTTCTTTTGTCTTTCTGATTAAACTTTTGTGATCTTGACCAACCACTTTTAGCCGTACGACGACCGTAGGAGACCAACTGACTAATTATAGGATCCTAGGCACAAGTGGTAGACAGGAATACGATAAGAACAAATTTATCATGAAAAGGAATAATCTATATTTTTGTTCGGTAACCCTTTTGTTGTTGTTGTTTTTTTGTTCGGTAATCTATATGATGATGTTTGAATGTCCTTTGATTTTGAAGTATGACGGAGACAGAGGTCGTGTGTACGAGTGTGTGTGTGTGTGCGTGTGTGGGGTCTTTGTGTGTGTGTGTGTGGTCCTTTTTTAAGTTGAATTATCGATCAGTAACAGAGTTCACGTGTTTTTATAAAGTACATACATAAAAGATCTCTCCTAAAGTGACGAAAGGGGGCCGAAAATTTCGTCCATCCTAACTCCTAATCTCCACTAAATAAACCTACTAAAGTTATTATTTTGAGTTCCCCTTTTAACCAAGTATGACTTATGTTGGTGAAAAGTATTTTACGTCGATTTCCGGATTCTTACTTAGACTTTACCTCTGATCTGGACGGTAAACTTAGTCCCTGTTTATGTGTGAAACGTAGACTGTATTTAAGAGGATCCGAGGGTAATCCTCACTCCGTTCGTCCGTCACTTTAACTATAGAGTGGACAACAACGGGGAAGGACTCGAGACGAAGATCTTCGCTAATTCACTGAGGTCCATGTTACCGACCCTACATCGGCAACCCCCAAGGGGGACAGGGACTCTACAAATCGTCTAACGACGTAAAATCCGGAACTAGGTAGTAGGTGGATCCGACGACGACGCGATCTTAGAGGAAATTTATTTTCGTCGTCCCCAGAGACTCGCGGTGTCGGACCTTCTTGTCGGAATACAGTAATTTGTCCCACGACTTCGGAGTGAAGATTAGGTGGAGTTTAGGGGTCCACGGGAATCCGATGCACTATCTCAGACTTATACCTTAAAGTCCTAACGATACATTCCAACTTGAGACCACTATGAGAAGAGGGGTTTGTTTTATAAGTAAGGAGGAGGTAATTTTCATTGGACTCAACTAACAAAAGTCAATTTCTTTTGGAAATTTTACAATATATTATAAAACACAGAGTAAGAGTCACTTGGAAATTAGAGATCCTCCATGTCTTCCCCAACCCCCCGTCGAGGGGAAAATAAAGTGGATTATCTCCGGTGTGTGAAACGATCCATGGACACACTGACCCATAGAAACTCAATAAAAGTCAAAATATAATATATTGTACTATTTTTATTTTTTCATGTCTTTGTAATTATTCTGTATTTACCTGTCGGATTACTTACTAATATTTTACTTACGAATATTTTGGGTATAGGTTTAGTTCTGTAATATTGTATTGGTCGTGGGAATCTTAAAAGGGTACAGGGAAGAATTCGTATCAGGGGAGGAAAGGAGATTGTCTTTGTGAGGACAAAAAATACTGTGAAAGAAGGAACGAAAAGAAGTACACGACGACAAGAATCAGTGAGTCAACACAGGTTCAGAAACACTGCGATATCTAACACCGGACGGACCGAGGAGACAGGTACCCTAAGAGGTCCGTTCGTATGACCTCACCCAACGATAGGGGAAGAGGTCCCCTAGAAGGGTTGGGTCCCTAGTTCGGGTACAGAGGGTGTAACGTCCACCTAGGAAATGGTAGACTCGGTGGTATCAACTAGGTATTTATTTTGTTAGGTATCAAAATAAAAAGTTCTAAAACTTAAAGTATATTTACACTCGTGTGTCACATATAAGATAGTCCTAATAGAACAAAACGTGTTGAGATATTACGTAGGTGTAACGGCGTCCATTATTTTATAAAAAATCAAGTAGACAAAAATAACCGTATATCATAAGGTAACACACTTATACGGTGTCAATTTTTTTAGGTAGGATTTTGTAGACACGAACCTCGAGGATCTTGTTAAAAAATTTCACATATGAGAGTAAATGTAATCGAATGTAAGTCTACTTTACCCTGACGATCCAACCTCCTACATACACACATACAAATATAAATTTATCTCCCAAATATAAATTTGTATCTTCCTGTGTGGAGACGTTATAACCAATTACGACTTTGATTTTACGGTCAGTAGGTTCCCTTCGGCTCTTATAAGGATGGGACTGCACGTAGGAGAAGAAACTGAGAGTGTTAGTAGGGTACTTCATCTATGTCGGTATCGATCTAACAACTACCCCTTTGACAAGAAATCTTTCCAATTCAGCGAACGGGGTTTAGTGCATCGAAGTTACACTGTCTCATACGTAAACTTAGGTCCAGGAAGACACAACGCGAATTGACGAGATGTTATTACGAGGTCTATTCCTTCTTTTTAAGTTCCTCCTTTTAGATCGGATAATTCTTACAGTCGGACCTTCGGTCGAAAGGACTTTTCCTCTGACATGTCCCCGACAGTAAGACGATCCAAAACGTAACTCACAGGTTATAAACTATGAGAGACGTAGCAGGTCATCATAAACTTTCACTTTCACTTCAACGAGTCAGCACAGGCTGAGAAATGTTCTTACGATAATCGTCTCTTGTTCGTTGTAGACCTTAAACGTTCCTTGTGACGTCAGAAAGACTCTTTAAGAGGTCCTGACCGGTAACACTACGATACAACTCCGGGATGATAAAGTCACGTCTATACGGTACGTTTACCAATTTAAAAGGAGTACAAGTGGTGTCTCGATTTACGTTTCCGAAATCAACATTAAACCTACATTAAAAAACCCCACTATATTTATGCTGAGATAAACTTCACCCAACTTAATCTTTTGAGTACTTATTTTACGAAACTGTATTAGTCTTAATATCTCGTTCCTTAACTGGATGAAACGTCCTTCTGAGGGGGTCTCAAGGAATCGATTATCATGTAATTGGGTTGTCTCTTTAGAAGGACGATTATTGTGAATCGTCTCTTCTAACCTTAGACGTCAACCAGTCCATTAGTTTTTTTTTAATAAATTTGACCCTTTAGTAAATTCTTTACTGAGTACAAAGGGAAATATAACATAAAGTTGACTTCTGTATATTATTTACATGTTTTCCAAGAACTGGAAAACTACAGTCATATTCCTGAAAAGAACCCTATGTCTAAACGATTAAAGTCACGATATGTGAGAGGATTATTTGAGGTACGGACATTTTGTATAGAAGATACTAATGGTCAAAACCAAAGAATATTCACCGTACTCCTAAATGTTTGTAAAGGTTTCATTGGTCTCTCTTAGGAAGACCCAAACACACGAAAAAGTGGACTAAAAAAAAATCTTGTGAAAGAAAAGTGTTGAACGGGCAAAACTAACAAAGGTCAACAACTTGAAGTATCTTTATTGTGGAGGGGAAAGAAAAACATAAGTACAAAGTGACTATGTACATCATAAATTACTAATATATGAATTGTTATCGTCCATATTAAGAGTATTCGTCCATACCCTTGTTTGCACACTCTAAGAACCGTTTGTGGATTGAATTGTCTTAGTTTGTCTTTAGTTCATCGGATGGATTGTCACACTCCTTCCGTCGTAGTCTATCACTCTTTCTAGTTTATGTAATGTAACCAATCGAATCCTCTAAAAAAAAAAGGACATACAGAGGATATCTCAACAAGACACCTATACTACATATCATTCCGTATATTTGTCTGATCGTATTTTTTCACTACTCATGCATCATCCTAGCGTCTTTTAGTATCGAATTAAAAAAGTAGAAAAGGGTGTGGATAGTTAAGTAAGAGTAACCTGCCAATAGTAACCAAAGGTATAAATCAAAAAGATGATCGGACACTCGGACACCCCTATTTCCCGTACGGTCTCAGTAAACGAAAGAGAGGTAATATAACGAATCGTAGATCATCCGGTGGACTTTTACACAAAATTGAAAACGTGAACCTGGTCCCATCCCTAATGAGAATCCCCCTTCTCGTCCTCTTAAGACCAGTTTCCCGGACACAGACTCCACCCCTACGGTTCTCGTTTACGATCCCTAACCGTACACTGTCCGCTCCCCCATTCATACCTCTATGGTAGTGTCCATGGTTCCGACATTACGGGTACTGAACTAGGACTACCCCAACCGCCCCGGTGTTTCACGGTTCAGTCGGACTGAAAGAGTTCATGGGAAGACCCTCGAAGAAGGAAACACAAAGTCAGATCGGACGACGGTCCATTCTAGTAAAATAGTTTCAAAATACCTCTCCAAACGGTTGGTCCGTTCTCCTAAGAATGTTTTCCTTGGTTTGTATTAAGGTTAGGATCTTTGAAGAATTCTCGTCACTGGCATAGAATGAGTAAAAATCCAGACAGAGAAATTTTTCTGTTTGACCTTTAAGGTACTCAAAGGTCTGAAAGTTATCAGTTGTCGGAGTCTCGGGGGATGCACCTGACTTGAATGACACTGCGAAGGAAGGACCCCTTTTTTATATGAAAGGTCAACAACTGTTGAGACAATTATTCTTAGTTTGGGAGAAATAATTTCGGTACAGATTTGTTATTTTACAAAGAACCTGGGATACGGTTCAATGTTTTTTTTTTCACTTTACCGGAAATACTTGACACCTCTCGTTCTGGGAAAGACACAATCGAACGAAAGTAAACTCTTTCGACAGAACTCGCTCAGTGTCTTACGTCATAGGAGAAAGAACGAAAAGAGAGACTGTGAATCAGAAAGAGAAAGGTGGACGAAAAGACAGACCGTCAATCAGAGAGAGAGGTGGACCCCCGACAAAAGACCGAAATTATTGGGTACTAAACCTTAGACGTATCATATTCCCCATTCGCCGACTATCGTTCCCGGTCCACGGAGACTAGTGATACGGACAGTGTATGTCGTGACAAAAAGACTACAGGTCCGAGTTATAGTTCCTGGTGAGGAACCCTGGTCAGTAGTCACCGTCGTCCGTCTAGTTCATTGGTTTCAAAGTAATACCAGTCTCCAATATATCGTCTTTCCCGTGTCTACCCGAGTAATCCAAGTCCAAGTGTCAAGTCGAGGCAAGAAGGATGGAGACGTCAAACCGGTCTAGTGAAGTGGAATAACTCGGACGTGGAGAAGTAGTCCTCTGTTCTTTCGCAATACAGAAAAGAAAAGGTACTTTAACAAAACTTCTACTTTACTCGATTGTACCGGTTTCGTGGACACATTACTTAACACATGGGTGGTAGGGAAGGTCAAAAGTACACAACTGCAGGATTGAGGACCGTGGAGTCTTACACTGGAAGGAACTTTTTATTCCAACAACGACTGCGTTAATTAATCGCATTATGGTAATCCCGCCCAGGATCAGGTTATACCGACGGCAGGAGTGTTTTTCCCCTTTAATCATGTATCTCTGTCTGTACGTCCCTCTTACGACACACTTCTACTACCGTCCCTACGTAGACAATCGGTTTGTCACGGTTTCTGACCGTTATTTTCGATCCGTCCTCGGACCTTGCCTCAAAGTTAATGTCAGGAGTGTCCCTTAGTCGGGACAGCTGTGGAACTAGAACCTGAAGATCGGAGGTCTTGACTTTCTGATATATAAAGACAACTTTCGACGAGTCAAACACCATGAAAAAAGGTCGTAGGGATCCTGTGATTACGTGTACAGTCAGGTAGAATCAAGGACTGGAAAGAAGGTAGACAGGGAGGAGGAGGAGGAGAACAAGTCCGCGAGTCAGCACAGGTTGAGAAACAGTGGGGTACCGGATGTCGGTAGTCCGAGGAGACAGGTACCCTAAAGGGTCCGTTCTTATGACCTCACCCAACGGTAAAAGAAGAGGTCCCCTAGAAGGACTTGGTCCCTAGTTTGGGTGTGAAGGACGAACCGACCTCCTAAGAAATAGTGGTTCGGTGGACCCTTTGGAGAAAGAGGAGGACACCGGAGGAAATTTACATAGTACATTCATACGACGTCCTGGGAAACGCCCCTGCATATTGACCCACACGACTTGTACTGTAAAGACGCGAAGGATTCTTGTGTCTCTTCTCCCCAGTAGGAAAGAGTCTATACATTACACATAAAAAATTAGGAGACCTAGCATGCACGTCAGTAGAAGTCGTGTGTGTAGGACGACGTCCTCTAAACTGTTATTCTTGTCTGAGTACTATGGTCGGACTTTTCCTTGTCTATCTTTGTGCGATGACAAAAACAGTAGAACTTTGTCATAAAAATTCCGTAGAGTCTCTCGACCCTTTTCTCTCCTTAAGAAGATCCAGAGGACAAAAAGGTGACCGTCCTTTTCTATAAATGTCCACACGTCTCCGGCGATCTCCCTAGTTCCTCTCGCCGAAAGGACTTTGGTAGGACTCACTAAACGTAACATGTCTCTCTCGTGTCTTGTAAAGTGAAACGGTAAGTATAAATAACTCGTTAAAAATTTACATTTTCCCTCAAGGAAGACGCACATATCAGTTCCCATACGGGGTCACGTAGTGACCTATAAAGGAACTATAACAGAAATAAACCATGTCGAAGTGAAGTTCTACCACGATGTACCTTTTTGGAGGTGGTCTGACCAACTATCACATGAACAGTGGTGAGAGTCGTCGAAAGAGTATTTCTTTGAGTCTGAGACCCTTGGTCGTTGTGACTAGGGGACTGAGTCTCCTCAAAAGGTCGGTGTTGCGTTTTGTCAAAGAGAAAAGAGGACTCGGTATAACTTGGGAAACGGAACTAGACTCTTGGATCCTAAAATCGAGGAAGTTCACAAGTCCATCGTCACTCCCTCGGTCCCGAGGACGTCTCGCTCGGCGGACGTCCGACGTTTCAAGGTCGTCTCTCTCCCAAAAACTTCATAGTTTTCGAGGGGTGGACACCCACTAAAGGTACGTCTCTGACTCTCGTTCTCATCGATTGGGTACTGGAGAGGTTTTGAGTGTAGATAAGGTCGGGAAACTCCTTGTCTTGGTAGGGAAAACAAAAGGGTCTGTAACGTCCTTATATTTCTTCTACTTCACACATATCTAATCCCTCTCTTTTCTCTGTTACCCCGGTAGAGTCTCCCGTGACGTCGACCTGAGTCTCTACACGCAAGGTTAAGACGTGAACGGTTCAATGGTCCACCCCTTCGCGAAGTTTAGGGGACATCGACGATCGTAGTGTCATAGAAATAAACATTGTAGTTAAGTATTATTCATGGACCGTCCAGACAACGGTCCTAAAACACAACGTCACATATACTTACGTGGAATGTGAAAAAACACATAGACAGTTGGACAAAACAGAGGGGGTAGATAGACAGTGTAAATAACTTACTAATGAAATACAGTCCGTGAAACGATTCATACAGTATAAATAGTCAATGTGTGAATTTCCTCCGTCCCACAACAATTATCAATTTTTAGTGTGAATTTCACTTCAGCGAGTCAGCACAGGCGGAGAAACACTGGGGCACCTGACATCGGGTGGTCCGAGAAGACAAGTACCCTAAGAGGTTCGTTCTTATGACCTCACCCAACGGTAAAGGAAGAGGTCCCCTAGAAGGGTTGGGTCCCTAGTTTGGGTCCACAGGGCGTAACGTCCGTCCGTGAAATTGGAGACTCGGTGGTCCGTGATGAATTCAAGTTTACTTAAGGTCGACGGACACACTGGAACCGGTTCGGGAAAAATAGAGACATCCGGAACCAAACCCGAAGGGTCCACCGCGATCACCATTTCTTGGACGGACTGTTACGTCCTCTGAATTCTCTGTGTCCACACTAGGGACCCAGTCTTTCTAGGGGACCTCCTCCCGTACCGTTGGGGGAGGTTATAAGAACGGACCTCTTACGGTATCTGTCTCCTAGGACCGTCCCATGTTAGGTATCCCAACGTTTCTCAGTCTATGCTGACTTCGTTAAATCGTACGTGTGTACGTTCGGAACCAAAGGAGTCAGACACATTACCTCTCTTATTGTCACACATGTAATTCCCTAAAAACACTCTTTAGTCACTCTACCTCAAACGTTTTATATACGTGTTTCGGACCGTGTGTCATTCACGAGTCAAGTCAAGTCAGCGAGTCAGCACAGGTTGAGAAACACTGGGGTACGTGACGTCGTGTGGTCCGGAAGGACAGGTAGTGGTTGACGACCTCAGATGGGTTTGGTACAGGTAACTCAGCCACTACGGTAGGTTGGTAGAGTAGGAGACAGTAGGGGAAGAGGAGGACGGGAGTTAGAAAGAGTCGTAGTCCCAGAAAAGTTTACTTAGTCGAGAAGCGTAGTCCACCGGTTTCATTTATAATCATTTTTGTTTTTCTTGAGCAACTTCTCACTCAAAGAGGTATTGACGACTTCCCTATGTGTATGGATATTCCAACAGTCCATGGAGACAGACACAGATCTAAAATCGACACAATCTTTTACATAAAACATTTAGTGAACTCAAGAAATAATTGTACGTACGTACGGGTAAAGTCAAATAGACATAAAGAAAACAAACATTCTTTGAAAAGTCATACTTGATTTCTCTTTCCCTGTAAATCCTTATAGACTCTTACCTTAAGTATCTAACTCCCTCTCTCTAGTTCCCTTTTTTTACATAAAACCTTCTTTGAGTTAAGTAGTGTATTCTCTTTTGATCCTCCGTTCTGAGATTTCTAAAACCTGACCACCTGTCTCCACCGTCGTCCTTCCACTGACCGTCCACCCCATTCTGTCTGGAGAACGAACACGGCCTTTTGTACGTCCTTTTAGGTACCGATACGTTTGTACCTCTTACATAAACCCCTGGACCGAAGGTCACCCGAAACGAACTGACTTCGTTTCTAGAATACAACCCCTTTTACCCTCACTCCTTTTTCTTTACTTAAAAAAAAGGATTAACTTTTCCGACACCAGAAGTGTTCCCGTCCCTTAAATAGGTATTCCAAGAGGAGATCGAGGGGTTATAAATCGTTCATCCGCATGTCATTTATAAATTACTTTATGACTTAGTGACTGACTCTTTAAACGAAGTAAACCAAACCTCCCTTCACCTTGGTAATTTCTGAACACCATTACCTTAACGTAAATATTCTCATGTGACAGACTTCTCGTAGAATATCAAGAGATAGTTTACCCGAACTCATCCCTCTTTATAATTGTCTATTTGGTCATATGGTACCTTAATAGATCCCTTCTGACTCCTGGACTTATTTACACCACTGTCACCCCTATAAAACCTTTATAATAAATCTCAAGAATATTACACACACTTTCGATACCATTCCATTTGCCCTTTATTTTCCGAAAGGTTCCAAAGATGGACTTATTTCCCACCCGACGAACACTGTCAATAGACTGTGCAATGGACATAATGTGACCCGTAACAGGATCTGTGACTCCTGAGTCGTTACTCACTTTTAGTGTTCACCATGTAGCGTAGACGCTCGGTAACGGGTCACGCGCGCCACGAAAACGACTACAACGGCATTTACTTGTCAATCCAACACCACTGACGTGAATTTGAGTCGGACCACTCCGAAGCACCGTCCACCCCTCAACCGTTACCATAACCCGTAACTCTACCTTCTCGACCAAACTCATTTCCTCTTTAATCAGTAGACTCAACACATGTATAATTTAAAACGAGTAACATTATTTGAGTCTACCGCCGTAAATCTTCCGTCAGTTTTTTCACTCGTACCTCGAGTCCTCTCCGTAATTTTGATTTATATAATTGATCCTACAGTAGATCCTCTCCACTCTAACAGTTTACGTTTTACTTCTGGTGCCTGTCTTACAATCCCTTTTGGAGTCCATTTCTAGACCGTTCTTTTCTATGTCGTCAGTCCTTTCCTCCTCTTGGTTCTACAATCAGTGTCTTCGTATTTTCCCCACTATGGAAATCCTTTCACCTCTGTCACTCTACAGGTCAACACACGTCCCCAGTTCTTCTCACTCGCACCGCTCTCCTGACAACTTTATTATTAAGGAACTACACAAATGGAAGTACTCTTGTGTAGCATACAGTAGTTGAGGTATCACCAGACAAAGACACAGTAAAAATCACTTAGACCTTGGTCTATACAGACAAACGTCTAGACCAACGGAAATGCTACGAAATGAAGAGTAAACTCAGGATCGGATTTTACTCTTCATTTTCTGACTTAAAGGTGGAATTAAGGGGAATAAAGTGGGTCTGAATCTGTGAAAGAGGTATTACGCCTGGTACACTATTATTACAACGAATCGCTTCTATGGGACTTGTGGGTGTCTTTTCTCCACCAGAAGTCCAGGGAGGTTTTAGACTCGTGTCCATTACCTAGTATGACCTTTCTCACTTGAAACCTCAGTTTAACCGTGGTAACTTACGTCGACGGACAGAAAGAATCGGTTGAGTACAGGGGAGACTACGGATCATATAAAAGACATGTACTCGTAGTAAATGGTACACGGATCATAGTCCTCCCCGAGTCCTCCCTACGGGTTATTACACCTCGTCAATAATGACACGTCTCAATGATTTCCGAGGGAACACCGAAAAGAGTAGAACGAAAACGGAAATTGGTTCCGTCTCTGACCTGGAGATAGGGGATGAACTACATTTGACACGTAGTAAACTCTAGACCGAAGAAGTCAGAGTGGAGCAGAACTTTTAGAAGAGGTTCCTGGAACGAAGTTTCAGGACACAGAAAAGAGGTTTGGGGATCCTGTGACGAGTCATATTATATGTACGATCAATAAGGACCCGACTGGACCCGGCACTACAAAAAACAAGAATTGAACAAAAAGATGGAACTAAAGAACAAAGTCTCACATACAAATCAAGGAACTGAACTGACATTTAAGGGATTCCCATCTTTCTCCGGAATTTTAAATAACGTGGATATTAAACATCGATAAAACAAAGAAGAAACAGAAAGGTAAGAAACCTTCTATACTGGATCGTCCCCTTTTATATAATAAATCTTATTTTTTACGGACCTGACCTTTATTAATCGTCGATTTACATCTAATACACTGTACCTTCTTTAATAGGAGGGTGACCCTTGTGTTGAAAGAAGGAGACATTTTAACTTTTTTCTTATTATGGAGGGAGAATTACAGTGACTACCGGATTTGTGACGTATTAACCAGGAGTCAATACTACAAAAGTGGTGAAGGGATCTAGAATGATTCCACACGTTATGACTTATATAGATAAAAGAGACCTGAGGAATTTTCTAAACGGACACGTAGGGTATCAGGGGGTGACTTTACAGTGGAGAAGTCATGTCGGTCCGACACAGAGTAGGTAGTCTTACACTCTAAGAAGGGACCGGGAGGCAAAAGTGTAGCAACCGTGCAAGTAAACTACTTTGTGGTGGAAACTACTTTGACATGAAGAAGGTAATCTGACACTAAAAGAATTTCCCTCATTAAGGTAAATGAGTGAAAGAGTCCTTCTTTTGAATCCGTCTCGTCTTTATATATGTCTATACCTTTGTTATATCGACCTCACTTAGGACACTTAGTTTAGAGGAATAACCGATACACTTGAGACCCGTCCAAAGAACTAAAGTTTTCAGAAGTAGACGTGTATCCTTCCAGTATCGTGGGTAATCCCGACAACATACTCTGTCTACTTTTCATTACATATATTTTTACAAGTAGTGACATAGACCTCGTGTCATCCACAAATTATGTACCGTCGAGATCGGGGCCCGTAGCATAGTCAATGTACTTCCTACGAGTGTTTTACAACCGAATTAATTTGACTTCCCTAAATTATCAATAAACAAAAGGTAACTAGGCAATATAGGATGATAACGACTAATAGTTGTAAACAGTGTAAAAGAGGGACCGTGAAATGATGTCACCAAATTCTTCGTAATCCTAACACGAACGTTAGGATACAACTCGAGAAACCTTTCCTCCACGAAACAACTTTAGTGGTTCCGGCACATCCGTACGTTCGAAA
Source organism: Capra ibex (assembly GCA_006410555.1). Classification (NCBI taxonomy): domain Eukaryota; kingdom Metazoa; phylum Chordata; class Mammalia; order Artiodactyla; family Bovidae; genus Capra; species Capra ibex. Next base: position 2,706,197 of record SJYO01031364.1, on the reverse strand, counting down.
ACAATAGGCTAGTTTATCTGAACAGATAAAAAGGAGCAATCGTCTTTCCTCTGGTTTTCTTCAACGAATCTTCTATTAACCGAGAATATGTATTTTAATTGACTTTCGATTAGAGGTTCCTCTATTTGATGTTTTAATTTGTTAAACATCGGACTCTAGAACCACTACTGTCACCCCTTTCTAGTAGTTTTGACTTTAAGAAAGAGAAAAGTACCGAAATAATCGTCCATACTTCGATCCATCTTTCTGAGTTTCTATTTCGTCTAAGGGACCCCGTCACGGGACTCATGGTGGTAGATGTAGGGAAGGTAAGTTGTTCGTAAATGACTGACAAATGACTCGTGTGTCTCCACCCGGTCCCCGGTCTACATGTCTTTAATCATAGGTAATAGTTACTTTCGAAACATCAACGTTCATTACTTTCAACTGAACTTATATTGTTTCCCTGTGTAATAATCATGACTCTCAACAGAGTGTCTGAATTCCTTCCCGCACACACTTGACTCGGAGACCTTCTACTTAGTCCCCAACCCTTAGTCATTCCTATAAGGCCCCGAAGGGTCCACCGAGTCACTATTTCTTAGGTCGACGGTTACGTCCTTTGTGTCCACTGTATTCAAGTTAGGGACCCAAACCTTCTAGGGGACCTCTTCCTTTACCGTTGTGTGAGGTCTTAGGAACGAACCTTTAGGGTACCTGTCTCCTCGGATCACCCGACGTTCTCAGTCTGTGCTGACTCACTCACTCGTCCTGGTGTTCGTTCCTATGAGATGAAAGACTAGGAAGAAAGAGGAAAAGTAAAAAAATGTCACAAAAAAGAGACACCAGTGGAGAACGTCTCGTTGAAAAGGGAACCGAAAAATATTCTAACGGAAAGACAATGGGTTCGGTTACCGTCTTTTTCAACCGATGGGTCTTAAGACATTGGATCGGTGTTCCTTTCTAACTGAGGAGAGACGAAACCAAGAGTTAAAGGTTCGGACCCCGAGACTAGTGGTGCCGAACCTGGTCCACAATCGTAGACCAGACCAGTCGTCCCCGGTCTCCCAGTCCAGTATAACATATTTGTTCCAGTGACATTACTATGACGACACACCCTGCCCCGTCAGTCGACCCCCAAGTCAGTGATTCTAACCTATCTATAGAAATTTCAACAGATCAGCACGACTTACCCCGGTTCAGGGTTAAGAGTGTCTCAGTCACTCTATCCCCCTTTTTTTCACAAAAATCTACTACTATACTACCAAAAAGGAGACCCCGATGTAAATTTGACTTCCCTTTTCTGGAGTATGAATTGCCTCGTGGAGAGACGGTCTTCCTGAGGAGAGGGTGTAGGACCAAAGTATGAGCATGTAGGTTCATCCAGAACAGATAAGGAATGCTATTTATTCTTTGAAGGGCTCTGAACCACCCCGGACCCCGGGAGTACTGTCTTGGTCGTAAACCCCCAACGTAGACAGACGAAGACTTAAGGTGTGTGTCAGGTGTCTCGACCTTAGACTTTCCAGAATTTCCCTTGGACTTCAGTGGGCCTAGGGAACCGAGACAGAGGTAGTGACTAATCTTACCGAAATAGAGTCCTTCCCTCGAACGGAAGGTGAACCGAGGGATTCGGCATTAGTTCTTAGTATGAAGGAAAAGGACAGAGAGGGTGTCTGTTAGACACTTACTCAGGATAGACGGAAGGACGTCACAGACAAAACTAAGTCGGCTTAAAAGAGACACAATTAGGTACTAGGACTAGAGAAGGGAGTGGACCTAGTGATGGAAGTGGGGGAAAATGGTTTCTCGTCAACCTCTTTACCAATATTTACGGTAGTACATGGACGTATTACGGAAGGGGGGAGTTGCGGTACCGAAAATCTACCCGAATCTTTGTTTAGGTGTGGGGAATGGACTGGAGGAGTTCTCTGTGTGCGTCCTTAGGACGGAGGGAGAAGGGACGTCGAGGGCGGGGAGGAAGAACCTAGCCGAAGGTAGTGTGATCACAGAAAGACAAAACATTTGTCCGGTTCGTGTAAGGGAGGACCGTGCTGACGGGAAAAGAACTACAGGTGTAGAGCGAAGTTTACAGTAAAGAGGGCTTTACAGAAGGACCCGGTCGGACAGCTTTAATTAACAAGGGGTGGGACGGGGTCAGTCAGAAGTAGAGTAGTTTGACAAAATAGGAGAAGTATTGTGAATAGTGAGAGACCTTACTAGAGCAAGTAATAAATAAACATCCGAATAAGTGAAAGAAAGGAGAAGTCCAGACTTCGAGATCCTCTCGTCCCCGAAAGAGAGAGAACAGGTACTGACAACGGACTCTGGACCCGGTCACAACACACCACCCGTAAGTTGTGTACAAAGACCACACTTCCCTACTTATAATCCGACAGACACAATCTTTAGGTCCCCACAGTCCCGACCCGGACACGGGAACGTAAGTAATGACCGTTACAGCCCCCCGTGAATCAGTGACAGATAAGATCGTGTAAGGTGAATTCGGGAGGTAGTGACACTAAATAGAGACTCAAATTAGTTTACATTAAATATAGCGTCGGAGGAGTCATTTATTAACTAAACGGGAGAGACAACAGAAGTAGTCTTTATGAAGAAACATGAGATTTCTTTAGTAAATTAGTCAGCTATCGTATGTGTCGGGAGAACAAATCTTCCGTCTACCTTCTATTTCGTACTCAGAGCGAGGGTGGTCTTAGAAAATCCTGGTTTTATTAGAGGAATTTTTTATCAGACACCCGTTCAACCGTCGTCTCTCTGAGTTAATTTGGGAGAAAAAAAAAAAAAAAAAGGAGGATTACCTCTACTGGGACACTTTCAACACTGATGACGTCTTCTTTCAAGAACCGGTTAACATCCGAATATACTTTTATCTTTGGGAACAAGTAAACACTGAATTAATTGGTCACAGACCCAGATTTTTGTCCGAAAGTTTACAACCCACAAACACGTACCCCCCACTGTTGAATTTTGACCCTTAAATCGACAAGACACGACACGATACTGGAGTCGAATGACTGATTTCGACCGAGATGACGAAGAACGAGACTAGAGTCAGTGGACCGAAGGGTACCCGTCGTACCAGTCTCGAATGTTCCCTAAGCACACACTAGGTTTAGTCTGAAGGAAGGAAGTGGGAGTAACAAAGAAGGGGACTTTTTGAGACCCTCTCCATTTAAAACGTAAACAAAAGTGTAAACGTGAACAGACAAACTCGGGTGTGAAGAGACCTCGTCTACCCATCCCCCTTTATTACTTTGTAGTAGCAACTATGTACATCTTTCTAAGGTACTTCGACAAGAGTGTCCCTTTTAGGTAGTAGGAGGACAGAAGTCGTCTTTAAGAGTTATAACATAGAGAAACGTGACCAAATTAACCTTTCTAGAATTGACAGGTTACTATCCCTCAACCAATCTATTTAATGTGGTGCAGATATCTTACCTCTATAATCCGTCGGTGATTCTTAGTACAATGTTTTTTATAGTTATACCTTCTTTTCTACATGACGGGACGGTTTACTTTCTTTGTTTGACGTCTACATGTCATACTTTTGTAGAAACTCTTTACATGTAAACACACACATGTGAATCCTTTAAAATCATCCCGTATAGGAGTTTACGTTGGTATCTATAGGGACCTTCCTTAAGACCTATTGAACGGGAGAAAAAGGAGAGAACGTAAAAGGTCTAAAATTCTAAAACTCGTACAAACAAAACTTTAACTTTTCCTTTTTTCAAAAAAAAAAATTTCTTACCTTTATCTTTTTCACAATTTTATATAGACAGTAAAAAGTAACCTTTTGTTCTATTGAAAGTGAACAGTAGTCGAGGGTCCCCATCCACGGATGAGGTCATGAGAACGGACCTTTTAGGGTACCTACCTCTTCGGACCACCCGACGTTAGGTACCCCAACGCTTCTCAGTCTGTGTTGACTCACTGAAGTGAAAGTGAAAAGTGAAAGTACGTAACCTCTTCCGTTACCGTTGGGTGAGGTCACAAGAACGGATCTCTTAGGGTCCCTGTCCCCTCGAACCACCCGACGGCAGATACCCCAGAGTGTCTCAGCCTGTGATGACTTCACTGAATCGTCGTCATCGTCGTCGTCATAGACGATAGTACATGTAAACGGTTTCCCTCTGTTCAACACTGGAAATCTTTTCGTTTGGGGCCACCTGGAGGGTCAAGACCACCACCGTCCCTACGGGAACCTACCCCCTGGTGGGTCGACTGGGGATGTCTGAGTCGACGGGTTTTGTCGAAACGGTCCCCGGAAACTCAACGTAAACCACTCACAATCGGGACCTAAACGGGAAAACTAATCCGAATCGGAGTACCTCATAGTCTGGACCAATGTAATAACCCTGTAAGTCGCGACGAGGGGGTTGGGGGTGGGGTTCGGGAGAGGGACAATGAGAACCCAATAATGTCTGTGAACGACCGAACGTAGAGGTACAGTTCTTGAGGAGACATAGTAGATAGTCTTACGAAAGAGAGTTTACGTGACGAAAACATGACAGAAGGTAGTTCAAGGGTCCTTTGGTCACCACCTCTACCTCTAAACGAATCCTTCGAATAACCCCTTCATGGAAGCCTCAGTCACGACTACTCCTCACACGCACCGTCCCGACCCGTCTCCCTCCTCAACTGGGACTACGTCGACGTGGTTTCCGGAGTCGACTAGGGGTGGTAAGGGGTCCCTCGAGAACTCGACGGAAGTCACCGTAGGGGTCACCTCCCAACCCGACACCCGGAAGTATAAGTTGGGGTAGATTAGTCGGTCAATAACTAACCTACGTTCGAAATCACCCCGCTGCCTCACTCTACTCCCCTTGGACCGGAACCCACTCCCTGAGAAACCACCACCTGTCAAGAGACTCTCGTCGAATGGGTTCTCGGAAGGACCCAGTCGTACAGTGGACCCCCTCCTCAGAAGTCTGGTCTTTGACCCAGAGTGGTGTACGTCTGACGTCAAGTGTCCTTTCTTTCACTTTTATAATAGTTATATACTACACTCGGTCCTTCACATGCCGAGACAATCGACGAAGTGGGAATGTTACCGTATGTCAAGAAGGTCATTAGGACGTCCTCCTTGTAACAATTGACAGAAGACACCTCTCTACTTTACTGAACGACGTCCGGTCCTCGGAAGCTTACTGTTCAGGGGCGACTTGAGACAAGAAAGGGAAAGTAGTAGGACGGGGAGGGGTGGGAATCCACGTAGTAGGACTGGACGGAAGTAGGGACGTCGGGACGTTGGTATTGTCCTGGGAAAGAAAACGTTTTTTGTCTTAGTTTTTACTTGAGGTACCGATACCTAAATCTGGACGGGAAGGGAACGAAAAACAAAGAAAGAACGAAAATACCCCAAAAACAACAACAAAACATCAAAAAATAACCACATTGTAACCAAACATTGTTATATATTGAAAAAGTACACGAGCTGGAATATCAAGGTAAAGATATAGGAGACGTTGTACAAGTGGTGATTCTGAAAGGTAGGTAGTGGTACATCAACTAAGGTAAATGGGTAAAATGGGAGGGAGATCGGAGAAGGAGAGATCGTTGGTGATGAGACAAGAGACATAGATGGACAAACGGAATTTTGAAACTGAAGTTGAGGTAACTAAAAGGTAGTGAGGACCGAGGTGGAAAAGGCTCGAGACACCAGAATCCGGTTTGAAATGGAGGACCTCGGAGATAAAAGAGCAGACATTCTTCCCTGATTCTTACGTACGGTGCGATCCAACAACACTCCTTATTTTCTTGTCACTTCCCCTCGTATGTGTAACAAATTTCGTGTAAGATACGGAACGTGACACCGTAGTCGTACTCTATTTTATAACGTGTGGACCACGGAAGGGAATGTGTGCCACCGTCGTGTGTGACCAAAATGGGAGAGACGGGGTACCGGTGACTCTTCTTCTGTGTGTGGGTCGATGGGTTTCTGGACTCTTCTTTACCACAAACGGCAGGAGTCCGAGAACCATTCGTTCACTCTTGTCTCTTTCGAAGTCTAATCTCCGGTCCTACCAATTAGGAACATTCTCCGAGTTCAATCGTCCTAGATGGTTCGACCATGTGGAAGTACCTCCTGAAGTCCTGAGTCGTTACCTCCTAATATTTATAGAAATATTAGAATTCAGTCTTCTAGAGATAAAAGAAAAAGGTAGAGTGACAAGGAAGAATGTACCTCTATACTAACTGTACGGACTGAAGACTAACTTTTTGTAACGACCCAAACGTCACGGCGATTGGACTAATTATTATCGTGGACTTTGAAACCCGTAGCATTACTCTTGAATTTGAACTGAAAGGTTTCAATATTTTCCGATACAGACACACAAACCCTCTCTTATAACTTTTGAGACCTAATCACTCTCGCTCAAGGGAATGACTCACATAGAAATAAGTCGTTCATAAACAACTCATGGGTGAGCTACGGGCCTGACACGGTCTACGAACCCTACGTGTCCTACCAGTGCGTTCGGAACACCTTCGTCGACGGTCAGGTCACTCCCCTAAGGACCCGGGTCTAAGAAGGACGGTGTTGTAAAGAGGCCGTGGTCCTCAGCGGCGTTCCTCATGCTAAGTGTGGGGTGTGACTGAATCGTACTACCAGAGACGTCAACAGGAAGTGTCTTTGAACTTTTGCCCCAAACTTTCTCGCGACCGTCCTTTAACAACCAAATTCCTAGACAGCCTCACCGTACTGCACGGGTTACTAACAAAAGTCGACAATAACTCGAATAATTACTACAGTATGTTACAAACATTATCTAAACAATTTACTTGTGGACCGTCTTTCTTTTGTTCGTGATCATCTGGAGACAGTCCTTTTACTTTCTTCCCGGTTAATAGGGTCGTATTCTTAACCGAGTGCATACAAAGTGATTTCCTGAACGGAACAAGGACACACCAAGGATTAGACTGAGACGGATCCTCAGTTCGAAACTTTTACGTCTACCGGTCGGGGAGTGTAATCTTAGACATCTTTAGAATCACGAGGTAAGAGGTCTACGGGAAATATACCTCTCGTATAAAGGTTTTTATGGTCTCTCCTCGTAAAAATTTCTTTTACGGACATCCTCAATATCCAACTTATGAATAAAATCAAGAATCAAATGGAAAATCGTTACTACTGTCGTTGGTACAAGTATTTTCACGGAAAATTGTCGGGGAATTCACACAACAAGGGGAATAAGACGAGTGACGGGGTGAACAATTAATGTCTTTTTAGTCGTAAGAGGGGATGTGTCAGTCGTATGTATTAAAAAACAGGTGACGTTTAGTTATGGACCTATTGACGTTCTATCTTAAGATTTATTTTATTCAACAGAGACGAGGACCCGGGACTCTAAGAGGGGTGTTAGACAAGAATTTAACCTGTTGGATTGTTTGTTATCTCGAAAGAGTCGTTACCTGTCTTACTACAACCATCCGACCCCCACCCCTTGAGAAACTTTAAAAGAATAGTAGTTCTACTTACCTGATCATTAAGTCTCTCTATACATCTTCTTCCCTCCTCAAGAGACAAACCTATGACACAATTATTAAGCATTCCAGTAGAGGGACATCGGAAGTCCTTCCTTGAAGGACAAGGATTAACGTTGAAATAAGGGTCCTTTGGTTTTTTTTTTTTTTTTAGGGTTTGTCGACCCTGGTATTGAAGATTTCACCACACTGAAACGATACCAATCGAAACCCGGTGACCACGAATTACACTTTGTATAATAAACCCCTCCTCCTTCCGTCATTTATAAATAACTGTCTGATGGTACACGGACCCTCACACGATTCTCGTGTTACACATAATAGAGTGGTTTAGGAAGGTTTACAAGATTAACAACAAAGTAATGATTCTGTGCAGGTCGAGAAAACGTCGGGAAACCCGATATTGGACGGTCCTAGAAGACAGGTACCTTAACTTAAGAGGACCGTTCTTATGACCTCACACAACGGTAAAGGAAGAGGTCTCCTAGAAGGACTGGGCCCCTAGTTTGGGAGCAGAGGACGTAACCGTCCGTCTAAAAACTGGTGACTCGGTGGTTCCTTCGTTGATGGTATCAAGTCAATTCAAGTCATCGAGTCAGTACAGGTTGAGGAACGTTGGGGTACCTGACGTCGTGTGGTCCGGAGGTAGTCGATGAGGGTCTCAAATGAGTCTGAGTACAAGTAGCTCAGCCACTACGGTAGGTTGGTAGAGTATGAGACAACAGGGGAAGAGGAGGGTGGAAGTTAGGAAACGGTCGGAGTCCCAAAAAAGTTTACTCAGTCAAGAGACGTAGTACACCGGTTTCATAACCTCAAAGTCGAAGTCGTAGTCAGGAAGGTTACTCATAAGTCCTGACTAAAGGAAATCCTACCTGACCAACCCAGAGGAACGTCAGGTTCCCTGAGAGTTCTCAGAAGAGGTTGTGGTGTCAAGTTTTCGTAGTTAAGAAACCGGGAGTCGAAAGAAATATCAAAGGTTGAAAGTGTAGGTGTGAACTGATGACCTTTTTGGTATCGGAACTGATCTGTTTTGAAGTAACCGTTTCATTACAGAGACGAAAAATTATACGACAGATCCAACCAGTATTGAAAAGAAGGTTCCTCGTTCGTAGAAAATGAAAGTACCAACGTCAGTGGTAGACGTCACTAAAACCTCGAGTTTTTTTATTTCAGACTGTGACAAAAGTGACTAAGGGTTAGATAAAGGGTACTTTACTACCCTGGTCTACAGTACTAGAACCAAAAGACTTACAACTCGAAATTCGGTTGAACAACTGAGAGGAGAAAGTGAAAACAGTTCTCCGAGAACTCAAGAAGTGAAAGATGGTGTCCCCACCACAGTAGACGTATAGACTCCATTGACTAAAAAAGAGGTTCTTTAGAACTAAGGTCGAACACGAAGTAGGTCGGGTCGTAAAGAGTACTACATGAGACGTATCTTAAATTTATTCGTCCCACTGTTATATGTCGGAACTGCATGAGGAAAAGGATAAACCTTGGTCAGACAACCATATACAGGTCAAGATTGACAACGAAAGACTGGACGTATGTCTAAAGAGTTCTCCGTCCAGTCCACCAGACCATAAGGGTAGAGAAAGTCTTAAAAGGGGTCAAATAACACTAGGTGTGTCAGTTTCCGAAACCGTATCAGTTATTTCGTCTTCATCTACAAAAAGACCTTGAGAGAACGAAAAAGTTACTAGGTCGACTACAACTGTTAAACTTGAAACCAAGGAGACGGACAAGATTAGGTCGAACTTGTAGACTACAAGTACCAAGTGTATAACGACTTCGGACCGAACCTCTTAAAACTCGTAATGAAACGATCGTACACTCTACTCACGTTAACACGCCACCAAACTTGTAAGAAACCGTAACGGAAAGAAACCCTAACCTTACTTTTGACTGGAAAAGGTCAGGACACCGGTGACGACTCAAAAGGTTTACACGACCGTATAACTCACGTCGTGAAAGTGTCGTAGTAGAAAATCCAAAACTTTATCGAGTTGACCTTAAGGTAGTGGAGGTGATCGAAACAAGTATCACTACGAAGGATTCCGGGTGAACTCAAGCGTAAGGTCCTACAGACTAAGATCCACTTACTAGTATGGTAACACCAATAGAACCAGTACTTCCAGAAAAAACATATCAAAAAGACACAAGAACAGTGGAGAAGAATTATAGAAGACGAAGACAATCCAGATATGGTAAAGACAGGAAACAGTTCGGGTAGAAACGTACTTTACAAGGGAACCGTAGAGATTAAAAGAACTTCTCTAGAGATCAGAAAGGGTAAGACAACAAAAGGAGATAAAGAAACGTGACTAGTGACTCCTTCCGAAAGAATAGAGAGGAACGATAAGAAACCTTGAAACGTAAGTTTACCCATATAGAAAGGAAAAGAGGAAACGAAAAACGAAGAGAAGAAAAGTGTCAGTAAACATTCCGGAGGAGTCTGTTCGTAAAACGGAAAAACGTAAAGAAAGGGAACCCCTACCAGAACTAGGGACTGAGGACATGTCACAGTACTTGGAGACAGGTATCAAGAAATCCGTGAGACAGATAGTATAGATTAGGGAACTTAGATAAAGAGTGAAGAACACATATTAGCATTCCTTAAACTAAATCCAGTATACACTTACCAGATCACCAAAAGGGATGAAAGAAGGTAAATTCAGACTTAAACCGTTATTCCTCGTAGGATCTCTCCCGATGTTTATTGATATCGCAAGATATCTACCTCTGATTGTGAGTTTTCAACTTACTGATGGGGCCTTAGGGTGTATGTGTCCATCCGTGTCTCGATGACGTCACGGAAGACTGGGACCTCAATCCGTTGGTACGGGGAGTGATCGTCGCACCGGAACATAAGTTATGGCAACTGGAGTTAAGGGAAGACTGAAGGTAAGGGAGCAAAGAGTCACCCTACGTTAGACGGAGGTTCCACCAAGAGTTAAAAGTTAATTTATCAAATACTAATACCTTGTCTGTGTGGACGAAAGTTTACAGTAGGTCGAAAAGGGAAAAGGAAGGAGTAAGGTCGGAGAACAATGTCTTACTTACAAACAGAGAGGAGGGGGCTGTGGGAGGTTTTCAAATACATAACTTCGGAATTGGAGACTACTCTACTGTAACTTTCACCCCGGAAAACCTCTATTAATCCAACACTAATCCAGTACTCCCACCCCGGGGTAACCACCCTAAGTACGGGAATCTTCTTCTTCTGTTTTAGTCTCGAGAGAGTGAACGAGAAAGAGAGGTGACACACTTCTATGTCGTTCTCCCATCGGTAGACGGTCGGTTTTTCTTCCTGGAAGGACTCCCAGTTCATACGGTTGTGGAACGACAATCTGAAGTGTCTGTAGTCTTGTCCCTCTTTAACTACGGACGGTAAATTCAGTGGGACATACACCATAAAACAATATCGTCGGACTCGATTCTGTGGAGGAATCCACAAATTCATAGATTTTTTCTCTTAACTTACAAGTCGAATTGTATTCTTTATACAACCACAACTGGAGACGATCTGTCTCTTTATGCCATTGACAGTTTTCAATCTTCTTAAGTGTCGGTCTGACGGGCGTCACCTTTTTTTGTTAGGACCGAGAACGAACCGAAAGACACCGGTACTAGTAATATTAGATCCTACGCACCCCCTCCATTTCTCTCTTATTAGCACCCACACTTTAGAGCAAATAAACCGGTAATCGACAGGACTCACTTGTCGGACCTCACCCTCTGGCTAATACCGAGGTCACTTAAGACACCCGAGAGACGGAGTCACAGTATCCTTTACGATTAACGGACGAAGAAACATTAGATCCGAAGACCGGTTCCCCGAACAAAAATAACTACAAAGATGTTCCAGTGAGGGTCACACCCTGAAGGTTCGACCCTCACGGAAGACGAGGTTGTGCCCCTGCACCAGAAGAAGGACTGTCGTAGGAACTCCGGACGAGTTTTGTCCATCGAAGGACCCACAGGGGTCGTGACGGAGGTAGATTTAAGTCTCCCAGTAAAGGGCCAATACTCCACTCGTCCAACACTACTCTGACTCCTTACGAGAAGGGGATTACCGTACTTCGCTTCCGTTGTCACTTGAATTGACATCCACACTGTCAACGAAGGAGGGTAATCCCTAAAATAAGGAACTTCTGAATCACTGGGTGCGAGTACGTCACCTAACCTCTATTTCAGACAAACCTTCCCCAAATATCACTGGGACAGGTGAAGGGGTCTCACTAGGTCTGAGACCCTCAGTCACCGGAGAAAACTTAGTTATTTATTGACATAAGCACATAAGTCAATAAGTCATCTCGACCCTTGACACCCAGGTAAGAGACAGACCGTGGTACGATACAAGTCTCTTGCGTGGGGTAGGTGTCCCTAGCTTTCACGTCTCTTTCTTTGTCCGAACTTCTGTTTCAGCGACTCCACGGTGTCACGACACAGTCTACGACACTCCCTTAACTCACTTTTACCCAGACAAACAATCCTTTTCCGGTCAGAGGTCCCTATGGAACAGATTGTTTAGATTGTGTCAGGACCCGAAAGACCTGGAAGGTCTCCCTACTCTTCCTCCTTAAATTTGTCTACTAATGTTTACTCTAATTAAACAACGTTCTTCCGTCCCCCGAATAGTCCTCTCATGACACCAGTGCAGAGTCTCCCCTGGAGGGTCTATCTGACGACCCTATCTCTTAGGACCCGGACACCGTAACACGACTCTGAAGTCCACAGTTTCCCTTCACCCCTCCCCGATCCCCCTACTCCGTCCTACTCCTACCCCCACACCACCGAAGTTCCAGGTTTCTTGTCGTCCACGTTTTGACGTCTCGGGTCGTATGTAAACGAGTCTTATACCGAAAAAACTCTCTGTCCCACTTCCGGTAACACCACTCTTACACTCTTCATCTCCCCTCCCACCAGGTTTTTACTCCGGTACGTAAGTTGTTCCTGGTCTAAACAATCCCGAAACATTCTATACAATTCCTGTAATTAAAATTAATGTGACTTATATATGGATAGAATTTCAACATACGAGTTTTTATAAAATGTCTATCTCTACACTAAAATTTTTGATTTTTTTAAGGGTCTCTGGGACGAAGACACCTAAATCCGTCTGGACTCAAATTTAGAAGCGACATCTTGAATGAACGACGAAGACGACGACGATTCAGTGAAGTCAGCACAGGCTGAGACATGCTGGGCTATCTACCGTCGGGTGGTCCGAGGTGGCAGGGACCCTAAGAGGTCCGTTCTTGTGACTTCACCCAACGGTAAAGGAAGAGGTTACGTATTTTGAATGGATCTACTCAGTTAAATTCGATGCACTGGAGAGACTTAAAGACCGAGACTAAGTTTTATACACCTGTCGTAGTGTAAATTACACTTTGTCATTTCACTCGAGATGTTTCACGTTGGTATGTCAAGACCGGTACCAATTTCAGAGATTCATAATCAAGATTTACCGTTTTGAAACAAAACTTTAAGAGTAAGACTCCCGAGTCAAACTCTTTATCGTGGAGGGTCCTTTAAAAGACGTATTCTTCCAACGACAAACTGAAGAAAGACAAGGACCACTTGAAGGTCCTAATGATCACAGACTTAGTTGACTTAAAAGACCCAGAGACGGTGATCAAAGTCATAGACTTACCCACCCTAAATCCTTAGAGACAAAAAACACACACACCCCACACACACACACAAAATTTACCCGTCAAGAATTAATTTGATATGAATCTTTTACTGACGTTATTAGATAACTAAAAAGGTGGTCTTTCATTCGAGACATTTATGTCTCTATAAAGATATAAAACCAGTGATGATATAGAGATCGTGGAATCTTGAATATCACTCGTGAGTGATATGTGTGTGTGTGTGTGTGTGTGTGTGTGTGTGTATATGTGTATATATAAAAACTTATACTTACTAGATAGTTGGTTATTTCTTAGTTACTCTCAAAATATGAAGAGTTTTACAAGGATGTGATAACAATGACAAAATTAGATTAGATAGGAGTGTTGTCTGGTATCGTAATTATCGAGGACACCAGATTTCTTCGGGTTTTCGAAACCGAACTGAAGATTTTGAGAAGAACTAATTCAGGGAGGTCGGAAACAATCGTAGTGAACTCGACACACGAATTTGTCTCATGAAACGTTCGTATAACTAACCGAGTCCGAGTGAGGTCTGGTTATATGATTTTTAGATACCTCATCATAAACTTTTTCAACGGTTCTATTAAGATTTTGTACAGATTTTCTACAGGTATATATGTTACCTTATAATGAGTCGGTAATTTTTACTTTATTACGGTAAACGTCCTTGTACTTACCTGGATCTCTAATATTATGACTCCCTTAATTTAACCAGTCTCTTTCTCTTGATAGTATACTATAGTGAATATACGTCTTAGATTTTTCTTTACTATGTTTACTTGAAAAATGGTTTGTCTTTGGTAACTTGCTTGAATACCAATGGTCCCTCCTCTCCACCCTCCTTCCTTATCCGTCAAACCCTAACTGAAAATTTATGATGACATAAAATTTACCTAGCGGTTGTTCCTGGATGTCCTTTGCGACGAGTTGTAATAAGTTGTTGGATTTACCCTTTTCTTAAACTTTTTCTTATCTATGTACATATACATATTGACTCAATGAAACGATATGTGGACTATCACAGTGTCATAATAATTAGTTGATATAAGGTTATATTTTATTTTCAAATTTATTTTCTTTGTTTAGGTTCGTTTGTTTATTTTGAATCGATCCCAACTCTTTGTGAGTCAGATTGTACTGATCAGGGACAGAAACTTATAATGGCATTAGAATTAAGGAGATCTTTTGAAGAAGGAATGAAAAGATAAACAACTTAGAGACGAAGAATGTTAGGAAGGAGTTTACAGTAGAGTGGAGACGTCGCCAACGAACAGGAGAGGGGCAGTTCGTCTTTGTTAAAGAGGAGGGAAGTCGAGATATACTGTAAGTGTCAAGACTAGTAGAGTTATAAAACATGTCGATAGACACAGAGAAAGACTTTACACCGAAGGTCTGGCCTCTTCTCTGTGAAAAGTGAGGGGATCCACGGTGTCCTTAGACGTGTCACGGAGCGTGTCTCTTGTACGGCTCCGTCATGTCACATGTCTACCACTATTATATTAATCCCACTGGTGTGTTAAGTAGTAGGTTTGACCCTATGAAGAGTCTTATTACTCCCCGCGACATATCGTCACAGTCCTGTATTCCTTATTTATCCCTGACAGGGTCTGTGTGACCCTTTTACTCGTAGATCTATCGTCGTCGGTTGTAACTAATGGAGAATGACAAACGGGGAGTGAGAGGAGGTATGACAGACACACCGTAAAGCAACTGGATGTGTCACTGGGATATACCCTCGTTGACAAGAAAAGATGTGACTTGTCTCTTCCTACGACACCTTCTGGAACATTTCCTTGAATGGATTCCGGTACGTCAATACCGTCCCCACCCTCTCGACCCTGAACTTGAGTCCAGTAGACTTAGGTCTCGAGTCCCGAGGGGCACCTCCTCGAGTCCGGAGTCTCATGGCGTCCTACTCCGAGACAAGACTCGGCATTGACTTTATTGAAATCGATGGAAAGACCTAAATCAAAGAAGGAGAACTTATTACTACCGTGCAGGAAGGTCATTGGAATCTTCTAATTTAGTCTGTTCTATGCTCTTATAGTCCGCTCCACATACATGAACACGGACGGAATCGTCATTCGATAGAACGTTAAATGTTGTTCGAGGTATACTGTAGATGAGTTCACTGGCACCGTGTTTCATCCTTCATCAATCACGACACTGTCCAGTGTCCTCCGGGGTATCGGATTACCAATTTTTTCGTACCGTAAAACGGATTCTGGACCTCAGTTTAAGTCGTATGGTACAAGTTTATCCGTAAAGTGGTTTCACCTATCCGTTTACCCATTACTTGTGTACTTTTCTACGAGTTGTAGTGATCAGGACGTCTGTCACGTTTTGTGTTGGTACCACTCTATAGTACTTTGGGGATGACCCTACTGATTTTTCGTCACTGCTATTCTCTACAACCGTTCTTGTCGACCGCCTCTTTAACCTTGGGAGTATGAAACACTCTAAAATTTGACCATCTTGATGAAACCTTTTTGTCAAACTATTAAGAAGTGTTTCAAAATTGTCTCAATGACGTACTGGGTCGTCAAAGAGAGGATCCATATTAGGATTCTCTTAACTTTTTATACTGATATTTTTGACCATGTTTTTATCAAGTAAAATCATAATAAGTATTATGATTTCTTTATCTTCGATTTTACAGGTGGTTGACAACACCGTATAGGAATGTTACCTTATAATAAGCCTTTCTTTTTCTGTTTTATTACTATGTACGATAATGTACCTTACTAGAACTTTTACACTACGATTCGCTTCCTTCGGTCAGTGTTTTCTGGTGTATAATGTACTAGGGTAAACACACTTTACATTAACGGAGGTCTTGTTCGTTCAGGTATCTCTGTCCTTCATCTAATCACCAACAGATCCCGACTACCCAAACCCCTTCTATCCCTTAATGACACTTGTTCGTGTCCAAAGGAAGACCCAACTACTTTTAAAATACTTTAATCGATGGTCACTACCAACATATTGATACTTGCATGATTTTGGTGACTTGACATATGAAATTTTACCACTTAACTTACCATATCCTTAATTTAGAGTCGTTTCGACAATGGATTTTTTAAAGACCGTCACGGGAACCGAAACCCGTAACCACAGTAGAAGATATTTTGTCCCGAGTACTGTTTCTGTTTGAGTTTTTCGTCCATATTTCTATTTTCTAACGTACATTTTGAACACCGAGTCACTGGCTATAGTATTTACGAACTACTATCTACTAAAAGGAATTTGTGTACCGGAAAGAGAACGGGTAGGCTTTTGTCTCCCAGTCACATGAAAGTCGGCTGATTCGGCCCCTAAGTACTACTGAAGCCTACGCACTTCTAACTGGGAGGGAAGTTGTGGGAGTTCAGTATACACGGGGACTTCCTTATCGGAATACCGAGACCATAGACAATAAATAAAGAATTGAATATATAGACTCTGGAGCGAGTTCTACACGAGTACTTTTTAATGGGAAAATTACCACCTCGTAAATTACTCTTTGACCTAATAGATGACGTATTCACGGGAAGTATGTTTAATCGAACCGGGACCCAGGATTAGATTTAACCTGAGAGATGAAAGGAGATTTACCGGATTATAAAAGAATAATTAGAGACGGGAGTAAGTGGACTAGAGCGAGACGGAGGAGAATGTTTCACATGAGGAGTCGTCTCGAGACACGGGACTGTTTACAAAGAATTCCGACAGAAACATAGACTGAATACCTGTAAAAACCCTGTACTGGACCTCAGACCTTACACATACAAGGTAAAAGTTCGGTAGAAAGGTGACCGCAAAATTACGACGGTCATATAATTTCTAAACCCACTCCACTCAAAAACGTATTCATAGTAGAGTTCCCGAAGGGTACCACTGAGTCTACCATTTCTTAGACGCACGTCACACCCTCTGGGTCCAAACTAGGGACCAAACCCTTCTAGGGGACGTCTTCCCTTACCAATGCGTGAGATCATAAGAACGGACCTCTTAAGGTACCTGTCTCCTCGGACCGTCCGATGTCAGGTATCCCAGTGTTTCTCAACCTGTACTGACTTACTGACTGTGAAAATATCCCTTCAGCCTATCTACTCTTTGTTAATTAGTATTAATTTTCTTGTTCGAACTTCTGTATCTGGTATTCGTTTGGCGTTCGTACCCGAAACCGTAGTCTGTCTAGATCCAAGTCCAGGGTGAGTAACCCAAACATGTTCAACGAACCGGAGAGTCTGGAAGTTAAATCTAGGATCAGATATTCTAGACCCATTCTCATGGATGGAGATCCTAATAAAATTCCTGATTTGTTTAACTACTTATATTACACGACATGTATTGTACTATTTATGATGGACCGTAACGGTAATATCAATTTGAAATCTCCTTCAAGGTCTATCAGTTTATCTACAGTAATCACTAACTTTATCACAGTCCTTAACTTCTTTCTCATTCTATTTGAAGGATTCTTTATGTAGTTTGGTATCCGGTGAGGATGGTTTATAACAAATCGTTACGTCCCTCTCCACTGGATGTCACGGGTGTCGATCTACAGTCATATCCCACATAGTACCGTTTACAATAAGAAAAACAAGAATCGAAAAGAGACTGTAGACGGGAGTGACTAGGGTCTCCGAATTAAAAATGTAACTAATGTGTAAGTCTGTTTAGTAGGTACACAATATAAACGAATGACTTTAATTAAGTCTTTGAAGTCATATGGTCCTCAGTCGTTCTCACACCATCTTTTTTATAGTTCACCCTAAACCCCTGTTGTCCAGGTCCTGATTGAGATGTCTGCGGGGAAGAGACACGAGAGGACGAGAGTCTTGACATAGAAGATCCACGAAGAAAATGACTCGACTATTGTCCCCACCGTCGATGACATATATCTCTTGAATGGTACACTTACGTACGATAAGTGTACGATAGAGTACATTCAATGACAAGTATTATTGAGACTTTCACTTACAAATTAGAAGTAAGGTATCAATCCTCTACCTCCGAGTCGTCTGTCAAATCAACTGAATGTTCACTCTCGGTACTAATCTGTACTCCTACAGACCGACATTTCGAAAACGGAAGAACATATGGATCGTATTGTGTGATGTATAAAAACAAACGTCAGTAGTTTTTGAACTCGGAGATCGCCGTATCTGAAACAGAGTAAGTAGATAACGGTCACTCATTATCGTAGACCGTGTCTCTACTACGAGTCATTCCCTACTTACTTATTTACTTACTTTACGTACGGTACAAGACAGTCATCTTTTCGTAGTGTGTCACCAATCGATAATGGTAACACAAAAAAAAGGACAAAATTATTGAGAGTCGGGGCGAATCATCTTCCCGGAGTTATGCACGTAGTCCACCTATCTCTCTTTACCCGACTTAATAGAGACTATAGGAGTGGAGATTTAAAGGTCGTCTACTTTCTTCCGTACTACCTCCCCCATAGTCTTCAACTTCAGGTACTACAAGGACCTTTCGGACACCGTAAGGTCCGCATTCCTGGTGTACAAACCCTGAAGGGATCACCAGGTCACCGACTCTGAGACACATCCCCCATGTCCAAACTAGGGACGAGTCCCTTGATTCTAGGGTATACACTGGGGAGTGGGGGGGTTTTTTTTCTTTTCTTTTTTCTTGGTGTCCTCGTTACGGGGTTGGACACTGAGGAGACTACCTGTAAACTACTTCAATCTCTCTAAGTTTAAGGATATATAAGACAAAGAAGACTGACACACTTATACCTGTTCGATAAACTTAAGGTACTGGAAGTAGACCCTCGACCTATACCCTTATTTCAAATATTTTGAAACACTTCTTACCCTTATTTCAAATATTTTGTAGAGTGTTCTTTGTGTATGAGACAAGTGTCATTGAAATGACAGAAATAAAATTCACCTACACAAACTCGAAGACCAACTACACAGCATCGTTTTATAATACGATTATTAATGACCCTTTAGGGTGACGTTCAATACCCCCGTGGCATGGTTCACACCTTCGAATAAAGACACGTGTGTACTCAATTGTCTTCTCTATAACATTTTGGTAAGAAACTATTAACTGGGACCCAGTAATGAACTATGTTTTGTTAATGAGACCTCGGAACAATATTTTGTCGGGTATCTTAACCCACATTCCTCCCAGAACCTGGGACCGGTTTCAGTAAAATTTACGATCTTTATGGTCTCTCTGAGTCCCGATTATGATAAGATTGTTCCCACAGTCTGTATTTGAACATCACCCATTACTAGTAAACAACTGTTAGATCACACGTAGTCTGAAGTATAACCCATAAAATATACACAATAGACCGAAAATTTTTAGAATTACGGTGAAACACCAACCAATGAAAAATTAAAAAAAGAAACAAAGACGGACTCTTTTGTGTTAAAATCTCTTTTAGTACATTAGAAGGACTCCTAAACCTTCCTATCTCGGTCTTAAACGTAGGTCCTCACAGGAGTAAGAAAACATGCACTAGGTTACTAAACTGAAAGGAACTTGAATCCATTTGGTCTCTTGGTCAGAACTTTCACACCTATAAATTTCAGTCACCCAGGACTTGTGGATGTATAGGCTTAGGACGAAAAGAAAGAAAAATCCAGTCCTAGCGTCACTTCGGTGAAACTATTTCTCCAAATTTCCACTTCCCCAGGCCATGTTCCGGTTTGACTAACCTTAGCTACTCCAAAGGCGTCGAGCCCCTCTGTTCAATACGGTTCTGAGCTACTACTTCGAGTTCCATGACACGGTTGTAAAATAAAATTTGTCACATGTAAACTATACTGGCTCTCCCTTTTTACTAATGTTAGTGAGACCGTTTGTATCAAAATAAATAAGTGTATGACGATATGATGAATCATAGGACCACTGAGAGACGTAAAAATATAACCCTCCTATACAGGGAGTAAATCGTTTATAAATAATTCGTAGAGGATACCCCTACACAAAACGCTGAGGTACAAAACGTCAATAACTATACTATTTTTGTGTAGTGCAAAATAAGTTAACATAGAAGTAACACACCAAGGTTGTTTTTATTTTCATGGTTTAGTAGTTTAGGATGTCAGTGAGTCTAAAATATCTAAAAAGATGAAATAAAAAAATTATTGAAAAGATATAAGATGGTATACTTATACCATTTTCTAAAATACAATTATTTTGACTAAAATAAGTAGGTACATTAAAAATTTTTAAATAATAAAATTAACCTCCGATTAATGAAATGTTATAACATCACGAAAAACGGCATGTAACTGTACTTAGTCGGTACCCACATGTACGCAAGGGGTAGGACTTGGGGGGAGGGTGGGAGGAGGGGTAGGGTAGGGAGTCCCAGTAGGGTCACGTGGTCGGGACTCGTGGGACAGAGTACGTAGCTTGGACCTGACCGCCAGACAAAGTGTATACCATTATATATACAAAGTTACGATCAGAGAGTCTAGTAGGGTGGGAGCGGAATAGGGCGTCTCAGGTTTTCAGAAAGGAAATGTAGACACAGAGGAAACGACAGAGTGTATGTCCCAATAGCAATGGTAGAAAGATGTAAGGTATATATACGGAATTATACGATATAACCACAAAAAGAAAGACTGAATGAAATGAGAGATATTGTCTAAGGTCAAAGTAGATGGAGTAATCTTGACTAAGTTTACGTAAGAAAAGTTATCGACTCATTATAAGGTAACACATATACATGGTATCGAAAGAATAGGTAAGTAGACGACTACCTGTAGATCCAACGAAGGTACAGGACCGATAACATTTGTCACGACGCTATTTGTGACCCCGTATACACAGAGAAAGTTAAGACCAAAGGAGCCACACATACGGGTCGTCACCCTAACGATCCAGTATTCCATCAAGATAAAGGTCAAAGAATTCCTTAGAGGTGTGACAAGAGGTATCACCGACATGATCAAACGTAAGGGTGGTTGTCACATTCTCCGAAGGGAAAGGAGACGTGGGAGAGGTCGTAAATAACAAACATCTGAAAAACCATCGTCGGCAAGACTGACCGCACTTTAGCATGGAGTAACACCTAAACTAAACGTAAAGAGACTATTACTCACTACAACTCGTAGAAAAGTACACAAACAATCGGTAGACATACGGAAGAAACCTCTTTACAGACAAATCAAGAAACCGGGTAAAAAACTAACCCAGTAAATAAAAAGACTATAACTCGACGAACATATAAAAATTCTAATTCAGAAACAGTCAACGAAGCAAAAGCTAATAAAAGAGGGTAAGACTTCCGACAGAAAAGTGGAACGAATATCAAAGGAAACATCACGTTTGCGAAAATTCAAATTAATCCAGTGTAAACAAATAAAAACGAAAATAAAGGTAATAAGACCCTCCACCCAGAGGAACATTAAAAATAATTATAAGGGGTATATGGAATGTTATTTCCCTTTTATAAAAAAATTCACTACACATTGATCTATAACCATAAACCTCTATCGTGTTTCTCTAAAGACTAAATTTTACGAAATTTCTTCGGAAAAGAAACTCTTTAGATTCTTTAACCCTTTTTAAAATTATATCTTTTATTCTTTTAATATAATAATTCATCGGAAATTTTCGTATATTTTAGTACATAACAGACAAGGGTCTAAGGTCAGAGGTACATCAGATACGACGAAAAAAATTTTTTTCATTATATTTTATAATCTTTTTAATAAATTGTTCTTTAGATATTCATAGTATATGTAAATTCTAGATATTAAATTAAGAAGAAAACTAATATCTTAAGTGTTTTTACGACACATTTTTCAAACTTTTATGTCTTTTCACATTCTCCCTTTTGATTGAATGTTAGTGTGATGTGTTTCTTTTAGTCATAGTTGTGAAAACAGAATAATTGTTAGAAACATAAAAATATATGTAACACATATATATACACTTAGTGTACGTATATACATCACATTAACCTTACTGGTAAATATCCAAGTATAGAACAAAAGAAGGAATGGATTATTATATGTAGTATATGTAAAAAAAGTATAAAAGTTTATCAGGGACTCCTATGTTGAACCAGTTATATTAAAAAATTACATTCTTTTTCCCTTCCTTTTTTTCCGACCGGTTCACGGGTCATTATAATATACCCTGTCACAGATATTTTACTGAAGAAACGGAAAAGAAACTATTTACAAATTATTCCGTGTCAATAGTAGACAAATATAACATGTGTAAAAGAGTTACCAAATAAAATTGTACACAGAGTCTAAGATTCTGAGAAACATCAGATCGATATCCTTAGTAAGAAAAATTTTTGAGAATTAAAAGATTTGACACATAGGTAATGAAAGAAAAGACAATGTTTCGTTTAAAATAAAATTATAAATATTTAGATGGTCTTCCGTATGGTCTTTTGCATATTTTCTACAATTTTAGTGTTCAAGTGTCTAACGGAGGAACCTTCTCCAATTACATAGAAAAATACTTTTCCTATTAATTTGCGACAATACTCTAAAATCCTGTCAGATTATTACTCGGGAGAAGAAAACGGTTTAAGTTTAGACCCATCATTCGTCTGTTTCCTCAGGCTGTCCTCTTGAGATTTAAAGTCGAAATACTGACTATTTACGACCAGACCTTCCGTACTTAGTCGCTGTCGGTGTTCCGTGGGAACTTCTTCTGTCCGACAGGTCACCCAGACACCCTGTCAACCGATTGACGTCGGGAGGGACAAGTGAGGGTGACGGGATCTCGTCGTGACACTGGGTAAATACTCTAGTGTAGTCTTGAGTGGGAGAGATGGTTGTCCACCTAAAATCTCTCTTGGGTCTCCTCTAACACGGTACGGACGAAGGGGTGACTCTGAGATTAGTCCTTACCCGGTCCTGCAATTAAGAACCACTTCAACCAGGAATGACTCATACCCCGGTCCTTCCACTTCTACACGAAAACTGTTTATACTTAATTTTCTGTAGTTCTTTTAGAGGTCCCTGACCAACAGTGGGTCTCGATGTTCAGACAAGTCCTATTCTTTCTCCGACTACGTAGGAGTGGGTCGTAGGACTATCTATCGTAAGTGGTCCGTACCCAGTGTCTGGTGGAGTAGCCGGTAGACGGAGGCATCTTCGTATCTCCAGAGTCGCCTACACTCCGTCCTCAACCGGACACACGGGACTTCAAGAGGGATTTCTAGTTGTAAGCGTGTCCGATCGACCTGGTCGGACCACGACTGACGATTCGAACACACACACACACACACACACACACACACACACACGCGCGCGTACGTACACAGAACCAGTGGACGTCGTTTCACAGGGTGTACAGTGGGGAACACTGGTTCACCAGGGGTTTGGGGACTCCGAATCAGACTGGTATTGTGTGAGGACGGTTTACGAGACTTGAACATCTCTCAAGAACCAAAGGTCTGCTGACAGAAAGTAATAAACGTTCAACGTCTCTTCTTACAACTGTAAAGGCGAGGGTCACCACAAAGAAATCCTTCGTGTCTTTGTCTTTACTAGCTAAAAGGTAAACCGGTGGCCGGGTCCTTTCTTTCTGTTTCTTCATTTTTTACAGACAATCGGAACGTTTTTCCGGGCGAACAAGTACAGTCCGGTATACTCTTTAATTTTTTTTTTTTTAGACAAACGATCTGAGAGACTGCGACCAACGGACAACATCTCCAAAAAGGGAACCTAATATCCCTAAATTTTCCCCTAAGCATTACACTCAAACGCACTCGGTAACGGACAGGTGGTCGCTTCGGAGTAACAGTGACATAAAATTAAATCAGTTGTCTCGTGAAAATATATATAATAGAGAAAACTATAACACTCCATCGATAATCGGAGGAACAAACATTCATTCTTTAGACTCCGAGTGTCTTCAATGTCCTAAACGGGGTCTCGGAAGTAAAATTAGACCTTATTCGGGTCTTAAGTTTGGGTCTAGAAGTCTATAGAGCACAAACTATCTTATAACAATTCACGAAGGAAGATAAGACAAAACATAGATGTGACTTTAGATAGAACCAACGGGTCGATCTAAAAATTTGGGGATGGACATCCGATGATGTGTCATCGGCGTGTAGTAATTGAATGATTCATGAGTGGAGAGTCTCCATAACCCGTTTTACCACAGAGTATTTCTGTCACGGACCTCCTGACTAACGGCTCGGACTTCACGTAGACAATCAGTCCCAGGACATCCTTTGTCAGTGGGGTCGATCCAGTCTACTTCCGTGAAATTACTTCCTCGTTGAGCACGTCCCATCCGGTCGAATTCCATCGTTTGTCCGACCACTCCGTGGTTTTTGATCTTTGTCACCCTTCGACAAGGTGGGGTTCCTCTCTACAATTGACCTTGGGTCCCTGCCACCCCAACTCCTCCTTCAGGGGAACGGTTCGTTTTTATATCAATGACGACCTCTAACATCTTATCCCTACCCTTCCTTCTTCTTTCTTTATGGGCCTGGAGAGAGGAAGGGGGCGAGACTACAGGACAGACACGGAATGAACCACCTTAGGTCTCCTGCCCTACGAGTCTCCTGGACTTTCACGTTTCGAGTCCCCGGTCAGAGACCCACATTTCACTCCTTCCATAGACATAGGTAGGGGAAGAATTGACCCTTTTTCACTTTGAATGGTACTCAAAAGGGCGTCTCTGACATGTCGACTAAATTGATGATCCCGACTCTGACCTCTGGTCCAAATCAAGTACCTCGAAAGACTGTATGGTAAGATCTATATACGATCCGGACGTCGGACAACACACCCGAGTGGACGAACTGGACAAGGGACCCCTAGTGTCAGTAGGGTAGTGCCCGTACGTGGGACGACGCACTTCAGAGTCAAGAAGGGACACGTCGTAGAATAACCTGAGAGTACCGTCAGGGACTGACCTGTCCAGTTAGGACGGACCACACGGACTGGGGCAGACACACCTACGTAAGGAAGTCATTCTACGACGGAGTCACACTGAGGGAGTCCCTACGGACGTAGTCAGGAAGGTGTGTCACGGGTCGTGTACCGTAACAAAGTGTCATAGTCCTGATCATGGTAACCACTACCAGTCAGTTCAAACGACCGAGAGGGACGTGCGACGTGGGGCACTATGCACGTCATGCACGTACAAACGAGAACAATTTTCATGCTCATTAGAGTGAATCTCAAGAGGAAGTGATGACGAAGACCTTCGACCCCCAAGGCGGAAAAAAAGTAGGTACGATGGGGTATCTTGGGAAGGTCTCCTTCCCTGGGATTGTAACTTTAAGTTTTCTAACGACAACCTTAAGGGAGATACAGAAGAATCAGGGTGCTCCAAAACCCGTCAGTGAACTGGGGGACTGTAAAACAGTATACATTTTATTCCCTCCATTAGGAAGGAAGGATCCTAACACCCCACTCGATTTAATACATTGTACATTCTCTTGAGGAAGGTGAACCATCTATGGGTCTTTTGTGGACTGAGAGTAAAGACCTAAGGGTTTTTACTGAAGTATCCGGTCCACCGATTATAATTTGGGTCTTTGGGGTTTTCTACGGATATATGTATAGAAGATTAAGAGGTTGGTCGGGACAGTTGACTAGGAGGCAGCCGAGACGTTTTGTGGTACCCCTCCACACTGGGAGGCCGTCCGACAGACCGCCGTCCGAACGAACCTGGAGCTCATCAAAAAGTCCCGAACTGAGTCCCAACACAGAGTGTCCTCTTTACACGAACCATCTTGACCTCAAATAAAAGGGGTTTCTAACATGGTACATGTAGTAGGAAGAGAGAACATAAACAGGACCCTTTGACATAGTAGTTGTCAGGGTTCGCCTTTACGAGAGTTTGTACGAGAAGGATAGGGAGAAATGGACATGGGTATAAGACGGCCCCTTAAGAACCTTGGTAAACCTTGTCCTTCACTTCCCATCGTAATCGATCAGTCGTAGTGACACACAACCCTTAATCACGACAAACTACAATCCATTAAGGTTCTCGACCCCCAACAATCCTGACAAAGCCTCTACCCCAGCAACTTCGGTGAGAAAAACTGGTCTCCTTAACACTACAGAAGTGTAACCTTCTTGAGTCTGTTCTTTCTCTCCGACGGATGGGCAACGGTGTCAGGAAGGTTACGGAGGTAAATATTGTCCTGATGAAGAACAAGAGAGAAAACGTATGAAGACCTAGGACTTCAACTTCCAGTCCGACGTCTCCCTACTGTCGTAGTTAATGAGAAGAGGTTTAGTTTGATTCTTGTGTCTAGAGTTTCAGTTCCAAAAGTATCTAAGTTTTGGATCTAACAAGTGATGAGCTCACTCCCCTCTCAGTGAAGTGAACAAACTCACGGAAAAAATAAGGTCAGAGGTAAGAACTACGACTCGTGCGTCTTACTTATTTTGTCTCAAGGGTAATACGGACAACTCGAAAACAGGACAACCTGTCTCCGTCTGTCAGTTGTTACTTATATGTCATACGGTCTCCCAAGGTATTCCCTTTTTCTACGTCCCTCTTTCTAGTCTACGTCAAACCTCACCTCCTACCTCCCCAGGCTCTGTCGTAGAAACGAACCCACTGTGACTTCTCTTTATTCTTGATAGGGACCCTAACGTTTCTGAGACTCGGAAGAGGGTACCGGTATTTTGGTAGAGAGTCACTTAAATACCCTTTCGTTCGTCGTGTAACTCCTTAGATCTCTGGAAACTTGTCCTCCTCCCCAACTTCTGTGTCTCCCGAAGTGAACCTCATTTAGTGAGACATTGATACATTTCCCGTCAGTAACCTCCTCCCTAGAATACAGTCACCCATGTAGGGATTTCCAGTTTTCTTATTGTGGTCCATCCTAATGTCCTTTCTCGAGACCCGAATAATCTTTCTTCTGCATACATTCCTTCATTACTGAGAACGTGGTTCTTACAACTTTCACCTACACACCAGAGTTGAAAGATTGGTCAAGAGACATGGTAGAACCTTGACAGATGGGTCGAATAGTTTGTAGTAAAAAGAGTCGACAGTCAAGTCTTTAAATCTGACTAATGAAAGTTCCAAAGGACACTGAGATTGTAAGACATGTAGACATACAGCCTCCATGGACTCCTACTTACCCACTGAGGGCTCCCTTCACCTAAAGAACAATGATCAAGGGTTTGGCTTTGACCTGGTGTTTACGATTCCCAACCAATACTGTAGGATGTCACATGGTTCGTGTTACATGATCCATGAAAGGTATGCAAAAGCAAAGGAAAAGAGTTTGTACGTTCTCTTCATAAATGTAAGTTCCTTCATATCGATCCTCAATTCAGTAAACAGGTTCTAGTGTCGGTCTTCATATTAGGTCTACAAAGTTAAGGTATCTGATAAAGGTCATGGGTCTCACTCATATTAGTGTGTTGGAATTCTCTTACGGGGAAGGAACACGACCAGTATGACGACTGAGACAAGGTCTTGTACGACACGACTCTTGTTGTGTTTCCTTAAAAAAGAGAACCCTTATACTTTAGTAATAATAAAATCTGAAATGATGAGACTTTTTTCGGGTCTTACTAATGACCACTTTCTACCTGAATTAGAGGGGAAGACACCTTCGATCATCCCTACTTTCCCAATCTTCGAAGTTTTGTGGATTACGTCTCAGACGTTGTCAGGATCTCGTATTTCGGGAACTTACAGGAGTAGGAGACTCAGCATGGGATCATACTACGGGTACTTTTCACTTCACTTTAACTTTCGGAGAGTCAGCATAGACTGAAACGTTGGGATTCCTGATATGTCAGGTCTCTTAAGAGGTCCGGTTTTATGGTCTCATCCATCAGAAAGGAAAGAGGTTCCCTAGAAGGGTTGGGTCCCTAGTTTGGGTCCAGAGGATGTAACGTCCGTCTAAGAAATGGTCGACTCGGTGTTCCCTTCGGACACGAACGGATATTAACCGGTGGTGTCTCCGATTAAATTCTTCGTTCACAAAACTGAGAATTGAACATAGTATAGTTGAAACCTTCCCTGAGAACTATCGTGTAAGTATAGTATTAAAGAACTCACGGAGGGTGGAAGGTCCCTGACAGGATCCATGATCTCTCTCTCATCACTCGTCTCATTGTATGGATGGAAAACACTGTAAATGGAATATTAACTGAGTATGTGTATAGAAGTCATATCAATTTTTTTTTTAAACCTTTTCACCCCTTTGTCCGAAAACTCTTTATCTTCGAGAACCATCCACGAAAAGAACTTTCGTGTTCTTACTAACCCTTTTACCATCTTCTCGTACGTTTTACACACCCAATTTTTGAGTTCGGTGTCCGTCTCCTGCTAGTGTAAAACGATTTGTGTGAACTCTGTACGTCAGACCGTTATAAAAAAGAAAAGAAAAATTAGAGATATTGATTAAGTATCCTTTTCAAAAAAGGTCTTCATACTTTAATTTTAGTGTAAATCCTTGTATAGGGTACTGAGTAGAAATAAATTTTCCAATTTTGGTATAGATTATGTTTTGGGTCTTTTCTAGAATTGTTCTTTTGGTATAACACAAATAGGATCCTAGAGTCTAAGACTCGGCTGATAGATCCGTGTTTCATCCGTGAGACATAAGTCTATAAACAAATATGTCAAAAACTCGTCACTCCTGTTCACAATGGGACTTTGCAGTTCTCCTACGTTCGGGTAACCCTTTCTATCATACCTTCACCCCTCCCTTTTCTCACACGCACTAACCACCGTAACCAAGTACCATAGACTGTACGGAAACCCTGGTCTCCCTTAAAAGTTTACTTTTGTGCTTTCATTTTTGGTGTAGGAAGAAAAGTTGTCCCGCAACAACGACCGCGAGCAAGGTTTCCTCTTGTGTTTGTCTTTTAGAAAAATTGGTAGAGGAAACCTCCTTAGTTTTAGAAACTACTCTTCTGTCCCCATTCATTTTCTTAGTGTACCGTACCACTTTAACTTAGGTAACTGTCTACACGGGAATTTTCGGAGGCGAGAAGACCCGTCCTTATAGTTTGTTCGTATTTTTGTGTATTTCGTTGACTGTTTGAACTAGTTGACACTAGCAAGTAGTTTCCCTCCGGGAAGGGACTGAACCGGTGTCATACTGACGTGGCACAAAGAATGTCACATTAACCCTATTTTCACAGTGTGTCAGGACCATTACGTTACCCTCTAACTACACGAAACTTCTCGTCACCCATTACACTGTCAAAGTCAATTTAAAGGAACACACAACCGTTGAAATTACTGTACGCAGGATCTCCCTCTACACGCCCCCAGAAAACTGAACCAGTTTCGTAAGTCTGAGGGAACTTAACTTGGACACCGTGGAACGTTAACCACAGTAGTTTTTCTTATTTACCTCAAAAGTTACAATTTTTTTTTAGATAGTGACGTACTACTCCTTTACATTCCCGACTAGACACACAACTTGGGTGACTTCTACACCAAACATAAAAGTAGGTGGAGGACCGTCGTTAATCGAGGATCCAAATAGGGGTCCTGAACGGATCGTAACAACTGCGACAAGCAACTACCATTCCCTTTCTCTCTTTTCCAAAAGTACTAGACAAAACAGGTCTCTCGTTCACAGTCTACCTGTACTGAAAGAAAATAGGTGAGTCACGAAATATCGTAGATTGTATGAAGGTGGATATAGTGTAGGACACTTGAAGTGTCCATCAAATAGTTCGTTACATATTTGTTATGAGTCAATTGGTTCGATGAATTGGAACAGTAAAACGTAATGTCTAAAGGGGCAAACAAGACTGAGTATAATTCTCTATTACTCCAATCGTCCTACTATTAAATTATCATTTTTTTAAATAAAAAGAACTTCTTTTCAATGAGGACTAATCATTATCGTGTCTGTGCGGTACCGGAACACCCTAGGACCCATTGTGTTTCCCCCGTCTCTCGAAACCTTGACATCTTTGAACCTCCTATAATAAGTAGGAAATAGTAGGAAGTACCCTCACTTGATTCATTACACCCAGTACGGTTTCACTCTCCATGAAAGTGTTCCTAAGTATATGGGACTATATACAGTAGTAGAGGTCAGAGAAGGGTTCAGGTGTGGACGGGTAGTGGCACTGTGACCGTAGTGGTTTCCCTGTCCTTACTGTCCCTATCTCATAGTCTATGAAATAGAACATATAGAATGAAAAATAAGAACACAAAACCGCAGAACAATAAGGTAGTACATGGGGTGGTAGTTTATCAGGATTAGTGGTTTGAAATCGATTACTCATCTCCATTAAATATAAGAAATGAAAATAGATTTAGGAGTGAGTTCCCACCGATTTGACCGGGGTTTCTTTCTATGGTGGTTCGGAACTTTACACTAAAAACTAAGAAAGAAACCTGTGTGTGTCTTTTATGGACTTTTTAGTAGTAAAGCCGAGTTTCCGTAAACCGAAACACCCCTTTTTTTTACAGTATAGGATCACCTCTAAGTCCTACTTCCGTCTTAATTTACAATAGACAGACTGAATCAGACGACTGAATGGAATCCGAGAATGGAATCCCGAAAACGTTGGTATCGAACAATTAAACAGAATTGTGTTCAGATCCCTTCTGACCATCTCTCCCGACTTGCAAATTCGGGCTTCATCTCCATTCACACCCCGTTCCGTGAGACATAATCGTCCCAACTAGAGAGGTTTCTGAACAAGTCACAAGACACATTGGGTCCCTTGTCTTGGTTCTGAACCACTATCTTCAAAGATCCTTCATCAAAGTCAAATACTCCTTCTTCTCAAAGGGTGTTCAGTCTCGACAAGTCGTAACGCTACCTGGTGGAAGACACGTTCACTCATGTGGTAGGGAACCTCCTAAGTTCGTTGTCAGTATGCTACCTCTATAACACCTTCCTTCAGTTCATCTTCTACTCCACAACTGGTTTCAGTGTAGAATCAGCTAAGGGGTCTGATCAAAACTATCAAACAAAGAGGAAATTTAGGTAGGGATAACCTACACTGAATAGAAGTCTATTGACCTCCAAAAAGTTTTGGAGGTGACCTCCAATACTCGTACTTGTTAAATGATTTGACAACAGCAACGGGTCGTCCCTGGGTTAACTTACAACGTCTTATTCTCAGAGTCACCACAAAACAGGATGAATAGTTTCTTCACCTTTTGACCCAGAAAAAGTAAACCTTACTGTTTAAAATCAACAAATAGTACAGTCTTCATAAGGACAAGTTCGAACCGACACGATAAAAAAAGTTTTGGTTCTTTTCTTTGTAATCGTCTTGCACTGTTATCGATCTTAAAATTTTTAGGTTTTCGACAGTTTTTACAAAACTAGGGTTAATTTCTCTGGGAAACGTCGTTAAATGTGGAACAGAACTTAAAGTTTCCCCAAGAACTAGGGTTAGGAATACACTCATTTAAAATAATCATCATACAACGTCCTTTATTTAGTTATAGTTTTCGACAGGTATACAAGTCTATAGATCCATAACGATTATATAGTTTTCATAGTCACTCTTACGTCTTTTACAGTATTTACTCGAGTGACAATGATCATTATCATCCTTGTTATCGTTTAATCCTCATCTTTACCAAAGTACAGTCATACACTGATCCAGGAGTTTCGTCTGGTCACACCCTCACTACAGTAGAAGTAAAGTGTTTATTCCTTTAACTTTAAGACCCTAATAAGGACTAAACTGACCTTTGAGTTTAGTCTGGAAGGTTAGGGTTTACGATACAGAAAGGTCCCTTTGAGTGATCGAAAGAAGAGAGGAGTGAACGTTAAAATAAGATGGTATAATAATAATACACACGGTAATTTTTAGTATTTATAACGTCCTCGGATTTCAATTCAGGCACAGAATCCTATCTCCCATCACCAGAATAAGTTGAAAAGTTCTATTATGCTGTAAGACAACGGTCAGTGTTGACCTAAAACGAACAAGTGAATCAAATCGACCGTGACTAAACAGCGATAATACACGTGGTAAAATACGTATAATACATGTAATATCGTTAAGATATTTCACGATAATAATCGTGGTAAAATGTCTACTCTTGTGACTCCGGGTTAGTTAAATTAATATGACACGAGTTTACCGTCTCGACTCTAAGTTTGGGTTTCAGGAACCACGATCATTCCATGTTGATTATTAATGGACAAAAAGAATCATAAACCTGAGGATTTTGTCTTTGTAATATTTGATCCACCGAATATTTGTTGTCTGTAAATAAAGTATCAAGATCTCCGTCCTTTCGAGTCCTAGGACCGGGGTCCTAAACTTCAGACCACTCTCGGGTGAAAGAGCATCTATCACGGAAAAATGACACAGAAGAGTACCACCCTCTCCTACGGAAGATCCCAGAGAAAATGTTCCCGTGATTAGGGTACATAGTCCCGAGGTGGGAGTACTGGATTAGTGGAACGTTTCCGGGGTGGAGGATTATAATTACGGTAGTCTTAAAGTCGTATACCTCAAACTCGTGTGAGAGTCTCAGTCTGTACTGGTGTCGCTGAATCGTCGTCGTCGTCGTCGTCGTTTGTCTGGTAATCGTTAGAGTTTCAAATATTTACTAAAGGAAAGTACATAATCTCGTCTAAGTCATAATAGGGACAAAATGACAGTAGTAATAAGTGAAAGTAGAATTACTCGAAAAGGACTCACTTCTATTATCGCCACCTCAATGGAGACCCTGACAGAACACCCATCTTACAACCGTCCCATTGGTACCAATGGTACAACAGTCCTTTCTGACGTCACCTACGAACAAGACACGATGTATTACAAGACAAAGGACTCCTAAGTTTCTACTTCTGTTACACAGGAACAGGGACTCCACCACTTTGGTCTGAGTGTTTTACTTGACCGTGCACGACTCTGTGTCCACACTTACCTCAACAGTCATGAGTCCCCTACCTCTATCTCGAAACGAACTTTATTAGTCCTTTCAAACGTGTCTTTTACCGTGTAACTAAATCGGTACCTCGTCACTTAACCTCTCCTGGTCTATTCGTTCATTCCCTTCTCCTTTTGCATAAAGATTTACATGTCTACAGATTTCCTCTTTCCACACACACACGTACGTGTACACAAGTAAGAAAGGAAGTCCTTTATAAATAACTTGTACACATAGTTGTGTGTCCCATTGTTCCGACACATAAAAACGAGTAGTGAGAATATATAGACCAATCGTGAACTTCAGGTGTATCATCCACGAGTCATCATGGATAACGTGTGTTTGATTTTACTGAATTACTAGTACTTAGTCGTTCACATACGTCTTGTTGATCCCGTATTGTCCCCTCTCCACCTCTCACCGGGTTCCAACTTATAGCAGGGAGTATTATCTCCCCACTTTCACTTTCACTTCAGCGAGTCAGCACAGACTGAGAAACGCTGGGGCACCTGACATCGGGTGGTCCGAGGAGGCGGGTACCCTAAGAGGTCCGTTCTTATGACCTCACCCAACGGTAAAGGAAGAGGTCCCCTGGAAGGGTTGGGTCCCTAGCTTGGGTCCAGAGGACGTAACGTCCGTCTACGAAATTGGAGACTCTACTACAAATTTACGTTACCGACGTGAATGTAAAGTCTTGACCAAATTTGAGAATAAAAAGACACTTTTGGTCTATAATGGGAACAAACATAGAGTGGTTTTCGTCCTGACAAGAGGGGAATAAAGATTGTTATAAACCTTACCTGAACCCCTCTCGTCGACTCCACCTCGTTTCCTTCCACCAGGATCCCTCTCTCTGTCCTTCCTCCTACTTCCTCGATGTTTCGTCTACGACCCTGGACCCTATGGGACAGTAGGACTCTCGACGACTTCGTCATGTGTCCTGAGAGTCCCTGACCTATACCACTAATCGGAGATTCGTTCTGGTATACCAGATGTCGTCCAGACATCTGTCCGAAAACACTAGGACAGAGTAAACTGTGGGTTATTAAGAACCTCCAAAATAATGGGAGGAAAATGTCTACTTCGAGGGGACCCCCGAGTCTGTCATTTCTTAGACGGACGTTACTTCTTCTGGGTCCAAACTAGGGACCCAACTCTTGTAAGGGACCTCTTCTCTTACCGATCGATGAGGTCATAAGAACGGACCTCCTCTTAAGGTACCTGTCTCCTCGGACCGTCCGATATCAGGTACCTCAACCTGTACTGACTCACTGATTTACAAAATGTCTACTCAGTAGATTTTATATTCATCTCACACACCGAACGGACTCCGATGTGACTCGTCGTCTTTAACTTAAATTTAAGTGTAAACATTGGGATTCGAACAAGACAAAGAAAATGGGGTCTCTAAGACGTGAACTGACCAAGGTATGGGTATTCCCGACAAAACCTTGAATTACATCCGTAAAACCCACAAGTGTTGAAAACCCCTTCCCCCACGAATACATCCTTAAGTGATCTCCGTTCCTACGATCTGTGAGGTGTTGCATGTGTGTAAGTGTGTGTTATGTTTGTAAAGGACCGATATACTGAAATTTACGGAATGGTGTGAAAGTACATGCACTTTTTAAATAAATATTAATAGACTTACATTTTGGGTTGAGAGGTTTATTTTTACATTGAAGTATAAGTATTATCACGTAAAAGGTCTCACGTGGATTTGTCTTTCTACACGAAACAAAGCTACCTTTGAGTGGTTCTCAGCCACCAGTGAAACCTTTTGGTGAGGGGACACTAACGAGAAGAATAATTCAGATGTTATCCCGCGTCGAGGTAGTCAAGGTATAGATCGGTAGTACAAGTGTCAATTCAAGTCAAGTCAGCGAGTCAACACAGGCTGAGAAACGCTGGGGTACCTGGTGTCGTGTGGTCCGGAGGGACAGGTAGTGGTTGAGGGTCTCAAGTGAGTTTGAGTACAGGTAACTTAATCACTACAGTAGATTGGTAGAGTAGGAGACAGTAGGGGAAGAGGAGGGTGGAAGTTAGAAAGGGTCGTAGTCCCAGAAAAGTCTACTCAGTCGACAAGTGTAGTCCACCGGTTTCATAACCTCAAAGTCGAAGTTGTAGTCAGGAAGGTCACTTGTGGGTCCTGACTAGAGGAAATCCTACCTGACCAACCTAGAGGAACGTCAGGTTCCCTGAGAGTCCCAGAAGAGGTTGTGGTGTCAACTTCTTGTAGTTAAGAAGTCACGAGTCGAAAGAAATGTCAGGTTGAGAGTGTAGGTATGTACTGATGACTTTTTCGGTATCAGAACTCATCTGTCTGGAAACAACCGTTTCATTACAGAGACGAAAAATTATACGACAGATCTAACCAGTATTGAAAGGAAGGTTCCTCATTCGTAGAAAATTATAGTACCGACGTCAGTGGTAGACGTCACTAAAACCTTGGGGGTTTTTTATTTCAGTCGGTGACAAAGGTGACAAAGGGGTAGATAAAGGGTACTTCACTACCCTGGTCTATAGTTCTAGAAACAAAAGACTTACAACTCGAAATTCGGTTGAAAAGTGAGAGGAGAAAGTGATAGTAGTTCTCCGAGAAATCAAGAAGAAGTGAAAGACGGGATTCCCACCACAGTAGACGTATAGACTCCAATAACTATAAAGAGGGTCATTAGAAAAAAAATTAAATTTAAATAAATAAAATTAACCTCCGATTAATGAAATGTCATAACACAACCAAAACGGTATGTAGTTGTACTTAGACGGTGCCCACATGTACACAAGGGGTAGGACTTGGGGGAAGGGTAGAGGGAGGGGCATGGTAGGGAGACCAAGTAGGGTCACGTGGTCGGGGTTCGTAGGACATAGGACGTAGCTTGTGAGTAATAGTCTCTTTACGTTTATTTTTGGTGTTACTCCATGGTAAAGTGTGGTCAGTTTTACCGACACTAGGTTTTCAGATGTTCGTTATTTACGACCTCTCACACACCTCTTTTCTCTTGGGAGAATGTTACAACTACCCTTACGTTTGATTATGTCGGTGATACCTCTTGTCGCACCTCTAAGAGGACCATTAGAACTAAGGTCGAACACGAAGGAGGTCGGGTCGCAAAGAGGACCACATGAGACGTATATTCAATTTATTCGTCCCACTGTCATATGTCAGAACTGTGTGAGGAAAAGGATAAACCTTGGTCAGACAACAGGGTAAAGGTCAACGAAGGACTGGACGTATGTCTAAAGAGTTCTCCGTCCAGTCCACCAGACTATAAGGGTAGAGAAAGTCTTAAAAGGTGTCAAATAACACTAGGTGTGTTTCCGAAACCGTATCAGTTATTTCGTCTTCATCTACAAAAAGACCTTGAGAGAACGAAAAAGGTACTAGGTCGCCTACAACCGTTAAACTAGAGACCAAGGAGACGGAAAAGATTTTGGTCGAACTTGTAGACCTTCAAGTGCCAAATACATAACGACTTCGGACCGAACCTCTTAAAACTCGTAATGAAATGATCGTACACTCTACTCACGTTAATACGTCATCAAACTCGTAAGAAACCGTAACAGAAAGAAACTCTAACCTTACTTTTGACTGGAAAATAGACCTGAATAAACTGAGAAGAAATATTTACAGTTTATATTTCCTTTCAATGAGAAGTCAACGATTCAACACAGGTTAAGAAAAATTGGGGTACCTGACGTCGTATGGTTCGAAGGGACGGGAAGTGATAGAGAGTCTCAAACCAGTCTGAGCACAGGAAACTCAGTCACTACCAACTTACGAAAGAATTTGGTTTTAAATAAGTAATTAATTTTCTTCCGAGTAACAGTAATACAAGAAGTAAACATCAACATTGATTCGGAAATATATATCTTTGTGTAATAAAAAAATAGTCTTTAGTAGAAAAAAATAAGAAATACAAAATTAATCCTGTAAAACTAAACGAATTTGAAATACACACATCAATCTAATATATTAGTCATGGTCTGTTATGTCATTCTATGTTCTATGACAATATATTTTTCCTCCAAAAAGTAGTCTATTCCAATTCTTAGGCACATATCTAGTACGACGGTAAAGGAAACCAAATAAGTAAAGTGTTTATGAATAATTCCCTTTCCCTGTAAGATGTACGACCCACCCCTACTTGATCGGACTTTGGAAAAGAAGTTCTTTGGATGTTGGATCCTCCATTCTGTATATATTAATTTTTGGGTTCCGTTCTTATTGTTCTCTTTTTACGTTTCACTAGTACTCTCAAGTTTTCTTCTTTAATAAAGAAGATAGACCTTTTTTTTTTTTCTATACCTTACTAAATCCTGGTCTCCCAACTAGGAACTTTTTACCCGTCTCAAAGTTCAACTCTGCATTCTCCTGGTCACTCACTGGTCTGTTTCCCTTAATACTCTTCATAAATGACTCTGGGATCTTACTCTTTCGTTACTTCCTCCGGTCCACACCTCTTCTCTCTACCGGTCTATAAGACCTGACCTCCTACACTCAAACGATAGTCACTCTATTTTGATTCTTCCATCCGTCCGGGTCAACACTCTGGACCTTACATTCTGGTTTCTCGAAACCAACTTGGTCCAGGTAATGTCGAGTCAATAATAAGTCACATAAGATACCGGGACTTCGACGTGATCAATGTCTCTCCATTCCTGTACTGACATTCCAGTAGGAACTGGACATTCGACGGAAACACGTTTAGTCCCCTTTTAGGGAAAGAAACCCCAAGTGACGGACCCTACTGAAAACGACCCTTTACCGATGCTATTAATCTGTACAAAAACTATTGGCACACTACTGACCGAGGGGTATCTCGACACGTCACGTGGGGGACGAGGCACCTTCCATCGTCAAGACCCTCGTAGTAGACACGTACTCGTCTTTCGACCCCAGGGCAGAACGGTAAAGAACATGGATGGTGCGTGACGGGTCGAAAGTCCTGATCGAGTTCCTCTGGGGAGGTGAGACGTGCAGAGGAACGGGAAGTAGTGAGTCACTTATGGAGTTCCAGGTCATTACAGTTGTCGTGATTGTTGTCGTTGTGTCCTGTTATCACTGGTGAATAGTTCTGGAAAGAACCCGGTCCATGAATTAATTTGATTCACGAAATACGTAAAGTAAGAGGTTCGTCCTAAGTATGACCCAGACAGACTTAGATATCGGGTGTGAGGAGCGGTGACACCATGACCGTCGTCTCTCACTTGTCTCACCTTCCTCGACGGAACCTAGACCGGTACGGGCCGATACACCAGTATTTCGTCACGAAAAATACTTACTGAACCATGGAGAAAACGAGTAGACATTCTACCCCTATTAGTTTCGTGGATACAAAATCCCAACCACGTTCTAATTTAAATTAGTGAAAATTAAATTAGTAAATTTAACACTAAATTAAATTAGTGAATTCTGTATCTTAACACGGACAATATCATTTTTCGAGATCTACAATTTATTATAATATAATAATCAAGATAATTATTGGTTTATTATTATTGTGAGATAACAGGAGAGAGACTATACCCGAAAGAACACAGGAGGGGAGTCTTAATTCTTTAGGATAGTATAAGTAGGACGTAATAGGAGGTGAGTGGAAGTAGTATCGTGTACCACCAGGTATAGTCTTGCTCGAATGAGCACGAAGGTAGTCTGACGTCCGAGGTGCTCCATGGACCAGAGTAGGTAACCACATAAACGTCCCAAATGGTGTCCAGGACCGTTCACTG
This sequence comes from Capra ibex, assembly GCA_006410555.1. NCBI lineage: Eukaryota > Metazoa > Chordata > Mammalia > Artiodactyla > Bovidae > Capra > Capra ibex. The sequence goes on along the minus strand of SJYO01031364.1, from coordinate 2,667,498 downwards.
TCTCTACGCGTACCGTGTAACTTCCTTCTCTCCGCCCTCCTTCAGTCTCTCTCTACCTTACTTTCTCCTTTCCTTCCTTCTTCATCATTACTTATTCATTTGAATATTGTTTTATGACCAACAAACCCGATCTATAATCTCGGGTTCTACGACGCATGGTTTCTACGATCAAAACGGTACGTCCGTCACTCGCACCTTTTTTTATACATGTACCAAGTCCCAAGGAGTGAGGATCCTACAGTCCCTACCTTCCAGGGAATCCGTAACTGAGTGGGTGTTCACTCAGTAAATGTTCACTTCTTTAAGTCTTGGGTTTCTCTCCTTCACCGAGGACTTGGAAAGTAATTTACTACACGTTTTGTGGATCCAAACTTGTAGAGAGCCCTGTCTAGACTCAGTGAGGGACTACGAGTGTTTTGTTTTTCACCTTTCGTAGGAGAAGGTAGGGAGGAGAAGGAATGAAATGGAAGGAAGGAGACACGAAAAAAAGAGAAAGACAGAGATGGTAGAGACATGAGAAACGAGTAAATGAAGTTACAAGTCCGAGGGTGTCGGACCGTCGACGGGGTCTAGGTAAAATTATAGTTTCTCTTACTTGTAGATTCCCCTTTTTAACCCGGAGACATACAAGTCACAGAACAACCTACTATAACCTAAAATTAAATAGTGTTATTCTTTAGTTAAATATCGAGTTTTGGTTGTATAAAAATCTTTAACCGGGACAGTCCTTCGACGGTGACAATCTATTAAATCTGTCCTATTAAGTACTGTCTCTTCTTTTCCTACGAGTATAATGAGACCTTTCACTCTGGTGCTTACAACAGTTCATCTAAGCCATTTGAGTCTTTATATGACAGAAAGGGAATTACTTAGTAAATTCCTCTATTTCTCTACTATAAAAGACCCGATCGACGAAAATGTAGAAACCAGAGTAAATTAAGTTGCGGGATTCTTGAGTCGATGCATAATAAAAAGGGTAATTTGTCTACCCCTTTGACTCTATCTCTTCAATTCCTTAAATGTGTTCCGGTTCACTGGTTGTTTAATCTCTCGGCCCGTGACTGAGATCGGACCGTACCACCCTTCCGGGCACAAGAACAGTCACGGGTCGTCACCAGAAAGAGAAAAGGAAAAAAAATTTTAATTTAACCTCAATTCAACAGAATGTTACAATAATCAAAGAGGACACGTCGTTTCACTTAGTTGAAGTATCACAGGTAGGGGAGAGACAGTGGTGTTTTGTGACTCAGCTCAAGGGGCACGATACGTCATCCAACAGTAATCAATGGACAAAAAATGACTCATCACATATATACGCTTAGGGTTAGAGGCTTAAGTAAGGTGAACGGGAAAGAGGGTAACCACGGATATACAAATAAGAAATACAGACACAGAGATAAAGACGAAAAGTGTATGCAAGTAGACATGGTAAAAAGATCTAAGGTGTAGATACGTAATTATATGCTACAAACAACAAAGGAGAAAGACTGAATAAAGCGACACATACTGTCGGAGATCGAGGCAGGTGCAGAGACGTTTACCGTATTACAGCTAGGAGAAACACCGACTCATTATAAGGTGACATATTTACACGGTGCAGAAGAAAGAGAGAAAGAGACAACTGCCTGTAAGTCCTACGAAGGTGTGGACCGATAGTAGACATAACCTGGGAGAATGTGACAACCACCTTTACATTTAACTATGTCGGGGATACCTCTTCTTATATTTCCAAGGATTATTAATTTTTATCTTGCTGGTAGTCTAGTCAAGTCAAGTCAAAGAGTCAGTACAGGCTGAGAAACGCTGAGGTACCTAACGTCGTGCAGTCCGGAGGGACGGATAGTGGTTGAGCATCTCAAATGAGTTTGAGTATAGGTAACTCAGTCACTGTGGTAGGTTCGTAGAGTAGGAGACAGTAGGGGAAGAGGAGGACGGAAGTTAGAAAGGGTCGTAGTCCCAGAAAAGTCTACTCAGTCAAGAAGTGTAGTCCACCGGTTTCATAACCTCAAAGTCGAAGTCATAGTCAGGAAGGTTACTTATAAGTCCTGATTAGAGGAAATCCTACCTGACCAACCTGAAGGAACGTCAGGTTCCCTGAGATCTCTCAGAAGAGGTTGTGGAGTCAAGTTTTCGTAGTTAAGAAACCGTGAGTCGAAAGAAATATCAGGTCGTAGGTATGTACTGATGACTTTTTTTGTATCGGAACTGATCTACCTGGAAACAACCGTTTCATTACAGAGACGAAAAATCATACGACAGATCCAACCAGTATTGAAAGGAAGGTTCCTCATTCGTAGAAAATTAAAGTACCGACGTCAGTGGTAGACTTCTCTAAAACCTCGGGTTTTGTTCTTTTAGACGGTGACAAAGGTGACAAGGGCGTAGATATACGGTACTTCACTACCCTGACCTACGGTACCAGAATCAAAAGACTTACTACTCGAAATTCGGTTGAAAAAGGGGAGATGAGAAAGTGAAAGTAGTTCTCCGAGAAATCATGAAGAAGTGAAAGACGGTATTCCCACCACAATAGACGTATAGACTCCAATAACTACAAAGAGGTTCTTTAGAACTAAGGTCGAACACTAAGGAGGTCGGGTCGCAAAGAGTACTATATTAGACGTATCTTCAATTTATACGTCCCACTAATATATTTCGGAACTGTATAAGGAAGACGATAAATTTTGGTCAGACAACAAGGCACAGGTCAAGATTACAACGAAGGACTGGACGTATGTCCAAAGAGTTCTCCGTCTAGTGCATCAGACCATAAGGGTAGAGAAAGTCTTAAAAGGGGTCAAATAACACTAGGTGTGTCAGTTTCCGAAACCGTATCAGTTATTTCGTCTTCATCTACAAAAAGACCTTGAGAGAACGAAAAAACTACTAGGTCGCCTACAACCGTTAAACTAGAGACCAAGGAGACGGAAAAGATTAGGTCGAACTTGTAGACCTTCAAGTGCCAAGTGAATAACAACTTCGGACCGAACCTCTTAACACTCGTAATGAAAGGATCGTACACTCTACTCACGTTAACACGCCATCAAACTCGTAAGAAACCGTAACGGAAAGAAACCCTAACCTTATTTTTGACTGAAAAAGGTCAGGACACCGGTGACGACTCAAGAGGTTTAAACGACCGCAACTCACGTCGTGAAAGTGTCGTAGTAGAAAATCCAAAACTTCATCGAGTTGACCTTAAGGTAGTGGAGGTGATCGAAACAAGCATCACTACGGAGCATTCCAGGTGAATGAAGTGTAAGGTCCTACGGACCGAGATCCACTCAATAGTGTGGTAGCACTAAAAACCCAGTACTTCTAGGAAAGACATGTCAAGAAGACACATAAGAACGGTGGAGAAGAATTATAGGAGACGAAGACAATCCAGACATACTAAAGACAGGAAAAAACACGGGTAGAAACGTACTTTACCAGGGAACCATAGAGACTAAAAGAACTTCTCTAGAGATCAGAAAGGGTAACATAACAAAGGGAGATAAAGAAACGTGACTTGTGTCTCCTATCGAAAGAAAAAAGAGAAACGGTAAGAAACCTTGAGACGTAAGTTTACGTATATAGAAAGGAAAAGAGGAAACGAAAAGCGAAGAGAAGAAAACTGTCGACAAACATTCCGAAGGAGTCTGTCGGTAACACGAAAAAGTATAAAGAAAAAACCCCCCTACCAGAACGAGGGACAGAGGACATGTTACAGTGCTTGGAGACAGGTATCAAGTAGTCCGTTAGACAGTCTAGATCAGGCAATTTAGACAAAGAGTGAAGGTGACATATTAGCAATCCCTAAACTAAACCCAGTATGGACTTACCAGATCACCAAAAGGGATGAAAGAAGTTAAATTCAGACTTAAACCGTTATTCCTCAAGTACTAGACTCGGTGTCAGTCGAGGACCAGAACAAAAACGACTGACATATCTCGAAGAGGTAGAAACCGACGTTTTTTATATTAGTTAGACTAAAGTCACAACGTACACATCTCAGAAGAGAACACAACAACCTTCTCCCACAAACGATACTGGTCACGCAGCAGAGCGGTTTCCAAATTACTCGAAAACGGGACGAAATAAGACATGAGGTTTCGGTTTAAACGGACAAGGAGGTCCGGTATACCGAGTCGTTAGGATGAGGACCCATATATGGGTCACTTTTGGTATGAACACTTTCTATGTACGTAGGGGTTACAAGTAACGTTTTCACAAATGTTATCAACCTTACACCTTCGTGAGAGAAGAAAGGTACCCGCATCAATCCCGGAGACCGTTCGTTCGTTGGTAAGCAAACAAGGGGTCCCCTCTCGAGATCGACGAGAAACCCAGCAACAATAAGTCCGGTGGGGACACTGATTCCCAAATACTCGACGGCAAACCCGGAGACTCCCCACACACCCCACGACCAGAGTTTCATCGTTCACGGAGTTACACGTCACACTGGAACCCACCGAGGAGACGGGTGAGAAACCATGAGTAAGGAATAGACTTCTGGTACCAGTAAGGAGTCTGAAGAATAATTCCAGGTCCATCATTTGAACCGTCGGAATACCGGAGGATTGGTAAAAGAAAACGGTCACAGTAAACTTCCGGGGGTGTCTACCATACATCTGTTTACTCGAACCGCTCAAGGGTACTTTGAACGAAACACTTTTACTCATCGACCGGGTGCTCGGTATTCGATGACCGAGACGCGGACTACCAATGACACCTCAGAAGATTAAAGGAGTAAGAGTGGGGTACTGTTCGGAACGTCCTCGAACCCCACTCGTGATGACTTCTAGAGACCAAAGAGTGGAGACCCGGGAACGAGAAAGAAACCACCGAAGGAAACCCCTACTGTGACTTCTATTTATAAGTCGAGATCCTTAGTACAATCAATGAAGACGGTAAACACCATCTTATTAACGGTCTGAGACACGATTCACGAAGTAGATACAAAAAGAGTACATTAAGAATGTCAGGTTCCCAATCAATGAACATTAGTAAGGGTAAAATGTCTCCTCCACTGACTGATGGGAAGTTAAAATTAGGTAAATACCTAAGTCGTTTACAAGTAACTCATCCATGATACACGTTTCATCATAAGAGTCCCCACACCTATGTAACTACCTATTTTCCTCCAATAGAGAGATCACAAATACAAAATTACGTCCCTCTGTATGTTCTTTGTTACGTGTATTTATTATACACGTAGATTATGAAAAAATTTTTCATTACTCACGATCGTAAAGGGGTGACATGGAGCAAACAGGAACGTTTTTCCGGACACTGTATGCACGGAACATTTAGTTTCTATACTTACACGAGACCCTCGAAGGAAATCTAAACTCCCAGTTGACTCATTACCTTTTTCTATGAAGACTTTTAAGAGTAGGTTCAAGGTTTCCGGCAATTATGAACTATTTAGTCTCGACAGGCAAACCGACAGAGACGGAAACAAATCTACCGACTAACGAAATATACCTCAGACGATAAATAACAAAAAGGTAGAATGTACGAATAAAATTTAAAATTAAATCTTGAGTAAAAGATTCTGACACGGAGTAAATAAATTATCCATGAAGATAAAATTACTTCTGTGTGGAAAGTCCTCGACAAACATAGCTTTACCACTGCGACACTAATCCGGGTCGGGACTAGTCTACCAAGAGACACAAACAGAGTTCATGAAGAGCCACCGTCGGTCTCCACGTCGTCGTAATTATTAGGACCCTTGTCATCTCTTTACGCACAGTATCTTTGACTCTGGGGACCAGTTCCACTTTCACTTTCACAATCAGCGAGTCAGCACAGGCTGAGAAACACTGGGGACTGATATTGGGCGGTCCGAGAAGACAGGTACCCTAAAGGGTCCGTTCTTATGACCTCACCCAACGGTAACGGAAGAGGTCCCCTAGAGTTGGGTCCCTAGTTTGGGACCTGAGGATGTAATGTCCGTCTAAGAAATGGTAGACTTGGTGGTCCGTTCAGGGTTCAGTTTCACTCTCGACCATTTTAGGTGGAGAGTCTCCTCTTTGAGACAGACCCCTCTAGACTTACCACCTTGGACCCCAGACCTACTGGGTACAGTACGTTTCTTCAGACCCGAACAAAAGTCTCCCGGACTTAAACATAACAGTGAACTCGACATTACTATTTATGTTGTTATTGGTATTATCACTACTATCACTATCGGGAATGACAACAGGGTCTAGAACAACATACACGAAATGTGTGTAGAGTATGAAAATACTTAGTGACTTGGAGAATCACCGAGGTACAAGAGGAGATCTCACACTTCCGTATTAATTGATTGGTGCGAAATATCGTCAGAATGGTTTACCGCATAATAGAGACCAAATGTGTCCTACCGTGACTCAAAGTCTCTCTACATTACTTGACGGTTCTATAGAGCCAATTACTCCTGACGGGACAGGTGGTGTAATAAAACATGGTGTGACCAAACGACTGGTGTTGTCCCTTCGACTTCACACCAACATAGAGTACACTCACCAATCCATAATGGACATTGTTTTGTGAAGTCACTATAGGACCGACTGGAAAAGTAGTCAGTCCTATAGTGACTTCGAGGACAACAAAACACGATATCAATGTCTGAAATAAATAAACTTAAACTTATAAATATACAACTACGATTTTAAGTTTTTATGTATAAAAAAATTTTTAGATCGTAGTAGTTACTCTACTTAGATTACGGGAGGGTAAAATACAGAATACGAGAACTAGTGATGAAGAAAGAATATGGAAAAGTACGAAAAGATATTTACTCCTTTTTGACACGATTCGACAATTTGGTCAACGTGAGGGACTATTGAAGGTTTGTACTTTTCATCTCTCTTAAAATTTGTTCTTTGTTTTTACGATGTGACACTCATTAACCTTCGGTCCCAGGTGATAACCCAGTGAGAACATAGATGGTGGAAGACCGTGTATCATTCGAGGGTCCTCTATAAACATCTTAAAGTGACTTAAGGAAGTAACATCTGTAGTCCGTCGGGAGACTAGGTGGAAGAACAGATCGACACAGGTGAACTTTGGAAACCCGTAACAGCCGTCGTAGACTTAAAATTCTTGTCAATAGAGGGACTCTTGTCATTCATCGTCGAGACGAAGGAGACGGGACCCTTCAGTATAGACGGGAAAGATCTCAAGGAAATTGAAGGTCTACTTATCTTCCAAGATTTTTTACGGAATTTCAAAAGTATATTACATAAGTCGGAGTTGAAGGTGACAATAATTACTGGAAATACGTATACATTGAACAAAAGGGAGTAAAAGGAAAAGGGGTAGGTTAAATGGAAACAGAAGAAGAAGGGAAAAGAGACGAGAGTATACGTACGTCTATATCAGTGAAAAAGGGATAACGGCATACAAAAGGTTTCTGTAATGATTCATGGATGATACATATATTGTATTTTTCATTTCTTTATGTCACATAATACGTTTATTACCTTTCCATCATAGATTAAATCCCCTTCCTTTCTGAAATGATAAAACTGGTAGATGACAGACAACTTGAGATATGATACACAGGAGTCTGGTAGTCAGTAAAGACTGAGAAACGTCAGGGAAACCGACATCGGGTGGTCTAAGGAGACAGGTACCCTAAGAGGTCTGTTCTTATGACCTCACCTAACGGTAAAGTAGGAGGTCCCTTGGAAGGACTGGGTCCCTAGTTTGGACGTAGAGAATGTAGAGGATACAACCGTTCGTCTAAGAAATGGGGATCTTGGTGGACCCTTCGGGGTTGAGATTTGATTCATAATGTTATATTCAAGGACCTCTTATTTTTAGGAACGGAAGAAGGTGAGTAGGACATGGGACGGTCGTCCGTCTCGAAGGGGGTCCCTCCCCTCAGGGAAGTCCCAGGCCCCTAGACACGGAGTCTTAAAACTATGGACCCGAGGGACGTCGGACCTTGCACACGTCTATACGAAACTACGTTTCCTACTCTCTCTCCTCCAATCGGACCCTCTCCCTCACTCCAACACTCCCCACTGGATCCTCACATTATAGGTAACACAACTCACTCAATGTACGTGCCAGAGGTAAGGAAATCCAGTGTGACATTGGTACTTTCACTTTCACTTTCACTTCAGCACAGGCTGAGGAACGCTGGGGTACCTGACATCGGATGGTCCGAGGAGGGAGGTACCCTAAGAGGTCCGTTCTCATAACCTCACCCAACGGTAAAGGAAGAGGTCCCCTAGAAGGACTGGGTCCCTAGCTTGGGTCCAGAGGGCGTAAGGTCCGTCTGTGAAATTGGAGACTCGGTGGTCCATAGTTGTTTGGGTAAGATGTACCTCAGGACTAGTACCGCCCACCGTCTCTTATCTCCATGAGGTCCGTGACTCCTGTTTCCGGTCACTAGAGAGTCAAAACTGAGCTCGGGATCCAAAGGTAGACAGACTACTCGGGTGTAACCTACGTCGCACGTCGGCAGAGTCGGTATCCGTCGAGTCAGTTATAAAGAAAACCCTAGTGGGGTCATGAGGGAAGGAAGTTCGACGGAGTGAGTGTATCGAGTCCCTAAACGGATCGTCCTACCTAAACTGAAGAATTCACTAAATCTTTTAGTCTAAAGTTTCCACGTTCTTTAATGTACTCTTCGTACCGGAGTTATAGATTTATGTTTTACGGACGGGGAGGTCTCTGCCTCCAAACTTAAAAAGTACTATAGACTCTCTACACATCTGACAAAACTTTAATGTACAAATTTTAAAACTTTTATTTCTAACATAACCGGTCACAGATTTGAGTTCTGTCAGCATTGGAGTGAAAATTCCTTTTCTACGAAGTAGAAATTATATTTACCCAGGTTCCTCTCACAGACTCCGAGTCTATGTCTCTATATAGTAGAGTACTGAGGTACGTCCCAGTAGATAAGTGGGTGTATTTACCTGCACACGTAAAAAAGTACACATAGAGACACGACAGTCTCAGACACGGACATAAAAAAGGACGGATAGAGACCGGACACTATGTTGGAGGGATCGTGAATTGTTTTCAAAGAAGCAGTCTATGTTACTAAATTTTGTTTTGTTTTGTTTTTTTCATAGAGAATCCAAACTCTTAGAGAAACATCAAACCCTTCATAAAAGTGAAAAAAGTATATCGACTAGAAACGTAATTAGAATGTTATACACCTATCTCCTCGGGTTGTCCGATGTCAGGTACCCCAGTGTCTCTCAGTCTATGTTGAATCACTGACTTGTTCTTACACATAAAGTGCACGTCAAAATAACCACTATTTGAACCTTGGGTCTGTCAGATTAACGGTCGGGTTACAGTGTGTCACTATTACCTGTCTCTGATTAGGAATAAACATAAAATACGGAAAAGATAAATATTATATTTTCATCGTATATAAATAATATCCGTTACATATTTTATATCCTTTCAGTATTCCTTCTTTTACGTTCAATGGACTTTAGTGTGGTGACTTTCTCTTTGGGTCAGTAATAAAACCACATATATGGTTGTCAGAAGAAATTACACTCATATATATATAAAAAATTAACTTTAATATGATATTATGACGAAACACTAGATGAACTAATGAATAGGTGTAAAAAGGAAAATGATTTATAAAAATTTTATAAATTTTTAAACAAAAATTTTAAATTAATTTAGATTAATTTTAAATTTATTTTTAATTTTACTTTATAAAGTAAAATAATTTACAAAGATATCTCAGTAAAAATAGATGATATTTCGTAAGATCATACTCATATTACAAAAAATTATATATGGTATAACAATCATAGACATAGAGACCCGTGGATAAAAATATGTGTAGACAAACATGAAGAAAATCAATTAAAGGTCTTAAGGACCCAGTTGTTTATACATATAAAAATTACGAAACCAGAAAAAAAAAAAGGTCCCTCCAACTACAATACAAGATCTTTCAATATGGTGGCCTTCATGTTTATGACAGACAAAGTGACGTATAAACAGTCGTACTTTATAATGGTAAATAAAATTTCATATTTAAAAATTTGAAATACTATGATTTGAAATCAAAATTACGGAGATAGAATTAAGGGAATAGACGAGTATTATCAGCAATATTCCGTCGTCGTATTATTACTCTCTTAGACAGAAGATACGACTCTGATTACCAGGTAATCAAAATGGACGTCTAGACTTACTACAGTTTCCCGTAACTCTTAACCGACTTTTACTTAAAGAGTATCCCGACCCGAATAGTCAAGAGTTCCACAATTGACAGACAATAGATAAAACGGGAACCAGTATATGAAAGAGACTCGTTATAAATCCCGTAATAATAACTAAGAGGTATAGACTTATTTACAGTGGTTCTTCTCTTTTGAACCGTTAGAAATGATAATATTAAATTCTAAATACTAGAAGCCGAAAGTCCGTCTTATTTTAAAAAAACATATAAGTAAGGACGTGTATTTCGACATATTAGAACCGGTTCTGGAAAATAGTGAGACTCGGACAAAAGTGTTAATATTCTACCTCTACCCCTACTGAAACCGAAAGACGTCTCCAGACAACGTCATTAAGGTCCCCTGTCTCACACAAACCTTCAAGAAAGGTTTATTTACGAGGAACAACTACATAATTATGTAATAAAAACAGTCTTCTTACTCGACCGTGAATGGTTTACAAATCCTTACTTATTTAAGGAGGAAACTGTAAGAAAGATTCTTGAAACAGATTGAATATGTCTTGTCAAAATAACTCGTTCTCTACCACGGATCCAGGGTTGTAAGTTTTAATCATCCTAGATTGGTCAGGTAGGATTTCCCCTAGTCAGGACCCACAAGTAACCTTCCTGACTACGACTTCGACTTTGAGGTTATGAAGCCGGTGGAGTACGCTTCTCAACTGAGTGACCTTTTCTGGGACTACGACCCTCCCTAACTCCCGTCCTCCTCTACCCCCGCTGACTCCTACTCTACCGACCTACCGTAGTGGTTGAGTTACCTGTACTCAAACTCATTTGAGGTCCTCAACCACTACCTGTCCCTCAGGACCGTACGACGTTAAGTACCCCAGCGTTTCTCAGTCTGTGTTGACTCGCTGACTTGACTTTTATTACTCTAAACTGACATCGGGGGAAATCCTGTCGAGATCCTAGGAGTCCCGTGAGTAGTACAACGAGAAGACGGGGGTCACGGATATAAGGTCGGTGGATCTATTCCAGAAGTTCTCTTGACTTACATGGAATGTGGAGTAAAGAGATCGGAGTCTCATGAAAGACGTGTTTAGACGGAAACACATATAAAGAGAAACACTTTGATCATATACTTATAGTAACCCTCTCAATTCCAATTAATAAAATATCTCTCATTTTAGGGTGGGAATTTTTTTGTCTCGAGGGTAGTCGTGGAACCACTTCAGTAAACAAAAAGAAAGGGACTATGAGAGTAGACATTTTTAATTTAAGAAGATAGTTTGTAAATGGATCACACGGAACACAGGGTCAGTGTCTCTATCCTTCTACATAACCTTTTTGGGGGAAAGAGGGGTCCTGAGTACTAGGTCGTCGACTCATTTGTTAGTTAATATACTGACACACTATTCGTCCTAGTACCCTACTGGCGGAGTGGAGCCCAAGTATGCACGCACGAAGACATGATTACTGGACTTTTCCTTTCGTTTGTCTCAATAAGATTAATTTGGTCGTCTACTATGAATTAACCAGACATGCCCCTTACAACCACTTCATCTGTAGATTATGCCTATGACACATCTCTTGTCTTAGTGGTTTTACTAGTAGAGTCTAATAAAGTTTTTAGGAGAGTCGAAGTAGGGGTCGACTGGGGGTACTACTTTCTCTTGGTGACAGTCGAGATTTACACGGACAAAAAGAGCTGGAAACGTGTACCTAACCACACCAAACCAAAATGAAAAGACGGATCTGTAAAAAAGGGGACGGAAGGGAGGTGGATGGGAGAGACACGAGGAACGAAATAAACCGACTGAGGACAACGAGGAGTTCAGAAGAGTCGAACCCATGGTAAACAATCTTTAAGAAGGGATTGGATGGTTGGATCCATACCAACAGATATCAAAGTATGTGGTCGGTGAAGCTAATGTCATCAATAATTTGATATAACATGGTTTCCATCTTCGTTGGGTTCACAGGTAGTCACCCACTTACCTATTGGATTCACACCAGATATGTCTGTCATCCTATCACAAGTCGGGATTGTTCTTTCCTTAAGACTGTGTACGTTATTGTACTCACTGGGAACTTCTGTAACACGATTTACTTTATTCAGTTAGAGTGTTTTTTCGTTTATAACATCCCAAGGTGAATGTATTCCAAGGATCTCACCAGTTCAAGTATCTGTGTCTCTCATGCTCCCACAAAAGGTTCCCACCTCAACCCCCTTTTACCCTCATAAACAAACTGTCCATGTCACAAAGTCAACCCCTACTATTTTTTCCACCACCTTTAACCACCACCACTACAACCGTGTTGTCACATTTATACGAGTCACGGTAACTTGACATATGAATTTTACTAATCTTACCATCAAAGAGACAATACATACACAATAGTGTCAACAAATTTTACACAATATTAACCCATACAGGACTGTCGTACAAAAGGTTATGTATACACGGGAACCCTCGTCCTTGGTACTTAAAAGTAGTCATATAGGAGTCAAGACCGTGTGTAGAACGTCTATCATCCATGAGTTAATTTTTTTTTTTTTGTCAACTCATTGTCTTATTTACATCTTCAATAGATAATACTGTTATAGTTCGATTATGTAGGACTAAAAGATTTCCTTTGAGTTTGATACTTTCCTTTTCACGGGTCTGATTTAGCGTGTTATGCATCAATCACAGACTCAGTCCTAGCTTTGAGTCCACGACAGTCGAGGTTAGGTCTCTATGGCAAAAGTAGTACGGTCGGAAATACACGGTAGTGAAAAGTGTATGGTGAGTTATCTTGGGCTCCTCAACCTACGTCTATTTACTTACATTTTACGATATAGAATTTAATTTTTAATAAAGTCTTCTGACTTTTCTCCTACCTTTCCTTCCCCCCTATTTCTCCGACTACATTCTGAAAGGGACACTATGTCAGTGAAAAGTAAACGAAAAACAAAAAAAAGGTTAGAGAACGGTACATTGGTTTTCTTAACCTTACCCCTCTAACTAACCTGTTAGTCGACAAAGGGTTCCCGACATTGTCTTAGGGTCAGAAAATCCATTAAATTGGACCTTCCCCCAAAACGATATCCCTTGTCGGATGTACCAACCCCTACCTGTTCTACTAAATTATCCAGAGAAAGACGGGATTAACGATTAGAAGGAACACCCTTGGGGGAAGAACACGACGTAATTTCTGAGGTAATTAAACAAACATATATTTAAGTTCCGTGAAGCCAAGACAGTGTGAAGATTCTCCGAGGGCAAGTTCTCAGACACCGAACGTAGTGGGTAATCCTAAATGACTATTCTTTCTGTGTAATATATAAAATAATGGAACAGACACTTCGTGTACACTGTTGATATTTCATGTAAGTACATATCATACTTATTGACAGTCCCATTAACTATTTCATCAGAGATTATTTCCATTGATCTTACCGTAAGGATTTACGACTCCAGAGATTCACGACTCCCCGCCCCCCCGCCCCCCCCGCCGCCCCCCCCGACCACTTTCCGTGATTTATTTAGGTCAGAAAGTCTTTAACGACCGTAAAATTTTATTTTATCGGTTGGTCTTAGGAATCCGGACGTAAAGTGAAAGTTCACATTAATAAAATACAACGTTAAGTATAGACGACTGTGTAACCTTAGTTGAGTTTATTTCCTTACGATATTTAGAACGTAACAAACCTAATTCGTGTACAACTACGACTCTGTTCAGATCCTCCTCCGACGAGGACACACATTTATCAAATTCTTTTAGTTTATCGACCTTTTCTACATCTACGTCAATTCTATTTGCCAGATGGTCGTCGGAAGGTCGGACAAATTTGTAGGTTTATACACTCTCCGAGTCATGAAATAGGACCATCACTTACATCGTCCGGTAATATTATTATACTTATTATTATGATCGACTGTGATAGTTAATAACCCGAAGGAGATGTACAGACGATGGATGTATATAATCGTAAAATAGGAGTTCTGTCGGGATGTACCCTTCATAATGGTCAACACAATAGACCTCGTACGATAAATTAAATAGACATTGGGTCTAGTAAGTAAACCTTCACCTTTTGCTAATGTTGTTGGGAGCGTTTACGGTGCCCCAACAACTTTCCTAAGTTACTCCAGTTTCTTGTATATCACGGATCTTGTCACGGACCGTGTGTCATTCACGAACTTTTCATCCTCGACCGTCATAGTAAAAGTGAAATTTCTCCTCTTTCAGTATCTCGCCAAGACTTTGAACGGATGAACCTTCTATACTTGAACCCAGAAAAAGTAAGGTTTCATTTAGGTGCGGTGTGAACGACGGACACACGGAGTACAAAAGACACAATTGTAGTACGAAACCAGAAACAAGACTGAAAACTCGGACTCCACGTCATAGAAACAGAAGGGAAGTAGGGACAACCAGAGGGTCCGACAGTTTCGACCCCTACCACTACCTCGTTCTAAGGAACCATCTTAGAAAACAAAAGTTGACTATGGACGACCGCACGATGTCAGGGACTCCACGGACGGTACGACGTCAGGTACCCCAACGTTTCTCAGTCTGTTCTGACTTACTGACTCGACCAGACTATGGACCATCATGGAATGATGTCGAACACAGAATAGGTATACACTTAATTACACCGGGGAGTCCACCACGTAACCATTTCTTAGGTGGACGGTTACACCCTCTAAATTCTTTACACGCAAGTTCTAGGGGACCATATCCCTTACCGTTGGGTGAGGTCAGAAGAACGAACCTTTCACGGTACCTGTCTCTTCAGATCGTCCGATCTCAGTATCCCAGGGTTTCTCAGTCTACACTAACTCGTGTGTAAATCTGAAAGTGAGAAAAAACAAAACAAAAAACAAAAAACTTCCTATTACGAAATGTCTTAAAACAACAAAAGACAGTTTGGAGTTGTACATAGTCGGTATCCATATGTAAATAGGGAAGGGAAAACTTGGAGGGAGGGTAGAGGGAGAGGTACGGTGAGGAGACCCAACTATGTCTCGGGGACAAACTCAAAGGACTCGGTATGTCGTTTAAGGACAACCTATAGATAAAATACAGGTGAGGAAAAACGTCGTACTAGACAGACGTGAAGGAGTGTTGGGGTGGCACTTTTAGGTAACCGCTAACACTACCGTCGAGATATGAGAATTGATCTTTCAGACAAACTTACTACTGTCTGGTAACAACTGAAACCGGTTTACAAAAAGAAGAGGTCGACAAACATTAATATGACCAAATACTCGATCTTTTTCATGATCTCTGTCCTAACCCGGTGGAGTATATGGAAATAGATTTACAGGTCATAGTTTTCTGTATTATTTACGGTCGAGAAGGAGACTGCCCGACACATAGGAACTTCCGGTGACCTGATGTCAAAGGGGTCTACACGGTCCGATATAGGAGTTGAGAAAGACGTTTACATGGTTGGTCGTCTCGACGCACAGTGTCTCATGTCCGACTCCTGTGCACTCCTGACTGAGAAGTGTGGGGAAAGGGATGTGACACAACTCTTAGGGTGAGAAAAGTATTCTGAAAATATTGGTCCCGACCTTTCCTTCATCTGATGTTGTAAGATGCTTCTAAAAGTTACACTCTCACGTCTATTTTATCCAATCCTTGGCTTACTTACGAACCATAGTTATGTCTTAGTCTTCCCTTGTACGTCCCAGTTCGGATCAATACGAACAGTCGATGTAACAGAACCGTCCACTATGTTTACGAGACCTTTGAGTCAAAGAAGCCAACATCCATTACTATATATAACGTGACGGGACTCCTAAACTTGATATGATACACACAGTCTTTACGGAACTTTTGACGTTTTAGGGTACGTTTCACAATTAACGACGTTTTCACCTTTCTCCCACCGTAAATTCCTGACTCTGTCTTCGAGTTTCTCGTCGAGAGGTAGACTGGTCAACACACTAGAACCCGTAAATTGGAGGTACTCGGAGTAAAAGAAAAAGACATTTTACCAGTTTTATTAGATATATGGGGTGTGGAGAAAGGGTCTCACCAACAGTCCGAGGTCTTGTTACATTCACTTTCACAAACAAAGTCTGAATTTGAGATCTCAAGATGTTTACAATTGTCCAAATAATATCCCTACCGGTCCTGTACCTCACCGAGACAACAATGTTTAGGTTTACCGTAGGGACATTTACGTCAATTAAAAGGGTAACTCTTGGGGAATGAAAAATGATGTTCTGTTAAAGGTCGAAAGAGTCGGTTTACTGAGAAGAGTAGATAAAGTATTGGAAGTGATCTCTTTCATATCTCTCCTTTGTCTTTAGTTTCGGTCCTTAGTAACCCGAAAAGGTGTATTCACACTTAATCTTCTCGACACTGACAGAACCGGAGAGTAAAACGACAGACGACCAGCTACAAACATGTCCCCACCCTACTTCAGTGACTCTAGATAAGTCCTATTTACGATCAAGACGAAACATCGGTTTCTATATACGGTCCTGTATTTTTCTTAAGAAAGGTACCACGAGGATAATTAAGTATCGTCAATATCTCTCGACATTTTTCGGTGGATTAATGAAGAAGAAGGACACATATAAAGTTTCTACCGTTCATAGAATCATCAAGTTCCATTCAGATCATAATTTCGGTAACCCGATATTAGAAGAAAGAAAGAGGACAGAACATTGGTAGTCGACTCAGTTACTTTCTCTTTTCGTTGAGGTTCTTGGTAAAAATAGAAACATACTTGTCTACTTAGGGACTCAACAGGAGAAACGAGGACGACAATAGACAAACCGGTGAACATTTTACTCCTTTAACAACCTTATCGAAGATTTCTTCACACCGAGCACGTCCGTCATACCGACTCCCTGGGACACTTCCAGAGGCGGACGGAAGACTCGATTACATACGTGTTTCCGTTTCATGAGACTCTACTCTCGGTACAGGGATTTGTTAGGGACTCGTGTCAGACGACTCGACGTCTTTCTCATACATGTGCACAACAACTGTACGTACACACTACGTAATCGAGTACCTGCCCACTCCTCTCTACCCGATCGTACGGGTACATTGTGGACCGTCATCTCCGTCCTTGATGACAAAGTACAGTAGACGAGAGACACCTTGTCACAAGGTGTACCGGATAACTCCTAGGGAGTGATCGAACCATCCCGAAAGGTCCACCGTGTCACCATTTTTTTTTAGGTGGACGGTTACGTCGTCTACATTCTCTACTCCCAAGCTGGGGACCCCACCCTTCTACGGGACCTCGTCCTTTATCGTTGGGTGAGGTCATAAGAACGGATCTCTTAACGTACCGGTCTCTTCGGACCCCTGACATCAGGTACCCCAGTGCTTTCTCGACCTACGTTGACTCGTGAGTGTCGTCCAACAATCTGGGAAGGTTCTCTCCGAGGTTGGGTCGAGTCGAAGTGTAGGAAAAGAAAATTCTTTACCGAGTAAAGGACAGTGAGGTTCACTCCTGGTCGGAAGATGTCCAGTCTTAGACAAAAAATTCTCCGGTCGAGTCCTTTTTTGGGATCGGGTAAACTTTTGGGACGAAAACGAAAGATTTCTGGGCTCTTCGAAATCGAGTAGGAAGATCTTGACCACAACAGGTCACATCATCGGAGATCGACGCACACCGATAGACCCAAATTTCATCAATCTAAAACTATTTTAAACTCTTGTGCCAAAGAGTCAGTGGGGTCCGTGTGAAGTTCACGAATTTTCGGTATACACCGATCACCGATGGACACTTTATTATCCTCTCTCTCTCTCTCACACACACGCACACACGCACACACGCACACACATGCGAGCACGCGAGTCAGCGAGTCAATAAAGGTTGTGAACGCTGGGGAATCTGACATCGGACGGTCTAAGGAGACAGGCACCCTAAAGGGTCCGTTCTTATGACCTCATCTAAGGGTAAAGAAGGAGGTCCCCTAGAAGGACTGGGTCTCTAACTTGAACACAGAGGACTCAGAGACCATAACCGTCCACTTAAGAAAATTGTGCCTCGGTGGACCCTTCGGGTTTTAATATCCTTTATATATGTATAACCAGAGATGGAGGTCAAGAAACGTGTCTCGAGGATTTAGGGAGTCTTAAAGGACCCACAACCTCAAAGTAGACAAGATTACCTCGCTGAGACCCACCCGAAGACCTACCGAGAAGACACCCCCGACCTGTGTGGTCCTTCTAGTTCGGCACTATTCTTCGAACGTCAAAAGTCGTACTGGGGGAAGAGGACTCTTACCCTTTTACCCGACTTCTAACTCCATGACTAGTCAGTACGGATGCACTGCTTCGGAGGTGTTTAACTGGTCTTTACACCCCAGTCTCTCGAAGATCCAACCACGGGTCCCTTCAGGACCCTCTCATCGGGGGAACCCCTCCCACGTCTCGAGATACGAGGAAGGTGTCTGGAGTGGGACACGCCGAGAAGGTAGACCGACAATGACAGGATAGGAAAATATGGTTTAGTCACAAGATCATTCCTTTACCAAAAGGACTCAAGACCCTCGACGATACCGGTCAATTAGTTTGGACTCTTCCCTCAGTACCCGTGAAGACTGGACATTGGGTAACCACTCTTCGAGTCCATTGTTGACCCTGGACACTTACCGTAGACTTGCTCCCCTCTCAAAATACCTTTGGTTGGGAATGGAGAAGATAGATTGGGATACCGGTCCAGGATAGTCTCAACTCAATGTAACATCGAGTGGGTCGACAACAGAGTCTCGTAACGAACAACATACACCCCTCTTGGTGTATGTAAACGACAATTCTTCATATCATTCGTACCAACATCACATTCATTCTCATTTCCTTTTTGTATATCCTCCTCAACAACCCAAAAAAAAAAGGGTTTTTTTTATGGTACAACCTTTCACACGTATATATTGTAAAGGAAGTAATATCTTTCAAGTAAGTCTGTCCTGACAAGATTTCTCAACCAAAGTGTGACGGGACACTACCTTAACGGGTGAAGTGTGCCACGGTTGGGGTACGATTTATGAAATATTAGGGGACTTGTAAAAATCTTGATTCACACTAAATTGTGTGTTCGTCGGACTCCACAGTTGGACGGACTCCTATGTACCGAGTCTTCTTCCACTCGACCCTGGCCTAAGACCCAGAGAGACGAGACTTTGAGTGAAAGACTTGGCGAGAAGACGTGACCGACAACCACAGACACAGGACGTCATCTGTGTCAGTAACGGAGACAATCAAGGATGCATCGTAAAAGACACTCGGCCACGCCACACCGACCCGACTCTGTCAGATCCGACTACGATCGTGATCCCCACGACTCCTACCAAAACCGGTAGGTAAAACGTGAACAAGGAAACAATCCTTGAATCGTCTGATTGGTGAAAGGTACGTGTATGGTATGAATTAAGAGGATTATTGAGGTAGTACATCTATGTTAATAATAGAAGGGGGACGTCTACCTTTTGTAGTGTCGAATTTTCAATTTATTAGTAGTACCACCAACCATACACTGTCTCCAACTCTGGGTCCACAAGACTTGCGTCTTCGGGGACAGCACAGACGACCCAGAACAATGAAACTGGGAGAAGTCAGACTAAAGTCAGAATGATGGGTGTCTTCCCAAAAGGTGGAGAAAACTTTACACCACCTGGAACCACGTAGAAGACGAACGAAACTCTCTCATTTGTCTCGGTCCACAGACTCACGTCACCTACGAAGACTCGTACCCTTGAATAGATCAGGGACCTCTCGTCCGGAACACGTTTCCGACCGGAAGAGGGAGCCGGTGACTTCACAGTTAGCTACGTCGTTTATGTCGACTAACTGAAGAACAGTCTCGGGGTAAAACGTTGTTACCTGTTGTAGAAGACATTAAACTTTTGACTAATGTCTGGACGTCATGGCCAAACGAAAAAAAGGGTTTGTATTTACCTTAAAGAACTCGTTTTCGAAAAGACCGACTAAGACTATGTACAGGTTCCTCCAAATAAACGGTCGGGGGAAATTCAATTAGACAAGTTAATGTCACTGACTTGAACTTCTATGTCGTTTCTTCTTTTATCGTGGTACACGTAAGGTAAAAGTAAGTAATTCTTGACTCGGATTATTTTTTCTACTTGGAAGTACTTGTCACAAATAAGTAAGGTAAAAGAGTAAATAGACCTCACCAGACAATTGATTATTTAATATAGATACTTCAACCACATAGACTTCAGGATTTATGTTCTACCGACCCCTCCTATCTGCGTTTGTATCGTCCACCAGGGGTGGAGACGTAAGTATAAAACCAGTCCCTCCTTTTAAATTCGTTCCTAGTGGCTCCGTATCCCTGGTCCAGTCAACGGTATCTTTGACGAAGAATGTCACTGATTCCGTAGTGGTTTTCGTCATCCTTTCACAAGGTCGGGGTTCAACTTAATGTGAGACTCTCACACAGGTAAGACATAAGGAATCGGTAGGAACAGTTTATGAGAAGTCCTTATCCCCGTAAATACTCTTACTCGTGCACGTAACCTTACTCTCTTCAAACCTAAAACTCCCACACGGGACATGAACGATCACTCCTCTTGTCGGAGACTGTAGTTGGCCTTACCTAAATTTAGGACCCAGACCTCAGTCGGACATCGGATTTACCTCAGGTGGTCGACACAAACATGTCAGTGTTCAATTCTTACGGAAAATACAAACAAGTACCAACCTTTTTTACTTTCTTCTTCTAAAATACTACACACTTTTCATGTACTTTAAATTTAAAGTAACAGGTATTTATTTTCAAGTAACGTCGTGTCGATGAGAGTAACCAAATGTACCGACGAACATATGTGGTACCGAACCGTCGTGAGAGGTAGGAACGAAGAACCTTCAGGTCGTCCTAAAGAACCTATCTTCTATCGTACTCCCAGACGCTCCGGTCCTTCACCTGGTGGGGGTGTAACTAAGTGGGTGACCAGACTTCGTCCTCTGTAAGTGTCCGTACTACTCTTGAACGATTCGTCGACACAACAATAGGTGACTGAGTCCTACCCGACCGGACCTCTAAGTGTCACCTACCGGTGTCGGGGATGGGACTTCGGGTAGAAACCGACAGTCTTGTGTCCAGGGACTCCGATAAGATATGAGAATCGGAGGTTCTGACCTTCGTTTAAAGATCTATCCACCTTTCCTATAACTTTAATTCGTCTGTGAACTGAAAGGGGCAATCTGGGATCTCATTTTTTTCCACACTGTCGTTCTTACAGTATTACTATAATATCTGAAAATCCACAATCTTTGAGTTAAATAGGTATTCACGAATTACCCTTCTCATAATGGAATCAACCGTCTACGACTTTGACTCTAAGATGATTTTCTTATAAAGTCTCGGACCTCGTGTTTAATTCAAAAAACTGAGGACTTGGAATGGTTGTTTAGGTGGGATTTAAACTTCGTCTCTAATAAACCAGTAAATAGACACGTTGTTGACAAATAACTAGTAGATATTATTCGGACCTCCGAAGTCGTGAGTCCCTTGTTCTGTCTACCCCGGTACTAGGAAAAACGGCAATTAAAATAACCTCCTTAGACTGTCATTGGTGTATTCATTTATTTATTAAAGTCAATCGTTATTCATAACACTAAAAAAAAAATAAGTCCCATTTGACTATCCCTCACCGACCGTTTTTATCTATTCTCCCTACTCCCTGCCGTAGAGACTTATCCCCTGTGTTCGATCTCGAACTTAACCTGGTCTTACTTACTTACTCTCGTACCCTACTCCCTTCTCACGACACCCCTCTGTCCATGGTCGTCCGTGAACACGAGTGTTCTCCTTTGACTATGTAGGGTCCGAACTACCACGTGGTTCCTGGTACAGTGGTCGACTTCTACCCGATTTCCACGTCTAACTAGTTGGAATGAACGAGAACAACTGTTAAGGTAGAGAGGGGAAAAGAGGGTAGGTTTTGGGTGGGTAGAAAGTCGAGGAGAGTGTCTTTGAAAGGATCCAAAGTGGTCATTCATCAGAGGAATGAATTTGGGAAATAGATATGAGGGGAAAAGAAAAATTAAGATTGTATAAGAGAGGACACAACATACAGTCAAGTCAAGTCAAGTCAATGAGTCGACACAGACTGAGAAACGTTGGGGTACCTGACGTCATGTGGTCCGGAGGGATAGGTAGAGGTTGAGGACCTTAAACACTTTGATTTAAGGTGTATATACGGAATTATATGCTATAAACAAAAAAGGAGAAAGACTGAATGAAGCGACACATACTGTCAGAGATCGAGGCAGGTACAGAGACGTTTACCGTATTACAACGAGGAGAATTACCGACTCATTATAAGGTGACATATTTACACGGTATAGAAGAAAGAGAGAAAGAGACAAGTGCCTGTAAATCCTACGAAGGTACGGACCGATAGTATACATAACTTTGAGAATGTGACAACCACCCTTACATTTAACTATGTCGGTGATACCTCTTGTTATATTTCCAAGGAATTTTTTGATTTTTCTCTTGACGGTAATCAAGTCAAGTCAAGGTAACGGGTCAGCACAGGCTGAGAAACACTGAGGTACCTGACGTCGTGCGGTCCGGAAGGACAGGTAGTCAACTCAACCACTACGGTAGGTTGGTAGAGTAGGAGATAACAGGGGAAGAGGAGAACGGAAGTTAGAAAGGGTCGTAGTCCCAGAAAAGTTTACTCAGTCAAGAAGTGTAGTCCATCGGTTTCATAACCTCAAAGTCGAAGTCGTAGTCAGGAAGGTTACTGATAAGTCCTGACTAAAGGAAATCCTACCTGACAACCTAGAGGAACGTCAGGTTCCCTGAGAGTTCTCAGAAGAGTTTGTGGTGTAAAGTTTTCGTAGTCAAGAAGTCACGAGTCGAAAGAAATATCAGGTTGAGAGTATAAGTATGTACTGATGACCTTTTTGGTATCGAAACTAATCTACCTGGAAACAACCATTTCATTACGGAGACGAAAAATTATGTGACAGATCCAACCAGTATTGAAAAGAAGGTTCCTCGTTCCTAGAAAATTAAAGAACAGACGTCAATGGTAGACGTCACTAAAACCTCGGGGGTTTTTATTTCAGACAGTGACAAAGGTGACAAAAGGGTAGACAAACGGTACTTAACTACCCTGGCCTACGGTACTAGAATCAAAAGGCTTACAATTCAAAATTCGGTTGAAAAAGTGAGAGACAGGTAAATAGTTCTGGTCTCATATCACATCATTAATTCTGGTACCGTTATCTCAATTGTGATTGAGACCCAAACTCAGGGTCGATAGATTACCTAATAAACTCTATTAACGAACTAGAAGAATCTGGAGTCAAAGTAGTACGTACTTACCCGTATCCCAATCTCGACTTTGACTTTATTATGGGTAGTTTGTGAATCAAGTATCATTCGTGAGTTATCTACGTTTGTCAACATTAATAATACGGAGTACCGGTCAAAAAACTCTCGTCACTGACACATAGTATCTACAAATATACACGTAATGGATCGGATCACGGATCTTGTGTTTAAGTCAAGTCAGTAAGTCAACACAGGCTGACAAACACTGGGGTACTTACCGTCGTGTGGTCCGGAGGGACAGGTAGTGGCTGAGGGTCTCAGTCACTACGGTAGGTTGGTAGAGTTGGAGACAGCAGGGGAAGAGGAGGATGTGAGTCAGAAAGGGTCGTAGTTCCAGAAAAGTTTACTCAGTCGAGAAGCTTAGTCCACCGGTTTCATAAGATCAAAGTCGAAGTCGTAGTCAAGAAGGTTACTTGTGGGTCCTGACTAGAGGAAATCCTACCTTACCAACCTAGAGGAACGTCAAGTTCCCTAAGAGTTCTCAGAAGAGGTTGTGGTGTTAAGTTTTCGTAGTTAAGAAGTCGCGAGTCGAAAGAAATATCAGGTTGAGAGTGTAGGTATGTACTGGTGACTTTTTTGGTATCGGAAATGATCTGCCTGGAAACAACTGTTTCACTACAGAGACGAAAAATTATACGACAGATCCAACCAGTACCTCTTCCGTTACCGTGGGGTAAGGTCATGAGAACGGACCTTTTAGGGTACCTGTCTCTTCGGACCATCCGACGTCAGGTATCCTAACGATTCTCAGTCTGTGTTGACTCACTGAAATGAAAGTGAAAAATGAAAGTACGTGACCTCTTCCTTTACCGTTGGGTGAGGTCACAAGAACGGACCTCTTAGGGTCCCTGCCGCCCCGGACCACCCGACGGTAGATACCCCAGAGTGTCTCAGCCTGTGTTGACTTCACTGAATCGTCGTCGTCGTCCAACCAGTATTGAAAGAAAGGTTTCTCATTCTTGTGTTCGTCACGTATCATTTATAAAACTCATTTAATTACTTTAGAAGTAAAAGAGACATCTACATTGTGACTTTGTAATATCCTAAAGTCTTGATCTTCCTTGGAAATCGACAGTTCTCCTTTACCTCCGGTTGTCTCTAACTTCTCAAATTCGGGTTGTAATGTTTTGGACAAACACCATCTAGAGTTTCGTTATAGATCAGGGAGAGTCTTGTCGTCACATGTATCTTCGTCCAATAACTATCGAGACTCCGATTGTCTCGAGGTCAAGAGGTTCTACTCGGGGCTAAATCTTATAACACAGGGGAATCTTATGGACAAAGAGAACTTGTATACCGGATCAAAAAAAAATTAATTAAATAAACAAGATTAACCTCCGATTAATGAAATGTCATAACACCAAAACGGTATGTAGCTGTTCTTAGTCGGTTCCCACATGTACACAGGGGGTAGGACTTGGGGAGGAGGGTGGAGGGAGGGGTAGGGTAGGGAGACCCAACAGATCACATGGTCGAAACTCACGGGACAAAGTACGTAACTTGAACCTGACCACTAGACAAAGTGTATACCATTATATGTACAAAGTTACGATAAGAGTTTAGTAGGGTGGGAGTGGAAGAGGGTGTCTCAGGTTCAGACAAGAAATATAGAAACAGAGAAACCGACAGAGTGTATATCCCAGTAGCAATGGTAGAAAGATTTAAGGTATACATACACAATCATATGACATAACCACAAAAAGAAAGACTGAATGAAGTGAGACATATTATCTGAGGTCACAGTAGGTGGAGTAATCTTTGACTAAGTTTACACAAGAAAAATTATCGACTCATTATGAGGTAACACATATACATGGTGTCGAAAGAATACGTAAGTAGACGGCTACCTGTAGATCCAACGAAGGTACAGGATCGATAACATTTGTCACGACGCTACTTGTAACCCCATGTATACAGAGAAAGATAAGACTAAAGGAGTCACACATACGGGTCGTCACCCTAACGACCCAGTACTCCGTCAAGATAAACGTCAAAAAATTCCTTAGAGACGCGACAAGACCTTTACCACTGTCTCCGACCAGAGTAGGTAGAAAAGTAAGAGTCGTCTCGTGTTTGGGAACCTGTCTTGTCTACGAGACAGATGTATGTTATTTGCTTACCTGTGTATGCCGATGGAATGAATGTCGAGTAATTACATTTTCACGAATGACGTTTGAGTAGAGGTCCAAACTCGTTTTGTTTCACAGACAACTCAATACGAAGGACACAGTGTCTCATTGAAAGTATTAGAGTCCGGAACGGGACAGGGGTACCGGGCAGACTATTCTCTTTACAGAGGGACCTTTAAAGGAGGAGGGAACCTTCATTATACGTAACTAGGTAGGTACTAAACTGTCGAACACTCGGAAATTTACTGTCGACCCTATAACTAAAAACTTCGTGTCGTCTAACAGAAATCTTTAGTAAATTCCCCAAACCTAAGTACATTAGTAAGTCGTTTATGTCTCCTTGTGGATGACACACGTTCCGGGAAAAGCATAAATCTTTAATCCTTTTAATCCTTTTTATTATAGAGGCAGTGTTCCGACGACGTTCCTCCCTATTCACTCTGTCTCGTACATCTCCTGACTTGTGTTACGGGTCGTATGTTATTAAGGAGCCTTATATCGACCGTAAAGATTTCAGACATATAAGTCTTCTAACACTGTCACTGAAGTCACTACTTCTTTCACTGTGTCTTATGAACCTTAAACGTGTGACGTTTCGACGAAAAGAAGGAATGAAAAAAGGATAAATAAAAAAACTTCATATCAACTAAAGGTCACAACAATTGAGGATAACATGTCGTTTCTATAAGTCACTCCGAGTTCTTCTTACCCTCTCCTATATATACATATATGAATATCGACTAAGTGTATCAACATGTTGTCTTTGACACGTTGTGACATTTCGTCAATAGGACGTTAATTTATTTATAGGATACTAGTTGGTATTACCTTTTCTTATAAAAATTTTTACATATATATACATACTGACTTAGAAGGAATAAAAAATTAAGTGGAGTAATTTAGTGGAATGGATACTTAGTTCCTATAGTCCGTTCTACTACGGGCTTTAGGAGAGGTAAGAGTACTATGGGACTGGGGGAACCATAACTATGTTGGGAAGAGGGGACTCTGGGACTATTCATGACTAGTAAGAAGGTGACGAGAGAGAAGGAAAAACAGACGAAAACAAATAAAACAATATTACGTGAACAAATAGACTAAGACGGGAGACAGTTGGACACTCAGAACTCCTGTTCTCATCCAAGAATAGGTAGAACCAAAGGTGGTTCAAATTGTTGTCTTCAACGAGTCCTTCACTTTCTACACACCCAAGATGAGGAAATCAGGAAATAGTTGAAATACGGAAATCTCCCTGGAGTAAAGAAAGATGGTAAGTCAGTTTTCCTTCGGTGAGATATACAGAGTTTGTGAAAAGACAGAAACTTCCGGAGTATGACATATTCACTTTTAAGTGTAAAAATACTAGAGACTAGGAAGTACCGAGAGGGACCTGTTCTTTGTCTCTCCTTCGAGGTGGGATGGTTGACCTGGAGAAACCCTGACTAGGTCTGGGTGTATGTAGTTTCTACCCAATACGAACAACAAATATTTTCTCGACGTGTGGGACACCTTACACCTTTTACTGGATTTTAAACACTACTTCATCAATTTAACCCGCTTGTCTTGTGAGTGAGGAGGGTGGGTGACACACCTCGACCAGAATTACTCGGACACAGAACAACTCTAATTTCCTTGATTTTTAAGGGGGGGTTCCAAACCACGTTTCTTTATTATGACCCTCTTTTATTTACTTGTCTTTCTCTCTAAAGTTTTGTAGTTTATTTTATCGTCTCCGAAATACACAGTAAAGTCTAGAATAAAGAAAAAATCTTTTCCAATTGGGCTACACTAGTACCAACGGATTCTCTTCCTCTTTCTTTAATTGTCTTCGACTCGTGGATGGTGTATTCTGTCTACTCCGTCGTTCCGTCCAAAATCAGAAACACAAACTGTCCATACCTACGACTCAGATGGCTCCCGTTCCCTAGACGGACTCCAGTAGGGTCTATCCTTCGTTCCCTCGGACCTAAGTCTGAGACCCGAGGGTCGGGGTGTGAGTACAAAAAGAGGGGTTTGGGTAGTTTGTCCCCGTAATCCTTATCCCGAGACTTAGGGTACATACGGGATCTTCCTTTAGTATAGTTAATAGTTTAATCTTATCCTTTTATCTTTTTTCGTTTTCCTGTCTTTCTTTTGAAATTCCTTTTAGTCTCACCGTGTCATGTTAGTTCGACCCAACACCTCCGACAGAAACGTGTCTGACAAATTAACCGCAACATAAAACTCCCAATCTAATCTCCTTCTTCTTTTTTCTGTCACAAGTTGGACTAAATGTACTTTTACTCTTCTTCCCCTTTTTCACCCCATAATTTTATACACTCAGCTTAGGAATCTAGAGACGAAGCGCTCACCACGTGCCATCTTGAAAATTTAACCGATGTAACGAAATTAACTTTATATCTTAACATTTTTGTGTTACACTGTCCGTGGATGACTCCTGCTGACGCCGACGAGGGTGGAGAGGGACCTCGTCGTTTGTTGTCCTCCTACCTTTTTTATATGTGTAGCTCTCGTGAACTTTCCCGAAACAAGAAAAGGTCCGAGAAAACTCCAACCGAAAACTTTTGACGTAAAAAAAAAAGAGTAAGCGAGGTCCCAGGTTAATTAGGTATGGTGGGGTGGGGTGTGGTGGGGGTAAGGGTCGTACACGAAGGACATCTCCATAAAACGTAGTTAATCCCACAAACAACATATGACCCATGTTCGTTTTCTTAAACATTTTATAGGTCTAAACAGACGTTCCTAGGACTTAGACAACTATCGGACTTGATTTGACTCCTCAACCTACCCTAGAATCCAGGGGGACTCCAAGGGGAAGACAGCGACGTACCGACACTAGTAAAAATTCACATGGATCTATAACTGCAAATAACGTTTCCATGAACTGGATCTCAGTCGTGACTCTCTACCCGAAATCACTAGTCCCTATCTACAAGTACTCCCGTACGTCACTTCACTGGATTATTGACCTCCACCTGTCGATCGAAAGAAAGACTGTATCGAAGAGTTTCAGGGTCGTGTGGAGATAACTGTCTTAAACGTGACACTATCCTAAACCAATACTGGTTAGGACTATCTGGTGAGGGAGTCGGGAGAAGGTCGAAAAAGATATTGTGTGTGAGTACAGAGTAAAGAGTTCGGAGAGGAAGGTAAAGAATTGTATATAGAGTTGGTCTACGGTCCCTCAGGTCCAACAGAACTACAGTTACAACCGGGGTAGGACGAAATAGGATATCCATGTGACCGACGACCGTTGTGTAGTCGAGACAAAGATGAGTGAAGTAGAAAAGGGTATCAAATACGGACTTTGTATGTCAAGGGACCTTTATATGTCGAAAAGACTTGGTATCTCGTATCTAAGTTCATTCTCCGACACTGACTTTGGTCAAATTCGGGAAGGATGGAAGTAAGGGTCGTGTAGAAGAGAATTCCAGTTGAGCGAAATCACAATTTTTAGTTGTTTACAATTAACGGTTTTTTTTTTTTTTTTTTTTCCATTTGACAGTCCATATCTAATGGTACCACAAGGAGAAATTCGATCAACACCACTTCCTGTCCAGTGANTTTTCCATTTGACAGTCCATATCTAATGGTACCACAAGGAGAAATTCGATCAACACCACTTCCTGTCCAGTGAATTAAAAGGTTAAGTAGCTCCCGGCTCTCCACCAGAACGTTACTTACGGGACACGGTGCGCACTGAATGGTACACTCATGGTACCATCGATTGGAGTGGTCGTGGGGAGAGTCACTCTACCCTGACGACTCGTGTGTGGACTTACGACGTCGTTGTAACAGTATCTTCAAAGACCTGTTGCAGAAACATGAATGGAACAGTACGTGGTCATCATTAAATGTCCGGTAAAGGCCAGACGTCTGGTGTTTTACACTAAGACCTGTAAGAATGGAAGAGTAAGGGGTACCGTGCACCACAACACTCCACCTTCTCGGGGCAAGGGAGGCCCTGGAGGACAGAGACCGTGGCAACAAGTAGGTAAGTGTGTTCGGTATGTGAACTAGGGGTGTGAGACTGACACAATTCAGAACAACTTAAACGGAGAATGGGTAGAATCTGGGTAGAGTGACAGGTAGTGACATTAGTGTCGTGGTGGTAGAGTGGACCTACAACCCGGAGGATGAACCAACCAGAAAGAATGTTTGAGAGACCTGGGTCAAGAGAGATAAGACGTTTTAGTTCGGGGTCGTTGGAGAAATTATATATGTGTCTCGTCCAAAGAGAAGATGAATTTTGAGAAATCACCGAAGGAAACGATTTCTAGTGTTGTGAGTTGTACCGGACACTCCACGACCCCCGGAAGTAGGGACAGACGGAGGGACTCAGTGGGACAGGGGTGAGGCAGGAGGGGTCGTTTGGACCGGAAGACAGTTAAGAAACATTCAGGAGACGGAAGGGTGTGTTTTGGATGAGTCCCGGAAACGAGGACGACAAGAGGGGTCTTTGGGTCATGTATAGCGAGGAGATGAGATCCCGAGACATGGATCCATGAAACATTTCTCCCTAGTGTCAATTAGGAATATAGGTGTACCACACTAATTAGGATAAAAAATTTACTCTTTAGACTTCGAGTCTCTCCAATTTATCGAACGACACAATCAGCGACTTAACACAGACTGAGAAACGTTAGGGTACCTGACATCGGACGATTCGAGGAGACAGGGACCTTAAGAGGTCCGTTCTTATGACCTCACCTAATGGTAGGGGAAGAGGTCCCCTAGAAGGTTTGGGTCTCTAGTTTGGACTCAGAGGACGTAACGTCCGACTAAGAAATGGTAGGTGCGGTGGTCCCTTCGACGTTCTTATGACCTCGTCCATCGATAAGGGAAGAGACCTCCTAGAAGGGCTAGGTCCATAGTTTGGACCCAGAAGACGTAACGTCCGTCTAAGAAAGTGGTAGACTCGGTTCGTCGAACGGACCCCATTTTCCTTGTCGAATAATCACTCTAGGTGTGCGTCGGACCCTCTAGGACCCCAGAGAGGTCTCGGGAGTGGATCAAGACCCGGAATCTCCCGGAGGCACACGACTCCAATCCCTTAGTATGACAGAAGGACAGACGGAGGAGGGAACGGCGTCACTCTATACGGGAAGGTACTTAGAGACCCAAAACGAAAAATGGTGGTAGGAGGGGTGGTCTCGACTGGGATGAAAGGAAAATCGGGGAGTAAAGTGAAAGATCTACTACAATCGTGGGTCCCTAAGTCATAATCCGTCTCTGACTTCTTACTGAACTTTATAGGGGTGAAACAGGTAAAAGAGACCTCTCCGGACCCAAACATCTAAAGAGTCTACCCCTTTGTCACCTTTGTCACAGTCTGAAATAAAAACCCCCCGAGGTTTTAGTGACGTCTACCACTGACGTCGGTACTTTAATTATCTGAGGAACCTTCTTTTCAATACTGGTTGGATTTATCGTATAAGTTTTCGTCTCTGTAATGAAACGGCTGATTCCAGGCAGAACAGTTCCGATACCAAAAAGGACACCAGTACATACCTACACTCTCAACCTGACACTTCTTCCGACTCGTGGCTTCTTAACTACGAAAACTTGACACCACAACCTCTTCTGAGAACTCTCAGGGAACCTGACGTTCCTCTAGGTTGGTCAGGTAAGACTTCCTCTAGTCGGGACCCTAAAGAAACCTTCCTTACTACGACTTCGACTTCGAGGTCATGAAACCGGTGGAGTACGTTTCTCAACTGAGTAACCTTTTCTGAGACTACGACCCTCCCTAACCCCAGTCCTCCTCTTCCCCTACTGTCTCCTATTCTACCGACCTACCGTAGTGACTGAACTACCTGTGTTCAAACCCACTTGAGGCCCTCAACCACTATCTGTCCCTCCGGACCACACGACGTCAAGTACCCTGCGTTTCTCAGTCTGTGCTGACTCGTTGACTTGACTTGACTTCTGGTCCAGAATTTAAGTTCCTGAAAGGAGAAGGACTAGGTTGAGACGGTAAAACTCCTCCCTCGACAGACTGAGTATAGGTCCTGAACCGGTAAAAGGTGAAGAGTAGACCTCGAAGGAACCCGTGGTCTGTCTTTCGAAGACTCGATTGTCAAAGGTCCTCTGGAGTCGTATAAGACCTGAGAAGTGTGTACGTTTATATTTCAATTTTTACGTAAATGTACTTATTTACTTGATAAGTCCTCTACTTTTTTTAAAAAAAAGGTAAATTTTATACTCTTTCTCTTAGGGGACTTGAAACGTTGAAGTACTATAGGATATGAAACACAGTACCCGGAGGTGACCTTCGCTCTTTTCGAGACTTTTCTTCTCTTATTTTCGAAAGAACTACTTTTATCAACTTGTCCGTGACCGTTACCCTTTTTAAGTATACGGCATTAATATCTAAAAACAAAATTTAGGACCGTGAGTTAGACACTCGAGTCAAATTATTATTTTATGATCTTAATACGTACGTTC
This sequence comes from Capra ibex, assembly GCA_006410555.1. Taxonomy (NCBI): domain Eukaryota; kingdom Metazoa; phylum Chordata; class Mammalia; order Artiodactyla; family Bovidae; genus Capra; species Capra ibex. The sequence goes on along the minus strand of SJYO01031364.1, from coordinate 2,635,439 downwards.
ACGTTTAAACCATAGTACAGTCAGTTAAGGTTTGTGATAAATGTCTGACCTTAGTAATGTCACGTAATTATATTACTTCTGCCGTCACATCAGATAAAGTCACATCACAGCAATTTTGTAGTGGCATCCCACCACCGACATCGAGAAGAGTTCGAAAATTCAAATAGAGTTAGGTAGAATTGTAGGAAACTCGAAACAATGACTTTACCAAACCTAAAACGATAATCGTTTTATACACATACAATTAACAAACACTAAGACGTCTCTCTCCCTCCCCACCCCCCACTCGTCCCACCCGCCTCTCTCGAACCCCTTCCCTCTCTTTCTCTCACTTACTTACGTCGTCCCTTCTAGGGGACCGGTTCCAAAACATATTTGTACGACGGTAGTGACGTCTCTAGTGTGACGAAACCGTAAACTAACTAGTGCACAGATGACGGAGAGATCAACCCCTCGAGTGACTCTCGTACCTGGGAACAAACAAATGGGGGTTTTATCATCCGTCACACTATATCACTATTTTCGTCGCTGAGACCTCGGTCTATCGGAAGTAAGTCAAGAGTCAGGTGGTTGGGTACTCGAAACACATCAATCAAGACAAGAGATACGGAATCACCGGACTGAGTATCTCACCGATACCCTTAATTTATTTATTCTGGGATCTTTACATACCGACCGTGTAGCTTTTACGAGTGGCTTATAGTTGACATTAGGAATAGAGAGAGATGAGGATCACGGGACTTGTCACTGACCATATCTCAGTTACTACTTAGTCACATACTTCCCACCCTCCTATTTACCTACCAACCCACTTATTTGTCGTATCGATATCAGGTCTCGTGTGTAACGAATAAACGTAGATATCGCAAGAAACATAAAGTCACCGAGACGGTCTTAGGTCCGGAGAAACAACTTTGAACTCCGACGGACCTCTACTGACCTGAACCAAGTCTATCGATCGCCTCTCCGTTTCTTCAAACGTGTAATCCCTGACTTCAACTCGGAAACGTTTACACGTTTTGACTCTTGACTACGTCTCCAGCAATAATTGAGTGTGTAAATTGTCCTACAAACGGAAAGTTGTTTCCCACTGATTAATTACATTGTCAACTAATACATCGAGGGAATTAAACAATGACCAAAAGTTTATGGTTTCATTAATATAGTGATTCCCTCCTGTCAACAATCTTTCAGTCACATCTTTTCTCTACCTTTTCCCCAACTGACAACTAAGACTCAAGACAAACTTATCTCGGGACACAACACAGACTGAGTCATCGTCAAAGGTTCCGGGACTCGTCTTCAGTTTGGGACACGGGACCGTTCTCACTCTGAGTTCCTTGTCCCGGAGCACTCACCTATACTTTCTTGAAACCTCAGTCCGACTGACCCAAGTCTAAGACGGGGACGACACCTGGATCTCACAGAGGTCGCGGGTGGAGACCTTTACCGCGATGATTCTCATAGAGGGAGTACCACCCCTTCAACCTTCCTAACGTCACGAATTTGTCACAGACGGAATGTTCCCAACTTTTAATATAAACTACAATAATAAATACTAGACTATTTAGACGACGTTTCTCTACTGAGTGGTCTTTTCCTGGACTACGACCCGTTTTAACTTCCGTTTTCCTCTTCCCCAATCGTCTCCTACTCTACCAATCTACCGTAGTGGCTGAGTTGCCTGTACTTAAACTCGTTTGAGGTCCTTTATCACTTCCTGTCCCTTCGGACCGCACGACGTCAGGTACCCCAACGTTTCTCGACCTGTGTTGAATCGTTGACTTGTCTTGTCTTAATAAATACTAGATAGAAGACGAAAAAGAGAGGTCAAAGTAGAGATCGGAAGAGGAGACACTTAGAATAAAGAGTAAGGGACGGGAGGTCACTCGGTACGGATGAGTATGACGAGGGACCCTGAGTGACGAAGTCAGAGGACAGGGGTGGAGAGGACGGGTATGGGGAGAAGGTCGAACCGTTCGAGGATAAATTGGACGTAAGAAAAAAAGTTAAAAAAAATAACTCCATATACAACTAAATGTTATGACACTAATAAAATCCATGTGTCGTTTCGTTAAGTCTCTACATATACATAAAAAAATAAAGTTAAGAAAAGGTAATATCCAATAATGTTCTGTAACTTGTATCAAGGGACACGATAATAACAAATAGACAAAAATATATACTGTCACACGTAGACAATTAGGGTATTAGGATTAAATAGTAAAGGGAAAAGAGGAGAAACCATTAACATTCAAACAAAAGATATAGATACTTACAGAGATAAAACATTTATTTAAGTAAACATGATTACAAAATCTAAGGTGCATATTCACACTAGTATGTTATCTTATAAAGAGAAACAGACGAAATGAAGTGAATCATACTATTAGAGACCTAGATAAATACACCCGTAATAAAACAAGAAAAAATACTGACTCATCATAAGGTCACACACACACACACACACACACACACACACACACACAATACGTACACGTACGTTCGTACATATCGAGTAGAAAATGTAAAGTGGACTTGTGAATCCAATGAAGACGCTGAACTGTCAACATTTATCACGACGACACTTGTGACCCCACGTACATAGAAAAGTTTAATCTCAAAAGTAGAAAAGATCTATATAGGGGACCTCACCTTAAAGACCCAGTATATTATTGATAAAAATCAAAACATTCATTGAAAGGATGGCAAGAGGTGTCCCTGAAGTGAGGGTGGTCGTCATATCTTTCAAAGGGAAAAGAAACGTGAGAGAGATTGTAAATAATAAACATCTCAAAAACTATTACCGGTAAGATTGACCATACATCACTATGAAGTGACGTCAAAACTAAACGTAAAGAGATTATTAATTATTACAACTCACAGAAAAGTACACGGACCACTGGTAGTCATACAGAAACCTCTTTACAGACAAATCCAGAAGACCGGTTAAATGACAAAAAACTATAACTTGATATACTCGATAAACCTTTAATTTGGGAACAGTCAACGTAGTAAACGTTTATAAAAGAGGATAAGTCATCCACAAGAAAATTAAAACAGTTGTCAGAAACCCACACTTTTTTTTGGAAACGTAAATTAATCTGAGGTGAACAAATAAAAACGAAAACAAAGGAAACGTACTCCTGTGTATAGGTTTTTATAACGATGTTAAATACAGTTTCTCACAAGATGGATACAAAAGAAGATCCTCAAAATACCAAAGGTCAGAATATAAATGTAGAAATTAGGTAAATTTCAAAGAAAAGGAAACCCTCTGACTGGATCCTTTTATAACATTAAGTTTCTTATAACACGGATATAAAAAGGATGCTCAAAATACCAGAGTATAGAATAAAAATTTAGAAAATCGGTAAAACTCAAATAAAAACACACACCGTACTCCCTCACAAGACTGAAGTAACTAAATGTACGTCGATGGACCGAAAGGGGAGTGATGGACAACTTTTCTGACAGAAAAGAGGGATGTAGGAACAGGGGAAACAGTTTGTAATCAATCGATATCAACACACTCAAATAAGGACCTAAGAGATAAGACAAGGTAACTAGATACAGACAAAAACACGGTTACAGTACGACCAAACTAATGATAACGAAACGTCATAACAGACTTCAGACCTTCTCAATAAGGAGGTCGAAACAAGAAAAAGGAGTCCTAACTGACGAAACCGTTAAGACCCAAAAAATACCATGGTATATTTAAAATCTCAGTAAACGAAATCAAGACACTTTTTATAGAACCCATTAAACTCTCCTTAATGTAAATTAGACATCTAACGAAACCCATCATACCGGTAAAATTGATATTATTAAGAAGATTAGATTCTCGTATCCTATAGAAAGGTAAAGAAACTTAGTAGAAGTTAAAGGAAATTATGAGTCACACATTCAAAATTTGAAGGAACTAATCCAAATAAGGATCCATGAAATAATAAAAAATACACTAAGAGGTACCCTAATAGAAAAAATGAGAGAAAGACCATAAAGTAACAATCATATTTCTTTACGTTGTCTAAAGACATATAATTAGAACATAGGACGATGGAACGACTTAACTAAATGGTGAAGGTCATCAAAAATACAGATATCTAAGATATCTAGAAAGACATATCTTATAATGTAGTAGACGTATATTACTATTAAAATACGTCTCCACTAAAACATGGAGAAGGGAAGGTTAAACTTATGAAAATAAAGAAAAGGAACAGACTAGTGACACCGATCTCGAAGGTTATGATACAACTTATCTATACCACTCTCACCCGTAACACAGAACAAGAAAATCGTCCTTTCGAAAGTCGAAAAGTGACAAATCATAATATAACCGACACCCAAAAAGTATTTACCGAAAATAATATGTCTCCATACAAGGAGATATGGGTGAAACGGTTCTCAAAAAATGGTACTTACCTACAACTGAAACTAGTTTACGAAAAAGACGTAGATAACTCTACTAGTATACCAAAAACCAAAAACAACCATATAGTGTAAGTAACTAAACGTATACAATACTAGGAACCTAATTAGGTTGAACCAGTACCAGATACTAGGAAAAAAATGTAATCACCTAAAACGAACGATTGTTGTTCGACCTTAGTTCTAACGGCCCTCTCTATAGTTATTAGAGTCTATACGTCTACTGTGGTGGGAATACCGTCTTTCACTTCTCCCTGATTTTTCGGAGAACTACTTTCACTTTCTCCTCTCACTTTTTCAACCGAATTTCGAGTTGTACGTCTTTTGCTTCTAGTACCATAGGCCAGGGTAGTGAAGTACCCTTTATCAACCCCTTTGTCACCTTTGTTACAGTCTGAAATAAAAACCCCCGAGGTTTTAGTGACGTCTACCACTAACGTCGGTACTTTAATTTTATGCAAATGACGAACCTTCTTTTCAATACTGGTTGGATCTATCGTATAAGTTTTCGTCTCTGTAATGAAACGGCTGATTCCAGGCAGAACAGTTCCGATACCAAAAAAGTCACCAGTACATACCTACACTCTCAACCTGACACTTCTTCCGACTCACGGTTTCTTAACTACGAAAACTTGACACCACAACCTCTTCTGAGAACTCTCAGGGAACCTGACGTTCCTCTAGGTTGGTCAGGTAAGACTTCATCTAGTTGGGACCCTAAAGAAACCTTCCTTATTACGATTTCGACTTTTAGGTCATGAAACCGGTGGAGTACGCTTCTCAACTGAGTGACCTTTTCTGAGACTACGACCCTCCCTAACCCCCGTCCTCCTCTTCCTCTGCTGGCTCCTACTCTACCGACCTACCGTAGTGCCTGAGCTACCTACACTCAGACTCACTTGAGGCCCTCAACCACTACCTGTCCCTCTGGACCGCATGACGTCAAGTACCCCAGCGTTTCTCAGTCTGTGCTGACTCGTTGACTCGACTTGACTTGACTTGTAAAACAACTCTTAAAAACGTATATATAAGTAGTTTCAATAACCGGACACTAAAAGAAAAACAAAAACAAAAATCACAGAACCAAAACTTTATACCCACTACCACGAAAGTATCTTACTGAACCCGTCATAAGGAAGAAAGACGAAATTAGAAAATCTTCTTACACCCTTTCTAGTTATACTCAAGAAGTAACATACAAATCATCTTAAAGGGTTACTTCGGTAGGTCGGGACCTTGAAACAAACATATTGGACGTCAAAAATTAGATTGATTTGGAAGAAGGAACTTCGTCGGGACAAAGAAGGTCCGTCTTAACCAGTGAGGAGGGGAAGATGAAGAAATATAGAACTTGTATAATACAAAGTCACTAAAATTCTATAAAAAAGAGAGGGTCAAATTGTAAAGACGTTATTCGTCAATCGAATGTCAGACATCATAGAACGTCAGTTACGTTATGTCAAACAAGACATAGATCATAGTAATAAACATAGACTTGGTGGACTCCTATCTCTGACACTACATAACAGAAACATAAGGGATCACGGATCTGTTTCGTGTGTCGGTCCCGACAATTTGTTCATCCTTTTATTTAACTGTATGTTATACTGATCCTCAGACTAAAACAGCCTATCATGTTAGAAACCTACATACGATGGTAGACTTTTTATTATCTCGTCGATACATCGTGAATGATACAAGGTACGTTATAAATTTCGTGAATGTATATATTTGACAAATGAATGAAGAAGAAACACTATTGGACTACTCCATCTAAGACAAAATTAGAAACAAAGAATATATTCCTTTGTCCAAGTCTTTCCAATACGTTACATCACCTCGATTTTAACAGTGGGGTTTTACAGAGAAACCGTACACTTAATCAAGTTCGATTTTGTCAATTCGAAGTTCTCTCAGTCCTTCTTTGAAACTGGAAGGGGGATTGAGGGATTTTTTTAAATCTCTCTCCTGGATAAAGGTCTTATGTCGACAGTGGTTTTTATTGGACATTTCTTGTACTCGATCCATCCCGTTCTTATGTTCTCAGGTAAGCAAAGGGTAACAGAGGCGTACCGGGTCTTGTAAACAAATGGTTTGGAAACGAATAGATTGAGGTACACTTAACGGGAGGAGGGTAAACTTCGGGCTTTGTTCATGGGGGTTGTAGGCGAAAATAGAAATCGATTTCTACTAAAAATTCCACTACCGAAGTCGACAAAAACGTTCAATGAATCTAAAGGAGTCAGAAAGGGTACATATGTACAATGTCTGAAAACAATCTACAAAAGAGGACAATTAGACAGAGTACCTTCAATTTAAGAATCTGGTCGGTCTTCTTACGTCTTCCCATCTCCTTTTAAATAAGGAGGGTCTGTCGTCGTAGGGGTTCTAGGATATCGAATCACTACTACCTCGACCATAAACTTGGGTCCACCAGAGCGAGGTCTCGAACGTTTCGAGTTTATTATACTAGGGGTCCCGACAGTTGTCGTCCATATAAATCACATAATAGGATTGTCAAAGGGGTTAACAACAACTAATAATAAAACCAAAGGATTTACCCCGGGGTACTAACGAGTACCAGACTATCTTGTAGTCAGGAATTCAACATTAGAAGGTAAAAAGGAAAGTGTTAAAATTTGTTCCTTATTCGGTATTGAATAAGTACTATTCAGTCACTGTAAATATATTATGTCAAACTTAAAAAAGGTGACACCGAATATCTTACGAAAGTATCCTACAATCCCAAGTTTCCCTGTCATCTTTCTTTGTCAGGGTCGTCAAATAAAGGAGACAGGAGGTAAAGAAGACAGAAGATGTATGTAACCCGGGGTAATCTATTAATACCCAAGATTCTCGACAGGTAAGACTTCCTCTAGTCGGGACCCTAAAGAGACCTCCCTTACTACGATTTCGACTTTGAGGTCATGAAACCGGTGGAGTACGTTTCTCAACTGAGTAACCTTTTCTGAAACTACGACCCTCCCTAACCCCCGTTCTCCTCTTCCCCTGCTGTCTCCTACTCTACCGACCTACCGTAGTGACTGAGCTGTCTACACTCAGACTGACTTGAGGCCCTCAACCACTACCTGTCCCTCCGGACCGCACGACCCTAAGTACCCAGCGTTTCTCAGCCTGTGTTGACTCGCTGACTTGACTTGACTTGACTTCTCGACAACAGTGTATTTGAACTCAAGTTTGAGGTCAACCTAAGAATAATAAACAGACTGAAAAAGTTCTTAGAATTAGGAAGACTACGAATCAGAGGAGTAAAAATTTTGACCTCAATATTATAATAAGATATACCCATAACCCTCCTAATCTATGATATATTTATTTTCTGGTTGGTGTTACCGTGGTTCATCTGTCATTTATTTACACTCGATAATAAAATTTTTCTTTCTCCGATACATAGATGGAAGTTATTTCAACAGTTGTCAGTAGTTTTACCTTAAAAAAGGACGGAAACCAACTTCAATATAGTTGACACACTTCAGTACGAGATATCGGATAAGTTCTTTTTATTTCGAGGTTAACCATCAATTGGTACAGAAATTATTTATTTATTTTCAATCTGTCGCTACTTGATGATGAAACATAATCACTGTACAGGGTGATTTCATAACCCACTGTACAGGGGTTTGGACCTTGAGTACATTCGGAATCACGAAGTACACCGAAAATCCTCAATACATTACGGGTTCATCCCTTCTCTGAACGAGGGGTGGAGTATAGGTACCGAGGAGGTGTAAAAGTCGAGGACGACCTCGGTGTACTCATATAGACTGGTACTTGACTTCACTGTATGTAGTGAAAAACCGGGTCGAGTATACGTAGTCTACGTTGGGAGACCGATGAAGAAGAGGATGGAATTGTTGATATCCCGGGACCCTACACTAAACTTCCGTAGGTAATTCGACTCGGGTCACTCTAGTCTCGGGGACGGTTGGGTACATCGACGTTAAGTCATACTTGAAATCAACATTGTTCGGTAAATCAAAGTACCAATTGGATGGCATATAAATTATATCATTTAGTATCTGGAAGTTTCCATGCTATAAAGTCCGTTATAAACATTTACAATTAAAAATGTCGACTTTTTTTAATAACAGGTAAGAAAGAAATGAAGGAAATAACATAGGTAGGTACGTAGTTAGTCGGATACATAAGTTGTCTGTAAAAAGATGGTGAACGAGTAACGAAATAAGAACAGACCCACGTATATACGTACAATTCAGTCAAGTCAGTACAGACTGAGAACCGCTGGGACCCCTGACATTGGGTGGGCCGAGGAGACAGGCACCCCAAGAGGTCCGTTCTTATGTCCTTACCCAACGGTACAGGAGGAGGTCCCCTAGGAGGGTTGGGTCCCTAATTTGGACGTAGAGAATATAGAGGACGTAACCGTCCGCTCAAGAATTAGCGATCGTGGTGAACCTTTCGGGGAGATCAGGTCCATGATTCCTACATTATGAATTTCCGGGGTAGTAGGATGGAAGAACCCCGACCCTAGATCGACCTCTTTGTCCGTTCTTTTTAGATCTTAATATTAACTATTCTCGACTATTTATTCTCTTCACAATACCCTTAGGTCTTTCTTCCTGTAACTAGGGTCAAAACCCTCCTTTAACTTGACCCACAACCACCTATTCGTCCTTGAAAAATAACCAAGACGTTTACAAATAACCAGTCGATGATATACGAGTCAAGATCCGTGACACCTATATCATTGTTTCGTCCGCTCTGTTATATATTTCTGTATTTATTCTTGTTTAATTAAAGTCTCATTATAATACTTCGGGTGTTTTTTCCCACTACTGAATCCCTACTCGACTTCCCCCGTTGAAATTAACCCCAGTTGTCTCTTCGAGAACACTCCTTCACTGGATACTGGACTCAAATGGTCCCGGTTCCCCGAAGTTCCGGGGTTCCTCTGTACTTTTTACGTCGGGAGTCCCATCTGTCCCTACACCTCGTCTTAGAATTGTTCGAATTACGATACAATCTATACCGACCCTGTGAAGTAAAAATAAAACGACTCACAAAATTCAAGGAAACGAACTTTACCCCTCAAATTTAGATAAAGTACGTCACCATACGTACGATTCAGTAAAGTCAACACAGGCTGAGACATACTGGGACACCTGTCGTCGGGTGGTCCGAGGAGACAGGTGTCCTAAGAGATCCGTTCTTATGACCTCACCCAACGGTAAAGGAAGAGGAGTACGTTACCTCCATAGATAATAACCTGAATGCACACAAATGAAATCCGTAAAGTCTTTCGTCATAAGACTCTTCTCGGTCCTTCCTTACTCGTCATTCGCAAATTCGTTTCTTCAACTCGATCCGTTACCACACGAAACACGTAAACCTCTTAGGTGTTCGAGACAACAATCTTTCCGGACCCACACTTCGGATCGGGGTCACGGAAAGTTTGACCAACTACAACCCGTTTCCTACTAGAGAGAGACGAAGTCAAAGGAGTAGTTAATTGACCACTATAATTATTATTATCGTAGAAAACATATCCGATTAATACCCCGATTTTATTCTATCATGTATTTTCAAGAATCGTATCGTTCAACGTTCTGAAAGGACCACCAGCTCACCAATCCTTAGGTGGACGGTCTCGTCCCCCGTGCCCAAACTAGGGATCAAGTTCTTCTAGGGTAGGAATGGTTTCGGGTACACGGATTTCGGACACGAGGGGTGTGTGACGTTGTGTTGACGGAGACGAGCGTCGTTCATCTTTTTCGACCACGTGTCGTCGCTTCTCGGTCGTGTCGGTTTTTAATTAATTAATTAAAAAAATTTTTTCTCAGTTCACTCAGTCGAGTCGTACTCCCTCTCACACTTAAAATCAACTACCTCTTTAATATCCAATCAGAACCTTTCGATATCGGTTTCTTTCCGAAAATTGTCCTTCGGCAGACAACCATTTTAACTCCCTTTAACCCATCCACTCCTATTTTCCGTTCACTATTTCTACATTCTAACAGTTGTCATAGTCGGTCCCACTAACCTTCCACGAAAAGACACAATATCTTCCTTCCGTCCCGATGAAAGGGTCTTTGGTTTAGACGTTTCGGGACGGAACACTGAAGGTGGGTCGGACCGGAGGACCCTTAAACGGAGGTCACTAGGACCACACTAAGTCCGTGCTCTCTGTTCCCTACCTCGTATCCGTCGCTACTTCAGGAAGTCCTGGACTGGTACCTCTCAAGGGGTGTCCTCCGTGAGAGACCATGTTTAAAGGTTCATTAAAATCCTCTATATTGCACCAGTCTTCCTTTGGGATGGGTAGGATTCTTTCAATCATACAGTACCTTCAGATCCTACCTTGACCGACTAAGGTCGTACTGACGTGGGTTTCAAGGGGGAAGAAGAGGATAGACATTGGCGAGACTAGAGTCTGGGAGATTGGAAATATCTCTCGTCGACTCTTTTACGTAGACCTTTGGTTTAGGGGTACGTACATCTACTTTCCTTGTTCGTAAACCTACAACGACGATCTTAACGAGTCTGAGTACTCCTCCCCTTTTGCTACCTTCCCAAACGTTCCACTACAACCCGAGACAAAGAAGAAACTTTTACCGACATCATTTCCTCTGTGTTGGTTTCGACGGGACGTCACAGACGGACTCTCGTTCACGAGACATTTATAATGACTTCCTCACTTTTTTATTACTTGTTCAGTTTTATTGATACAAGTTCACCTTCTTTTTCCTTTTTATTTTCCAAAGTTCTACAGTGGAGGATCTAAGAACCGTCATCTAGGGTCCCTGTAAGACTCGGGAGAGGATCCAAGGATGTCTTTAGTAGAGTAAATTGAGTGTTCAAATACTACACTTCAAATAATTAGGGGTAAAATGTCTAGTCCTTTGACTCCGTGAATCTTCATTTTAATAACGGATGTCGGTATGTCCAACAACCTTCTGACCCTAATTGAGTAGTGGTCGTAACTAACCTTCAAACAATTCTCAGACTAGTACACATAATATACGTTATAGGTAAAATAAGGAGTATCAGTGGGACGTACCTTCGACGACAATGATCGGGGTAAAACATCTACTCCTTTGATTCCGGTCCAAAGGGTAACGTACAATGTACTTCTCTCTCAGGAGGTCACGACGAAGTTACAGACCGAAGGTCCGTACTCAGACCTTTACCCAAGTGTCCCGTAAGTCAAGTCAAGTCAGCGAGTCAGCACAGGCTGAGAAACGCTAGGGTACTTGGCGTCGTGAGGTCCGGAGGGGCAGGTAGTGGTTGAGGGTCTCAAATGTGTTTGAGGACAGGTAACTCAGTCACTACGGTAGATTGATAGAGTAGGAGACGGCAAAGGAAGAGGAGGACGGAAATTAGAAAGGGTTGTAGTCCCAGAAAAGGTTACTCAGTCGAGAAATGTAGTCCATCGGTTTTATGACCTCAAAGTCGAAGTTGTAGTCACGAGGTTACTTGTGAGTCCTGACTAGAGGAAATCTTACCTGACCAACCTAGAGGAACGTCAGGTTCCCTGAGAGTTCTCAGAAGAGGTTGTGGTGTAAAGTTTTCGTAGTTAAGAAGACGTGAGTCGAAAGAGATATCAGGTTGAATCAATATACAACAAAGACACGATTCTTCGGAGGTTCGGTCGTTTCCTGTTGTCGAGAAGTCGTCATGTTCCACGAGTTTGAGAACTTAAAAACAGTACGGAGGTACTACGGTTCTTCCTCCACTACCCCTCGGCGGATGGCGAGGGACTTGGACACAGTGAGGACAGTAGGCACGACGAGTAGTCGAGGCCTCAGTCGGTCTCTTTCTCGTCAGACCTGAGTCGGTACGTGGCCGTCTCATCGACACTCGTGGGTCGTGACAGACCGACAACGTAACAGAGTAGTCAGAAAATGGACAAGAAGAAGAGGAACACCCTTACTACACTCACTTCGGGGGAGGTGGGGGAGAGTCAGTAAGCAGTGAGGAACGGAGTTGGTCTTTGTCTGATGAAGTAAAACACATATCCTTTCCCTCCGGAGTCTTCTTATATATATATATATATATATATATATATATATGTATATAAAATTCAATCCTTTTCTTTAACATACTAAAGATTTACGAACACAAATCAGAGTCTTACGTTCGTGAATCCCGAATGGGGTAGAGATATGACCAATTTCCGTAGAGGGTACCTAAGGAGTAGTTAATGGGACATGAAGGAGAGAGTCCCGTGGATCGTGTAGTGTAACGATAAAGAGGACGTACCGAAGGGTGATCTGGAACTTGAACTGCCCATCCCACCCCCTGTCCCCCGGTACAAACAAAGTAATAGCACAGGGATCCAAGGTCAAGTCACGAGTTTTGTATCGTTAATGAGTTACTTATTAAGACAACTTACTTTTTTCTGTATATATCTCACCTCTACTGAGTACAGTGGGACTCTTACACAAGAATGCTACGACACCAAGAGGGTCCTCCGTGTGAAGGAAGAAGACCGGGTCATATCTCTGAGTCGAAGTCAGAAAAAGATATAGATTGACGTACAAGGTCTTCCTCTCCGTACGTTCACTCAGAATTCCTATGTGGAGTTTCACAGTCTGTTCGGAGTCAAGTTTAGGATTGAGATGGTCAAAGAATGACCCCTCACAACCCGGTCAATGTCCCACGAGAGTTTACCCCTCCCCACCCCCTCTCCTGAAGGGTGTCATCCTCTTTCCATGTATAAGTTTTTCTTTATTCTTGACTTTTTTTTTTTTGTTGGATTATGAACTTACTACAAATGATCTACATTCTGTGATAAAATTCACATAACTTGTAATATTAGATGAATTAGTAGTGACAAAGTTACCTGGACTTACACCCGTTTGAGACCCTCTATCACTCCTTGTCCCTCCGGACCGCACGACGTCAGTTACCCCAGTGTTTCTCAGCCTGTGTTGAGCCGCTGACTTTTGTTCCTAGTAGTGTCGAGGAGCACCACATCCTTGAAAGATTGGACTCCGAGTAAAATGTCTGGTCGTTTGAGTCTGTGTCTCTCGTATGTACAAATGGGTTCCGGGGTGTCGATCACTCACCGTCTCGGTTCTGAACTTGGGTCGTCGGAATAAGGGTCACGGGTATAAGAATTGGGGACGTACATAATAAAGATAGTTTTACTGTGTCTTCCTCGAACCTACAGTCGGAGTCTTCCAGAAATACCCACGACTAAAAGGTAGACGACGATGTATACTGAAACCCGTCTTATGAATCGACGAGACCCGATACATCCAAGGAATAGAATAGTACTCCCCTTGTTTTGTTCTATCACTTACTCTATTGTGTAATCTATCTCGAAACTTTCGACATTTTGAGAATCGTAGAGATTCATACTTTACCTACAATCAACAATCTACAGTTTTTCGGAACTTACTATTCTACTCCATGAACGAAATATACTTACGGAACGCGGACGTTTTTGTTACTAAAAAAAAAAAAAAAGGTTTTGTCCCGTCTTACCTCCACTCCTCCCTCTCATACATCTACCTACCTCTCTCTTAAATAGTCATAAAATCTTCTGTATGAAGTTCATCTCCTGTGAATTGTTTCCTTTACATATTCTTTGTCGTATAATAGGTCCGGAACCTGAACCCCTAATCCGTCAACGTCACCCACACCACCCGACCTACAGGTTAGGGTCCTGAAGATGGAAAATCGAGAAACTCGGATTTGGGCGTCGAAGTGGAGAGACTCGGGGTCATAGGAAAAGACAGTTTATTCACTCTTATTTTGGAAAGAATAACCGAATACTCTTAATTCAAACTAGGACATTCTTCTCGTAGTCCGATCATCCTCCACGAGGTTTTACAGGGGAAAAAAGGGTGAGTGACTCGGGGAAAAGGGGGAACGTAACTGTACTACACTTTAAAGATCCAGGGATGAAACAACCTTAATTAAAGGATTTCACCCCTCTGTCGTAGGTCTTATTTGTGACTCATAAAGTGGGAAAACGAATTGACGACGTCCACGTTGACCACCCCCTTTGAGAGAAGTCGTCCCCAGAAACAAGACGTCGTTAATTCCGTGGAGCGATTAGGAAGAGGAAGGGTCTACGAAAACTTCGACATAAAAATCGAGTAGAGAAAATATGCGGAGTGAGCTTTTTGTAGAATAATAAGTAAAGTTTTGAACTGTTGAGGATAGTGAAACAGGGGAGCAAGGTAAGAGTATGCGTTTCCTCCTTACTTGACATCGTCGGAGTTCGGTTGGAAGACGAGTCACCTCTGGTCTCTACGCTCTCAAAGAAGACCGGCGTAGGTGAGGACCTGATCGAGACCCTCAGCCGACCCTTCGTGTCTACACGCAAGGGTAGGTATAGACGGAGCATAATATTCTACACGTTAATCTACGCCACACATCTACGTGAGTTCCCAGGGCGTGCACGAGGACACGTCTGTGTTCGGCCCTCACCGGCGTGTCAAGACCCTGGTCTGACTTTTTAGTACTGTCTCGTTCCTACTCGTAAAGTTACTACTCAGTAGATGAGTTGTTTGTGAATAATTCGTAACTGATACGCATTCTCAAACACGATCCACTCCCGTGCATAAAACGTATTTGTCTCTTCTATAAGGGAGTGTCCCATACAAAACTTACTGAAACTTTATTGTTACCGTGTAAATAATTCGGGAATAACACAAGACTCGAGTTGTACGACAGACACACACACTAAGTATATCAAGAGTATTGTTGAGACTCTCTACCTCTGTCAATATGGGTCCTAGGTCCACTCTTTCGACTCAGTGTCTTTTCCAAACACGGATTGGGTTCCCAGTCTCGGGTACTTTTCTCTCCGGTCCGGAACTGGAGACCGAGGTCTCGGACCCGAGAATTGGAATTGGTGACTCACTAGGGGAGGGAAAAGAGACACGTCTAACGGAAGGTGAGGTCCCGGTATTATTTACTCTGTTGGGTAAATCGGGTCCCGAACCCGAAACGTGACACCAACCTCTAACAGTAGTGAACATACCACAGTTTCTATTTGTGTCGACCTACACTGGTATCATTTTGTCTAAAATAAATCCTTGAGGAGGGTCATCCCTTTTCTTGACTCGAAAGGTTAAACCCGTCTCCACTGACCCCAAACTCCACTCTTACTGTCCTACCCCCCGCCCCCCTCAACCACTCACCCCTGGTCCATCACAGTCCCTCGTTTTGTACTGTCTTTCGTCCTTTACCCCCAAGTCAGCTGTACCTTTGAGTAGACCCAAACTAGTGACCGGGAATAGGTTCGAATCCGCGATCGGAGAGTGTCTCCCACCTGTGTTGGGACAGAGGTTCACACCGACCTTGTTAGTTATTTAAGAAAACCGTCGAAACTTAAAAGAATCCGTCCCTGAAACTACCCACGGTCTCGGTAATTCTTACACCGGAACTCGACAGTCTTTACAATCACAAAATAAGTTCAGAAGTCTCCGGTTCCACCTCCAGTGTAGGACGTCTCCCGATCTGTTCTCCTCCTCAGGTCGCCTCTTCAGACCGATCTCAACCTGTTCTTCTCAGAAATAGAGATCAAGAAGGACGAAAGGTAACGACCAGGGGCACTAGGAACGAGGTCGAACCGAGACCCACTCGGTGATGACAAGAATAAGAGTACTTCTAAGGACTTACCTGTCGGTCTGTACAATGTCTTTCCACGTGTCTATTGTCCAGTAGTCCACTGTTTTCCTGTGCACAAAACTCGTACTTCTGTCGTCTGTTCTCCGAATCCCATGTCTAAACAAGTCAACGAGTCAGTACAGGTTGAGAAACATTGAGGTACCTGACATCGTACGGTCCGAAGGGACAGGAAGTGGTAGAGGACCTCAAACGAGTTTGAGTACTGGTAACTCAACCACTACGGTAGGTCGGCAGAATAGGAGACAGTGGGGGAAGAGGAGGACAGAAGTTAGAAACGATCGTAGTCCCAGAAAAGGTTACTCAGTAGAGAAGTGTAGTTCACCGGTTTCATGACCTCGAGTCGAAGTTGTAGTCGGGAAAGTCACTTATAAGTCCCAACTAAACGAAATCCCGACTGACCAAACTAGAGGGAAGACAGGTTCCCGGAGAGTTCTTAGAAGAGGTCGTGGTATTAAGCTTTCGTAGTCAAGAAGTCATGAACCATTGTCTTTGGACAGTCTTCAGGGTCGTGGAAGGAGTCACCAAGCAGGGGCCCTAGAACCATTTTAGGAGTCTCGGTGTACTATCCGGAGACGTTACCCCGGGACGGTCGGAGAGAGAGGAAGTCTAGTGTGATCTTCCATCAAGACATTTCTTATGTGTCTTACCAGTCCGTCTATTGGAGTATAGATATGGGGAACTGGGGAGTTAGGGTCTTGGGGAGTTTTAATGAAGTTCAGTTGATAAGAGGAAACCAAAAACGTACACGACGAGGGGAAAGAACGGAACGATCGAGGAATAGAAAAACGTTCAGTCGGGTTTACGGAGGAGAAAGTTCGTCGGACGGGCCGTCCCAATTGACGGGGATAACCGTCAAGAACCGTAGCGACTCATCCGTGGTGTGGACTGACACTAACAGGTCAGGGTCGACACAGAAAGTCTGATACACGAGCCCTCCCGTTTCTGACGGAGGTCGGTGCACGGAAAGTACGGGACACGGCGGTATATTCAGTGGAGTCGTGCGGAAGTCGACTCCGGACTACATTCTTGGGCCCAGCAAGTAGAGAAACGGACGACACGCAGGACCGGGAGGGTCTAGGGGGTAGTGGATTCCAGGGGTCGTGGACCGTCGTCTGTGCACGTCAGGAAGGCCACCGGAAGACTCGGTCGTAGATGGTTTTCCCGTACACCTCCGGACAATGGTTCTTTTATCACCTCGGTTCCTTACAAGGTCTGGGTAGACTGGGACCGTGCGTCTCGGAGTACGACACTCTAACCCTCGTAAAGGTCAATAGAAGTCTTTGATGGTCCCGTCGGTCACTTTGTTTCACCGTGGATCGGGAATAGGGACGGTGGTGGTCGTAGCGGTAAGTGCAAAAATATTCTGTAGTAGACAAGTAGACACCTAGAACCTACCACCCGTCCCTCGTCCCCAATCTCCACCTACTTCCACCCTGGATAGAAGTCGAACGTTTGTAAAAACGGTACAACAGTGGTCTGGTCTCTCGTAGGCCGAAAATCTTCGGGTCAGACGTCAGGCTGGTCAAGGGAGTCCCGGAGGAGAGGTGTTTTGTCGGGTCAAGTGATTTGGTAGACAGGTGGACACTCGGAGGTAGAGTCTGCGAAGTCGACACGTAGGGGAACCGAGGGTACGACTACCGGGGGTCGTCCCTCCCCGACGAGTCAAGGGACAGGAAGAGATCGGACTCATACCTGAGGGAAGCGTCGGAGGACTTTCCCAGTTAATGTCTCAACTTACCCCGAAAGGTCCATCGAGTCACCATTTCTCAGACGGTAACTTCGTCCTCTGTACTCTGTACTAGGGACTCAGTCCTTTTAGGAGACCTCTTCCTGTACCGTTGAGTGGGGTCATGAGAACGGACCCTTTAGGGTATCTACCTCCGTCCCCTAAGATTGGGACCGTTGGACGTCCCTGACATTGGGACCGTCCGATGTCAGGTACCCCAACGTTTCTCAACCTGTACTGAAACGCTGATTTGTCGTCCTCGTCTTATCAGTTTATCTTTCGGTGACTGTTAAAGTTGGTGGGTTCACAAAATTCCCCGAAGGCACCACCGAGTCTGCCAACGGACGTTACGCCCTCTGGGCCCAAGCTAAAGACCCAGCCCTTCTAGGGGACCTTTTCTTTTACCGTTACATGAGGTCGTGAGAACGGACCTTTTAGGGTACCTGCCTCCTCGGACTATCCGATGTCAGGTACCCCAGCGTTTCTAAGCCTAGGTTGACTCGCTGAAGTGTAAAGACCAACGAGTCTCCCATTTCGCAGACGGACGGTACGTCCTCTGGGCCCAACCTAGGGACCAAGCCCTTCTAGGGGATCTCTTCCTTTACCGTTGGGTGAGGTCATGAGAACGGACCTCTTAGGGTACCTGCCTCCTCGACCCATCCGATGTCAACTACCCAAGCGTTTCTCAGTCTGTACTGACTCACTGAAATAAAAGTGAAAAATTTTCAAAAAATTGGACCGGAAGTTTTCGGACGTAAGGGACGAGAGTTCAGAGAGAATCGTGTGAGGTGAGAGACGATCGGAATACCTAATTGGTAGGGTTTGACTAACATCAAGGGATAGATATTATACTACAAACTACGGTAGTCAAGAGAAACCATAGGGAAACTTACCTTGTAGCAAGAAAACAAAAAAATTGAAAAATAAAATATAACCTCATATCGACCAAATGTTACGACACAATCAAAGTCCACATGCTGTTTTACTGAGTCAATATATACACACATATATATATACGTGTTTATGTGTACAGGTAAGAAGGAAGTCTAAGAAAAGGGTGTATCTAATAATCTCATAACTCATCTCAAGGGACACGACATGTCATCCAGGAACAACTAATAGCTGATATATATCATTACATGAAATACATATGGTTACACATATACAGTTGGGGATTGAGGTTACTGTCCATCGTAAATCTAAATATACACCTTAGATTTTTTGACTATGTTTACTTGAATAAATATTTTGTCTTTGTCTGAGTGTCTGAAGTCTTTGTTTAAATACTAACATCTTCCCCTTCCCACACCCCCCCCCTCCCTATGTAATCCTCAGACATACCTTGTAGAATTAGGGATGGTGGGGGTCCCCGTGAGTAAAAAATGGATCAGTTGAGGATGATTAGATCAGGTAAGACCGGAGGCAAGGGTGGAACAAGTATGGAAATAATAACGTACTTGTGTCATAAGAGAATAAGTGAGTTTTTTGACACTGACCCGTGGGTGATTCACAGTCAGTGACACAACCCCTACGTCTCTACTGGTCTCGGACTGTGCTCCTGACGAAGGGATCAGAAGTGTCTGGTTACCTTCTATGTCTACCATTGGTCCACTAGTACGGGTACTTTCCTATTGATGTCTGACGTGATCCATAATCCTTCTTTCTCTCACCCAAAGAAACCTTGGTAATTTGTTTCCGTGGCTCGCGGGGTAGAAGGGTCTCTATCCTCTAAGGGGGTCCCGGTCCTAAGACGGACATAAGGGTCGTGTCACGGACGGTGTCTCAGTTCCCTTTACGAGGCAATGACCTCGACTCAATGCCTTTATTCAGTCTCGACCGGGTCGTCCGGTACCCTAAACCACGTCCTTCACGCCTCACCGGTTCGGTTCGGAGGACTATCGGCGGGAGTGAACTCACGACGAGAGAGACTCAGACCATCTCTGTCTCCGGCCTTCCTCCTCTACACTCCTCTCATCTCTCGATCCATCTTGGACACCTAACGACGGGACGTCTTCCGTGAGACTACACTATCTTACCCGCACCTCAAACGACGGTAGGGTGGATGAAAGTCGTGGTCGAGACTTAAAGCGGTAACTGAGTTATAACTGACATGTTTACCGAATGGTCACTCGCCAGGGGTCGGAAAAACCGTGGTCCCAGGTCAAAGCACATTCTGTTAAAAAGGTACCTGGCCCCCACCCCCCTACCAAAACCATACTAAGTTCGTGCAATGTAAATAACACGTAAAATAAAGAATATAATAATGTAGTCGAGGTGGGTCTAGTAGTCCACAATCTAGGGTCTCCAACCCCTGGGGACCCGGGGACACTCGGAGTCAAAAGAGTAGAGATTAGTCTTTTATTATCCCGGTTCCCAACCTTCCATAACGAAGTACAGTCAAAACGGGGACTCTGGGACTCCACTCAACCTCCTGTGTCAACGTCCTACCACAAACCACGAAAGGTTGCTTTCCCCGTTAAAACACGATTAAAGAAAAGGACTGTCAAGTAAAAGGTTCCGTCGTCGGATTGTTTAGTACCCCGGTTAATCACATTTTCTTTGTTAACTAGGACCAAGAGTCGAGTCGGGTGGTGGAGTCACCAAACCACCACAAATAAGTCCCTTCGCGACGCGTCGTGATTTACCCTTGATTAACCTATCTGTGGTAATATTTAACGTACCGGAACGTGGTGTGAGTCGCAGACTCAGTTCAGCGGTCCAGACCGCCTTTATCCTTCTGATTTCCGAAACGACAGGACGTAACTGTTCGCCTCGTTTCGACCATCCCCGGGTAGAACGGGGAGTAAAATGTCTACCCTTTTGACTTAGAGTGACTCCCTCGTCTCTACCCCGATCTTTGGTTTCTAAAATAATAAAGTGACACCATAAGAAAACCATTTGAGTAGTTTGTTTCCCTAGACCTCTATTTTAATTCCGCTAACAACACAAAGAAAGGACCTCGACGGTATTGTTTCATACTGTTAGGTCCCTAAATTTGTCTTCAAACGACAGAGTATCAACATCTCCGATTTTCAGGCTCTAGTTCAAATCCGTTCCGACTCAGGAAGACTGGTGACACTCCCTCCCAGACACGGTCAGAGGACCAAAGACCACCAAACAACCGTCAGGACCCATAAGGACACGAAAACCTGTGTATACCTAGACACGGAAGTACAAACTTTCCGTTAGCAGGTACACAGGTACAGATGTAAAGAAAAAAAACAACAAAAATAACAATATTCCCGGAATCAGTATAACCTAATCTCCGTATGGGATAAGATCGTGTACCGTGTCACCATTTCTTAGATGGACGGTTCGTCCTCTACGTTCTCTACTCTCAAGTTAGGACCCAACCCTTCTAGGGGACCTCTTCCGTCACTGTTGGGTGAGGTCTTAAGAACGAACCCTTTAGGGTACTTGTCTCCTCCGACCACCCGACGTCAGGTATCCCAACGTTTCTCAGTCTGTACTAAGTCGTTGATTTGGTGGTTGTACAGGGACAAATCAATTGGGAAATTGTACCCAAACTTGACGTGTCCAGGCGAATATACGTCTACGTACGCGTATACGTCGTCTATGCACAAGGTCATGTGTCACATACCAACCTACGTCTCGACGCATATGTCGCCCGACTGACACTTCAATGTCCACCTGAAAGATGGTGCGTCCCACCCCTTCCCACCCCGTATCACAGGGCTTAGGGGGACAACAACTTCCTAGATGACATAAAGGTCTATTCGAGTATTTCAGGACTTCAAATCCTGAAGTTGAATTTCTCAAGCCTATCCGATGTAACTTGTACATTACTACTGTCTGTTAAATGTCTTATTTTAGAAACTTGATGGTAAATAATTCACACGGTCCGTCCCATGGTCCTAGAATGAATCAAAGGGGGGTTTGTTTACCTGAATGTCCACTTCCATGATTTCAAGTCTCTTCGATTCATTAAACGGGTTCCACCGTATTCATCATGTCTTATCTAAACTTAAAGTTCACGACCGCACACAGATAGGTTTCAATACACAAAGAAGTTGTACGTTCATAGATTGATTTTACCTAGAATCTTCGGTATAAGTGGTGGTGGTGGTGGTGGACGATAAGTGGAGTCAGACACTTATATTTACTTTTGTGGTCGGAAGAGTGAGGATTAGGTCGCAAGAAAGGTGACCGACGTAAACTCAGTGTAGTGAAAGAGCATTCAAAGACAGACCGCAAGTCCTGACGAAACACTGGTTCCGTCTCCAATTAAAGTCCGACCAATGTTGAGTTTTTCATTAAAAGGTAATTTATATTACTGGAGCAAAGACGTCACTGAACACCGTTTTGTACGACAAAGTAAAGACAAGTAAGTGTGAGTAAACGGATGAACGATGTTATTAAAATGTGGTATTCGACTTTACAACTTTAGTAACCAATGTAATGATTTGTGGATGTTACCAATAATCCTAGGAAGTACGTCTTTCTCTGTCTTTATTTTTGTGCTTAAAATCCTCTTGCTCTCATCTCCGTCAATTTTATGTAACCTATGACATAAGTTCACGTGTCTCCGATGGTCGGTATGGACCGTAGTTAGGTCCCAGATGGAATAGTCGTCACACTGGACTTCACTCAAGGAGTCGGAGAGACACAGAGTGAATGGAGTAGTCATTTTCCTCCCCTTTATTGTACATTTCGACAACCAACTCACTTTATTTACTCCTAATGTATGCATCTCACGGACCGCACTATGGGTTGTGTAACATCAGTAAGAGACCTACTGACGACACTTCCTCCCAGACACGGTAATATATAAATTTTATATATTACTTTCAATTTAGACTTAGACATACTTATAAACCTCTTAGAAGGTTCAAGCCTATAAAAGGGTAGGTCTCAAAACTTTCATATTTAACAAGAGTATAAATAAGTAGGACATGAAAATGTTTATAAAAACGTTTATCTTGGTGTTGACCGACTACAAATAAATACGACCGGAACCCTTTCGTGTTTCCTTGTTTCCTTTGACCGTCGAGACATGACTCGAGAAGACTTACGTGATTTGCTGGGGAACACAAAACCTGGTTACCGACGGACTCCACCTGAACTATTTCCGGAAAACAGACGTCGGATGAAAGTTAATTCAGTAACTTCACAAGTCACGGAACTAAAGAGGACAAGAGTCTCTCTCCTTTTCCCTTACCCTGTATCTCTTTCCTCGTGCAACTCTAAAAGTTTGTGTGTCTTTTAAAGTGGAAAACAGTATAAACGAAATGGACTAAGAGGAAGAGAAATCTATCCAATTCTCTAGTTATCTATTTGTCTATAGATTGATTATTCGTCGACGGAATCCACACGAGTAACGAGGACCCCAGAGCACAAAGATCAGGGAAAGACGTCTGTCACGATTCTTATATCTAAAATTTACTACTCGAGTATAACTATAAAGGTTAAGTTTACTGTTAATAACCGAATAAAGAATTTCAGATATATATCTAGATTAAAAAGAAAGTGACCCTTCGAACGAAAGATTATTGTTACATAAACATATATATAAATAGGATTTAATATTGGTTTCGTGAAAGTTTTAACCTTAAGGTTGTACTTAATGACGATCGTTATTTGGTCGTATCTAAACTCACTGTTACTTTAAACGATTTTAAAGTACAATCGGACTATAAGGGACCCGCTCAGTGAAGAACGATTCGGACGAAGGAAACCAGATTCTATCCCTATTACTACTAGTGACTAAGTCTTTAGAAAAGTAACGCTCATTATACTTTGAGTGGAGTCAGAATTCGTTACTTTCCTTAAGTGACTAATACATTGACCTTTGACACCCCAATTTAAAGGGTCCTATCATCCTAGGTCGGACAATCTACCGTAGTATGTCACACTACGAGAGAGAGAGAGAGTCGAGAAGAGAGGAAGGACTACTGGACTAAAGGGTCGTCTAACAGAGTGGTAGGAGACCAATGAGGTTCTGATAATACGCCCCTCGAGAATTCCTTCCGGATTGGACACCCTTGGTACGAACCACTGACTTGTGACACAGTGTATCGGTAATCTAGAATTTGAGTCAACAGACCCCTTTCTAGGCTTCATGCTTTTGGAATGACAGATGGTCTGTGGGACGATCTGTGTAATTCACTAGAAGAGGTATAAGGAAACTCCTTCCCTAGTAAGGGTAACATGTCTACTTCGTTGACTCCGAGTCACTCCATTCCACTGAACGGGTGCCGGTGTATCTACTCTAGGTTTAGGAAAGTAGTGTGCTGTACGAAAAAAACTTTACCCCTTCCTGTTGTGCTATACGTCTCATGAGACTCTCACTTCGTTTTCTCCCCGTGGGACTGACTCGTACGTGTGAATGACGGTCGAAAACTCTCGTGTCTGACGTAGAAGAAGTAGAGGTATAAAGGTTCCGGGTCACATAGGATCATGGCTACCCGAAAATCCGTACTTACACTTGACTTGCACCCTCCTATCGATCAGGTGGAAAGGTGGTTGACACCGGTACACTATCGTGTAGGATCCAGTACCCTACAACCTAAAACTAACTTGGGGTCACTATCCTTTGATCATGAAGTATGTCTTCGACCAAAGGACACCTTCCACCAAAAATAAAGAGGACTCGTCTTTAGACGAAGGAACAGTGACACCACTAACGATTAACTAAGTCGTGTGGACCGAGGTGAAACGGACAATCTGCTTAAATTCGGTTTTAGTATCCAACCCTTGCGAAAGTCGATCAATTGATCAAGTAGAGGGATAAAAATCCGTTCTTGAAATGAGTGTACCAACGTCTCGAGACAAAAGTATTGTATACAAGTCTCTCAATGACTCTTCTTCGACAGAAAATATTGACAACAGAACAATATTTCAAAGTCTTCTTCACAGTTCTCGTCTTTTCCTGTTCTCATAAATAACTTAAGCTGGAGGAATAAAATTGTCGACTCTTTTATCTCACAATCTCTTTGTCTTCATCTCGGTCATCCCAACACACACACCCCCCACCCCAAGTCCCTGTCTGAACCTGAGTCCTACAACGACTGTCAAAGTAAGTAAGTGTAATAAGTAAATTTTTATCCATGACTGTTTCAGTATCGCTGTCTTTCATCTTGTACCAAAGGTCCAACCGACATTCTTCCTCTCCCTCTTCAATCACGAAGTACTATGCCTACCAGTGAAACCCTTTACCTACCACCACTACCAACGTCTCGTCACACTTACATGAATTACAGTCTCTTGGCACGTGAATTATTACCAATTTTACATTTAATTTCAACACATAGAAAAAGATACTATTTTTATACATTCATGATTTAGGAATGATAGATAGTCCAGCAAATGGACTAAACCCCTACTTCTTACTCTTTTTATCACAACGATGGTAAGACCTCACCTTTATATATACAGAAATATAACAACAAATCAACGAGTCAGAACAAACTGAGAACAACGTTGGCGTGCCTGACATCGCATGGTCCGAGGAGACAGGTACCCTAAAGGATCAGTTCTTTTGACCTCACCCAACGGTAATGGATGAGGTGCCCTAGAAGGGTTGGGTTTCTAGTTTGGACTTGGAGGACGCAACGTCCACCTAAGGAATGGTGACTCGGTGGTCCCTCCGGAATATAGGTATATATGTAGTACCGTTTGATTTCTTACAATGGTGCACCATTTCAGATCCTTCGAATAATAAAAATACATTGAACATATTTAATCTTACGAAAAAACGTTTTTTTAATCATCTTCACTTGTTTGCAGGTCAAAAATTTTAGTGATCATTTAAGTGGTAAGTTTCCTTTTTGAGGATAATTCTAAAACAACTTACATGAAGGTCTGAAAAATATGTACATGTATATACCTCTTAGTATGAAAAAAAGTCTTTGTCCTAATCTAACTCGTATGATAAACCACTATACGACAAAAAGTAAGTAATCCTACAAAATTTATATAAAGGTGTCGTTTTTCATGTATGTAAGGGTTCTACTAAAAACCGATCGACGTATAACAAAGTAGAATATCGTTTTACGTCAATGAAGTCGCTGAGTCTATTACGAGTTGTGAAGTCTGTAAAGATTGAAAAGTCACAAGATTTGTGACGTCCCTCATAGAGTATAGATTCAGAAAATGGTGTAGAATGTAATAAATATCTACGAGCCTAGGGACGTTCTTCTTAGTATTCCAGTTTTAAATACGTATAGAAATTACGAAACTCTATCGGTCAGACGGGAAGTCTTTTCAACGTGGTTTAGTGTGAGGGTGTTCATTGTTTTTATTGGTATTACCGGTTGTAAATGTTTCGGGAACGTCATGCACGGAACGTGACGAGGTTCGGGAAATGCATATGGTCTGATTGAGTAGTCAGAAAGATTGTCCTGGTACTCTCTCCGTGAGAAACAGGGTAACATAGTTATGTATATAATTACTTTAGGTCATCGGGTTCTTTCATAGACAAAAGGGTGTGAAAACAATTGTGACTCATAATGCAAAAAAACAAAAAACAAAAAAAGTAAGACCACCTCTTTTCACCGTAGAGTGAACACAGACCATATAAAATATACTTAGTTAAATTATAAAAGTTGTTGAATAACCCAAGACATAGTAAGAAACATATTATATTTTTTCTCTTCCGAGTCTTTCAATCTGTAAGGGTTTCGATACGTCAGCTACTATGTCGAACCTAAACTTAATACAAGAGAGACCGAGGTCACAATTGTAAGAAAGGAGACAATCGTACGATGGAGAAATCGATCTCAGACCCTAGAAACCTTTAGACCAGAACAGGAACTCGTTTTGTAAGATCTTCTAAAGTCCTACCCTTGAATCTCTTTTTAAATGAGACTGGACGAGGTAACTCGGAGTCTACTACCCCACGGATCCCCGACCATGTCTCCAACGGAGGGTCGGAACGACCGTGACGGTACATCGTTTACGTAGGTTTTTATACAACTTTTTCTCTTTCCGGAAATATTACTCGGACCCGGAGAGAAACAGATCACTCTAAAATTGATGACATTAACGGACATCACACTTCATCACATAAAAAGTACATAGATAAAAATAAGACATAGATAGACGTATAGACAAAAAAACAAAACGAAAAAACAATTGAGTGAACTTAGGACCACCCATAAAAAGGACACTTATCATATCGGAGCCCTTTGGTGTGGGAGAGTATGTGTGTATATGGGGGTGTGTTATTATTATACTTCCGATTTATCCGATCTTAAATAAGAAATTTTTTTCGATTACCATTTCAGACTCGTCTACTGAAAGATTAGGTATGACATAAATTAACCGACATAACTTGGTATGATGTTTAATTCAGAAGAGGTATTAAATAAGACAGTCTGTTATTGGGACGTTTGTTAAACTATGAAGTAAATTTGTAACCATTTACCGAGTACCTTTACGATTCTTTTTTTACCATTAGTCTCTTCCTTGGGAGACAAATGTCTTATTTAGGATACACTTTATAGTACTTAATTGGACTACATCAGTCAGTAACTCGTAAATAACTCACTGATGGAACACGTGACATACAGAAACCTATCGAACCAAGGGGGAAAGAGAGAGAGAGAGAAAATTTTAATAAAGAAAGAAATAAAACCCGACACGACCCGGCAGTAACGAAAAAACGCGTCCGAAAGAGATTAACGTCGGTCGCCCCTGGTGAGACAACGCCACACGTCCGAAAAGTAACGTCACCGAAGAGCACAACGTGTTACGTCCGAGCTCCATGTGCTCGAAGGCTTCTACGTCGAGTGCCCGGGATCTCACGACTGAGTCATCAAGGCCCCGTGTCCGTACACCTTAGAAGGGTCTAGTCCTTAGCTTGGGTAAAGGGTACGTAACCGTTCGTCTAAGAATAGGTAACCCGATGGTCCCTTCAGGGAAACAGGGAAGAAATTAAGTGCTTTGGAATGAACGCTTCAACGAGTCAGCACAGGCTGAGAAACACTGGTGTACCTGACATCGGATGGTCGAAGGTGGTAGGTACCCTAAAAGGTCTGTTCTTATGACCTGACCCAACGGTAAAGGAAGAGGTCCTCTAGAAGGATTGGGCCCCTAACTTGGGCCCAGAGAGTGCAACATCCGTCTGTGAAATGGTAGACTCGGTGGTCCCTTTGGTATCAATCGTGAACAAGTTTTCCTTGTCATAATCCTGGATCCTATTCCGACTCCTCTTGGACTGTAGAAAAAAAAAAAAAAAAAAAAAACTTCTCAATTGTAGGGTTTCATCTCTCTTTTGTACACGTGTCTACAAGAGGTCTACAAAACAAAAGTCCTGGATCTCCGTAGACGGACGAAGTAAGAAAGACGGATCTTACGGGAAAAAGACCAAAAGACTCCTAAGGGGGAAATAGGAACCTCTGACTCAGGTTCCAGTCGAGGAAACAGTTCAGAAGGGACTACGAGGACGGGCAAAGAGGAGACGAGGAAAGGAAGAGGTCCCCTAGAAGGGCTGGGTCCCTATCTTGGGTCCAGAGGGCGGAACGTCCGTTTACGAAATTGGAGACTCGGTGGTCCCTTCGGGAGACGAGGAAATGTTGTGGAAATTATAGTTCAAACAGAATAATATAACACTAACAATCAAAGAAGCGGACGGACAAGAAACTCTGACGTTCCCAGAACTCCTTCCCTGGTACAAAATTAGTGAACCCGTCTACATCGTGAATTTTACTCTGGATCTTACATAATCTGTGAGTTATTATGTCAATATGTCACACTTATTGATATACGTACCTGTTTACACATTGTTTTGATTCTTCCAACCTCGTAGGGTCTATCTTCTTTTTTTCATGTTGGGTTACTTAAAATTTCAACCCTTAATAATAATGTCCCTTATCCCCTCAACTCCTTCCAGGGATCTACTCGTACTACAACCTCGATCCGGAACTTCGTATCCATATTATATCAATCCATCTCAACTACTTTGTACCAATCCCATTCTTCTCCGTCGGTCGTCTCTTTTGTCGTATGTCTTACCGTGTCTCTACCCTTTCAGGTCTCTGGTTTCCCCTACTCCTGGGGAAGTCTAATAAAAGTAAGGATCCACCTTTCAGTCTGATCCAACCGTTCCGACTAGAGATTTAACCGGAACCTTAAGATCTCGTTGTTTAAGTAGGTGTTACTCTCCCAAGTCTTATCCTTATTTACTTCGCCATCGTCTTTTTAACCCTTCTGAGAAAAATTTTGGTTTAATAGACGAAACTAAAAAACCGTCACCAAATTATGGATCTAACCCGAAGGGGTCACCGAGTCTACCATTTCTTAGACGGACGTTACGTCCTCTGAGAACAAACTATGGACCCAACCCTTCTAGGGGACCTCTTTCTTTTACCGATGGGTGAGATCATAAGAACGGACCTCTTAGGGCACCTGTCTCCTCGGACCGCCCGATGTCAGGTACCCCAACGTTTCTCAACCTGTACTGACTCAGTGATTATGGATCTAATACAAAAAGGTTCTGTTTTTGAGAAAAGGTTTCCTTCCCACCTCCTTCCCGCTGGTCGTGGACGGAAAGAAGGTGAGAGAGGGAGAGGGAGACCGGGTCATAAGAGACGTAGGGGTCTTGTTGTGTACTACGGAACTTTGAGGGGTGTCTTTGTGAGTACCCTACTTTACCAGAAAACAAAAAAGACAATGGTTCCTGAAATGGAGGGGAAAGACCGGAACCGACGAGTCGTCTATGACGTCCACCGTTCGGGGACTTTCACGGGGAGGCCCGGTCCATCAGTTCTGGTGAACAAGAAACTCTAGGATTATCGACCGGAACTGGGGTCTGGAAGACTGACCACTGGGAAAGACTGGAATCGTTAGACGACCCTAGGTCTTGTGGGAGTCAAACTGGAGGAAGGAATCAAAGGGAAGGAGTAGGATCGAATAGTCCCTAGTACCAAAACAACAACTAGATACCTCGGTTCTCAGATTCCCTTCCTCTGGAACTAAGATTTACTGGAACAAAGGAAATAAGTTACGAAAAGGTACTACTCATCCCTCTCACCCCGGACCTAATTCATAACCAGGCCGGTCTTGTGGAAGACCGGGAGTCAGGAAAGTACTTACTTGAGTGTCAATTTGATATACTACAAAGGAGACCGAGGTGGACGGAAACTAAACACGACTATTTTGGACGAACTTCTGTACCTCGTTAAACCTCCGAGTCACTCGTTCATAAACGTTACAGGAGACTCAACGGTTCTACTTACACTATTACACCCTAATCTTCCTAAGATTATACAAACATAAAGGTTCCTAGAAATACTACAAACGTACCAATTCCAACCTCTTTCACCTCTGTATTAGGGATGGACTGAGAAGCAAAGGTTTACTAACTCGGTTAAAGTCTCGTTAGGAAAAATTGTGTAGTATTTTAATTGATACCCTTTTCTATTACAATGTTATAAAAATTCGGGAAGTACGCGTGTGTGTCGATGTGAAACACTCCTTTATAATCCATATTAGTCCGTAATTTTTACAAAACTGAAATTTTGTGAATTACTCCTAAGTGTCTATTTAATTTTGTAGGGGTAGACGACAGACGTATCATCCACTATAAAATGGTAACGTGTTAGTAGAGGCTTAGATTAAGGTGGTCCTTCTGAAGATTAGCGACAAATTAAAATCCCGTTATAAGGTGAACCGTTAGTTATTTCACGACAGCAGTTTGAAACTAAATTATCCGATGCACCTATTGTAAGTGACATAATACGTCTCTTTCTTTATGAACATCCTTTCTTTCTCTTCCTCCTACGGAAACAGAGAGTGAAAAGAGACGAAATAGGGTAAGTTCGAGTGTTTTCGGAGATTTAGTTATGGCGGAACAAAGTACTTATATTTAGAGTAATTAAAATGTAGTAATTGTGGTACCTTTTCGATGACGAGAGACTCGTCAAAAAGAGACGATCTATTTATACGGGAGAATTATTTCGTCCTTGTTTACCTAGGACCAATAAAATGAGTATTTGTGAACGAAGAAGGGGTTGAAACACAGTTTTAGTTGATTTTAATATTTCAACAGAATACCGGTGAATTCCCCGATCCCACTGGTTCGTCACTATGGTGGGAGGTACGTAATACAGATCAACTGTCACCCGTTGGATCTGTCCGTACTTTGGGTGTCCCTCGTAGAATTCTCATTCTTTCTCCACTCGCTTACCGACCGGAGACCTTCCATTTCCAGGTTGTCGTTTAAGATGACGTCTTTACTAACGATTCCAGTTTTCGGACTTTTCTACCGTTGTCCGGCCCTTACCTGTAAAAACTTCCAGTCCCGGTCGTTAGGTCTTGATTCATTACCAGTAGCATTCTCCGTCCGTGGTGACAGGACTCTCCGACCGACACACTACACTCTAGATCTACTAATTTCCTAGACCCTTCTACCTTCCTCTGGACCCTCTTTTAGATGAAGTCACCAAGAGTTATAAAAGTATTGGTTTAAGAGGAGCACAATTTAAAGAGGAAGGGAAGTGTCTAAGTCATTGTGTCCTCCGAAACAAGTCATTTTAAGTAAATATGAGTAAATGAAAGGCTAAACCTAATAAACTTAGGTAGTGACTAACGGTTTCTCTTAGACGAGGTTCCACTCGATTCCCCATGTTGTCATTGGTCTATATTAAAAGTCGTAAAAATAAACACACGTGTTATTTTCTTCAGTAGAATAATCCTTATTAATACTCAAATACAAATCGAAAAACTTTACAACTTTTAACAGACCCTGGAGAAAAGTAATAAAAATTACTAGGGATATCTAGGTCCTGAAACCCAATCTTCGGTGACCAGACCAAGTCTCAAGAGGAAATTATCTCCTTATTTGTCTCTGGGTCTCTCTATGTCACTCACGGAACACAAGTGCATATCACCGATTTTAAGTTCGAAGAATCGTGGGTCATATTACTTTTCCAGGAAACATTCCTGAACTTTGTGTAGTATATTACGGATCTATGCATATATTTGGAAATGTCTCATGACAAATTACTCCTAATAAAATCCATGTAAATTAGATCTTTTTACTGGTATTTCTAGTGGTAGTGAATTGTCCTACCACCTATAACGAACAACTTCAAATCAATTGTTCCCGTCCTTCCAGTCAAAGTTTACTACAAACTTAATGACTAGTCATCAGGGTCAACTCAAGTTGTTGACACCCAGTCCGTGTCGTGATCCATGATCTTACTGTTTCTACTTCTGTCTCAGTCCACACCTTCTGGTCCTAAATCCTTTTACATAGTCTCTTCCTTCTAGGTACTTTCGTCCGCGGGTCCCTCGACACACACTCCTTAGGAAACCCTCAAGGTCATAGCGATCTGACTTCAAGACCCTTTGTGTCTTCTCCCTCCTTAGAGGAGACGTCCCTCTCTTTCCCATTCGGAACAAGTCCCCTAAAGTGTTCCACCACACTAAAGTTTACCCGAAAAGTTCTCCTTATCTTAAGTCCGTCCATCCACAGAACGTCTGTCTCCTGGTTGTGTACTTTTTGGAGTCTCCATGCCCAGATTGGGTCAACCACTGGACCCTGTTTTGTTTCTTCCCACAAACTCGGAGTCCAGTCAGAATAGTGACGGTGGACAACCTTCTAACAGTATTGGCACGTGTAGACACCAAGAGACTTACGTTTCCCGCGGGGACCAGAAACATGTCACATGGGGTAGGTCGTCCTGTTCGTCTCCGGGACCAACACACTCACATGATTTATAGTTACGTCTCGAGTCTGACCCGACACAGTACTCCTTTCTACACCTTCCTCGGAGATGGTGACTCACTCCGACTGACCCGGACCGTTCGCCTTCTTTCTCGGTGGTAGTGTCGACGAGTGAGTCGTAGACTTGTCAGGACAAATAGAGGGACCAGTGTCGTAGTTCTGGTACCCTTCCTTCGGAGGTAAAGAGTTCCCGTCCGTGTCGAGAAAAAAAGGAA
Source organism: Capra ibex (assembly GCA_006410555.1). Taxonomy (NCBI): domain Eukaryota; kingdom Metazoa; phylum Chordata; class Mammalia; order Artiodactyla; family Bovidae; genus Capra; species Capra ibex. Next base: position 2,602,744 of record SJYO01031364.1, on the reverse strand, counting down.
GGTAGACCTGGTTTGTCGAAAAGGTTTCGGGAGACCCGAACAAGTGTGCATCGTCTTTGTGTAGAGAATAACTAGTTGTCGAGCCTCCCTTTCAGGGGACTTTATCCGAGAAGAAAAACAGAGAGTGTCCGGGAAGTCGTAGTAGTACGACAAGTGCTTTAAAGGATATAGCGTTTCCTATAGTGTCTAGTGGCCCGGAAGCCTATGCAAACGCCCTTCCTTCCCTTAGTGTCTAAACACCGGTATTTTTGTCGGGTTCGCCACTCATCGGGGGAAGGTTCCTCCTACGAAAAGGAGTATGGAAAAGATTCTATCGTGTCAGTGTGGTAATCAGAAGTCCCCGGCTAACACTGTACACTGAGTCGCTACGACTGTGAGTCGAAGGGTAGATCTTTTCTATTTGTCGGAGCCTCGTTTCTTTGTCCGAGTGCGGGTAGGTCAACACAACAACAACGAAAAAGATTACCCATAAAGCATTACTGATTAATAAAAGGAAAGACTAATTCGACCTACCTCCGTGTGATATGTTTATTCAAAGGAACACAACGATCGGAGTAAATTTTTCTTTTATTCTCTTTTGCTTATCGACGAAACGTATTCCGGATGGGATTAAAATAACATAAGCTTTAATGATTATTTATTTTCGTCACGGAAAATACGAATACTAATAATACTTAAACGTTTATATTAATCAACTTCTTTACTTGAAATCGGATCTACGTTAAACGATTTGGTTATATTGTTCCATCTTAATTAATTTCTACCTTACGAAAGTCAAATTATCTTTTTCCTTCCCGACGCCCAACATCGGTCGTTTTTGTTTTTAACCAGCGACGTCGAGTCATTCATTGGCAGGGGAATAAGTGCACGAAATGGTGGAAAATGAGGTCCGACTTGGACAATAAGACCTGAACTCTCTAGAGAAAGTTGAATAAATACTTAACTTCGTTTCTCTTCTTAACCTTTTTTTCCGTGTTTTCCTATTCGTCACACTTGTTCGACACATAGTCCATATGGACACTTAAATAGAACCATGGTCTCTGTCGTCCCCGAATTTTATTTGTCTATCCTTTTGACTGTCAGTTCCGAAGAGGAGGACGACGGTTCATCTTTATTTGTTTCTACTTTCCAAGGACACATTTAATGTCCGTGGCTTACGTACGGTAATCTTTACTAGGGATAAGAGACTCTAAGATCTGTATACTCTCTTTCACTTCAGAATTTTGACCCCTTCTAAAGTCCCCTCCTCTAGATTCCTTTCAGTTAACGTAAACGAAGAACAATTGTCACCCCCACCTCGCCGATGTTCCCAAAAGAAAAAAAAAAGGGACGGTCAAAAGACGGAATTATTGGGTGGTCGGAGAGGATGGGTCTCGACCAAAGAAGTGACAGGACATTAAAGACTCATGTCAGAGTGTAGAGAGCGAAATATAGGAGACGAAAAGTAGGAGGGAAGGGAGTGAGACGACATCTGTTAAGACCTTCTCCTGCAACTTCTAGGACATATAGTCCATTAAAACCTTTGATCAGCCCCAACTCCCAGTCCTTTCCGGACCCGGACACCATATCCGTAAAACAGAGGTGACCGACGTCTCGGACCTCTTCCTGGTTCTAATAAAGACTTCTACTCCGGACGGTTCGGGAGGTCCTCGTTTAAAGGTATTTTTGATTGTCTTCAAACCGGTCGTAGTCATCGTACCCTAAATCTTTATCCGAAGAGGGAAGAACGGGGACGAAGTCGGAAGAGTCGTTAGACACATTCAAACTAGGGTCTCGACTTACAAACGTTCTCAGGGAACTTATAAGACTCAAGTAAGCTCTCTGACTTATTACTCCACCGAAGTCACTCAATTCTTGGTCTCTACCCCTGACTGTAAAACCGTTGTAAACTTGTATGTAGGTTTCCTACCAAACACTCGACCCCTTTCTTGACCCTCCTCTTCAGAGAGACCGGGGACTAACAGGTCCGACGGGGGGACTGAGGGACCGAGTCCGGTCTCCCCGAAAACACTCACCCCCTTGTCCTCTAGGGTGTCTACGCAGACGGGCATCGAAAGAGACGTGAAGGAAGTTCCAACGTCGCATTCACACCCATCTCTACCGAAGAGAACCCAAGTTCATATACGAGACAAAATTGTCTACGTCTACTCTCTCCTCCGGAGAGGGTGAGACACGAATAAGGGTTCCTCTCTTTCGTCGGTTTGTAAACTGAATACCCTGTATTTTCTGTTAGACTTTACATGTAAAGATTGGCCCTGTGTGCACCCAAGATATACACACGGTGTGTACGTAAGACATCAAAGTGTCTTACGTATCAAAGTGTGCTTTCGACGGTGACGATACTACTTTTCTTTTATTATACCTATTCTTTAATTATCTTAGACTTATTAAACTTTCTCTTCTTCATAGATTGTACCTACATTTATTTTCAGTTTCCACGTAAACTACAGTCCGAAACAAAATCTTATTTTCCCCACACCTAAGCAGATATCATACTCGAGTCGGGGACCGAGTACCCGAGCCTCTCACTTCTTGTATCAGGAAAAACTTTACCGGGTCAGAAAATCTCAGACTTTGCACATATACCTTTTAAACTGAAGTCATAAATTTTGACTCTGACATTTCATTCCACTATACATACTCTACTTCCGCAACCGCCGAAGATTCGTGTAGTCTTAACCGAATCCTGGCACACGGAATCCCTCGTTTCCCCTCTCTGGTGACATTGGGTCTCAACCGTTTCTACCTCAGGGTCCTCTGTAGTAGGGGTGTGTCGTCAAGCGTGTGTCCCTCTGTGACGACTCTAGTCACGGTGACTTCCTTCCCCAATATAGAGGTCTTTCCAGACGTCGCGGATGCGTCAGGACTCATTTTCCGACTGGTAGCCTGGTACCGTTAAAAGGAATCTTCTCCGTCCTTACACGGTCCGGTGCGTCTTACAGTCATTACAGAGAAGTCCCACAAAAGAGAACACGGACACAGAAATTACGAATGATGTTAAACATAGGACTTAAGGTTTACGAAAAAAAAAAAAGGGAGAAAGTAAAAGAGGAATTGAAAAGGAGAGACCGACGACGACAGTATCATGTAACACAAACTCCGACCTGTGCTCGGTTAGGCACTAGGGCTTTGCCTTCTTTTGTAAATAGTCCATATTTAGTGAAAGGAGAGGAAGGAATCGTGGCGGTGGTCACTTGCGTGTCTTCCCCGACTCGGTGGTCCCCGAGAGAAGAGTGAGGGTCAGAGGTGGAACGAGACAACCAGAGCAAGACACGAACAATTTTATGGAGCACACTTGACCGAGGATCAAGGGACGGCAAACGGTCATCAAAAGTACGAACTAGTAACTGTACAAATTACCGGTTGACCCATCTTATAAAATTAAAAATTACCTAGAATTGATAAAAGTCAACTGTGTCTTTAGTTTGTAAGGTAAAATGATTTAATTAGGAAACCTCCCAACAACAAGTCTTATACTCCTAGGAAGTAAAGAGTTTTCTTGCACGACAACTTAAAGAAATTTTTCAGTTGACGTGGTGACTTTTACTTCCGGTTTAAGTTTTTACGACAAACCTCTGTTGTGACCCTTACAATTGACTTACTTTCTTTCAACTCGATTTCCAAAATGAGGAAGACTTCCCTTCCATTTAATTATAAGAATTTTTACAGACGAATACACTTCTTCGGCTTTGTGTGTAAAAAAATTTAAATAAAATGGTTTCATATTAACTAAATGTTACAACACAATTAAAGACGATATGTTGTGCTACTAAGTAAATATGTACATATACGGAAGAACGAGTATGAAAAGATAATACCAAACAGTGTCCTATACCTTGTATCGAGGAACACGTAATGTGTCATCCTGGAACCACAAATAGGTAAGACATCTATTGTCAAACGTAGACAATTAGGGTTTGAGGGTTAGGAATAGGGGTGGGGGGAGGGAACCGTTGGTGTTCAGACGACATGTGAAAATTTGAGCAATTAAGAGGATTTATACGATATTTCATCCCTAAAATTACGGTGAAAAAGTTCCCCTCTGACTCCAAGACTCTCCAACTCATCGAAGGAGTTCCGACATGTCGACAATTCTCGACCCTGGTTTGGGTTTGAAAAAGTTCCCCTCTGACTCCAAGACTCTCCAACTCATCGAAGGAGTTCCGACATGTCGACAATTCTCGACGAAGGGGACACGGAAAGGTGGTTTCTTAGGCACATTAATGTCGTGTCGGTGTGTAGTTTGTTTACACGCTGGAGGTTAAAAAGTAATTAATCTTAAAATCGGGATTAAACTTTATATTTGTAATACCTTCGTCCTTTTTAAAATTACATAAATTTATTCATTAAAATTAAAAGAATTAAATGAGTCAACACACCAGACAATAAGACGGAACCCGTACGTAATGAACACATTATTTTCATTTTGTATAAAAGTCAAAAGTAGTTTACGTGTCTTAAGATTTACTGATTTCATACATTCAAGATGGTCGTGGAGCCAAATTGGTCGGGATCCCCCATTACTAGATAAAGATAGGTGTCCAAGGTAGACCCAAGTGTACACTCGAACGAGAAACTCTTAAACAGATTTTAGTAGTGAATGTTTTAAAGACACAAACTTGTCTTTTCAACGTATAGACAGGAGTCACAGTTTAAAATTTCAGGTTGTAACGTCACAGAGTCATAACTATGACTTGGTTTGAACCCAGGTGTCTGTTTAGACGACTGTGACCTAATACCACTTCCTTTCTCGTCTCAAATGACGTCCCGTGGTTCGTCCCTCGGACCCCGACGATCATGAGTTTTGTGGGTTCGAGGGGAGTCCTTTCGTAAAATTTCCAGTCCACTCCCTTCCGTCAACGTCCCATACGCCAGTCGAACACGTGTTGAGAGACCAATTAGTAAACCATTGTCCTACCACAGTGTCATAGTAAGGAATCCGTAGTCATCCAGACCCGCGATGTACGAGTACCCGTAGTTCATCAATTAAAGAAGTTAAACAACCGTCAAAATCGTAGACGTCTTGTCGAGTCCTTTACACATAGTCTAGGATAATAGATCCATGAAGGTCTTCTATGCTCCGTCCTCGGACAAGACCCTTCCGGGGAATCCCAGGACGGGTCAATTTTACACTACGGTCAGTAGACTCTTTCTCTCTCTTGGAAAATTTTATTTTAATCCAAAAGGTTATATTCTCCAAGAACTTAAATCTGAATGCCATCAACCGTCCCGAAGAAAACACGGGACAGCTCCAGAGACCCCCCGTCAGATCACATGATCCTTCTTGACCGAAACCCTTCGTCCCTTGACCCTATATTAAGACTGAGACAGTGGTGATGGAAACCGATTCCCCATCGTTCGTTCCGTGAACGGGGGAGACTCTGAGTCAAAGGGGTCACTATTTCATCCTCTTATTCAAGAGGGATTTAGTGTACATCCGTACTCTTACCTTGTTCCAGTGCTCCTCTGACATTTCTTCTCGAAAGTGGGGTCCAGTGTGCGACGTAGGCGTCGGTAATTCGGTGGCACAGTCTGGGAAAGGAAGAAACCCGGAGTCAAAAGAATAGATATTTTACTCGTTTATTCTACCTTCAAAGAGGACCCGTACCGGGAAAAGACAAGAAACGTTGATCACGGAGTCGTGTCCTGACAATCTCTTCGTACGATGGAACGAAATGTCTCGTTGTTCTGAATCTTCACGACACGGACACACACACACACATACATACATACGTATCAAAACCATTGTAAAGAGTTTGTTCCAGAGACACTTACCTCCGAATGTATGACATAGAAGATACAGAGTATCGATGGGGTTCACCGAACTCAGTATTAAGGGTGAAATGTCTACTCCTTTCTCTCACAGTGTCTGTATTGTATACAATGGGTCCGAATGTCTCGATCGTTCTCCATCTTGGAGGGTGAGCGACTGAAGACATGTATTTATTTATTTAGGTTCCCGAGAAAAGTCAAGTCTTATAGGAACTACTATTCAAAATGCTTATCTAAGATATATCCAAAGTTCAGTGGAAATCAGTTCAGTGATATATCCAATTTTCAGTGGGAATACAATTGTCAAGACTGTAGGTCCTAGAAGGGGAGACAGGTATTAATTATCCTTCATGGTAAATTCCCTTACTGACAAAATAACGAGAGACAACCTTCCCGGAGACCAGTAGAAAGAGAGAACAGAACGGTCAGGTGACCCGGAGTAAAACGAAATGTTCTTTATTCGAGAACCCGGACTTCTATCGGACACGAAAATTCCTCGACGATGACCCTGGGAGTTGTAAAAAATCCCGGACGTTCACAGGGTATAAATAAGAAGGACCCATCTGAAGTCACAAAGAATACGAAGCCGAACCAGTTCCATCAGAGTCTAAAATAAAATAAAATAAATAGGAGACAAAAGACCTTACTCCCGGGTTCCAAAATCGACAAAACACTGGAGTCCTCTTCATGGATTGAAAACACAGAGTTAAAGGACCCGATGTCTTATATCTATGATATCGGAGACGAAGATCTTCACCATACTTATACATTTCGTTTGTCCTGTTGTGAACCATGTATCATCCAAAACACCTTTACAATCAAGGAAAGTGAAGGATTACGGTAGTTATAGTCAACGACGAACTCTGCAGAATACTACTACATAATTCACTTCATCTTGTACTGAACAAGTGGAATAGAACAGTCTCTCGGGTCACCTTTCGACGTCGGAGTGAACTGAAACGATAAATATTGAGGTTGTGTTCCCTCCCTCTCTGAGAACTCATTTACAGTGGAGAGAAACTCCTAGTCATCAGAGTAAAAGGTTTGACCTAATTATTATTATTATTAACAGAAAGATAAACGTACGGAGTCTTTTTTAATAATCGACAGAAAAAATTTTGTTGAGTCTTGGGGTGTCATGTTTCGCAAAAATGGGTAGTGAATTAAGACTGGGAAGGTTGTTGAGCCACTCTACTCTTGTCAACATTATTGATGGTAAAATTTACACTCTTTAAATTCAGGAAGTATGAATTCACTACCCGGGTTCCGGTCTCGGAGACTAAAATTTTGGATCACAAGGAAGTCTGAAATCGTTCGAAGGTCGTAGGTAGTGTCGAACGGTTCCCGTGTAAGAGGTTCAAACAAGTAAGCTTTTAGTAAAAATTAATGGGTTCTAAACAATGTGTAACAATAAAATTTTGCTGTACAGACATTAGGATACAGTGGGTCGGTAGTTGGACGGGGAGGTGTGATAATTATATAGTGACGTGACTTTCACAGAAGACACACCTACCAGGAATTACATATCAAAAATCTCATTAAAGTAAATAAGCAAGTTATTTATCAATACATACCTCGTGGTCGGACACGACCCACGTAGTCCTACATTATCACTGTGTGTCGGACCAGGGGTGGAAGTTCCACAAACATCCATTGGGGAACCTATGAGTACTGTAGGTCTATTCCTTTGTCCAAGTCTCTTATCACTGAAGAGGTCCCAGTATCTCGGACACCGTCTCGGTCCTAATCCTTGGTCTGGAAGGTGGAGGAAAACCAGGTCCTGCCAATAGTGAGATATGTTGTAGTATAATGACTCTACCAGGTGTCTACCCTGTATGGTCAATTCCCTTCTACTCGCGGTTCTGGTTCCGTGACAGACCAGAAGTAGGAAAATCACAAAGACGATCCGAAAGACAGAAATCGTGTATACACCATTTACACACTACGAATCTTCCAAGAACAAATTGGTCAATAAATGTCCACCCCTGTGTTTCCATTATTTTATAGATGACTCGGGAGTCGTCCGAATATTTAGTCAGTCCTAAGTGTCACTGGCCCTTCGACGTCACACCAAACTGACACATAAATAGAATGTTTATTTCGAGGGAAATACGGGAGGAAGTCATCGGACTACTGAAAAGGTAGAGGGGGTCACTCTGTTCCTCGCGACTATTCAGTCCCCGGTGTAAGCAGAACAAGTGGTGTAGCAGGATCCTTCTCGTGTCTCGCGTCTGTGAATCATCCAAGAACCATTGAAAATAAAGAATTACTTTCCTATGTGGTCTATGATACTCATGTCTCCTTACGAGGTGGTCATGAGATCACCACGAGGGTTGTACTACAAAATCGACTTTATTAAGAATTTTCTGTTTGTCCGTCCGACTATAGAGTGGGTACCCTGTCGGTTCGGCTTTTCGAAAAAGTTAATATGTGTCAAACCCAAAGAGGTAGGATGACGAAGAGGAGGTAAACGTCCGTATTAACTCTCAGTCGACGCCAAGTTGAATGATTCACGGGTATCACTCGTCACTTAACGTCCCTTCTCTTTTTGTGACAAGTAAAACGAGTCCGTTCCCACTCGATGATCACTTTTATTTTCACTCCCGAACATTAAATAACCCGGAACAATTGTTCCTGAGACATCCGTAAGAATCTCCCAAGGAAAACCTCCCTCGAATGAATAGGCCTCGTTTCTTTAATGTAAGAAGTACCCGACGGACGTTTGATTTCAAACGTCCTCACTGAGACTTTCACGTAGAAGACGTGTCGGTACGAGTGAGTCTCAGGACAACAAAACGGTCCTACACGTGTTCGAAGGTCCTCATATCTTACCTACAGTCTCCTGTTCTTCGTGGGTTTAGAGGACACCCTTACCACCCTTGTCACCCCTCGACGCCGACAGACATATTACGTCATCAAGTTCCGTCTGGCACTTCCGACTACGAGGACCGGAGGGTGAGTGTCTAATTTACTCCTACATACACTTGTATTTACAAATCTTATGACGGACCGTGTATCTTTTACGAGACCGTCACAATCGAGTATGGCAATCACTATTTACAGAACAAGGTATCGGTCTTACTCTATGGAAACTGAGACTAGTGAAGGATCGATACTTTGAAACCCGTTTAAAGGGATTGTAGAGACTCGGAGTGAGAGATGATGAATTTCACATATAAAATTATGGTTGAAGAGACCCAATCATATTTCTAAAATTCCATTCACTCTCACTTTTACCGTTTCCCTGAGGTCCTTATTCGAGTTTAAGAAGAGATTCGACCAGGTTCGAATTTTCTATTAAAAGGAATTGATAAGAGGTGTTAGGAGTTACTGTATGAATGCATCGTCTGTGGACGACTTACTGATGACCGAGAATACACGGTACGGACGAAAATTCCCCGAGGGACAGACTAGTTCTCTCTGGTCAATAGTCTGTCTTTTGGTGATGAGTGACTAGGAAGGGTACCTCCAAAACTCAATTCGAAACGATCAGCGACTCCTACTTGACCACAGTCTTTGACCTTACAAAGTCTCGTTCCGGGGACTATCTGAGTAAACTTTTCATAAGGTGATCAGGTAACAATAAGTGTACATAAACCCATGTATAAATGTATTATATAGTTACCGTTTTCTGTAATGGCAAGATTGTGAACTGTCATACTACCACGGTTTATCTGAAAATAATAAATGAGAGAAAAGAGAAACTACATATTGGATTTGTTCTTCGTCTCAACTTCAAGGGTAAAGTCACTACTCGATTCACTGAACGAATCCCGAACTGTCAATAGTGTACCGGGTCATACCGGTCTACCTTCTCCTTCTCCTCTCCCTCCTTTCTTCAATGTCTCTTCACAACCTTTTGGTAGCCTCTCAAAAAGCTAAGATCAGCGTACGAAACGGACGGTACCTACCTGGGAAAGGAATTTCTTTTTGGAAACCGCTAATAGTCTATCATACACTCACTAGGGTTGTCTTCGACATAAAACAAAATCCTGGATCTATAAACAACTTAAAATTTATTGGACCTAGAGTTTAGTCGGACCTCATGAAGTTCGAGTCAACTTTTGACAAAAATTGTTGAAATCCGTTGAGGATCGTGGAGGGACCGTGGTAAAAACAGAAACCACTCTACCCAAAAAAAAAGCGGTGTGCTAGAGACTCCGGAGACGGAAAACGCAGGAGACGACACCACGACACTCCTCAGGTCACCGTCTCTGTAGGACGTTTGGAAACGCCTTACTAAGTGTGGGGGAGAGGAGGAGGTCGAACGGACTCTCTTCCTCAGACCGGACTATAAAAGTACCATGGTCGTCGAGGAAGAAGACGACCTTCAACCGGGGAGTCCGGAGTCCCAGACTCAAGGTTGTGTGAATCGGTCACCTTCCTTTCGGACCAACGAAACAAGAAGTTTTCGTCTCACGGTCTCACAAAATTGACACAACTTAAAATAAAAAAGTATCCAAGGGTGGTCGGTTTTCTTCCTTCCACAAATACTACACGGTTTTTCAGTTGGACATTCACATTCATGTAGAGGAGAGAAGACGACCCAGGGGTATTGGACCGAAATCTGGCTCCGAACCAGAAGTTAGGCTCCTTCCCTCAGGTGTTAGGCGAGAATCCTATGCCTAGTGGTGGATACGCCGAAACGACTCCTGCCGTACGACCCCTGAGGAGTCACCCACTCCCCTTCCCCCAATCTCCGCCTCTACTACTCCGACTCAGACGTACTTCCAGACCGAGGGACTCACCATTAGACGGCTTAGTACTTTTGAGAATACAGGTTCCCTAAGTCTCAGAGTCCACAAAATACCTTTTTCAGAGGTCGGTTTCTGAGGTACTACGGACCAGTTCATCCCCGTCAAGAACCAAGACCCTTCTCTCAACAGGTGAGTTAAACTTTCACCAGTTCTTCGAAGTCTCTCTGTCTTGTTCCTGACCGGTCCCGGAAACCTCACACAATTCCCAGGTCAGTCACTAGTCGTGTGATATCTTCTCCGGTACACAACAGCCGAACGTCTCTTGGGTCCCCCGGACGACGTGGACCTGGCGTAGACGATCCCCCTGAGGACCTTCAGACTCTATGTTTCCTTTTACAAGTCAACACACAGTGACGACCCGAGTCTTGGTACGAACTCTGGAAGTCACCGTGAGTCTTCCGTGGGGGATGGATTGGGTCCGTCGGGACTCCTCGGTCACGTCCGAAACTCACCCCCCTTGACACTGAAACGGAGTCGAACACATTTTCTCGACCCCACACGACAACTGAAGTAAGTCGGTACCCACCCTCCTCGTGGTCAAGACTTCAGTATGACTGGGAGTCCTTGGGTCGAGACCAGGATTGTCTCGACAACACTCCGATTTACTGGAGTAGACCTTGTGACAATAGTCAGGACCTGGGGTGTGGTACTCTCTGTATCTCTGTCGGGACATACAAAGTTCTATCCTAATTATTACCCCAAACTTTGGGTTAACCTACTTGTTCATCATCTTCCTGGACTTTTGGAAACCGGACCTCTTTACTTTGGTACTGATACCTCCACCCGTAGGGATCCTGGCAATTTACCTTCTCCCTAATATGACAAGACATAGACGGTTGAGTACCTTGACTCTGTCCCACCCACCGGGATGTTCTTCCAGTCAAGATTGAGGTTGGTTCCCACTAGAGGACTACCGGTCTTGACGAGTTCCCATGTTCGAGGGGTAGTGACCTCGACATGTTCGTCTCGGAACTTCTGGTGGATAGTCTTTCTACTACCCGACTTCCACCCCCCTCCCCGCCCCTAAGTGTGGAACTTACCGGTCTCCCCGTTCGGAAACTATGGAAAAGGTTCGGACTCAAAGACCTAAGGAGGTTAGTCCTCAGAAAGACCAGGGAAGAATGGGAGGGGACCGAGGTGAGGGGAAAAAGGATCATTTGAAAGAAAGACTGAATAAAGGTAAAGAGATACGTGAGACGGTCATAGAACTTTGGTAGGATAGGGTGGATTTATGTCGAAGGTTTTCAGGTACGTACAATCAAAACCATTCTTCTGTATAGACTTATGGTCGGGGAAATTTTCGTGGCTCACATCCCTGTCTCGTCTTCCGTACGTCACATCCCGGCAAGTCTTTTTCGTCAAAAAGAGAGTCTCCGGAAACGTAAATTAGTTCGGACGAACAGTGGTTCTGTGGCCAGACGAGAAGCACGAAGTTAAACCAGGTCGGGGGTGACGTGTCGAGGGAGGTCAAGTTAAACACGGATTTAACGGAATGAACGGGGATTGTCCGAATCTATGCACTCCTTTGTACGAGGTAAACGACGGAACCAAAACACTTAAATAATTGGTCAGACCGGTGTGGTGGAGGTACGAATCATCGAGGTTTTTTTCTTTTTTAGGCCTCAAGAGTTGGACTGTATCTGTCGTGAGCCCAGGGTCGGAGACGACACAGAAACCGGACGGAGTAGGACCAGGTCGAGGTGACCTGAGGAGTCGAAGGGTTTCGTCAGTGTGGGAGGGGTTGGAGGGACGTCGGGAGGGGGTTGTAGGACGGAACACAAAACCCCTCAGAAAGAACTAAGAGGGTTGTCACAGTCGTGTAGCGGGGACGTAAACACGGAGGCGTGGACAGTAAGGAGGTCCTCATCTGGTGCATCACAACCTTAGGAAGAAGGAGTCCTCGAAGACCCTCGAAGGACTCCAGGAACACAATGGTCTTCGTTCGGGTCCCGGACCAAGCATCGTCGGTCTGTGTTGTGTCGATGCGATCCCTATCAATTGTCTATATGCTTACGAAGAAGGAACATCTTCCCTAAATACCTTTAAGAAGGATAAAATAAAAACTACTCTTAAAGGACGAAGAGACTAAGGTTTATCAGTAACTCCTGCACACGATTCCCAAACGAATCTTTTACAACCCCAACGGACTTACGGGGTGTCACCGAAGGTTGGGTAACAACGGTGTCTGAGAGTCTTCGTAGACTACCACTATTACCGAAAAGGTACTTGATAGAGTCATAAAGATTTTTAGACTCTCTCCCTCTTTCACTTTTCGCATCAGAGTTCAATCTCCGTCTACCTACGTGGGCCTTAGAGTTGAGAGACAGATAGGAATGACGGACATTCCGAAGACTATTCAGAGGAACGGAGACTCCGTGTCACAAGAGTAGAAGGTTTTCCTCAATGACTACGATTGAACGTTCCACTAAAACTCCTATTTTATCAGACACATAACCTTTCAACAAGGGTGAACGGATTTGGAGGGCCTCTACAGAATACATAGGACACAGGGGGAACGAGACTGCAGAAGGGAACGAGGTCCGAAGGGGGGTTTCGGGGAGGAGAGACGGTTCACGGAAAGGGGTCCTATATAGAGACGCGACTCTTAGGGACGGTATGACAGCGACAAGTGTGGAAGTGGTGGACGAGGAATGGGTCTTTGCGTTTGGTTTCTGTCGGTCCGTAGAAGGTCCCCTTAGACCCCCGAGGATGTTCAAAGGGTGTTCTTCCCTCTGACGGGTCACCAGACAATCGGACCCCTGGTGGACCAAAGAAGAAGGAACCCTGTCTAGACGTGTCAGGATTATTTCCTGAGTCGAACCACGACAGTAACTCCTTTTGGTGGTTGGTCGGGTCTTTATATGTTGGTGGACTAGAAGTCTCAGTCTAGACCCATACCGAGAGCAGGACTGGTGGATAATTCCCAGGAACTCATCGAAAAACGTAGAGATTCGGAGTCACAGTGGTAGACATGTTTCTTTCATTACAGACAGAACATCGAAACAAACCGTCTAATTTCTAAATACATTTTGGAAATTATCTCCAGTACCTCATCTAATTTACTCTTGTAAAGGTGAACAACGACTTTGTTCGTTACGTGACCGGTTGTCAAGAGTATCTCGACTCCTAACGTTTCATAAGATTCACTGACGGGTGGAGGTGGTCCTTCGGAAGGAACGGGGCCTCATTAGTCGGAGAGACCCTATGCAGACAGGAAGAGAAACACTACTAGTATTTCCTAATAAAAGAGAATTACATAGGTGACTCAGTAACCTGGAACCCAGGGAATTTCCGGACCGAAACCCAATTACTATCGTGAATGGAATCTCAAAAACGATCCCTGATTTACTCGAATTATACACTTACTCGTGTCCTGAACCATGTGTCACTCCTAAGTTATCGAGACTTGACAATAATACGATAAACAAAGGGAAAGAAAAGACACTCAAGGAACTCCTGTTCTTAATGAAAATTAGTAGTGATAGGTATTTCTTTGAAAAGAACCCTAAAGACAAGAGGAATTTTAAAACGAATATCTGAGTAAGGGGTCTTTCTTTGTGTACAGGTATACATTCAAAAACATCCGGAACTTCGGTTACTCTAGGGAACTAGAGTCGAGATCTTGGAGACAAGATTTCGGAGTCAAACACCGAGTAGAAGTGAGAAAGTACCAGTCTCTCTATGAGTCATTCCCCGTTTAAACTGTATAATCCCTAAAGTCTCCAAATCCCGTCGTCTTCAGCCTTAAGTAACACAAGCAATGTAACAAGGGTCCACCGTGATCAGCATTTCTTGGACGGACGGTCACGTCCTCTACATTCTCTACGACCAAGTCAGGCACCCAACCCTTCTAGGGGACCTCTTCCCGTATCGTTGGTGAGATCAATAAAAACGGATCCTTTAGGGTACCTGCCTTCTTGGACCGTCAGGTGTCCCAGTGTTTCTTGTCCTGTCCTGACTTCACTGAATCGTGCGTGTGTACGTACGTCCAAGTCTGTCTTTCGGTTAAGACACAAAGATGAGGGAATGTAAGTGGAAGGGACCACCGAGTCTACCATTTCTTAGACGGACTTTACGCCCTCTGACCCTAAGTTAGGGACCTAGACCTTCTAGGAAACCTCATCCTTTACCGGTGGGGAAGGACATAAGGACCTTTTAGGGCACCTGTCTCCTCGGACTGCCAGACGTCAGGTACCCCAACGTTTCTCACTCGCTGCTTGTGAGGGTGAAAGTGGAAACGAGTAGGGACAGGATGACCTTGTGGGAGGAACAGGGTATTTGAATCCTATGAGTCGACATGACCGGGAAAAGGATAAGACAAGAGTATTTATTGTGCAATCCTACGAAAACAAACGAATAAAATGAAACGTGGATATCATAGTGGAAGAAGGTCGTCTAAACAAGAACTCTAGTACGAAACAAAGGGTGGTAGTAAAGGACCCTTAAACTCGGGTCTATTCCTAATTAGGGTGAGTGACGATCTTTATATGTAAGGTAGGGAAGGACCAGTTCCTTCAGTCTTCGATACGTGTCCCAGACTGGATGGGACATAGAATTTGTCCACCCAGACAAAGATACAGTTCCAGAGACTTTGGACCATCGTATTTACGAACGACGGTCCTTTACAATCAACCGATCTCTCAATCCTTCCTCTGTGTCTACATATCTTGTCAGAAAACCTGAGACACCCTCTCCCGCTCCCACCCTACTAAACACTCTTACCGTAACTTTGTACATATTATAGTATATACTTTACTCAGCGGTCAGGTCCTAGCTACGTACTATGACCTACGAACCCCGACCACGTGACTCTGCTGGGTCTCCCTACCATACCCCTCCCTCCTCCCTCCCCCCAAGTCCTACTCCTTGTGTACATATGGACACCGCCTAAGTATAACTACATACCGTTTTGGTTATGTTATAACATTTCATTAATTGGAGGATAATTTTATTTATTTAAATATAAATTTTTTTTTCTTCCATGTTGAACCCGTTTCGGGACTTCCTACTCTCCTAAACTTGTCCGTTTTCGCTGTACCTACGTGGAGACCCGTTTAGTGACCCCAGGACCAAGGACTCAGGTTTGACGGAGATTCATCGTTGTGAGTCGTCAAAGGAAGAGTTTCTCCACCCGATCTATCCATCAGAGGGAAAGACGGTCGACTACTACGACAGTATAAGAAATCTGTTTATGGGACCGGAGAAACGCCTACAGTTTTTACATGTAAGGATTTGCCTCTCCTTTCACAGATGTAGGTCACAAATGACGGAAAACGTGGGACAATCGGAAACCTGTACCAGACCAAAGTGTCGCTCCGTAAGAGTCCGCCGACTTCCTGGGTAAGGTCTGGGAAAACACGGAGCGTCGCAACTTGAACCAACTCTAAGAGACACTTCCAGTTGTCGAAGTTACTGTCCTTTATGAGGTGTAAGAAGAAGAGGGGATGCGAGTGGGGGAGTATAATATAAGAATGTTGACTTATTCTAGAAAATAGGAAGTGGAATATTAACGGGTCAAATTTTCGAAAAATACATCAACATAATCTGTATTTTCTGAAAGATCAATAATCATTATTACTCAGTCACTAATGATCGACTTGAAAAAACCGGAAGTTTTCTTCAAGACCCTTCAAACCGTATCACCATTTATCCTTCCTGTATCCAACAGTTTATCTACGAAACCAGAGTTGTAATTAAAGGAAAACCACATTGTACCTAAGTCTTTAACTTTCCTTACTCTTCTGGAGGAACTCTAAGAGAGAAGGGAAACAGTCAGTGAAACCGAAAGACTTTGAGGAAAAGAACCCGACGTTTCACTTTTCCTAGTGGTAGACGATCATTGTGAAGTCCCGAAAGTACTCTGAGTGTGTAGTTGTACTTTGGAAAAGACACTACGAGTCCCCAGTGAAAATACTCTACGACCCCTTCATTTCTAACTTCCTACCATATATAAGCAATGGAGATGACCGAAATACACGACAAGATACTAATTCCCTCCCAGAAGGGTCCACCGAGTCTGTCATTTTTGAGACGGACCTTACACCCTCTGGGTCCAACTTAGGGACACAACCCTTCTAGGGGACCTCTTCCCTTACCGATGGGTGAGGTCATAAGAATTGACCTCTTAAGACACCTGTCTCCTCGGACCGTCTGATGTCAGATACCCTAGTGTTTTACAACCTGTGTTAACTCGTTGGTTGTCAAACTGGACTAATTCTCTTACCGGGTACAAATTACTGTTCTCTCCAGTCTTGACGAGATTTATATACTTTCTTTAACTTCTGGTAGACTCGACTAAAAGTCTTTACTGTCGACGAGTTTCATCACTCATGAGACCGGGATCCTCACAAGTCCGTCGTGTATCACCAAGATATGCCTTAGGAATATAACATTTCCACTGATGTCACGATCCGAAGTCTAAGAGAATAGAGGAGACCTTAAGGTAAACGGGAGTACATAATTATGAATAGAGTGGTAGAACGAGGGTTTATCGAGTCGACGGTTCGGTACATGGGGTCTCTGGAGAGACAGAAGTAATAATAGTAGACCGAAGTAATAATCTTAGGACAGAAGTCTTCAGATGAGACTTTACGGGTAGTTATTCAACATCGGAACGGGTCACTTTAATCACGAGACCTATTCTTCAATTGGTTGATCACATTAGTCGAGTGGAGTGACTCGTTCGTGACCGTGTCTCATCCACGAATTTTTTAGACAAGGAGGAATTAAAGAAGGATATCTTGAATTTTAGTTCCGAGACCTGGTCAGACATAGGAGTTCCGACATCCGGTCAGACATAGGACATAGGTCAAATAGTCCGACCTACTTTGACTATTTGTAGGGTTACTAGTCTAAACTTCAGCTCCCAAGGTAAGCCAAAGAAAATACTATGGTCCTGTCATCGGTATACATGACCTAGATTCCGATTGTATTGACACCCTTTTCGTCTTTCTGGGGTGACTCGTAGAGACGGGGTCTGTCGGATCCGAGACCAGAACCTACTAGAGGAAGTCATTGGTGTTTGGACGTTCCATCAACAGTAAATGTATATTCCTCAGACTCCGAAATTCTAAAGTGTTTTGAGTGTTTCGGTCTTAAACTTGGGACACAACAAGACTGAGTCCATGGGTGTACTAAGGTGATTTTATTACGACGGTAATCCAAAGGTCTTTTACGTTTCAGGAGGTGGAGGAGTGGGAGTTGACTAGTCTTAGTCATGAACCTTGAGTCAGGGGTCGAGACTAATGAGTAATGAAAACTCAAAAATATTTGTGAGCCTCGAGTCCTCCGGACTCCGAGACACATACTGTCACTTGTGGAGAGAGGAAGAGATCTGGGAGTGAGACGGACTGTGGTGACGAAAGGAGTAGGACGGTAACTTTTCTACAAAGCCTTAGGGTCTCTTGTTTAGAAGTACTCTCGTCGGATGGAGACTTTGAGTCTTTGGACGAACAAAATGACGGGGACGGAGGACGTGAGGTTTGAGGCACCACGAAAAGACACTCTGGGGACAGGGGGTCGTCAGTCGGAGACCTACCGAAAGGAACGGGGCCTAAGTAAAGGTACAACGACGACGTTTACATCCTTCTCCGCTAGGTAAGTACCCTTCTTAACGTTCTCAAGAGACCTGTTAACAAAGGACGTGGGGGTCAGGGGTAGTAAGTGCCGTTTATTTAAAAGTAAGTGTCAAATCGTCAACCAAAAAGGAAATCAAACTTTAGACTTAGTTCTACAACGTATTAACCTAATTCAGATCGGACTCGTAAACAGTGAGTGAAGGACTAGGTCGTGGTGTAACATCTCTTTAATATTACTAGTGTTGTGTCACTTGTCTCCACAGGGTTCTCTCCTCTAGTAGAGTTTCACTCTCTTTCCTTAGACTTAGACGTATAAGGGTGTTTACTTTCGCTTCGAACGGAGAAGACTACAAAGAACTCACCTGAAAGAAACTCGACATGCATTTGAAAAAGGACCCTATCTTAGGATTTAAAGATCTTAGAATTATCCTTATAATTTTTTGCGACAGAGCAAATTGGACAGGTGGTTTCGTCTTTAGGAGGTTCGGCACACTATTCACGTTTATTCGTAAGGACTGAGAACCCGAAGTCGAGTGTATGGACGTCACCGTCTGGAAGTATTGAAAACACTAGGGTCTGGAGACTAACGATATTTTGGGAGGAGAGAAACCTCAAGGGAACGTTGAAGATAAGTAAGGTGACATAAAGTAAGATGAAATAAAGTAAAGTAAGAAAAGATAAGTAGGATAGGAAAGTAAGTAGGTAAACCGTTTACCAATGATTCTTAGAGGATGGACGGCATGTCACAAGATAAGGTATCGTTATATTTCTACTTATTCTGGTGGACGAATTCTTTCAATTACCAGAGTTTTTCTTCTATCTTATATTTTCGTTAGGGTCAGTTATATTAGTTCCGACATTCTCCGACACATGTTCTCCGGGACTCCCGTCACCTCCCCGTCATTTAAAACTGACTCCTTCAAATCATTCCATAAATGGACCCCCTATTTCAAACTTTTGACCTCTTTCCCACCTTGTGATATGTCCTTCTCCTTTAACTCACAAAGTCAAGTCAAGTCAGCGAGTCAGCACAGGGTGAGAAACCCTGGGGTAGTTGACGTCGTGCGGTCCGGAGGGACAGGTAGTGGTTGAGGGCCTCAAGTGGGTTTGAGTACAGGTAGCTCAGTCACTACGGTAGGTCGATAGAGTAGGAGACAGTAGCGGAAGATGAGGACGGGGCTTAGGGAGGGTCGTAGTCTCAGAAAAGGTTACTCAGTTGAGAAGTGTACTCCACCGGTTTCATTACCTCAAAGTCGAAATCGTAGTAAGGGAGGTTTCTTTAGGGTCCTGACTAGAGGAAGTCTTACCTGACCAACCTAGAGGAATGTCAGGTTCCCTGAGAGTTCTCAGAAGAGGTTGTGGTGTCAAGTTTTCGTAGGTAAGAAACCGTGAGTCGAAAGGAGTGTCAGCCCCTGGAAACAACCGTTTCATTACAGAGACGAAAACTTATACGATAGATCCAACCAGTATTGAAAGGAAGGTTCCTCTTTCGCAGAAAATCAAAGCACCGACGTTAGTGGTAGACGTCACTAAAACCTCGGGTTTTTTCAGACTGTGACAAAGGTGACAAAAGGGTAGATAAAGGGTACTTCACTACTCTGGTCTACGGTACTAGAAACAAAAGACTTACAACTCGAAATTCGGTTGAACAAGTGAGAGGAGAAAGTGAAAGTCGTTCTCCGAAAAATCAAGGAGAAGTGAAAGACGGTATTCCCACTACAATAGACGTATAGACTCCAATAACTATAAAGAGGACCGTTAGAACTAAGGTCGAACATGAAGAAGGTCGGGTCACAAAGAATACTACATGAGAAGTATATTCAATTTATTCGTCCCACTGTTATATATCGGAACTGTATGAGGAAAAGGATAAACCTTGGTCAGACAACAAGGTACAGGTCAATCTTGACAACGAAGGACTGAACGTATATCCAAAGAGTTCCCCGTCCAGTCCACCAGACCATAAGGGTAGAGAAAGTCTTAAAAGGTGTCAAATAACACTAGATCTGTCAGTTTCCGAAACCGTGTCAGTTATTTCGTCTTTATCTATAAAAAGACCTTGAGAGAACGAAAAAGGTACTAGGTTACCTACAATCGTAAAACTATAGAGACCAAGGAGACGGAAAGGATTTTGGTCGAACCTGTAGACCTTCAAGTGCCAAGCGAATAACAACTTCGGACCGAACCCCTTAAAACTCGTAATGAAATGAACGCACATTCTACTCACGTTAACACGTCATCGGACTCATAAGAAGCCGTAACGGAAAGAAACCCTAACCTTACTTTTGACTGGAAAAGGTCAGGATACCGGTGACGACTCAAAAGGTTTAAACGACCGTATAACTCACGTCGTGAAAGTGTCGTATTAGAAGGTCCTAAAAATTATCGAGTTGACCTTAAGGTAGTGGAGGTGATCGAAACAAACATCACTACGAAAGATTCCGGATGAACTGAAGTGTAAGGTTTTACAGACCGAGATCCATTCACTAGTGTGGTAGCACTAATAGAACCAGTACTTCTAGATAAAACATGTCAAGAAGACACATAAGAACGGTGGAGAAGAATTATAGAAGACGAAGACAATTCAGGTATGGTAAAGACAGGAAATAGCTCGGGTACAAACGTACTTTACAAGGGAACCATAGAGATTAAAAGAATTTCTCTAGAGATCAGAATGGGAAAGACAACAAAAGGAGATAAAGAAACGTAACTAACGACTCCTTCCGAAGGAATAGAGAGGAACGATAAGAAACCTTGAGACGTAAGTCTACGATATAGAAAGGAAAAGAGGAAACGAAAAGTGAAGAGAAGAAAAGTGTCGATAAACATTCCGGAGGGGTCTGTCGGTAAAACGAAAAAACGTAAAGAAAAGGTACCCCTACCAGAACTAAGGACAGAGGACATGTTACAGTACTTGGACACAGGTATCAAGTAGTCCGTGATATAGACAGTATAGATCAGGGAATTTAGACAAAGAGGGAAGGTGACATATTAGTATTCCCTAAGCTAAATCCGTATGGACTTACCAGATCACCGAAAGGGATGAAAGAAGTTAAATTCAAACTTAAACCGTTATTCTTTAAGTACTAGACTCGGTGTCAGTCGAGGGCCAGAACAAAAAACGACTGACATATCTCGAAGAGGTAGAAACCGACGTTTCTTATATTAGTTAGACTAAAACTACAACTGGTAGACCACTACAGGGTGCACATCTCAGAAGAGAACACAACAACCTTCTCCTACAAACGATACTGGTCACGCAAGAGAACCGTTTTGAGATACTCGGAAACGGGACGAAGCAAGACATAAGGTTCCGGTTTAAACGGACAATGAGGTCCACAAAGAACTGAAGGATGAAAACGTAAGGTCAGGGGATATTACTTTTCCTGTAGAAAACCCCTACAATCGAGATTTTTCAGAATATCCAGAAGTATCTTGGTAAGTTGAAGTCGAAGAAGTCGCAATGACCAACCCAGTATCTGAACCTAATGACACTATAACTTACCAAACGGAACCTTTGCTTGTCTCTAGTAAGACAGTAAAAACTCTAACGTAGGTTCATGACGTAAAGTCTGAGAAAACAACTGGTACTACCGATGAGGTAAAGAAGATTCCATAAGGACGGGTGTCATCATCTATATTACCAATAGACTTAATTAAAGTGGGTAAGGTCAGGTAAAATCAAAAGACTAAGGATCTTACAGCTACAAGTGAGAACGGTAGAGGACAAACTGATGAAGGATGACGGAACTAAGTACCTGGATTGTAGGTCCAAGGATACTTATAACGAGAAATGTCGTAACCTGGAACGAAGATAGTGGTCAGTGTAGGTGTTGACCCATAACAAAAACGAAACCGAGGTAGGGAAGTAAGAAAGACCTCAATAAAGAGGTGACTAGAGATCATCGTATAACCCGTGGATGGTTGGACCCCTCAAGGAGAAAGTCATAGGATGGAAAAACGGAAAAGTATGACAAGTACCACAAGAGTTCCGTTCCTATGACTTCACCAAACGGTAAGGGAAGAGGTCACCTGGTGTAAGACAGTCTGGAGAGGTGGTACTGGGTGGGCAGAACCCACCGGGTTGTGCCGGACTGAATCAAAGTAACTCAATCTGTTCCGATACCAGGATCACACTAATCTAACTGATCAAAAGACACTAATACCAAAGTCACACAGACGGGAGACTATGGGAGAACGTTGTGGATGGTAGAATGAACCCAAAGAGAATGGAACCTGCACCCCAATAGAGAAGTGCCGACGAGGTCGTTTCGTGTCGGCGACGAGGAATGGAACCTACTCCCGATAGAGTGTCGGCGGGGAGGACTGGAACTTGCACTATAAATTTCCGTGACTTTACACCTCTTCGGAGGGTATAGGGTCCCCGACTACTTGTCAGACCCTACTGTCCTCGTGTCGTACGGGAGAACCCTTTCCTCTGTCCCTAGGGTTCCCCTCCCTTCCTTTCCCGGACTTCACACTGCGACTCTTGGACCCCTAAAACCACTCCGGTGACAGCGAAAGTCCACCACCTCACTGGGATAACCTCTGTAAAAAGTCGTAGTGAGACCACATACCGTCCACCGAGCCGTCCACCGAGTCGTCCACCCCTCCAACAACGTATCGATTACCTCAATAGACACGTAGATGTAGTCCTACTTCAGGCCTTGTGTCTCAGGTATGGTCCGTTAAATTACCTCTCTGTACTTGTACTCCTTGGTCAATGTTTCCACAAGTCAAGTCAAGTCAGCGAGTTAGCACAGACAGAGAAACACTGGGGTACCTGACGTCGTGCGGTCCGGAGGGACTGGTAGTGGTTGAGGGCCTCAAATGAGTCTGAGTACAGGTAACTCAGTCACTACGGGAGGTTGGTAGAGTAGGAGACAACAGGGGAAGAGGAGAGTGGAAGTCAGAAAGGGTCGTAGTCCCAGAAAGGTTTACTTAGTCGATAAGCGTAGTCCACCGGTTTCATAACTTCAAAGTGGAAGTTGTAACCAGGGAGGTTACTTGTCAGTCCTGACTAAAAGAAATCCTGCCTGACCAACCTAGAGGAACGTCAGGTTCCCTGAGAGTTCTCAGAAGAGGTCGTGGTGTCAAATTTTCGTAGTTAAGAAGTCGCGAGTCGAAAGAAATATCAGGTTGAGAGTGTTGACGTTTTTGGTATCGGAAATAATCTGTCTGGAAAAAACCGTTTCATTACAGAGACTAAAAAATTATACGAAAGATACAACCAGTATCCAAAAGAAGGTTCCTAGTTCGTAGAAAAGTAAAGTACCGACGTCAGTGGTAGACGTCACTAAAAACTCGGGTCTTTTTATTTTAGATGGTGACAAAGAGGTAGATAAACGGTACTTTACTACTCTGACCTACGGTACTGGGATCAAAAGACTTACAACTCGAAATGTGGTTGAAAAAGTGAGAGGAGAAAGTGAAAGTAGTTCTCCGAGAAATCAAGAAGAAGTGAAAGACGGGATTCCCACCACAGTAGACGTATAGACACCAATAACTATTTCCACAAATTTTTTTGGTTTATCCGTTGTCACCCCGTTGGGTCTACTCAGAACCAGGCTTCAACGATGGTCTCAATGGGGAACTCGAGTTGTCTGTTTCCTTCCGTCACCACAGCCGCCTCGGGTCCTAAACCCCAGCGGTCGTCGGTGACCCTGGTGTCTCCCTCGACGGGTCGGCCTCCACTCTGGTGCACCTCTCCAAACAGACCATCTTTCGTACCTCTTTGAGCGGGCAACGTTCTTTTGACGAATCCCTCTCGTCCCCTCTTTTAGTGTCAAAAGAAAGAGAGGGTGGTAGGTGGAAGACTAGGACCGGAGGAGAACCAGTTTAAATTTACCTTTGCTTACCGTTCCCTCGGGCTCGTAACACCAAATAACCCTAACCAGTGACAGTAAGTCGTGTCTCGTCCCTGTCCGTTCCTACCAAGACTCCCGGTTCACAACTCCCCATCCGTTCACTCCTGGTGACACCCAGACCTGACTCCCACTCTGGGACGACTACTCTCTTTCGTCCATCCCGACACACATGTAAACTCACCTACTGACCCGATCTAGATCTACAAGAACGTCTACACCTACCACTCTGTTTCGAGAGAGGCTCCACCTTTTGAAACCCTGTAGTCTATTACCTCACTAGACTCGGTTTACGGGACAGAGGAGAGGATATCGAGACAGTAAATGTCTGTACGAAAAAATATCGAGACTGAAGATTCTCCCAAACAAGTAGTCGGGAAGGTAAACGACAAAAGTTCAAGAACAGTTTCCATTATCATTAGGGAAAAGTAGAGGGAGAGACAAAAGTTAGGTACTGAGTGTAGTCCCGGGTCAGTGCAACGGTGGAACTTACTATAGACCAAGAAAGAGGGTCCCAATTGTTAGATCCAAGAGCACTTACCAACATGTTTGTCCCAACATCTACCGAGTTACAATTCAGTAGGGGTTTTGAACAAAAGGTATCTTCAGTTATATCTTCCCTATTTACCCACACAGTCGCCAACGGGCTAAGGGACGAACGAGTCAACATATAACAGTTTTTAGTATATATGCATTTTGTCACTAGTGAAGTAAGGAGACGGTGACCAGAGGACCTCCTTACCAGAAATTTGAAATTTATTTTAAGTTTTAAGAAAAAAACTTACTATACACGGGTCATTGGAAGACACGTTTGTCAACTTTCTCCTCCTACACCAATCTGGGTACAACTTGGGATTCCGCGTGGGTGAACCTTTGGGAGATGGAAGCAGAGAGACTTCTTGTCTCCAAGATCTTCCCTCCTCCACGTCTCTTCCATGACAGTTTCTTAGGGTGTCACTGAGGTACCCACCCTCTTCAACCCGCCAGTCTACCTCTTTGGGAAGTATAGGAAAGGGTAGTTCCGAAACAATAACCTGTTAGTTTAAGACTCACGTCTGGTCCTGACATCAGAAATTCTTCGTCACTTTGTCGTCTTTCTCGCACTGAAAAAAAAATTAACCTCATATTAACGAAATGTTACGACAACTTTGACGCACAATTAACGAGTCAGTACAGATCGAGAAACGTTGGGGTACCTGACGTACGGGACACAGGTACCCTAAGAGGTCCGTTCTTATGACCTCACCCAACGGTAAGGGAAGAGGTCCCCTAGAAGGACTGGGTTCCTAACTTGGACCAAAGACGATATGTCACTTCACTCAGTCGGTATACATGGGTACATAGAGGAGGGAGAACCCGGAGTGAGTGTGGGGGCTGGACGTAAAGGATGGGTAGTTCCAGTAGTGTCTCGTGGCTCGACTCGAGGGACACGGTGCGTCGTCTAGGGGTGCTGGGGAAGTGTGTACCGTGACGTACATACAGTCAGGATCAAAGGGTGAAACAGGGTGGGAAGGGAAGAAGGGGACACACGTGTACAGGTGAGAGATACAGACGTAGAGATAAGGACGGGACCTTTGACCAAGGAAACATGGTAAAAAGATCTAAGGTGTACATACGTAACTTTAAACTTCGTTAAGTCTCGTAATAAGAAGAATTGACACACTTAGATCCGTTCCATGAAATAGAAAGTCTAAGAAGAATCACTGGTCAATTGTTACACCCCTCTCAATGGAGGGACCTAAGGACATTCCTAATTTAATCTTTTGTCTACACTAAAGACAACACAAACGGGTCTCATCCATAAGTCACGAGCCATCCGTCGCACCCTCATGTGAATTTTTACCCTCGGAACGTCTGACTGGTGAATTGCGAACTTTTAAAAGACGGAGATAATGGTCGATACATTTGAACCCACCCAATAAATTGGAAGAGACTCGGAGTCACATAAACGAATATTGTACTCTTATTACTAACACCATGGACGGAAGACTCTTGAACTTATGCCATTATGTAACTTCGTAAATCTTGTCACGGACCGTATATCATTCATGACGAGTTATTTACAATCGGTATCAACAACAATCCTCGATAAGACACTTGTTTTCCGATATAGTTCATAAAGTTCTTTATACTACTACTCATTCTGGACCGAATTGGTGATCCCACGAAAATCCCAGGACTCTCGTGACCTCCCTTCCCATTCTCCGACCTTGTAAAAGGTAAGAGGAACAAGTTCGTTATTACGATTGTTCTGGTTCGAATTTACTCCCACCCCGACTCGGACGTCCTCTCACGGTCCCGACACCTCACTCCCATTGTTTGTCAACACTATGGTCTACAACTCGTGCGAATGGTTCGTTCCCTGACATCTTCCGTGTTGCATGATACAGTTCCGCAAGGGTCTAATGAGACTCTGCATGTAGAGAAGAGATACATTTCCGATAACCCCTAGTCTCTTCAATTTGTCGTATCGCTCTTCTCCGTAGTGATTCCTAGATTAGGACGAGAGAGACTGGGATTTCCATCCCACTGGATCAAATAGTAGGCTTGACCCAGTGAAAATTTCCCTTGTCCCTTAACGATAATTATTAATACAGTCCTGTTATCCACCTTTGCCCTCACTAGACTCCATTGGGTCCCACGTCCAGGTCGGATGGGTGTGTGTTCTTTACGAGAAGGGTGACCCAGGTCGACAGAGATTCTGGTCTTGTGTCACTCTAAAGTTTGTCTCCGCCCTCGAGAGATAGGCGAAACAAGGACTTTGAGAAACGGTCAGTGTGATAGATAAGATTTTGTTTCTGTCATGACGGGGGTTCTATGTCCACGGGGTCACGTGCGGACGAGGAAGTCACCCGTATTTAGTCTAAGGAGCCTCGAGAGACTACACCCTTCTTTTACCCTAAGGCCCCATAGACAATGGACGACGACGACGACGCTCGGAAAGGAATAGGGAGATTATATCTACCAATTGTAGGTATCTCGGAATTGATGTTGTAGAGATTACTCGTGTCGACACTATATGGCAAAGGGATATTTATAGGTAACTCCGACTGAGAACAAGAGAGGGCCATGTCATTAAGTCACAAAGACCTATTTAGTAGCACGAGTCCGAGAAAGAAAGAGGGATTTACGACAACAATCACCAACGTCTTCTTATTACTTACTTAAGATCAACATTTTTTCCCCTTTCTACTTATTTACCAGTACCTCTTATTCTCTTATATCTGGTCGCTGTCAGGGTTGGGTTGCACACACTTCGGACAAAAACGCTACTGAATCTTTCCTCCGTTCTTTGTTCATAAACGTCTCATAAATGACCCCCGGTCCCTCATGTATGTCACGAACCGTTCGACGTAGGTCTAGTCACTAAGGGCTTATGGTGTAACGGTTTGTCAGTAACCACTGTGCAAAAAAAACCGGCACACCGTACACCTTTGAATCAAGGGACTGGTCCCTAGTTTGGACACGGGACGGGGGACGTAATCTTCCACTTAGAATTGACGACCTAACGTCAATTCAGGAACCACTGTGAAAACTTGAAAGACCCGGGAGTCGGAATATCTACACGAAAGCATCCCCAACGTACACAAATATAAATTTCTCTCTAACTATTTCAAGGGGGTCACCTAAGGCTGCGCAGGGTAAATAGATCAAATTAATTGTACGGTTGATAATAGAAGAGATAAAACACCTACCCTTCTCACTCCAAAGTAACGATTTCCCTCTCCCTTCATTTCAGACTACTACGTCCTCAGAGAACGAAGAGGTCAACACGTGTTCCTAGTCGAGCACAATTCCCTTGTAAGTGCGAGTGAAAAGTGGGGTGAAAGAGGGCAGAGGTGGAGAGTAAAAAGACAGACAGTGTCTCTGGACAGTCATACAGTAGTGTAAAGAAAGGCCGTCGAATCGACGACGGACTAGAAGACATAATGAGGAGAAAGGGTGGTAGGGTACGACAGTTGGGTTATCAGACCAACAGGGGGAAAAGGACACAAACACTAGAGTATCGGAGCAGAGAAACCGACAGAGATCCGACAACAAAGGTGCCAGTGGAGCTTTCAGGATCGGGGAATGGGGTAGTAGTAACATCTCTATTGTGAACGGCACACTAGTCCGGGACCGGGAGGTCTCTCCTACATCACCTGGACCTCCCCACCCGAAGACTTGATAGGGAGAGGGGTCACCGACGAGGAAGGGTTGGGGAATTAAACTGGGAGTAGCATTTTGTGTGTAACAGAATGTGGAAAACAGGAGGAGCGGGATCTCCTGACCAATTCTTGTATATGAAACTTCGAGTGAGTGAAACCGTTTGTAGGATCGAGACGGTGAATGATCGACACACTGGAACCCGTTCCAGTAACTGGGAAAACACGGAGTCAAGGGAAGAGACTTTCACTCCTGTTGTTATCGTGGATACAAACGGTACCATTAATTCACTCAATAATATACTTGTGTGGAATCTCACCACAGACCGAGCACCTCTCCTTGAAATTAGATTCGTAGTCGATAATACTAATAGCAGTACGAACTAGGGACGAACCGGTTCTTGTCTACTCCAGAACTATAACGATAAATCGGGGAAGGAAGGAGAAATCTGGTCTTACCCGACAAACTACCACACAAGATATCTATCTCAGTCATAAAGAATATTACTGACCTACAGTTCCACACCTTCTCTCTCCCGAGTTCTCCTCGAATATACAAATCCTTGAAATACCTAGATAGTTTTGTTCCTTATTACTACAGTTGGTGACACTGGTTTGGTCTTTATAGCTAATATGGTTTTTCCAGAAAGTATCTTGTCTATATCGTTCCTACACCGATTTCTCCCAAAGAAGAACACCCTAGACATACCCTAGAGTGGTTTAGACGGCAGGAGATCGGGACCGAGGTACCAGAAGTCTTTACCCAACGGGTCGTAGTCTCTTGTCCGTCCTTTTATCTGGTCTCGTGTCTGTAGTTTCACTGTTTGTCTCACAAGGGAACAGGGACATCTCCATACATGTTTTACAAGAAACACAAAATTAAAATATCAAAGACGTCATGACCTTCCATGGAGGATCTTGATCGGTGACCAGTGAATTCGTAAAAAGATAAGTTCGTAAGAAAGGAAGGAGGAAGATGTTTATGTCAGATCACTAGTAGCGCATACTGTGTGTCTGTGTCCACGACACGTTCAGTCCGGTCCGGGGTAGGGAACGGGTCGAGTGTAAAGTGTCCTCTTCCGAGGGTTGCTAGATCATTTGTCTACGTGTCACGTACGACGACGGCGGCGACGGCGATTCAGCGAAGTCAGCATGGACTGAGAGACGTTGGGACATCTGCCGTCGGGTGGTCCGAGAAGACAGGGACCCTAAGAGGTCCGTTCTTATGACGTCACCCAACGGTAAAGGAAGAGGTTATGTACGTACGCACGATTGAGTGAAGTCAACACAGGCTGAGACACGCTGGGATGCCTGTCGTCGGGTGGTCCGGGGAGACAGGTGTCCTAAAAGATTCGTTCTTATGACCTCACCCAACGGTAAAGGAAGAGGTTTGTCACGTACTTACGATCGGTCTTTTGGTTTGTCCTTTTGGACTGTTCTCGACCCTCGATCCTGACGTAAATTCATTCATCAGTCTCCTCCAGATCCCTACACTGTGGACTCGGTTCAGACTTAATACTCTTCTTTGGTCGGACTACCTCTCACCCTAACCGTGTCCCTTTCCATCCCAGTTTCCGGACCCTGTCTTTACAAGATCCCCAGGTCCCCCTTGTCTCCCTTCCGACCACAACCGGTCTCGAACCACCCTTCCCCTCTCACCACTTCCTACCCAAGACTGAGGCTCCGTCGTCGATTTGCACCTGTCAACATACCACCATATCTGTCGCTATTCCTCAAACTTAAAATAGCGTCTACATTACCTTCAGTCACCTCCCACAAGTAGTCCTTTACTTGAATTAAACTGTAAAATTTTTATAGTGAGACCGACGACACATTCCCTCTTTCACAATTTTCGTTGTCAGGTCCGTTTTCTCCTACGGTGGTTCTGCTCCCTTTCCCGTCCGTCTCCACCCCGTACAAGATCTTTACCTCAGTCGTAAAGAATTTCTTACTAACCTACAGTCGAACACCTTCTCTCTCCCCATCTCCGATTGAAAATGGAAGCTCCTAAACTCGTAGGTCCGGACTTAACCATCGGAAACATCTTTAGTCTTCTGTTCCTTGATTGTCTGAAATCCTCTACTTTTTAAGAAACTTGTTCAATTCAAACTCTCAGACTTGTCATACCCTATGTTAGTAAAATAGTGAACGACCCTTCATCCCATTCGGATCCGTAACCGACCTGAAACTTACCACTCCTTACAGACTCTAGCTGACGAAGGGAACTCGGGGACTACCTACAACGATTACCTTGTCCGAACTAATCTTCTCGATCTTCTTCTCGTATAAGGACAAGAATACTGAAAGAGACCTTGTAGAGGGATCATAAAGAAACTTCAATCTTGGTCTCAATAAATGACTAACACTTCAGAGTAAGGCAGTTTACTGTCACCTATACTGTAGGAAAGACCTCAAATGTTATCGTTTACGGCACAGAGTCACTCACTCAATCACACACACACACACGTGTGCGTGTGTACGACTCGTAAACTTTCGTGGTATACCTGGTCGTATGGGAGACGGAACATTTGACATGATAGTGGTACAAAGAAAGACAAGTGAACAGATAAGGGAACATATTTGTTCACGGAGGTAAATGAGTAAGGCCCAACAAAAAAAATTAGACCATTAAGTCACTCAAAGGAAAACACACGATCGGTTGACCCCATAAATCTGTAATCCTTATACTTCTTATTCCATGTCGAAGGGTACGTTCCTTGAATCACAGTGCTCCACTATCAGACATATCTCTTCTCTCTTTCATTAGTTGGTAATGTCGTATATACTACGGGTCTCCTCCTGGCACATTGGGGAAGATTTCCAAACCCTGTCTACTGATCTGGGTCAAGAGGTCCCAGAGGACTACTTGCTCCTACCCTTCCCGACGGTCAGCACTCCTCACAGAATATGGTCACGGACTCTCTCATTCTTTATATTATATGCCTCTCTGGACAATTCTCTCGTTCCCTTTAGTCCTGTGTCTCAATGTTTGATAAATATCCGACCTGTTAGTTAGACTCTATTAATATCTAGCACGAGAACATTTAAAGGAGACTGAGGTTGGACATCCGACGGAAGGTTCAGATCAAATAACCACTTGTAGTGGAGGGAACTATGAGTCTCGAGATACTTCCTCAGTAAAAGGAGTGACAGAGTGTATACTCGTTCGAGGAATCCCGGAATCAAAGGAACAACATTTAACACTCGGTCCAAAGAGACGAGACTGAAGAACAGAGGAGAATCAAACAAGTGGGTAGTCCCCTCAACACTACCTTTAATTCCTTGATCTGATCCTCAACCCTTGAACCCTAAAGTAGGGTCGAGACGGCGATTGTAATAGTACTAAAACTTTTAGAACTTCTGGAGTCAAAGAAGTAGACTTGTTATCTATCCCAACTCAACCCAACCTCTACAAATATCGGAGAAGATCAAGATAAAGGGACGTTAGGACGTTAAGTACTTTGACAGGTTTTACGGTATTTTATGGTAGTATGAGACGTTCCTGTGACGTAACATAATAACTGAATTACAAATTGGGTGACTACCTCTAGAACCCGAAGGGACTTCCGAGTCACTCATTTCTTAGGTGGACGTTACACCTTCTGGACTCAAGTCAGGGACCCCTCCCTTCTAGGGGACCTCCTTCCGTACCTTTGGGTGAGGTCATAAGAACGGACCTCTTAGGGTCACCTGTATCCTCGGACCACCCGACGTCAGGTACCCCAGTGTTTCTCGACCTGTACCGACTCGTTGATTCGTGTCGTGTCACCTCTAGAACGACACAGAGTCCGTGAAACGAGTGATTCGACAATGGAGTTTAGAATAAATCCCTTCAGGACAGAATCTTCCATCTATCAAGGGATTAAGATGCTATTTCTTCTAAGTTCTCTACCCATTTGATCAGTTTAAGGTCGGCGTACCTTTGCCTTAAGAACAAAACCAGTAAATGTCTCCTCAACCGAAGTCGGGACGTCGTCACTTTACCATGTACCCGACACTCTCAGGAGACACACCACGGGGACAGTAGTGCGAGGAGTACGAGACTGGGTTTGCCCGAAGGAGGGTAAAGGGAGTGAACTACCAACGTCGAGTCTCTTCCCTGTCGTAAGGTCAGGAGTGTTCTAACCGGGTCACGGAAGGAGGCGCATACGTAAGTCCTTTCCAAATAATTAATACTTTACTTACGGATTCTACATTTTAGACGTAAGAAGGTCTCTTCTTTTCCCTTTTTGTAACACGTCCCTTGCCGACAGTCTCGTCGTCCGTTTCGTTCGGGGGCACTGATAAAAAAGGAGACGACACTGTAGAGAGGTAAACACTAAAGGAGGCTAAACGAGACGGAAGTCGGACTCGGAGACGACGAGAACGGACCAAAGTCGAGGTAGGTTATAAAGAGCAATGGCAAACCCACGGTAGACCTGGCGCCCTCATCGGAGAGAATTCTCTCTGTGTCGGTGCCTCTTCCTCGACTGACGGACGGACTCGTAGGGGGACGGGAGGAGGGGTCCTCACACGACTCTCGGACAGTAGGGCGACTGTCCTCGGCTAAAGTGAAAGGACACTAAGAGTAAGTGGGGAAAAGTTTCATGACTTGATCGCGGTTTAGAACAATCCTCAAAAACTTTTTAGGAAACTCAAAAACGATTACACCTTGATCTTATTATCTAAAAAAATTCCTCTACTCTAGTTCTTTCTCTCTTACTTTTTGTTTATTAATATTCGAAGTCCTCTACTAAAGGGAATGGTAGAGGCTGCTCTACCACAGAGCAACAGTGACATGCAAATCTGGACCCGTCCACACAAATAAGACAACTGTTGGTCGTCTCATCGGTTCGGTAGAACGTCGGACGGGGAGTGGGGTGTCTCCTCGGCGTCGTTCCTTCCCCGGGACATAAGATTTTAGGAGTACCAGTGTGCGGTCTCGAAACCTTACTCCAGTACCGAACCCCGGTCCTAGATCTCGGGTCCTTCGAAGGTACTCATAGTCTCGTATTTCAGTAGAGGTCCCGAAGATCTCTTCGAGGCACCATCCGACCACAAAAGTCGTAAATAAGAGTCAAGGGTTGTGACGGTGTAGACCTCGATAGTGGTATAATTGTTGATATGGTAGTAGAGAAATATCAGTGACGGAGTACTGTTATCATAGCTTTGATAATTTTGGGGGTCGTGATGTCTACGGTGACAGAGTTTTACAGACTGGGTGGTGTCACCCTAGTCAATGGTCACCATCATTGGTGACCGTACTTAGTACATGTTCGAAGTACACTTAACAGAGTAAAGACTGTGGTTAGCATACTAGTAACGGACAGAAGAAGATTCCCGTTCCTAACATAGAATCGTATTAACGAGTTATTTATCTATACCTCCCCGACTGCCTGTCCAATCCTGTCTGCAGTGACAGTGGTGGCGGTAGTGGGGTCTGAGACCCGTGAGAGCAAAGGACTCCAGTTTGAATCGCGAATCATAGAATCGTGTTAAACGTCGGACGTTTAACGTGGAGGTTAGGGTAGAAATTCACATAAAAAGTTCTTTTATTCCCTACACAAAATCTTCTATACCCGGACTTTCGTATCTCAGCGGGTGACCTCCAGACTTTAATTCCTTCCGTCACCTCTTTTCTTCCCATACCCCATCTACCTTACTTACTACACCGACTACCTGAAGTGTCACGAGGTCGGAACGATCACAATTCGAAACCCATTTTGCACACCCTCGTCCTTGGGCGGCACTGGTCACAGACGGCACGCTGTTAGTACAGTGTGGAAATCGAAGAGAAGGCTCACTGAGACAAGGAAGGGACCTGATCACAAAGGGTTTAAAACGGCATCGGACCTTGGACGGGTGTCAGTGCATGGTTCGTATATTAGGGTACCGAAGGGAAAGAAGAAGGGAAGGAAAGAAAGGAGGAGAAGAGAGAGAAGGAAAGGAGAAAGGGGGACGAGAAAGAGGAGAAGGGGACGGTAGAGAAGGAGGAGGGAAGAAGGGGGAGAAGGAGAGAAGGAGGGAGGGTGGCAGGAAGGGAGAGACATGAAAACCCTTCCCTTGACTGTAGGAAACTCTACAATGACACAGTGTACGACACGATTAAGAAAAGTACACATATTTGGAAGAGTCGTTAACGTACAATATCCGTAATAAAAGGCATAAAAGAGACCCCTCTTTTGACTCCGAGTCTCATTCCTTCCTTAAGTAGGTTCGTATATAGTTACTACTTCATCTACAAGTTCGACTTTCGACAAAAACCTCATATCAGACAAATGTTACAACCTAAGTAAAGTCCACATGTTGCTTCACTTAGTCAATATGCATATGTATACAGATGTGAAAAAGCCTAAGAGAAGGGTAAATTCAATAATGTCTTATAATTCATCGTAAGGAGGAGATATGTCATCCAGAAACAACCCTAATAAAATATGTATCATCACACATATATGATGAGTGTTTGAGGATCAAGTAGGGAATGGAGGGTGAAAGGGGAAACCATTGGTATTCAAACAAAAGTTTCAGATACTCAGTCAAAGACAAACCATTTATTCGAGTAAACCCATGAAAGAATCTAAGGTACACATTCACTATAGTATACTATAAACAGAAACAGATTGAGTATAGTGATACTATTAGAGATCCAGGTAGGTACAACGACTTTCACCGTAATAAGAAAATACCGACTCATTATAAGGTAATATATTTACATGGTACAGAAGAACTGGGTGAGTAGACAGTCACCTGTAAATGAGGGTACAGAACACTGTCGGTGACAAAGATTGTAAACAGAAGGGTCACGGGGACCGGACAGGGAGGATTTTAGTTCTTCAAAGAGTGAAATTTTCGTACGTGTAACCAAAGGAACCGGACTCTAATTTCAACCTTTCAAGTTCTGAGGTCTAAATCCCAGGCATCGGTGTCTACGGGGACAAGTAAGTGTAATCGGATCAAACCAGTTGCATCACGGGATTAGAAGTACTTTCATCAGATGGAAAGAGAATGTACGGGGACTTATTTCGTGGTCTTTTAAGGAAGATGGAGATCAGTCGTAGGACTGACAGAAGAACGTACAATTCTTTCCGGAAAAGTTGTATTTATAGATAACTGTGTACTTACCTATTTCTTTTACACCATATATGTACACCACCTTATAATATATCAGAACTTTTTCTTCAGACAGGAACGAATGTATTGTTGAACCGACTTGGAACTCCTGTAATACGACGTACTTTATTTGGTTTGTGTTTCTCCGTTTATGACGAATATACTCCAGGTATTTCATCAGTTTGTGTATATTCGTCTCTTTTCTTACCAGCAACGGTCTCCAATCCCTTCCCCTTTGCCCCTCTACGACAAATTAACCATAATTCAAACAACACGTTCTTCTAATTGAGGATCTCTAACACGGGGATTATTATGACATAGCATGTGAACTTTTAAATTCTTCTATCTAGAGTACAACACAAGAATGTTTTTAATTTTTTACCTCTCTTTACTCCCGGTAAAATTTGGTTGAAGTAAAAATCTTTCAACCTATATTTATAAAGTAACAGGGTCCCTAATCGTCTATATAATGTGAACCCACGTGAAGTTCCCTTCTACATTGAGAGTAATATTCTAGATTCGTGAAGGGAGGTGGGAGATCGACAGATCTGTTGGAACCCCGGGAGGATTTTACAATTAACCGTCTTCCTCTCGGTAATTGACGACTTTATGTCGGGTCGAAACTCATCTCGGTTGAAGAGTTAGTGATGTTCCTGTCTCGGTGTTTCGTCATGGTTTAGGAGGTAATCTAGTTCCGTAAGTCAGCGTGTTTTGGTGTCTCGGGGTCTAGAGTCATCCGACCCTGTAAGACCGGCAATTTCCCTCAAGGTAAGACAACCTTACTACTATTCCGAGGTACCTAAAGGTGGACTTCAAGTAATTTTCAAAGATTGAAAATTCCAATTTCAACAATTGGAGGAAATTTTTTTTTTTTTTTTTTTCGGTCGTTATAAACCGAGACCGAATCGGGTCCGTTACTGTTTTGAATGTAGGTCTTCTTCCGACACCAAAAACGTTTGACTTAAACTAAGTACCGATAGATCTGTATCGTTTCTTAAGTCACGAGGGTATCTTGGAAAGAGTAGTTGTGTTTCCATCCTATAAGAAATTTTCTTATCTTCTCTGATATATTCCTTCCTTATATAGACCATAAATCTTTCGCGGATTTAGTCCGTCGACTTCAAAAAAAAAAAGAAAAATTACAGATAATAGATCTCGAAACTACAGGTTATGTCATCGGTGACCAGTGTACACCGATAAATGTTACTTCGATTAATTTTTATTTATTTTGAATTTTACGTTAAATAATCAGTATGTCCGGTATAAACTTCACGAATTATCGGTACACGTCGGTGACCGATGGTTTAACCTTCATGTCCACATCCTGAAAGGTAGTAGTGTCTTTCAAGACAACCTGTCCCCACGAGTACTCTTTTTAGTAAACAATTGTAGTGTAAAAGATGAGGGGTAGAGTTTAGGTGGGGGATGAAACAAGCAGTCCACGGTCTCAAAGAGACGGTTCTTCATCCTTTCACCGACAAATGAGAACCGATTTCCGCTATCTCTCGTATTTGAGGATCTATGGGGTCTCCCTTAGTCAGAAGTAATCGTACAACAGAAGTACCAATTTAGTGAGTGGTCCCTTTCCGTACGTTAAGTTTATGAACCTTAGTGATCCACACAATTACCACAGGTGGAACCACGTGAATGTCTAGTGAATTCAATTAGGTAAAGAGGACTCGGAAGATTTACCTATTAACTTAAGTAAGAAAACGTCGCGACCGAATCCAAGACAGACTTAACTCTAGAACTACGGAACACTCGAGGGACAGGGTGAGGACAGGGTGGAAGGTGCGATCTTACTACTATATAGGACCGAGACGAGACTTGAAATTCTTTCGTACCGGGTACATAGTCAGTAGAAACATAGAGGTCACGGATCACTCTTGTGTCGCACACCTTTCGTGGGTCACTTACAAACGACCTCTTTAAGTAATTAGTTAATACATTAGTTAGTTCTACAGAAGTAAAAAGGGTCATCCTCAAAGTGATTAATAAGGATGTCTCTCAAGTAAGGGGTCGTGTCACGAAGTGTTCAGACCGAAGGATAATCTGCGTGGACCCCTCGAAAATCTTGGATGGCTACGGTCCTGGAGTGGGGTCTGGTTGTCTTAGGTTTAGAGTCGACCGCTCCGGGTCCATACACATCGACACCTTTTAGAGGGGGTCTCCTAATGTAACACGTCGGTCCCCACTCTTGGTGACGTCCAAAGACTAAACCGTCGATCTTTATTCAACAGTAGGAAAAACCACACAAGTAGGGTTCAGGGTAGAGTAGGTGAGTGTAAGAAAATTAACCATTCTGGTAAATTTTTTTTATTAAAAATAACCTCATGTCAACGACATGTTAGAATACAATCAAAGATAACATGTTGTTTCACTCGGTTGAGACACATATACATATAGGGGAGTAAACCCCTAAAGGAAAGGTAAATACAATGACATCTTGTAACTCGTCTCAAGGGACACGATATGTCATCCAAAAGGAATCAACGGATAAAATATACATCATCATATTTATATAGTCAGGGTTGGAGGGTCACGGAGGGAGGCAGGGGAAAGGGGGAACAACACGTATGTAGAAACGTGTATTCTAGTAGAGATGGTAAAAAGATCTCAGGTGCATACACGTAATTATTACGTTATAAACAAAAAGAGGAAGACTGAATGAAATGAGCCATACTGTCAGACATCCAAGTAAGTGTAGAGATGTTTACTGAGTCACAATAAGGAAAAATACCGACTCATTATAAGGTAACATACGTACATGGTGTTGAGGAAATAGGTAAGTGAAAACGACATTGTCATTGTACTTAGACTAGAAGAATGTGGGTACCCTAAAAGGTCCGTTCTCATGACCTCACCCCACGGTAACGGAAGAGGCAGAATTCTCAATGGGATGAGTCAATACCCTGTCATCACAGGGTGACGAGTTCTATCTAACACCCTTTCATTTGAAGTACACCTTCGAAATAAAGTCACAGAATTACTACGAAACCCGATCTTAACATAACTTTGTTGTCTTCTCTTAGAGAAGAAAATTTGGAAGTGGTCTTTACCTTCAACACTCATTTGATCTAACGGTATAACTCTAAAATTCTCGTCTTATGTTTCGACGTACGTACGATACTATCATTCACACTCCTCATACAGATTATGTCCCTCTTGTTCTGAACTTCCATTTACCTGTTTTCGAGATTATCTCTTACACCCATTTCGTCCTGGACCCCTACGTCCCTCTGCTCCCTCACCTAAGGTCCAAGGGGGGAAATTCTCAGTTGACTCTCTTTTTACGTCCCTGACCTTCTCAGAAGACTACCGACCCACTTCACGGGACTCATAAGGAATTCCGACAGGGTCCGTCCTCCTTCCTTCAGGTTCTTTACTGACTCGATCATAGTTTTGTCCTGACATTGGTATATACGGTCCATGTTTCCCATACCTACCCTTCTACGAGGGTCGTTCTGACACAGTTATTCTCTCTTTTCTCCCTTTTCTACCCGAGTTCTCACCTGACCCGTAAGTCTTGATCCTCGTCCTTCACAAACCGTAGGAAAATGTGTCCTGGATCAGGTACAAGACTTCACCCCACCAAAGATTTCTCCCCGAAAGGCGTTCTATAAAAATGAAGAGGAAAAGGGGTTATAGTATCTCATTATCAAAGAATTATAATTTTCTACCCACGGACACGTAACGTCTTCACTCGATTTTCTTTAACTAACTCTCCTAGGATTATTAT
This sequence comes from Capra ibex, assembly GCA_006410555.1. Taxonomy (NCBI): domain Eukaryota; kingdom Metazoa; phylum Chordata; class Mammalia; order Artiodactyla; family Bovidae; genus Capra; species Capra ibex. The sequence goes on along the minus strand of SJYO01031364.1, from coordinate 2,563,801 downwards.
CGATACTAAATAATTCGCAGAGACACACGGTTTGTCGTTTGTTTCGTGACGTGTGTGTAGAGCCAATTAGGAGAGGTATTGGGATTCTACTACAATAGTGACAGTAGGGTGACTCTTTTGGATCCGAAGTGCTGAACAGGTCCCAGTGTGTCGGTCGTGCCCCGTGTCAGTCCTAAGTCAGGTATAGACACACTGAGGGTTTTCCGTGTAAATGTGGGTGCAGACGAGGTAGACCTAAATGCCTTTACCGGAGGAGTGTGGGACCGGGGTGGGGAGTAGTCTCTGGGGGAGAAGACAGTGGTCGTTTCACTGTCAGAGTGTGGTCACGACCGATAGGAGTGTACAAAAGTAATATACCACCCCCAAAATACTCTGAGATGGTGGCCGACAAAAAGTTTAAATAAATTAAGTAGGTAGTACGAGACTTCGGTAAACGAAAAAAATATAACCTGTCTACATTACTCTAAAACCTGTGATTTTTTACAAAAATAATTTTCAATACTGGGTCTCGATCGACCATCCCCGATACGGTATTTAGGGTCCTTCACACCCTTAAATACTTCCTCCATCGCTGTATTGGAATTGGAAAGTCCGGTGTGGTCTCCAATATCCCATTGTGACAGAGGGGCAGAGATCGGTTTATTATTATTAACAACAATGACAATAAAGACGGTAATAGGTTGGACTAGGAAGGAGTAGAAGAGAGTCGGTGACAACTTAGGACCGCTCGGTCGCGGATCATCCTCGTCCACCAACTACTGTCTTGAACGACCACAAACCGAACTTCCGAGACGACACCACCCGTGCCCGTACACACAACGGGAAGAGACACTGGGACATTGACCCCGACTGACTACATGTCAGTGTAAACGATGTCTGCCTCACCTTCTCAAGTACCGACTACCAAGGAGGTGAGGAGGTACCGGTCGTCCTTCGAGAGGACTTTTAATCCCTTGTCAGGTTCATAAAGACAAGTTCGTATTAGTAAGGTTCAATTACAGTTATAATAGTCTGAATCTGATGACAATGTGACGAACCTTAAGTAGGGTTCGTATTAATCAAACCTGTATATCTGGTTTTTGTACCAGTAACACATGTATACCTCTATAATACGTGCAATGGATTTTATACATAATTACAACACTGAAACAAGTTAATTGTAAGAAATTTATTTCGAGACCCCATAGTCTACCATTCGGTCCCAAGTTGTCTTCTGGTGGTCCCTCAACTTTATCTCCTCAAATAATCACCTCCAGGACCTTCTTCCCGGTATACGTCTCCACTTCCCTCCTTCGTCCGTCTCTCGTTCCATCCCAGACCCCGTGAACGGAAATAATCTCGAAGTCCTATCTCACGAAATCGTAAGGACCAGACTCCGGTCTAACCAGTAAAGTTTGGTTTTTCTCGTCCCAGAACCATTCACAATTCCTTAGAATAGATTCCCAGGTATTCCGGACCCTCCGACCCCTCTCACATCGGCATTCTCGACAATCCTACCAGTCTAGTCCTTGACTGTAACTGAACACTGAGACACCCGACAATAGGTCCTGGATGAAGTGACCTCTTCGACCACAGTCAAGTTCCGGGGACGTCCGGCGAACCGGCGTGTTTCCCCTACGACTCCGTCGCCATAATACCTCACCACATCGTTTCGAGAGTCGTTAATATTTGTTGTTTCATTTTTTTATTGTTTTACTAATCTAAACCAGTCGACGACGGATAAAAATTTTAGTAAATAAGTAAGTATACATAAAAAAAGCTCGTGACGGTGCCCCGCCTAGGGGGTACTGGACGACCCCTACGTCCTTGTTTATGTAACACCAGGGACAAAGTCCTTCTAGTGACAAATTACCCATGTCCACTATACGACAACGAGTGTCTCCTACCTAAACTCGAGTCCCCTGGTTTCTTTAGAAGTGTCTTCTCTACCGGAGAGTCGACCCAAACTCCTTGACCCACTCGAAACTCGAACGGTCCGCCTGTCTTCGTCAAGTCCGTCTTTTCCGTGAATGTTTTGGTCGACAAGTGTCTGACGGGGTTTCCAGTTCAAACCGATTTCGTGTACTATTGTGAAAATTTTGTTTTTAGAGTTCCCATTTGTAGTACGAGAATAGACGACAGTGGTAACTCTGACCGACCCAGTCCAGACATTAAAGTCCTTCTACCTGAAATTTTAATGTTTGAGGGATACCGAGCACAAAGGATCCGTCCGTGCACAAAATAGTAGTCAAACACGACCCTCGTATAAGGTCCCAAAAGTGTCGTGTAACCGTTGGTGAGGGCGGAGGACACTGGTATTCTCACATTTGGTATCTATTACAGTAGTAATTTGTGTATTTAGGTACAGTAAACACACAGTAAGTGAAGTAGGAGTAAGTAGTAGGGAATGCGAAAGTCTTGCCGGCACGCAAACTTCTAAAACTGCTCGCCAAACGGCGTCGGTGGGGCCATTCGCGTTCTCCCGGGTCGGACCAATTGCCAAAGCGTAGTAACAGGGTAGTGAGTAAAGTACGAGTATTCAGTACGGAACACCAATGTCTTGTCTTTGGACGGCTACCTGAAACTGCTCTAAAAACTCCGTTGTTTCCATTCCCGAGGCACCAGAACACTTCGCTCCCAACAAGACCAGTAAGAATAGGCGAGACACGTCGAGAGGAGTCACGAGACGAGACCACGGCCGGACACGACTACAAGTCTCTGAGGAGTACCCGGGGCGCCACTCCCACTTTTCATCCTCGCACACACACACACACACTCTCTCTCTCTTTGTCACACACAACCTCTCCTTTACTGTGGGGAAGTAAAGTAAGTCGTTTGTAAAAAGTTAGAGGATTACACAGGGTCCGTAAGATTATCAACGATCTCTACGTCACCTCTCCTCCTGTGTTGGGAATAGGAGTCCCTCGAGTTGCACATTGTGTCACACCATAACGTATCGTATCCTCTTCCGTCTACCCTAACCCTCTCTTCCGATCCCATCCAACGGATCACCTCACCTCACATTGTATAATATCACCTCTAAGTCGTGACTTGTCCTCGACGAGTCACGTGGATACCTCTATTTTTGGTCACGCCCACGTCCCACCCCTTCCGTGGGGTGAGGTCATGAGAACGGACCTTTTAGGGTACCTATCTCCTCGGACCATCCGACGTCAGGTACCCCAAAGCTTCTCAGCCTGACTCGCTGAAGTGAAGGTGAAAAGTGAAAAGGACGTAACCTCTTCCTTTACCGTTGGGTAAGGTCACAAGAACGGACCTCTTAGGGTCCCTACCCCCTCGGACCACCCGACGGCAGTTACTCCAGTGTGTCTCAGCCTGTACTGACTTCGCTGAATCGTCGTCGTCGACGTCGTAGATACCTCTATTCTGACGATAAACCAGGGGTAGTGGACCTTATCTCCACGACCAAACGTCGGTCACAAATAAGTCTAACCAATTATGTAACCGCTCACTTACAACAGTGAGGACTCCTGTACACACACCCTTCAGACGTCCTGTTCTCAAGAGTTGGACCCGACGTTTAATCTTAGTAGTCCTTTTTAAAAATTGAAACTCAATGATTTGATGGAGTTTGGTTGATTAATTCTTGGAGTTCCCCACCCCTGCTCCGTAGGTATGAAAAGGGAACTCACACACACGGATCAGCGAATCAGCACAGACTGAGAAACGTTGGGGTACCTGACTCTGTAAGGTCCGAGAAGACAGGTACCCCTAAGAGGTCCGTTCTTATGACGTCACCCAACGGTACGGGAGGAGGTCCCCTAAAAGGGTTGGGTCCTTAGTTTGGGTCCAGAGAGTGTAATGTCCGTATAAGAAATGGTCGACTCGGTGACCCCTAGGTTCCGACTGTTAGGTAGATTCCCAGAGTGCATTCGACAAAACCCCGTCACCCTACCCCATGTTTAACTCAATCTTTTATGAAGGGTCCTTCTTTATTTCCACAGATCAAACACAGAGCTTTCTAGCCATCCTTTCCGTCACCCCCTTCCAGACTCACAAGACCAGTCTCCTCCTCGTACACGGTTCCGGGACTCCACCGGGGGAGGAAAGCACTGGGGACCACGAAGAGATCATTGTACCAGGAGTGACACAGATATCCAGACAGAAGGGTATCTTGTCCGTCGAGTACTCTGAGTCACGCCCTTCTACGGAATACGTAGGGACACAGGGGACGAAAGCCGTGTCATCGGCTACATGTCATCCTTGATGTACGAACGGGATTTCCTTCCTCGTGGATCACGGCTTCGACTCCCTCACCCAGATACATTTACACATGAGACCAGTCAGTACCTGTGGAGACGGAAGAAGTCACCACGACAGTCTCGAAGAGACGTCCTCCCCAGACCCTCAGATGAACGTTTCCAAATCACCTTTCTTCCTGGTCCCCCGATTAATACTTTGTCGTCGATATCCCGTAAGGTCTACGATAACCTTTTCGTAGTGACTAAGTATTGTCTCTCACCGAACCCTCCCCTGTCCGGACTAACTCTATGACTCCTCGAGGTTATCGGTTCGTAGAGGAGTAGGAAAAGTGACCGAAACCGTCGAAGGTCCCAGTGAGACAACTGGGACCTCCTACGGGTCCTGGATCTCTTCCCCGTCTTAGACGGTAGTTGTTGGTGTAGAAATGGACTTCTACAGACTTCCCGGTCCTTCCCCTTCCGTTCCTCCTCAGAACCCAACTGGAACCTCTACTGAAGAAGTCTCCCTGTACTTAGTACCGTCCTGAACATTCTTGGCACCGAAGACCAATCTCTTATAATACCCCGACCCGAAGGTGGTACTTCCTACCGATTCATCCCGACCCATTTCCCTGTGTCCCTATTTGTTTCACGACGAACCAAATACCCAGTTCGGGTCGAGAAAAATCGACTGGTTAGTCTCCATTCAGTGGAATTGAAGTCCGGAGATTAATCGAGTAGACGTTTGGTCTCTACCACCCTCTCTAAGGACACGACGGTTGAAGTGTGTTAAGTCCCTCGTAGGCTACAATGTCATTACACAATCTTTTATGCAATATTTGATACTTCACGAGATGTTTACACTTACCAATCAAGATAAGAGTACTCCGACAATTTTACTAATTAATGTTGTCATGATAGTCTACCTTGTACCGAAGAATTCAATGTTTATTTTCTTGGTCCCAATTGTTCCCCCTCTCCCCGACACTTTTATCTATAATAAGGTCTAGGAGTTAGTATATGACAATAATCTTAATAAAAATTAAAATACCGGATTCTTAGGGGAAAAAGATATTTTAAATTAATTGAGTTCCAAGATAAATTCGTCGTTTAGGTTACCTTACTTTATTGTTAGATACAAAATACGGAGACGTACAAAAAAGAGTAAATTAGGAACTTACCTTTAGTAGACCGTTCTCCTCTCAGACATCGAGTTCTTACTTCTAATAAAATTTTCAACACGAATTCCTCTTTTAATCGGTTATTTAATATAAATACTACAATCATTTTCACTCGGTGCTCAAGTGGTGTAAACTTTACATTTAACACGTTGAATTAATAATTGAAGTAAAATTATAAAAGGATGGTGACTTTTGTCAGTACCCGGTAAACGTTTCGTAACTCGAAGTTCCCGGTTCTTCGGGTCGTTGGAGGAAACTTGCGTAATTTATCTTAATAGGGAAGACACCCAAACCCTCTCTCGGATTCCTAACCGTGATAAAGTGGTTTATTATATTTTATAACGAGTGTACGATTTATTCGGAAGGGTTTCTGTTCGTTTACAAATAATAATATAGACACCTAACAGGGGTGATCTGACATTCGAGGGACTTCCGACTTTTAACTGTAAGGAGGATTAATACAAGGATCGTGGCTCGTGTCCCGGATTGTAGAATGTCAACAGGTCAGACATGGTCGTATAATACATCAAGTCAAGTAAGTGAGTCAGTGCAGGTTGAGAAACGCTGGGGTACCCGACGTCGTGCGGTCCGAAGGGACAGGTAGTGGTTGAGGACCTCAAATGGGTTTGAGTACAGGTAACTCAGTCACTACGGTAGGTTGGCAGAGTAGGAGACAGCAGGGGAAGAGGAGGGCGGGAGTTAGAAAGGGTCGTAGTCCCAGAAAAGTTTACTCAGTCGAGAAGTGTAGTCCACCGGTTTCATAACCTCAAAGTCGAAGTCGTAGTCAGGAAGATTACTTATAAGTCCTGACTAAAGGAAATCCTAACTGACAAACCTAGAGAAACGCCAAGTTCCCTGAGAGTTCTCAGAAGAGGTTGTGGTGTCGAGTTTTCGTAGGTAAGAAGCCGTGAGTCGAAAGAAATATCGGGTCGAGAGTGTAGGTATGTACTGGTGACCTTTTTGGTGTCGGAACTGATCTGCCTGGAAACAACCGTTTCATTACAGAGACGAAAACTTATACGACAGATCCAACCAGTATTGAAAAGAGGGTTCTTCATTCACAGAAAATTAAAGTACCGACGTCAGTGGTAGACGTCACTAAAACCTCAGGGGTTTTTAATACATCAACCCTTTCTTTAATTATACATATCCCAGGATGACACACGGTCCTTGGTAAATAAGCTAGACTTTGGACTTCTCCTTCCTAACTTTCACTCAAATAGTCCGATTCCACAAACGAAAAGTCGTTTTTTTTTTTTTCTCTTAGAAAACACGGAAAAAGTGGTTCGAATGGGTTTGAAGTCTCAGGAAGATCATTATATTAGTTATGTAGAGGTTTCCTCTATAATGGTAGAGATTACAGGTCCATTCTCTTTTCACCGGGGCTCCTCGATGTCTCTAACAGTCGCCATCTTGAGTCTACGTTGGGGTCCCTACCCTGAGAAGGACCCGGATCTCGAGTGTTCAAACAGTCATCGCCTCTCACAAGGAAAGAAACACACTTAGAACCACTAGGGTGAAACGGACCAATTTTGTCTAAAGATCCCGTCCTCAGGACAGACGGTCCTGTCTGAGAGGGTCACCACAAAAAGTCAGGGGACTAATCTTTGATAGTGAAATTTCAACCTTCTACTCGTCTTTCAACAAATAAAAAAAATAAAAAAAAAACAAAACAAAAAAACACACAAAAAAACAAACAAACAAAAAACGTCACCCGTTTAAACATGTTTTGTACTGATATATGAAATTCAGTCCGATAAACTGAGGGCCGGTATCTGGAGGACGTCTGAGACTTCGACCTTCACATGTGACTAATTAAAGACTCACATAGAATTTCCCGAAGAGGGTGACGAGACCGACCGGAACGAGTCTGTGACTCCCTACTACCTACCCTTATATCAACTATGTCATAGGTGTCACTATCTCGAGGAGTCTCACTAATTAACACATATATGACCCAACAAAAACTATGGGAAGGACCATAATTTACTATGTAAAAGAGGAGGAGGTTGACATAAAAAATAGAACTTCTACCTGAGAAAGTTCCTGACAGTAAACTGACGGACGAGATGTACGTCTTTTAAGTTCAGGACCGGATCCACCAGAACTCCACTGGAGACACTTTGAGTCAAATAAGTAGACATTTTTACCCCTACTGTCAAGTATGGAAAATCCCAGTCACTATAAATGACTCTTCACCGGCACTTCACCACTGAACGATATGAACCATGTCCTTTTCGTGAAACATTGTACGCCTATATGAGTCCTTTTTCTTCGTTTACTATTTTAATGGAGAACGGAAACAGAGGACCTCTTCTCTCTGTCACTACTGTGACCTACCATTTATACACATTTTACCATAATAATAACGAATACGTTCCACCGATTCGGGTCTAGACGAACTGATTCGGGTCTATCTGTCGGTCCGTGTGACTTTGTTATTGACTAAGACCGACGTAGACTCTACGACAGAAACCCAAGTTCTTCATAGTATTACTGGTTGACCCAAATAACAAATATATCAGTACTACTTTTTCCCTTTATGTACAGGAGTTTAGTATGACAAAAATTTCGTAACGCGTCGTCGTGGTTGAGGGGAACACCAATGTAGTAATAGGAAAACAGAAAAGTCCGACACTGGGTTAATCTTGAAAAACCCCTGTACAGGTGGGGAGGACTATATTGGAGAGGGGGACATTCATACGTGACACAAACCTCTGGACGTAGAAAAAGGAAAGGAAGAAGTCAAAGTACCACTGTTTATATACCCGAAACCCATTTTCTTCGACGACCACCTAAAGTTGAGCCTGAGAAGGTCGACACACTGAACCCGTATGATTGATCGTTAAGATTTACAGTCAAAGGAGACGAAAAAAAAAAAAATTCATTAATACTACGTACGAGACAAAACTGTTTATTTACTTTAGTACGTAGTCGTTAATGTCTGATAGTGACCCCACGAACGGTAATACGACCCGTCACCTTTCTCTGTCCTCGTCCTACACCAGGAACGGACGTTCCTCATGTTCCAGGTGGACCCTTATACCCACTCTTCGAGGTGTTCTGTCGTCTACTCTACTCTGTAAACAGTAGAGGACGGGTCTTGGGCGTGTCGCCCCACCAGTTGGGTCATTTCCTTCGGAGAAGAGGGGGCTTGGAAAGTCGAGAGAGGACAGAATAAGGGAATAAAGGAAGGAAAGAAGGAGGGAAGGGTGAACGAACGGCCGAAGAGACTCGAAGAGTCCTTCGAAGCCTAAGGGTTGAGATCAAAGTCGGTACGATAGAGTCAGTAACGAACATGATCCCGTCTCAAGTGTCCCTCGACTTCATTTTATCCTAGGGTCACGAAACTCTTACCCTCCGTAAGTCTCCGTTGGGACGTCGGTTCCGTTTCTCGGTCCGATCGGGGAGGTCGAGGGCGGGTCAGGTGAGGGGCCTCCACCCGCCTCTCGTCAGTCGGTGTCGACGTGGGCGACTTCGACGACCCTCTCCCGCCGGGGAGACCCCTGGTGTGCAAATCGCGTTTGGGTCCCTACCACGATGTCAAGTAACCGTTCGACGCGGAGGGTCTCTTTTCCGACATTGGAGTGACTCCTGTCTACCGTCCTTTCGGACGACGGGTGTCGACGACGGTCCCTTAGACTCGTGTCATCGGGACGAAGGTTGTGGACCATGGGTCTTGTCGGCACTTCCTCCCCGGTCGTCGAGGATAGAGGTCCCTCCGACCAACTAAGATCACTCCGAAAGAGAGGGGTGAAGGTCCCTTCCGTCGACGTAAAGACTTGGCACCCCGGTACCTCGATCTTTCCAGACCTCACTAGAAGATCGGAATAAATCGTGGAAGCAAAATGTCTACTTGTGTGATTCAAGGTCTGTCCCGTACACTGAGTGGGTTCCAGTGTGACCTTCTTTCGTTTGCCGTAACTAATACCAGACTGCACGAATTACGTCGTCGAGTACCGACATAAAGACCGGGACTTGGACTCATGGTAGGTTTACCCATAAATTATTAGGAGTCTTGTTACGATACGGAGGACGTTCGACGATTAGATTTTTACCGGAACAGATTAACGGTACCAAAGTCCTAATTAACGAACGGGGTTAGATAAGGTTCCCCTTTCTTTATTTCTATAATACAGTAGTTTATACGCATGAGACAACCGTTTTCCAAAGACCTTTCCGTACCTGGAAATTTCTTTGTTCATGAGTTCAAAACTAAAGTCACGTACCTGGAAATTTCTTTGTTCATGAGTTCAAAACTAAAGTCATCGGGAGTGGAATAGGTGGTGGAGTACCTCCTCTGTAAAGACTTTAAGGTCGTACCCGATCCTAGCTCTCAACCGTCGACGAGATCGTAGTAAAAATAGTAGAAGAACTCTTGTAAACGAAGAAAAACGTTCACTTCCAAGTTCGTCCTAAGAAGACCCTCCGTGTTCCTGGGTTCCCAGAGACAAGGTGAACGATTAGAAATAAATAAATCGGTTGCGGATAAATAATTGGTACATAAGTCACTGTCGGAACTCGACCCACGTGTCATCCAGGACTCACTCACATACAGTCAAACTTAATTGAAGCTTTCCTGCTTTCGGTCTATAATACCCTATTATACTCCCGGACTTCTGTGGGGGTCTCCCATACCCGAGTTCGATTTATCAGCACTCCGACCGGTCACAATCGACTCGTGGACAAGACACGAAGTCGTATCATGATTCACTAAATTTACGTACTAGAGTAACTTCGGAGAGTCGTCGAGACCTCTATCTATAACTGAAAGAGTAAAATACGAGACATATGTATCGTCGAGTACCAGACGTTAAGTGTTTTTCACCGGTCCTGATCCCGAACGAAGACGTCGTAGAGGGGTGAATTGAAGACCCGGGCGACGGAGGGTAGGACCAGTCGTTATTCCGAGAGGGTCCTCGGAGTGTGGGAGGACGGAGAGAGACAGACTGTCTGAGGACGTTGAGGTCCACTACGGAAATAGGGCAGAAGTAGAGTCTGTGAAGGTCGCTCACGTCTGTACAAACCAAGACATGGAAAACCGTGACGACGACATGGGAGTCCATTCGGGAGAAGGTGGAAGGAGGGTGGAGGTAGGTGGTTCTTTTTCTTTTTCGACTGACTTGGTCGACGGTCCAATACGGTCTGTGGACACCCTGCTGGTAAAAGAGGGATACTGAGAAGTCCACTGTTACTCTTCGACGGTACCCGTCCCTCATCATACGAATGGTTCGAAACCATACACCCTCCGACCTGTGGTCAGTACAGAACTTGGACTTTCCAGTTCTAAGGTCTACATATCGAAACCCCTCGAGTCACGTGTGCGTCGACACGCTTAGTCACGTTTAGGACTAACCGTGACAGTCGAGTCAACCTACACCCCTTCCACTCCCACCCCTTCCCCGTCGATACGAGGCGGCTGGAGAACTCCAGACTCACTATCTTCCCCACCTCCGGCTTCCTTCCCTTCCAAGGGGTACGTTTCTCCTTGTAAATCCTCAAGACGACTGTCACTTGTCACTTAACGTTACCCCGAATCACTGAATCTCATAAACAAGATAAAAGGTTTATAAGAAAATGTTGTCCCGTTTTTATGTCTATCATTGTCACAATGTCCACGTGTAACCACCCCAGACTCCGTAGAACAAAGGTACCGTAATCCGTCAGGTACTTCGGTCGGGCAAGATAGACCTGTACCGGTTTCCACTATAAAACGGCAACCAAAACAAGTCAGCACAGACTGAGAAACACTAGGGTACCTGACGTCATACGGACCGAAGGGACAGGAAGTGATGGAGGGTCTTAAACGAGTTTAAGCAACTCGTCTCTATTCACCATAATGAATACGACAAACGTATGTCCCCAAGAATTTCTGGAAAAAAGGGAATTGATGTATAAACTTTATACACCGAAATAGAAAGAAAAAGATGAAATAAATATATTTACTGTCTCAACTATACAAAATTTTATAGTTAAAGAACGTAAAAAGATATTTATTGATGAAAATTAATATATCACAATCTTTGTTTAAGAACGGTGGTCTATATTTGGAATAACAATGAATTTCATTTTAATTTTAAAGTATGAGACAAGACTTTATCAATAAGGAGGACTCGACTTCCTAGTGAAGATCCTCGTTGTCTCTAACCATCGATATTGAATGTCAACTCTTAGATATCCATCGGATCTTTACAGAAATTAACGATTCGGAGGGTTAGTTTAGACAAAATGGGTTTGGATATTACCTTGTCACCTTTATCAAAAGGAATGGATTTGACCTATAATTTTACAGGAACCCTTATCACAGTACCTTAGACAGTAATATTCATTCTTATTATCAAAAAAGGTAGTCTCTACCTGTTAGAAGGACCCGACAGTCGGAACGTAAGTCTTATTGGTACGAAACAGGGTAAACTAAGTACTTCTATATAACCCTGTCTCCTACCCTGGAGATCCGTGGTTTAAATGAGTAAAAGTCCGTACAAATACGGTATTTACAAGTGACTCACACGTGACACCCGGTCCAGGATAAGCTCCACAGACCCCACACAGTCACTGATGTTATCTGTGTCTGGGGACCGGCGTCTCTCGAATGAAAGGTCACGCCTCTTCCTGTTGTACTTTTACTCATTGTTGTATTAGACAATCCTTACCACCTACTCCCCATGCTTGTCTTCTTTTACACCTCGTCTCGTCCACACTTACCTCCACTACCAGTCCTCCTCGAGTACGTTTGTACACTATACTCGGTCCTTCCACAGTCCCAGTTCTCATGAGGGTCACCGGGGAGGGTCGGAGGTGGGGGAAAGAGACATTCGTTCTCCCCGACCTAAGTCAAGACCGGGAATGTGAGCTGATTTTACGGACTCTTGGACGGACATGACGAGACCCGGGGGACGGGTCGGTCCCGGTCCAATACCGAAATTCCTTGAGACAAAATGTTAGAATGGTGAACTAGTCGGTACAACGTGTGACACCTGTTTGGTGAGGTGGGTAAGTCTAAGACAGAGAAATCGACGAATTTTTTTACTATCTAATGGAGGTTCTAAAGTCAAAAATGTTACAATTCAGATTTTAATTAAAGTCAATCGTATATAAACGAAAGAATGAGATGAATCCGAGACGACTCTTTGTTATGACCCGAAGTCGACCACAATTTGACAGACGGAAGAAGAAGGGAATTGACCGGAAATTTTAGAGACGTCGACGACTTAGAGGTAGAGTGACAGGGATTAACGGGACGGTCACGGTCCCTCCACCCTTTACTGGATCCCATACATTACGTCACTTGTCCGACTCAAACTCGGGACCGAGTCGGTAAATAGACATTCGAAATCTGAGGACCCGATTAATGAATTGGTCAGTCTCGGTCTCAAAGAAATAAAAATATTGACTTAAATTTTATTATGAATGGAACGTTGTTATAGTACTCTTAATTTACTTTACTTTAGGTCACGAAGACTTTTTACGACCGTACAATATTTACGAAACACATCTTTTACGATCATAATAACAATGAGACTGTAGATTTCATCTTCTTTTACACAGAACGAAAATGGATAAAAAAAAAAAAGGAAAAGGAAGAACCCTACAAGGGAAATTTTTTTTACGTACATTATGTCAAATCCAAAAACTGGCATACTCGTGTACCGTCTCGACCGGACTTCCCGACCTCCTATATGAGATATTTATGTCTGGGAAGATGATTGGTCGATACACTGTGAGTCGATATATTAAAGTCTCGGAGTCCCTTGAATAGACATTTTACCCCTACTACTAAGATGGAGTAGCTCGACAAGACTTAATTAGTGTACATCATTTTGTAAATTTTGTCATGGACCGTCACAAGTGTATTCATTCGGGAGTCATTTTCAAGAGACGGGATGAGTGGTCCCTAGGACTGAGAAGATGTGTATGAGACCCATCGGTGTAGTTTGGAAGGTGAGACCTTCGACAGTCAAGGAACATACGTCTAATTTCTCTATATAAAGTTATAAATAAATAAATAAACCGTCACGGTCTAGAATCCACACCGTCCACCCCAAATCAAGGGATTAATCTCTAACTTGGGTCCAAGGGACGTAACTCTCGTATCTCAGAATCGGTGACCTGGTGGTCCTTCAGGGTTAATTTCTCGATAACTATTGTCGGTGGGGTCTCTGAACAACTTCCTAGTCGAAGTGTTTTTTTACACTCGAGGTGATTCTACTCCTAAATAAAATAGATAAATAAATAAAAATTATGACAGAACAAGAAGTGACTTAGAGGTCTCTGTTTGTCACAAACGGTGGGTCCTCCTGATGAAAACTTGTTTGCGTAGTCTACTGTATACATCTACTCTCCATGGTGTGTTCAAGACATTATACAACCTCTTTAGGAAGGCAAAAGTCACGAAAGAAAAAGAAAAGTCACAAAAAAAGGGGGGTCTATTACTCCCATAAGGGTCCACGTCGTAGACCAATATTTAACGTCAAAAGTTGTGAAATTTTTTAGATTGACGTTCCGTCATTACGTCCACCAAGGAAAGTAACGTCTCTCTCTAAATACTAACTAGACTTGAAGTACCGTATTTGTCTACGAGTAACCGTGGAGGAAGGAGACGACAACTTACAATCGCTTATTTGTCAATGATTCGACAATTCACCGACGTCACCGGCGGTACGTTGCCGAAAGGTACAGATTACGATCGCGTCGGGACGGTGACTCTACAGGGCAGTCCCTGTGTACTACGGTGCACCGGTCTTTCGGAATCGAGTGTCCAGACCCCTTTCGGGGGTGACGACCCTGGGGGGGAGTCCTTTTGGTTCACTCTGGACGTTCAAGGTTTTGTACTATGGATTAATGGGAACGACAGAAAAAAAAAAAAAAAAAAACTTATAACATGAAACCAACTTCATCTACCGTACTTCGGTCCCTCTGTACGATTGTCGAGAGAGGTCCTTTCACACATGTCGGGTAGACAACCAAGGAACACCNAAAAAAAAAAAAAACTTATAACATGAAACCAACTTCATCTACCGTACTTCGGTCCCTCTGTACGATTGTCGAGAGAGGTCCTTTCACACATGTCGGGTAGACAACCAAGGAACACCTTTTTTCCCTTTTTTCCTACCCCCCCTTTTCGGACGGTGGTCGTCATCTGACTGAGTAGTCTCTAGTATCGTGAATACCAACGACCCTCAACCGAACCTGTGAATCTTTTTACGTCACTTAAATAAGGTGACACTGAGTCAGTGGAGATAGATCTCGGAAAGAGGTCGGAATTCGTAAATACCTCGTCACCTACACACGGGTGTTGACACGATCTGCGATGAGTGTCCCCGAGAGATCAGATTCCTCCCTTCCGTTTTAGCGACACGTCAATGTTGTGACTAAAAATGACACTACACGTGGTGCTATCTCTTCTTGTACTCCTTGACACGCACTGGTCTCCTCTCGGGTGACTCACATCTCCCGTCGTCACTACGACTTGACTCAGAGGTTCTCGTCTCCTCCCTGTCAGTGTACTTCATCCCTACCCAAGGTACGCCCATCTGGTCGTCTCCACTCCCTCGTCCAACACAGCAAACGTTGACGACGTCCCTTCCCACGGTTACTCTCTCGTTTACCCTTTATCCCCACTTCTCTACTTTTCCCCGACTGGGGTATCGGGGTTTCTATTCGATTCCAGAGACCCGGAGTAAAAGATCCACTACTTCGTGACATGGCGACTGGGAACTTGTTATTTCCGGACTTAACGTGTCCAGGTGAATATACACCTATAAAAAGTTATTTATGATGTCCTCATGATACATACTAGGTTCCAGGCAACCAAGGTACCCACGTCTTGGTCCATGTACCTCCCAGTTGACATTCAATGTGCACCTAAAAGGTAACGAGTCCTGAGTCACGGGAATTGGACTCGTAATGAGTTCCCTGTTGGTATAACCGTAAAATCTTATACCACCGTCACTCCTCCCACCCTACCTTCGGTTCGTATTTTCAGACTGACCTCTGACTTCGGAAGGTAGGTAAATGGTTTTACCCGTAGTCCCAACCGTACCATCCTTTTAGGTACCCGTCCAGAAGTGGGACAGTCTGAGTCACGGGGAAAAATATTGTTCCTAAATAAGAGGAAAAGATAGTACTTTACTTTAAGTAGTTCTTATATTTGATAGATGTGTCAACAAGTTCTAGTTACATCACAGAATCGATATTATCTTCTTCACTTTCGTTTAAATATTATTGTTCTATACAAAAAGGTAATCCTTTATAGGCCCACGGTGGTGTGACCAAAGGGAGTATCGAGTCAACAATTTCTTAGACGGACGTTACGTCCTCTGGACCCAAACTAAGGACCCAACCCTTCTAGGGGACCTCTTCCTTTACCGTTAGGTGAGGTTATAAGAACGGATCTTTTCCTGCCTCCTACGACTGTCCGATGTCAGGTACCCCAGCGTTCTCAGCCTGTACTGAATCGTTGATTTGGTGGTGGTGCGATCTTGTGTACGATTCACTAGGCTACACACGTGGATTTCGGTTGTCATCTTATCTGGTTGGTCTTATCCCCACAATTGCGATAGAAGTCACGGCACTTGTCCCTGGTGTTAAAAGGTTCAACAACTAGTTGAGAACTGATACAAGGTTTCTTTGTTTTCATATTAGAAGGGGTCACATACGTAAAGACTTTTTAATTCACTTAATTTTGACACGTCTCTTTGAAATTTAAAGGTGCACTAAGTTTGATGTGAGTTTATTAGTGTTTAAGAAACAGTACGTGCAGTAGAGGGTATAATATCCTCCAGATCATAGTTGCGAGAACCGGGAATTTACAGTCATGACGGGGGGTGGGGTGGTTCAAAAGGATTGTTAGTTTTGTGTGGGGTCCTTAAAAGATTAGTAAGGGATCTTCCGTCATCTCGAGGGTGGTTCTGGGTAACTTGGGACAGTTTCAGTTACCCTTTTATTCTTTTTCCTTCAACACCTTAAGAAACAACAATTTAAATTCAGTAACATAATAAGATACCGTCCGTTGGATTCGTTCGACAGTCGTGTTTCGGAAAAGTGAAAAACGATGTCTTTCTATGTTACTAAAATTTTCCTCGTGTTCACTATGAAATATGGTATTATTGCCTTTGTTATATTACAGACGAATAATTCACGAATGTTGTACAATCCATATCATAATCCACGAACCGTTTTAGGGACGTCCCGGCTAATAGTAATACAGGTAAAATCCCTATTCCACTATCCACGAGTCTCTCCTTTTCATCTCACAATTATACACAAGAGTAAAGGAACGTGATCCTGGTTCCACTAGACTATTCCTATATCAGACAAAACAAACAACGGTGAGGACGGAGTAAGGTATTTTCATAACTTGTGTTAATTAATCGTCCTTCGGACACAAAGACACAGGTGGGGAAGACCTCGGAGGAGAGTGGAACATTACTTTACCTGACCGAAACTTTCAACCGAGGGAGAAAATACTTAGTCAACTTCCCGTCCACCTAGACTCCGGACACGTACCCACTCCGTCAGGTACACAGTAAAGAGACTCAAGTGGTCAGTAGTTGTGTTGGGTCCAGTAAAACCTTCGACGATCCTATGGTATATAGGTGGGAGAAAAAAAGGACAAGAGTGGCAAGAGATGGACGTGTAAGGAAGACTGTCGGTATTTTTCCGAATAAAACTCTCTAGTAAGAAGTAGAAGACGAGACGGATCTGACCAACAGACAGAGGACCCGAACTAACGTGGGACTCTTCCCACCCTTGGGGACCTTCCTGTACCCTCAGAGGAGGTCCGGGTGTCATTCGATTTTGTAGACTACCAACCTGGTTGAAATACCTGACACGATTCTAGTCTTCAGTCGGAACCGGTAAACCGACTCCATCATCCCCCGTCACCTCTCTTACGACCGAAACCTCTGTCTATTGGAGTCAAGTCTGGGACTAAAGTCGAATTACAGGTGACACACTGGGACACGTTCAATGAAAAGGAGAGACTCGTGGTTAGTGGAATAGGGATTTTACCTCTATTACTATGGCTGGGACGTTCCTAAAACACTTCTGCACATCGTGGATTATGATTGGATTGTACAACATTCGTGAATTATTCACCTTAAATACAACTAAGACAATAATACCATATCTCATAGTGAACATGAGGAAAATTTTACTAATATAGAGTGACATCGTTTTATAATACCATTACATTCACTCGTGTGGGGGACCTCAAAACGTCACTGGGTAGACACGGGGATATACACCATAAGGATTTATCTAATGATTCGATGTAAAAAATTAGAGATTTTAACCGTATTGTTATTATATATTATTATGGGATCTCGATGCAAAATAACGTACAAAAAATGTATAGTTCCTTCCCTAATTCATTAAAATATCCGACACTAAGTTTAGTATGATTACCAATTGTAAATGAGTTATAAGTAAGATACAGCCGGTGTCAGAGATATAGAATTTACATATTAGAGTCAGAAATTGGGTTGCTCCGTCTTCCATAAAAGACGGGAAAAATGTCTCTTCCTCTCCGAATCTCTGGAATTCGAGAGGGGTCTAAGGTGTCTATTCTTCACCGTCAGACTTAAAATTGGAACCAGAGTTAGGAGAACGTGTACCAAAACTACACCTCTTCCTTCTACAACACCGGGCTAAAACGTTGTTTCTCGAACTGAGAATCGTCTTCGTTACCCCTACGGGAGTCAGATCTTCCTTCCCCTTCGTTTTAAGTTCGGGTCTACACGGACAAAGGTCGTGAGACGGGAAGGGTGACTCGTGTGACCAAGGACTCGACATACTACAGTCTTTGGAAATTCTTACCTTCTGATATTGATGAGACTCTTGTTATGGTAATAAAAATAATGGGGGTTTACGGACGGACCGAACGAGGGAGTGACGTAAGATCAAAGATGAATGTTCAGTAGAGGAATCTTGTCAAAAAGGACTGGTGTCGACATCTTCCGTCTGGGGCCCTGAAGACAGTACGAGTGGAAACGTAGGATCGTGTGTCGGACTGAGACTCATCAGTGAACTATGGAAGGACGGTTAGAGAACTGAGGGACTTACGAAGAACGGGTCCCGAGGACTGAGAAGAAAAAGCGTGGACGTCCAATACAACGATACCCGCGGCAGGAGGGTAGGAAGACCCCGGTCGTCGGGGAACAGGTTGTCGTCTAGCGGTACCCACGAGTCGGCGGTCAGCGAGTCCACTACGGCCCCCGAGTCGGGTAGCGTACCCCGGTCGGCCCAGAGAAGGGACGGTGAGTCGTCGGGACCGGGCGGCACCGGCCCGTCAAAGGCGGTCGGCGGAAGTACGGGTGTGTTTGACAATACGGAAACGGTCGACGGTACAAGGTTCCAGGGGAGTGGGGGGAACGTTGGCAGGGTCGGTGCCCACTGAGGCGGTCCAGTTCAGGTGTCTGGCTGTTCGGGTCCGTCTTTTACCCTTTTCTTTACAAATTCCTAAAGGTCTACCGGGTCGGAGGCGGACATGGGAGGGCGTTTGGGCTGGTCGGGAGGGAGTGGACGTGGAGTCTCCGGAAGAGGTCAATGAAGTTGTTTCAGCCCCACCGTGTCCTATGCCTACTGACACTACTGAAACTGTAGAGGGTCAACTTGAACTGCGGACACTGAAGATGGTGCGGTAGCTGGTTGAGTGCACTCACAGGAAGAGACCTCTGTATTTGGGGACTCTTGTTGACTACGGAACAAAGACCACAGTCTCTTTGGTCGAGTCAACGTAAGTTGTCCGGAGAAACAAATATAGTGATGATGACGACGATTGTTATCGGAGGGTAATAATCTACGGTTAATATACATGGAAGAGGTACGAAATGTACATAATAAAGATATGAGGATTGTTACGAATACCGTTCAAAGTAATCTGGACAAACTTCTATTACTTTCACTCCAAGTTTCTGTTTCTTTTATCTGTTTTCCCATCTTAACTTATGTTCGGACAACAAAGAGACCGTACAGTGGGACGAAGAAGGCAAAAACAAGTAAGCGAGGCAGTACACAAGTACATACATATAGGGTCGAGAGTATGTATCAAAACCCATACCGAATAACTTGATTTTGACTTACCTCATACACGTAAATTTTTAAAAATCCTTGTTCCTATTTTTTTAATCTTTTAATTCTAGTCCTCTTTTGCGTCCGGTCTCTATCTCGTCAGCATTTCGGAGGGTGTTGTCCATCTCATCGTCGGTCTTAAACCGAGTTTCGAAGCGTATCAGTTTCCCCTTTTTTTTTTATTCAACAACATCGTCTTGTGAGACCTGATCCTGAGGTCTCTCGTCGAACTAATGAAGAATCCAGGCACGGTTACTCGTTCAGTAAAATAAAGAAACACAGAGTCAAAGGAGTTGACAGAGTCCGATTCCTAGTATTTTTCGCAAGTCACCGTGTCCACGATTTTGTAGTGTTGGGAGTCTCTCATCCTTCATAAGAATAGTAGTAACAATACCGTGTGGCTCACCTAAATGCGTCTCAGGACCTGACTCCAAGATTAGGACGGAAGAGATGGGGTTCGACATAGAAACCCGTTCACACACCGAAGAACATTGGAGGGACACAGAACCCATCCTATTCACTAGACCGAAGTTATAGACACACGGAACAGGACAAACACTGTAAGTCACTAGGGGTCGGGGGGGTTTGAGTGAAAAGATAACGGTCGGAGACCGTTTGGCCATGGTACGTCGGTTTGTCTTAGGTCTATGTGACCCCATGTGACTACGGTCGAACTGTGGTTGGGTCCTTCCACGGACCGCTAGGTCGGACTCGGAATGGTCAACTATTCCCCTTCCTTTTCCAAGTACTGTGTCGTTCCAACCGCAAAAGTAATGACAGTCTACTATGTCTAGTGACGAATCGGTTATGGTACTTAACAATTTTCTTAGATTTTACAATTGTGTTAATCTATTACAGTGAAGTCGGTCCAGGCCGACCGACTTGGAGAAGATACCCATATTTATCGGATGAAGAAGAGTCCGGTATACTAGATGTACCACCCCCGTAGAGATAAATGAGTCGAGTGTTCCAAAGTTACTTCTTAGTACTTAATTTTTTTTTTATTGCTTTGTGATATTCTTTACTGTCGGTACACATCTATTCGTTCGGAGAAAACTTTCGTTTACAGAGAGAAAGTTCCCCGACCGCACGATCGATGTATATTTTCTCCCTTCATATTTAAGAAACTCCTGTCCCTTATACAGGATCAGTAGGAGCACAACGATGTGCAAAAAACTACGAGAACACCATAGACCGTGTACCCTCCATAAAACCTTCTACCATCTCTTACTTCCCTTTCCTTGTTTTGTTTTCGATGAAACATTGAGAACACAAAGTCTCATCCCGAAACATAGGAACCGTGATAACTCTAAACCCCGGTCTATTAAGGAGTGACACCCACCAACAGGATACCTAACGTCTACAAATCGTCGTAGGAACTGCAGATGGGTGACCTACGGGTCATCAGTGAAGGAGAAGGGGATCGAAACTACTACTTTTTACTGAGAACTATTACGGTTTACAGGGAAACCCTCATTTTGACAGGGTCTAACTCTTGATGATAAAATCTCATATCTCCATAAGATATTTTGGATTTCCAATTTGTGAACGTATTTGTTGTCAAAACGTAGGGTGACTAATGTAGGTCGTACATACTCGTCATATGGAGAGTCCTAACCACCGAACCAGTCCTAAGAGTCGGAAATCATTCTTTGGTGTAGTTTGAGTGAAGTCTTAGGTTAAAGTGATTATTTATAATTCGCACACGACGTATAGTTCCACAAAAGTGTATTTGATAGAGAAATTTGGATGAAGGAAAATTAATTTTTTTTTAGGATACAAAATTTCTTTTACTCACGTCGGATAGAAATATAGGAGACAGGAAGTCGTAGTGGAAAGTCTACAAAACCCATCTCGTCTTGGTTATCACTAGGAGTCTATCTTTATCTTTCCGTGTCACCCCGACTCGACATAGTCCAAACACGATTGAGGGTCCCGAGGACGAAGAAGTGTCAACACAATTGAGGCTCTTTCCGTAAAGTAGAGAAACTCACCGTCAAAGAAGTAGTCTTTTTCTGTCGTCCATGTCATCATGGACGTCACAAATATAATCTCCCGCACTACTTACGTTTCACGGGTCGTGGCACAGATCGAGTGACTGTACGTCATTTATTGCAGTAAGATTTCTGCAATCTCAATGTCTTCGTTGAGTGATTCAAAATATTAGTGAGTGACAGACTACTCGTCGGTCTAAAACATTTAAGACCCTTCATTACCGTCCCTCTGGAATAGTTACCGAAAATTTCAAGTTGATCATTTAGTTCAGGACAGGAGGAGGGGGAAGGAACCCCGACTCGGTCACTCCTCATAAAAGGTACGGTTCAACCTTTAATACCTTACCTTTCACCAAAGGTCACCGTATAAATAATATTTGGAGACCTTATTTCTACTGTTCCTTTAACACCCTCCCAGTCCTGTCTTTTGCGTCTACGAATACCTTGCTCCCTTTTTCGTAGTCGACACTTCAACGGAAGTCGGTACAGGTAAAGGGGTCTAGTGACTCTGTGAGAAGTAAGTGAGAAGCAAGTCATCCAAATAGTCTGTGGATGATGTTCGGTCCTATGTTTCGGACGAAGGTGGAGAACGGTTCAGACTCTGGAACTCGTTAAACCGTTGGAAGTGACAGGAATAGACATTTTGACCTCCTGGGGATGGAGTTTTGCCGAAATACTCCTAGTGTCTATCATGGACCCTTTAAACTACCGGAGACTATGTACCTTCCGTAGGTTATTTACACAGTGTGACAGGAGTAGAAATAAATACGAATAACTTTATTAACATACTTTAATTCTTTCTCTTCCTTTCTTTTGATATCAGGTCACCCAGAGTTGCAGTCAGACGCCTTTGTACCTCAAAGACTAAGTCGTCCACATAGATCCCATCCTAGGTTCTTACACATAATGGTTGTTCAGAGGTTTATACTGATAACGATGGTCAGGTCCCTTGTAGGGAACTCCTGGTAACGGAGTGGGTAGGGACACCTGGTCGCGGAGGACTGACAGTTCATACACTCTCCTGTCCTATTTATCTATCTTTTCTCTCTAATTTGACAAGTTGACTAAACTGAACACTACCCTTCTCCACAGGACCCTAAACTGAGTTTGTATTGGTCTAGGGCCCCAAAGGTACCCCATCTTTGTCAACGGAGGCCTGTGAATCCTACAAAAGAGAAAAACGTAGTAGAGGTACATCGAGGTTGGGGTCGGGGATCTGTCTCGAGAGGTAGGTTTAGTAGACGTAGGGTGCGGTCACTAGGCTGGTGGCTACTGTAGAAACTTCTCCCGAAACTCTCAGGGTCGTTTTCACTTCTTGTTCTTCGACATTCACCGGTCAAACAAGACTCAACAAAAAGAGGGGGGGGGTGGGGGTAAATTTTGAAGACATAGATTTTATTTGTTACGTACTCCTTCGGATACATCTTTTCTTACGACTGAGTCTGAGAATCCAAGATTTCCCCACTGATTTCCCCAAAAGAAAATACAAGTTTACTCGTCGACTTTTGACAATAGGAAAGTAATGTAACAACGTTCAAGAGTGTAAACGTCTTCACCGTAGGAGAGTTACCTCACGACGGAAGAAATTTTATTACCTACTATACACACGTACTTTTACATGGGTCGACAGAATATAACATTTAATGACTTTTCTTTTTTTTTTTTTCACAATAGAAGAACACAAGATCGGACTACCCAGTGTCCGGAGTAGGTTGTCACTAGGGAAACCACTCGGGTCACCCCTCGGGTCACCACTATTATATTCAGGTGTCCGGCCATCGATCTATCGTGTCCAGACCCATCCATAGACAGGAAAACTAGAGGGTGGGAATTCGGTAGGCGAGAGGGAAAACGAACAAGTAACGGAGACTTCAGCGTAGGGACTACAAGCGTGGTAGAAGGACCGGACTCGCATAGGGACTACAAACGTAGTAGGGCGGAACGGACCACAGACAAAAGGTGGAACAAATAGGAGTACCTACGTACTGGAAACTGTACATAACCCTAATCCCCATTTCCACTCCTCACCCCTTACCAGTATGATAAAATAATGGTATACAAGACTCACCCCCGTCCCTCACCACTCCGTACCAGTCTCGACGAATTTCACCTAAGTCACAGACTTTCGTAGTTGTAAGACTCTACCTGTGTAAGAAAGAGTCACTCTACACCAGGTCTACGAATCTGGGGAAGTCGTCACACAGTGTCTTAAACGGATGTGAGGTATCTAGATTTTCTTCTTTTTTCTTTTTTTTAGTGGTTGGTTTGTGTGAAGCTTTCCGTCTGATTCTTTGTTTTGTTCGTCACGAACTTTATTTTAACTATCTCTACACTCTAGTACCCTCGGACAAAACAGACCGGCTTTCCCCGGGACGTGGGAAAGACTTCACTTTCACCTTAAGTCTCGACGCTTTCACCTTAAGTTTCTGCACACCGTAAGCGAAGACTCCGAGACGACAAACGTGGACAGACTATCGGTCACCGAACGGTGGTTTGGTGAAGTCTGAGGTAGTCGTCGTTGAAACTCTCTCCACATGAATGTAAATGATCTTCACCCAAATCCGTGAACTTAAAGTTATGTAGACTAAACTACCTTTCTTTCTCCCCGACTACTTCGGTTGAAAGGGTCCTCTGTCTTCATGGGGGAACAATGGGTCTGTACTAAAGATTCCAGTGAGGAACTGTTTACAGAAGTTAAAAGTCCACGAAAAGATCAAAAGGTACTTACGGATCCTGGCGTTCCGGAATTGGCCGTCTCGAGGTAAAAATCCGGACTCATCGTACCAGTCTTGGTAATTTTACCATTTATCAAAAGTGACAAGTGTTTACCTAAGACTGCGATGGAACCTTAGTCAACGGTAAACACACATTCAATAAAACTACCAATAACTTTCGAGTATCTCATAAAAGTTTCACGCAAAACAAGTATCTAAAATACTAATCTCGTAGAGTGTATGGTATGTAAGACGGTGTAAAGTGGAGTCATGTTATATATCGTGTGCTCTTATGGTAGTACAGTACGTTTGTGGGTTGATCTTTACATCAGAATGTTTCGATAAACCCCCCGAACACTATATCTGTCTCAACTGCAAGGTCCTTTCCGTCTTCAACCTCTACTACCCTTCTACGGGGTTGTCCAATAAGCTGGCTGGGGAAAGTATACAAAACAAAGTGTACGAGTGGAAACGGAACTTTTTACACTACTTCATACCCACTGTTGGTAAGCAGTCGTATTGTCGGTTGCAGACTAGGATTTTGACTTGAAGATCTCTTGTCTACTGCCTGTCGTAAACGTCTAGCCACGGAGTGTGGGAGTAGAAATGCGCAGACAAGACGAACTTATCAACGCGTTCGACAAAACACCCCGAAGTCGGACAAGGCGTAACACAAACTACAAGACAGATCTTGGGGTCCGGTCCCGGCTCAACACTTACCCACACCGTATCAGAACACCCTCCTCGAGTCTTAAACCTTGAACTCAAGTCTAAGATCGAGTCGATGGATTGTCGTCCTTCAGAACCGGTTCTTGGTATGAACGACAACTCAGAACCACACGAATAGACGACGTCCCGGACCACATAGGTAATGGAATTGACTCTACCGTGTATCTCTGTCTGTGAGTCATGAGTCGAATTTTTAGACCCAAGACCTTGTTCTCTCTTAAGTCTTAGACCGTGATCGTGAATATTCGATACACTGGGACTCCTCTACAGTATTATTAAGAGATAGAATAAATCTTTCTATTCCTATTTTTATCGGAGGGAGTACTCCAATAACAAACCTGATTCACTATACAGACCTTAAGAATTGTGGCTCAGACTGTGTGTCTTTCATCGACTCGACAATCAACGGTAGTCGTTGTGGTTGTGGTAGTGGTAGTTGGGTTTGGCAGTAGTGTACACGAGTTATTTGTACCAAATGGTGAGGGAACCTAAAATATGTAAATCGGGAACACAACTTATTTAAGGTGGTATTCCTGGGTCCGGTAACGGACCCTCCAAAACGAAACATGAAAGACAAACATCCATTAATCAAAAGTTATACGGAATTTTCTCGAAACCCTCTTTTTCTTTTTGGGATAAAGAATCCAGAGACCGAGTGGGACGGGTATTAGTCTTACTGTGGAAAATCCCGGAGTCCCCGGTTGAGAGTGAAGAGGTTTGAATATAAGTGTACATTTAGTATTATTCATCAAGGGTCGAGGTTTCCTCCCGACCCGACATTAGAAGTCACTTCGTCAAAAGAGGGAACCTTTCGAATCAGACCGTTAAAGTGTTACCGGATAGTTCCTAGTGTACGGTTCTCCGGCAACGGTCGGAACGACTGTGTAGGGTGTCTCGGAATCGGAACGATTCTGTGGGTGTATCACCACCACCACCACCAAATCAGCGATTCAGTACAGGCTGAGAACGCTGTGGTACCTGACATCGGACGATCCAAGGAGACAAGTACCCTAAGAGGTCCGTTCTTATGACCTCACCCAACGGTAAAGGAAGAGGTCCCCTAGAAGGGTTGGGTCCTTAGTTTGGGTCCAGAAGACGTAACGTCCGTCTAAGAAATGGTTGACTCGATGTTCCCTTCGAGGGTTCTGTGGGTGCTACCTTCAGGTTTTCCTCGAAGACCCGGGGAGGAAGTTGTGTCGTGTTCGGTGTAAACTAGAAAGAGAGAGGTAAGGGAAGTGGGTAGGTAGGTTGGTCTTTAAATGACCGACGTTAAAGGATCGCGGAAAGGTCCGTAGACCTCTTTCCTATGTGGTACGTCCCGATCAATGCAGGTGTCGAGATAAAAGGGGAGACGGAGGTACGTCAACCCTTCGTCCTCAGAGTCGGAATAGTAGTAACGTTGGTAATAGTGGTCGACGAAAAATAATCTTTACGGGCGTGTTAAGACTCATCCATCCCCACTGTAGACATTCTCCTTCGTCTGCCGGAGTTAGGAGTGTCCACCTGCGAAACCCCGGTTAGAGTTTATCGTAAAGACAAAATCGTCATTCCCTCTTATAGAAGTTAATAAAGTACAAAAGGGGATGGGAGGATAGACCCTCTTAGTGCACAGACACTTTCTGACCCAGTTGTTCCCGTGTTTTTTTCTTGGGTTTATTATAATATTACCGACCACACCCTTACCGTCCATTAAATATGAGGTGACTACACAACGACCTCGTTAAAATTCCCGCTTTACAATCGCAAACTCCTCTACTTTCTTTTTACTTTTGTAAATAAACCAATTTATCGATTCATTTATTTGACGGATAGTCTGAAGGGGTCGACAGTTCAGTTTCATCGTAGACATTGTTACCTCTTAACAAACCAGACAGAGGGAATCATTGTTATCTATAACGGTATTTATTATTCAGTGACAGCAAAAAAAAACTTCTGGTTAGAAGTATCACCCTTGGGTTCTGTGTATTTTATAATGGACTACCTAAAAATCACAAGTTCCCTTTCTTTTCGTCTTACAATCTACGAAACCCTCTCTCTAAACCTTTTTATTTTTATTTTTTTCCTCTCTCATCTTTGTCTACGGATCTCAGTCTCAGAACCCAGACTTAATGTCAAGGATTCCTGCACTAAAATCCGCCCTGGAATCGATTGGGGACCTTGGGGTGAAGAGTGTGTATCTACTTTTACTTAGTACTGTTGTCGAGGGAGGAGTCCGAGAGGATCCTAGTCTTCTATAGCACTCATACTCTCACGAAATATTCGAAACTTTCACTTTATCGTGTATAAACCGTAATAATAATGATAAAACGAAAATTTATCTTAGTGTATCGTTTTTCGGAACTTTGTCTTGGTGTCTTTACCTTTTATTGGTGAAGAAATGTCCTCGTATCACCACGAGTCTTCGATCAGGTTCGGTTGGACCAGGTCCGTCCTCTACCCTTTCGGACCGACTCCCGTCGCCGCCGGTCCAATCTCTGCAACCGAACTACGGGTCCCTTTTCTACCTTAGTCCTCCTCCAATTCCGACTTCCGTGCACCCTTCTCTCCTTCTTCTCCCGTACGTGACCCTACTGAGGAGCCCAAGGACGGACGGGGTCCCTAGATCCACCCCGGTCCTTGATACGATTCCTTGTGTCTCGTCATCCGAATTCGTCTCTTTTTCCGTTCAAATGAAACCCTGGTTCACAAGAACTCCAAGGAAACTTGAAGACTCAAGTCTGCGACCATCTGACGACTTGTACTCTGAGACCTCCTGTTTCCGGGTCTCTACCTCTAAAGTCGTACTAAAAGTCGGGGATCTCATCACCTGTCTCGATCTTAGGTGACTAGTAAATCTGGACTCAAGTCGTTTGTGAGACACTTACTACGTACGAAACACCCGGGAGCTCCGGAGACAGTGTCGATTAGACAAGATGACAACATCGTCCTTTTGTCGTTTTCTGTCACGGATTCCCGACCCACACCACTCAAGGTCATTCTGAAATAAATGTCTTCTTGACCGATTTTGCCCGACTACCCGACAGGAAACGACTCGACTCAA
The DNA here is from genome assembly GCA_006410555.1 of Capra ibex. Classification (NCBI taxonomy): domain Eukaryota; kingdom Metazoa; phylum Chordata; class Mammalia; order Artiodactyla; family Bovidae; genus Capra; species Capra ibex. The sequence continues at coordinate 2,535,889 of SJYO01031364.1, read as the reverse complement.
TCTAGTACGACAAAGTGTTTATACCGTCCATTCCATCTCTCCAATCATTGAACAACTTTAGTGTTCTTAGTGTACATTCCTCCGATCCTAAACTGAGATCTGGGACTAATCTCTTGAATTCTCGTGAGTTGGTTCTGGTCCTGTGGACCCAAAATGGTCGGAGAGAAACTGAATTAACGAACACTATACTCCGTCTACCGAAGTAAAGACCGGAAACCAGAAGAGAAGTCTTTTCGTCAAGGAGTCCGGGAAGATCGAGAATGTAAGATCCTGAAGATTGAACAGGTCACAGTCGGTCGATCTCGTACCTTCTGGGTTAGGAGTTTTTCAGAAGGCTGTCGTGGGAAGAGGGTCCAACAGGAATAAGGGTGGATTACTTCATTTCCGGTCTTCAGGGACTTTACGTCCCTGAGAAATCCCCAAGGTCACTGAGAGGTACACTCTACATCCTGGGAGAGGACTGGTGACCCTCGGATGAGTCCTGTCCGGGTGAACGAAAACCGTCTCTTGTCCGTAGTCGTTGGAGTCACGGGAGTAGACGATGTCCTGTTCAATTTTTTTTTTTTTTTCACTACAGTTGTACGTTTCGTCTAATGACCACGGGTAGTAAGTAGAATGACCCCTTCACGTCTCAACTAGTCTTATCACACCTGGAGGACCCTTGAGTCTAACACGTGGACACAAGTGGTTCACCCAAAACCGTGGCACTCCGGGGACCTTCGCTCACGTAAGCCGTCGTTGGAGTCTGAGATTCCATAATGGTAGTATAGGTAGGAAACAAAACTTCCGAAAGGATAGGATTTTCGGTCTAAAAGTCCGACTTTTATCAGTCCTTCGAAACAGTAAAGGGGAAAGGAAACTTATTTTTTTCTTTCCTTCTGAGGACGGTGAACAATTTTAAGAAATACAGTATACTCGAGTGAATAATGTACAATGTATGTCCTGGTACTACAACCACAATGTTCGGGGTAACATCTCTACTTTTTTGGGTCCACTTTACGGACGGAGTCAAGTATGTCCATCAATCCTTCTAACGCCCTCAGAAACACCGAGATGTGTAAAAAGTACCTAAATCTACCGTGAGACTCAAGAAAGGCGGAATCAAAATGAGGCACCAATGGTAGGGGAAAAAGTAAAAGGGTTCGGTCCTTTACATTCTGGGACGACTCCATCCGGGGTCACAATCCCGAAATTTCTGGGGCTCCGACTTCAACGACGGATCCGTCCCACTACTACTGCCGGAGTTCGAAACCGAGTGGAGGGTCGACGTCAGACTGGGGGTCGAACCGAGTCGCACCGAGAGTGAGGGGTCCGCGGGTCCTGCCCCGTCTTTGCCCGAACGAGTCATTGGTCTAACGTACCGCGCACTGGAGTACAGGTTCTGGTGGAAAGAGTCGTACGACGCAGAAGAGGGGTGAGTAGTAGACAAAACCTGGTTGAAAACGAATTACACCGGTTCGAAGGGGTTTTGTTTGTGTCATTTAAATTTCACTTCAGTATTCGTGTCAACTTCACCGAAAGGTTTCCCCGAGTACTTTTACACCCTAACTTTTGATACATGGAAACATGAAGTTCGGTTTGCCGACCCTTCTCCATCCCTCTCACTCCCTTATACGTGCCTTTCCCCTCAGGTCTGGGACCCGACGGGAGGACCGAGAGGTGACAAAGGACACCTGAAAACCATTTTATGGGGAGTGTAGGTCTCGGGAAGTAAAGAAGGACGGTCTTTCCTTGACAGTCTGACTCTCGGGAACGAAACTGTAAAATGTTTTCCCTAGTGTACCGTCACCTCTTCTGTCACCCGAATCCTTTCTGGACCTACACAAATGTACTTTGCGAGTTCTTTTGTTTAGATTGGATGTCACCAGTTTTCGTCTAGTCACACCGGTGTCACCATACTCCCCGACTGACTCTTCCTGTACCCCCTTAAAATATCCCACTCCTTTACGAGATGTCGAACTACCGAGACCCCTCCGGGTCTATTCACATACATAACCAGTGTCGAATACTTTGACATGTGAATTTTACCCTTGTAAAGCAACATACGTTTAATGTGGAGTCACTTCAACTAGATTTTTATTCTTTATCCTTTTAAGTATCTCTACCTTTTCATCTACTCTCTGATCAATGATCCTCAATCCCCAGTTCCCCTGATCCTTCAGTGACGATTTACCCAGATAAACCCCATTTCTCTCTCTAAATTATTACTTACAGACACTTAATATACGAATTTTTACTAGTTTTACCGTTTACGAAACGAGATTTACAAAATGATGCTATTTTTTCCGATTTTTACATTGTTTACACTAATATAGGGTCAAGAAGGGACACGACCGACTCACTGGAACCCGGTCAGTGGTTTGAGATCCCTCGGGACGAAGAAGGGACATTTTCTTCGATCCTTATGGGTCCCATGTCTGAGACACTACAGGTTTGCTCTGGTGTCGACACTAGTTCCTTTCGGGAGATATCTGAGACTAAACCAAAGACATTTGTATATCAGATAATTATGAGAAGGAAGACACTAAGATGAACCAAAAGGCCGTACTCGAGTATGGCGTATGAATTTAAACAGACGTCTGTGTACCTTCAGAGACGATAGGCGTCCCGGGACGTCGGTTCGGGAAATTACATGAGACGTCAGAAAGGTGTATCAAAGGGTCCTGTCTAGGACACGGTAATAATCCAAAGAATTGTCGGGTCAATGTGATATTTCTTCACAGTTACTTTCTCTACCTTAATAATTTCGGTGGACGACCACTAAAAATCCGACTTTTGGTAGAAGATATTTCCTTTCTATCTTAGTGACTGGGTCTATCTTCTTCGGAATGGTAAACCCCTCATTAAAGAGACACGGTCTGACACACGAGTTACACACAAAAGAGGAAGTCAGGAGTTACTCCTGAAGATTGGAGTAAAATGTCTACTCTTTTGGCTGTGGGTCTTCCCAATTTATTGGACGTACCTTAACATTCCAATGATTCATCCACTGTCACCTTTCTCTTGTAGTCGTACTGTCGGTCCTCGGTCGGGTCGGGAGTGTCGACCCGGGAACCACAAGATACCGTACATTCGTCAAAGTGTCTACTCGTAGTCTGTTCCGTGGTACTACCCAGTTCCGGGTAAGTTCTGGTGAGTCATCGGTACCGACGGTACTTGTAGCAGGTTCGAGGTTTTTACTGGTTTGTAATAAACGAGGACCGGAATCAGAATGAGACACGCAGGACGGAGGGTCCATTCTTAATAATTCGATTAGTACGAAGGACTTTCATGGATTGGGTCTCTCTTTGGAAGGAAAGACCTGTGAGGGACATTTGTAGATTATATTCGAATTAGGGTATTCTTCGGGAAAGATTAGTGAAGAAGGTCTGAACGGGGACCAAGGGGAGTAACGTTACTCGTTATTTAGTTTGTACGAGTTCACGGTCACACAAAGGTCGCCAGACGTCCGTCAACCATCATCCTTATGGTCGGACCTGGACGGGTTAAAGTGTAGTCACACCCATATGAGAAAGTGACGTAGAGGGTCTTGTGTCCCATAAGTTGAATGCCGTTTCCGATCTCTCAACTAAACAAAAGTGGAAATGACGTACCAAGGATAGACGAAACAACAGGAGATCTTTGTTTCTAATAATTATACGGTCTAAGTGTTTACTCGAATCATTTCAAGCATTCATAAACGGTTGAGTCACCGTAGGGTGAGGTCACGACAACGGACCTTTTAGGGTACCTACCTCCTCGGACCACCCGACGTCAGGTGCCCCAGTGATCCTCAGCCTGTGCTGACTCGCTCAAGTGAAAGCGAAAAGTGAAAGGACGTAACCTCTTCCTTTACCGGTGGGTGAGGTCACAAGACCGGACCTCTTAGGGTCCCTACCCCCTCGGACCACCCGACGGCAGATACCCCAGCGTGTCTCAGCCTGTGCTGACTTCGCTGAATCGTCGTCATCGTCGTCGTCATTCTCTTCGTTGAAAAATAAATGAGTAAATGTAGGAGTACGAGACACAACATTCATCCACACGGACGGTCCAAGGTTCGAACACGAGTCTTACACTCTGTGTCTATACTTTCCATGTCGTCTCGAGTGACACATCTGTCGTGATCCTCCATTACACTACCGTCACATCTGTACCCAGAGACGTCCCGTGACGACCTCAGGTCCTCGTCTCACCAGACGCAATGGACGTATCAGGTTCTTCGGGAAGATAAACCCGATCGAGGCTTTGATACTTGGACATCCGCACCCTGTTCCTCTCCAGGGGTTTCACCTTCTTTGACAGATTCGTCTCAGAGTCCCAACCCCTTAGAATGGTACAGTTCCCCTGGTCCCCGAAGGGACCACCGAGTCAGCCCATTTCTTAGACGGATGTTACGTCCTCTGGGTCCAAACCAGGGACCCAACCCTTCTAGAGGACCTTTTCCCTTACCGTTGGGTGACGTCATAAGAACGGACCTTTTACGGTACCTGTCTCCTCGGACCGTCCGATGTCAGGTACCCTACCGTTTCTCAACCTGTGTTGACTCGTTGATTGTGAAAGTGAAAGTTCCCCTGGTCCTCTTGTCTCGTCTTCACTGGATTTTCTCTCACCTTCATCTACTTCGGCTACCCTTTCCCTCGGTGCAACCTTCCCGGAGGACCCAGTAAGACTCCCCCACACAGACGTCATAGGGATCCCTGAATTCCTCGGACCTCCCAACAAAGTTAGTCCTTTGACCATACTGTTTTAAGGAACGTCTTTCTAGTAAGACTGTCTTCGTACTTCTTAAAAAAAAAAAAAAGTTTCGTACTATATACACTAGTCTTCCCACTGAAAACTAAGTACCAGACCTTTCCCCGTAAATAATCAAGATTACCAGATACTCTGATTATCCAGAATACACGGGTCACTTCCTTGAAGCTGGAATGGGACACCGATTACTCCTCTGAAACTTCCTAAACTTCGTCCCGTCTCTATACCAGCCTAGACTGTTTTATTTTGTTGTCGATAGTTTTTACACGACACAATTACACACTAAGGTAAATCCGAAAAACCTTACAGTTTTTACCGGATTTCTGGAGTACCACTGGAACGGTCTTCAGTCCAGTCTTTAAAGACCTAGTTTACTAAAGAATCAAGGGGAGATCGAGAACTGTCAGAATTCTAAGACATTGTTCCTTCCATTTCGACAAAGGTTTTGCATATTACGTAGTCTCACAGTCTGAAACCCTAATAGACGACGAACCCCAAAAGGTGTGGTCACGAGGGGAAGTAATCACCCCTATTAACTCTCAACTGACGTCAGCAATGGCGACAACACTACCCATAAACTTCGATTTAAGGCCGTTCGTCCTCTACACACTTATAAATAGAGTCGACGCCTTTCAATTACGTCACACCGTAATTAATGGGACAGACTCGGACGACAGAAGAAGACAAAAATCCACAGTAAGAGTCAACTTATTTAATCAAAGGTTTTAATCTTATTTCGTTTACCATCCCACTCTAGTTCCGTCGGACTGAAGAATCCCATAGGTCTTTCGGCTCACTCGACTCTTTCAGATGGGTCCTTTCTCTTTCGACGTAACAACACCGGGTCGTGTCCTGTTCCTCTACAACAAAGGGTGATCACCATGAAGTGACGAAATGGGGAAATAGAAACGAGGTGAATGAGGTGGGGGTCTTGTGTTTATGTGTCTTTTCAAGGTACAAATCGGAATGGTGTTCATAGACTTTGTAAAGTTCTGTAACCGTCTCTTATTTAATCCACGAATTATTTAGTAGAACGATATCGAAAACGAGTCTTAACCTACGACTCTCTTATTTCGGTTCCCTCTCACACAAATCCTGTTTCCCTAGTCTTGTCACTTTTTTCATCTTTAACATAGGATCTGTAAGTGTAAGTAAGTCGTCTGGAAGAAACTCGTGGATGATACGATTAAGATACACATTTTACCGTCTGTCTTACGTGTCCACCATTGAGTCTTCAGCCCGTACCTTCTTATTCGAAAGGATGAAATAAAATAGTCTATAAACCTTCGTCTTAATATGGAAAAAAAAAAAAAATAGAAAAGTTCCTGTTATACTTCAGGGTACCAACCTTTGGTACGTCCAAAGGTTAACCGTTTGACAAAATAATGTGTTGACATACGGAGGTTCTCGTCCTTCGAAGAACAAGGACCTTCTTATGTCTCTACTACTTGAGATCTTCTCAAGATACGACCTGAACTAGAGTCCTCAGGACCTAAGACAAATGCCGGACCAATGATTCATTGGACCACTGAGACCCCTTCGTTTTCGAGAGAAGTCACCCGAAGTGTAAGGCAGAAGAACGGGTAGGGGTGAAATGTTATTTTCGTTCGTTACGTTGTATAATTTAGATACTCTCGTCGTGTACTGAAACTCAAGTGTGTTGGAGAAACTAAAAGTCAAAAAATGGACGTTTTACTTCTATCTTTCTTATTTGAGGGCCCTACCAATCCGTCTATTTTATAACCTTACCGGTTTTTCAAACGAGTTGAAAGAGTATTCTATAATGTCTACTTGAAAAACCGGTTGGGCCATTCTGTATTTCCACAAAATATATTTAAGGTTTCGTGAGATGCTGTGGTATCGACCTTCTGAAAAACGAACAAATAATGCCCCAACAACAACAACAACAATAAATTACCGTCCATAACATTATTTACTCTTTTTCGTGACCTTGAATGAAAATTCAGAGTTCAGGGTACACTGAATGATCGGTACACTGGTACCAGTTTAATGAATTAGAGAGACACGCACCAAAGAGTAAACGTTTTCTCTATTTAGTGACGGAATTAGTGATGTAAGTCTTCTGTTACATGAACTTTTATACATCGTACCACAGTCTGTGTACCATCTCGATGTCTTACGGTCAAGGTAGACGACCAAGTTCTTTTATTCGTCAACTTTTCCTAGATATGGGTGTATCGTCCTCCGTCCGATTATATGTTTTATACCGCCTTAATTCTACAGTAACACAGGCAAATTAAGACCATGTTTATAGACTCTCACTGTCGTACTTTCAGTTGAAATTGTCTCCGGACACGTACGAAGTCTGGTTATATGACTTGACTAGACGAACCGGTCACGTGGGACCAGGTAAAGTCATACTTGACTTCAGACTTCACTGAAGTTCCTCCGGTTTACGGTAAAGGGTAGATGTAAACCAAACTTAAAAACGATACAGTATACAACCAGTTTTGGAACACATATAGAATCCTGTCGGGGTCCCGACGTCCGTTCGCTGACTGGTTTGGACTTCGACGTCGTCCTCACGTACCTTTGTTCGGGATCTTCGAAAGTTGATTCTCGATTACCGTACTAACGGTAAGAGTACGAGATTTCGTACGGGTCAGTAGCGACGAACGTCTTTGGTTTCTCGTCAAACTCTGTCTTAAAGTCGGTAGAGTTCACCTGCAAGTATTTTGACAGAACCTTTTTGCAAGTGAACTACATACTAGTAACAATGGCACAAGACTTCTAGGGAAAGTTGACGAATAAAAGAACGTGCAAGGACGGTTTGTGATACGATCTCCGAAATATATATAAGAGAGATTAAGAGTGTTCTTGGGACATCCCATTTACCATAATAAGGGTAAAGTATCAACCCCTTTGATTCCGAGTCTTTCATTTTCATAGAACAGGTGTAGTATGTCGAACAGGTCGAGACAGACGATCTGGGACACTAAAGGGATTGTCCGAGTCGAACATTTGGTTCCCGTGTTGGCCCACTCAACAAGAAGAATCCCTACTTTTTCCTACGGTTTTACTGTACGTGGTACTGACTTATTAGGGGTTTATTGGATTCCAGTAAGTAGTATTTGACAGTAGAAAGACAAGATTAGGGTTTGGGAGGAAGGGTTCGACAGAGTCTTTTGGGATGACCCTTTTCTCGCCCAGAGTAAAACAGGGAGACAGGTATCCTCGGCCTCGGAGAGATACGCGTCTAGTTGTCTACATTCTTTATCGTAGTCACGCTCGAACACCGTCCACGAAGTTCTGACCGTACCTTTAGGCGTAGCGCTGTCCGAGAGAACATAAGAAAGTGGAGTGCAGTAGGGTGCTTCTTTAAGTGCTAACGGGTTACCTTGAGGAAACCTTCTCCCTTGATTCTCCAAAACCGTTGGTGACCGTCTCCAGATACCGTCGTGTTTTAGTTTGTGTGGCTTCATATTTTTTGGTCTGGGTCGTAGTTTAGTGTTTAGTTCGTTCACGAGTGGGTTGTTTATAAGGTCCGAAAGAATCGCACCCAAATTCTACTGGGTCATACCCTTTGGGATTAAGAGAAAAATAAAGAGTCGGACAACTGGTGACATTTCTGCAGACTAAACCTCACTGTCCGGAGTCTCTCCATGTAGTCCCAACCGTGACTGCAGTAAATCCGCTTACATTCCAGAGACAGTGGGGTTCTACGAGTAAACATACGGAAAAGTGTATCCTACCATATTAATGTTACGAGGTGTTCCGGACCAGACGGTAAAAAAGGGGAAAGGAAAGAAACAGTACAAACTTTAATTACTCACATGTTTAAAAACATAACGAAAACTGAAAATAAAAAATTATAACTACTTCTTTAGGTTAACCCTTTTTTCTTTTTTTGGGATATACTTTACTTAAGTGAACTTTAGTAGTGTTCTGTTCATTCACCGACTACTAAGAAAAACTAATTCTTACAACGGTTTTGTTGACAAATTCGAGAAGACGTAGGACCACTTCTTTCTGTCTAAAGCCAAATTGGAAGTGAGACACTCATCCTTTCCTGTAGCTTAGGGTAACTACTCTTTCTACTGTTAATGTAGACTAAAGGAGTCTTCGAGATTTGAGAAATTCAGGTTATTTTACTCTAAAAAATAAAAAGGCTATAGAACGACGACACTACGATACGTCTGTTCACAGAAGAGGTACACGGTAAAGTTTCTTTTCAGTAAACGGTTTATGAAGACCATGTTAGGACCATTACACCAAACCCTAAAATTTTTTAGCTGAACGATTACCTTGTCACCACTGTACTTATAAGTCTCATTGTTTGACTAAGACACCAGTGTTACCAAGTAGAGATAGAGAAAAACATGTAGTCTTTTAAGTTTACCCTAAAAATAAAATATTGAATTTTTTTTTGTTTTTGGAATGGTAATTTGAGAAATTTATAAATTCCCTTTACCGAAATTCCTCAAGATTACTTTTTTTTTTTAACGGGCAAACACCAAAAAAAAAAAAAAAACATTTATATTTACAATTACTTNAAGATTACTTTTTTTTTTTAACGGGCAAACACCAAAAAAAAAAAAAAAACATTTATATTTACAATTACTTTTACGAAAAAATTATTACGGTAATGTGACATCTCTTCCATCGTCTAACTCACGTCTTACACTGTTTGAACTACCCGCCCCGAGTGAAAGGCCTTTGATGAGACCTCGGATACCATCCTTCAACCTCAAGTCCCTGTTGACTGTCCTTGTCAGTCGGTTAGTCGTCGATCACTAGTCCTTCCCTCGTGCACTGAGGTCGGAGAGTAGATTCAGAAAGACGCTCTCATGTTGGGAGACACATTTTGTTCTTCTGTCTGTCAAGTGCGAGACTTCCGGATAGGAAGTCTAAGACTTTGAGGGAGGGTGGAGAGCTGAGGGTGACTGGGACATCTGTAGTGACCTGACAAACATGCACTTTGTCTTCTTAAATTCGAAGGAAAAAAAATGTAAATACTCTGTTTTTCACGTCACAAACCAAGCATACAAATCGTGTACTAAAAGTATTTCTTAGATATATAAAAACGGGATGTCTCTTATAACAAGATGTCCAGTTGACACAAAAGGACTACAAGGATACGTCAATGTCATACAACTTAACTTACCAAATTGTGATTCTTCTTTTGAAATTTCTTAGTACCCTACTTAACCTAACCCCCACCCCGACTAATAGGAATGAACCAAAATTTTAAACTTTTCATCTTAAATGGAACTATACTACCTGACGGTAGCCGGACACATGAACCTATGAAACATAGTTGTCTTTGATTTTACTAAACCTTCTTCCATATGAACCACTGGTTCCTTTTTTAACTCTTCAGTTCCACGAACAATGACAAACTTCGGGTACAAAATGTGGCAGTCCAGTGACCCTAGATTTACAAAAGGTCAATTGACCGTTCACAGGTAACGTCTTATTTACACAGTGGAATTGTACCTTTCCGACTTCTTGGGCTCTCGACTTTTCCCGGTAAAGGAAAGAGACATCGACAGCGCAAAACCAACTGTACTGAAGAGGTCCGTGCACGTATGAAACCCACTCGACTAGGAAGGTGCACTTCCCCTGTTACCCTTTCCACACTATTGGCACTCTCAGCAGGACTCTGGTCAAGTTGACGCAAAAGACCCCTAAACTACTCTATCCGTAAAGGGTGTCCCTTCATTGAATTTAACGAGACAACAGGCACTAAGACTAAGATTTGGTCACCACGATAGAAGAGGGAGTTATACCAACAGAACTCAAACAGAACGTCATAGTGTGGGAAGGCGACTAAGACGCCCAACGAAGACTGTGTAAGTCTCACTTGAGACCGACTACACCGACAAAGTCCGGGTGGTAGACCTCGAGCAAAGTATCCCCTTTCACTGTCGGGTCACCTAGGCAGTAACCAGTAACTCACACCCACTTTTACATCGACCGAGACTTGAATTACTTTTACCGGGGACATTATGTAATTTCACTCCCTTTATTTCAGTTCTAAAATTTGACGGTAGGTACAATAGTAACCGACTTAAGACGACAGACTATTCGTGACAAACCCCTTGAGTCTTGGTGGCATAGGATAGGTTCCTTTTGTCACTCTAAAGTTTTATTCTCGACTCCACGTCTATGGTTTTCCGGTACCCCTCACACGTGTCAAGGTCAATCTGACTATCTTTTAGGTGCACATGTTGACAATTAAGGAGTAGGAAGTGATCGTGCTTTAAACAGTGAAATTTAAAACTTTGGTCCCTTTGTGGTGGACAGTAAGACAAGGGTAAGGGGTATCGAGAGAAATGTACGGCGCTCTGAAAAAACTATTAAGCATGAGTAGGGACACAGATGACTTAGGGGTAGTACATTACATGGCCCGTGGAAGAAATTTTTTTTTTTTTTTTACAAATGAGACACCCAAACCAAGTAAAGTTAAAGACACAAGACTGTGTATAAAAAAATTATTTCTACTCTTTCTCTTTTAATGACAACGTCATGTAAAGATCTGGATGAAATTGAAATGGAGTCTACTGTCAAACAATTGTATATACCTGTGTAATAAAAATTGAAATACATGTTACGTAAGTTGTCTTGTCGTTTTAAAAATCTTTAAAAGGTAATTAAAGACATTGTGTGGTACATTTTGACAATGTTTATTTGTACAAACTCTTGTTGTGGAATCGGACCAAAATAAGGTATTCGAAGATGACCTATAAGTCCAACTCCTTAACCTTCTTCTTTGACGGAGAGAGCTTTGAAGGTAACCTAGTCCACTTCCTGGACCGTTTCCTGGTCTTTTTCTTTCGAGGTGACTCCTCAATCCAGTCAAACAGAAGTCAAGTTAAGATGAACCTTTTAGTGTCACTCCTTACTCCTCCGACAACAGTCTTTTTCGTGGGGGACACATCTACGCCCCAAACCTGGTGTGAATCGCACCCTGAAATCTTCAACCCTTTCTGGGGTCCTGAATGGGATACCTAAACATAGAAGAAGATTTTTTACATTTTTTATTTTGTATTTTGGACGATTTGACAACTAATCTTCTGGTTCGAATTGGATCTGACAGTTTCTTAAACGGGGTATCAAGTTCTGGTAGACGACATTCTCTGGGTGTCCTACTTCGTAAATAGAAGGAAGTGTAAGGTTTGTGTTAGGTGTGGTTTTTTGTACTTCAGACCTCGACCTGGAACTGAAAATACAAAACTTCTTGTCTTTCTTTTTTTCACACACACATAAATACACACATACATATACATATAGTAAAAATAAAAGAGAACAATAATTTAGTCGAACAACTAGGTCATTAGTCGGTCTAATGTCTAATACTAATCCAGAAACCCTACGGTTTTTTGTGGAGACAAATCCTGACCAATATAATTACCAACATATTTGTATACGGGAGTCAGACTACAGTAAATTATCTTTCATAATTTGTCTACAATGGTGGTTGAACCTCTTTTACTCTCTTTCCTAAGAGCGTTTTATTTAAACCTGGTCTATCTTCCTTGTTGGAAGTATGTTATTCTTTACCTGAGTCAACAATTTCTACAATATCTTCCGAAAGACTCATTATCACGGAGTATGAACAACTCGTCGATAATCCACGGAGTTTCTGTGAGGTACGATCTACCGGTAACGGAATCAATTAGAAAGTTCGCAATCTGTAATAGGAGTTACATATTTCTTTGACTCTGAGCGTCTCTAGTTTATTGAAGAAGTCGATCGGTCACCATTTCAATTCTTCAAAGAAATGAGTGTCAACTAAAATTGAAAAAAAATCTTTCGACCTATAAGTGGGAAAAATTATCAAGATTTATCAGGACAACTTTTCGAACTAGCGGACACGGAGAAGGGTCTTGACATCAACCACAAACCATTTATTCAATCTAAAGATTCAAGGAGGTCAACTTTTAAATTTTTTGTACTCTACAATCATAGAAATTATACAACGATTGAAACATTAAAGAAAAAATTAATCGTGAAACTTTCCCATACACAGTCTCCCTAATTTTTTTTTTTTTGATGTGGAAACACGGGTCGACCAAGTTCAAATCGGCTTTGGTTCTTGACCACTAAATGAAAGGGTTGGATTTACGTAGAATTTCTTCACTGTTTAATTTTCCACAGGATAAATTGACAATCCGCCTACGGTTTTATTTAGTCCGTCTGTATAGACGAAAGTAAAACACGAACTCTCGTTTGGGAACAACAAAACTGTCATTCACCAAAAACAAAATGAGTCTTACTGTCATCCTTTTTGCGGATCTTATTTTTGTCCAAAGTAACTTTAGTTGGAAGTTTCGAAACTTTGGAAAATTTTCTACAAATTTAAGTTCCCTTAACCTTGTTGTCACGGACTTTCTAAAAAAAAAAAATTACTTGTCTACATTTACCGAAAGTTCGGTAAATCATCGGTCAAGAGTCATAAATACAATTTTAGAAATATTATCGACGATGAGAGTGCGACGAGGATGATACATACACAGTCAGTACAAGATCGATAGTAAAGGTGTAAAAATGTGTTCTTCTTTGCCCGGGGGGTGAAATGTTGAATCCTTTGACTTTGAACCTCTACAATGCTTTGTCGATAATTAATTGTCTCGGTTGCTCGAGAGGGCCTCCGATAACTCCACGGGCCCCAGAGTGGAGGTCCAGAGAAAGGAGAGAGGGTACAAACGAAGACAGACGTCCGAAAGATTCTACAGTCTACCGAGTGCGTGGGAGCCATTCTATGAAATTTCAGATAGAGATAAGGTGATTTTCACCACAGATAATCTTTGTAGTGCGGGTCGGAATGGACCCGACTGAATCACGTCTTTACCTAAGAAGTCATTTTACTGATCTATAAAAAAATTTTTTCCTTTTTAAGTCAAAATAAAAATTCTTGTCACTACTGAGATTGGGTTAGGTCACTTATATATTAACGTTTGTTTTGTGATCGTAAGTAAAAGAGTAGATTCTATGTCTCCAGACTTCTCCCTCAGAAAAACTTGTCCAAGTAGCAAGCGACTTCTTATAATTACTGACGGTTCACCTTTTGCAGGTTCATAAGAACGTTCTACGGTCGGAGACTACTGAACCCAGAAATTAAAAGTCTTGTTGGAGAACGGTGAGACAATGAGTACGTCCCCGGTGTCGGACCTATCCCTTGGTCGTCCCCACCACCTGCTCCCTTGTCCGTCACTAGTCCCGACTGTAGAACAGTTGTCATTTTACGAGTCGACAGAAAAAAGGATAACATTCCTTGAGATGGGACGGAGGACCCCTCCGTGGGACTTTAGACAGAACAAAGTCTACTATCTTCAATCAATGGCATCAAGTACCGGTACTCGAGTTCTTGGATCCTTGAATCAATAATTTCCCTTTAATAAAGAAGAATGGACAGACACGGGGAAGTTTGAAAGTATCCACCATTTTCTTTCCACCAGTCACTGGTGTGTCAGGGACAAATAAGAAAATTTCATTTCGTTGTAGTATGGTATTGGATTTTTATTTCCTTGGCTATCAACTACCAATCAGGAGAAAGTAGTCTTCTCTTCACCACGTTTTCAGTTCGTCCATGCATCAGTCATCAAAAGAACGACACCACATGATTGGCATCCGTCTTGGACCTTTCAGCTCATAAACTGGTCTAGTACGAAACGAATCGTAAACAGAGAGAAAAGGGTTTTCACCTTACATGACAGAAATGACCACTCGATGATATCTAATATTCCCATCTGAGACTCAAGTCTTTCAGAACCATCAGATATCGGCATGGTGAGACTTAAGTGGGTTAGAATAGTCCTTCAGAGGTACATCCAAGACCGGGGTGTTGAAACCAGTGACTTACATTACAACTCTACTATTATAGAAGGAGTATTGTGACGATACTCTGCATTTAAACTTTTAAAGTATGGACCTGTATCATTTAGGAGTTCAACATCAACAAATCAGGACGGGTTGAAAAAATACTAGGGTACCTGACATCGGTCGGTCCGAGGAGAGAGGTCTCCTAAAGGGTTCGTTCTTGTGATCTCGTCCAACGGTAAAGGAAGACGTCCTCTCAGACACACTGGCTCCTTATCTTGGGCGTAAAGGACGGAACCGTCCGCCCAAGAAATGGTGACTCGGTGGTTCCTTCGGGTGTGTAGACGAGTCATGTACAATGTCATATCATTTCTTTCACTATCGATAACATATAAAAACATAAATTAAGAAAATGAAATAGGAAAGTGTAAATAATAGGGTCTTACCGTTACCTACTAATAATTGACAAAATAACAGTTTCTTTTCGGTTCCTCGTATGTATATAGAGAAACTTTAGAAAAAGTGACCGTTTGAAACTTTGTTTTTGTATAGTACCTAAATAAGTACATTGTTTCTCAATAATTCGTGTACGATACATACTCCTAGACACTATTCGTGACCTCTAAGTCTTAAAAAAAAATTCTACAGACATACTAATAAGGGTGAAATTCTTCAAGTCTCAGATCAGCCCTTTTTTTCTGATTATCCACTCATATCGTCCCACTCACGACCTTCTTTCCACATTCGATTATGACACCCTTACCACCTTCTTTCGATATGTCTTCGCGACTACCAACTCAACACAGAAATATTTACTCATCCTTAAGGAGTGCTTCGTCGCCGTCACCTCCGGTTTCGACATCGACTTGACCGTGCCGGTCACTCGCACCGCACGGGCCTCATTCATTTCCCTCTTTTACTACGTGATAAATTCGAGAACTTATTGTGTCTTTTTGGTCAAAGAGTTAAGTATAAAGGTTCGATTTTATTATTTTGTAGTTTTTATCATGGTTAATATCGGACTAGAAGGATTACATATTAGTCTTTAAGGATTTATCATCGTTTAATTTGTGTCGACATTTGGTACTGGTTTATTTCAATTAAGAACCTTACGTTAATTATCCAGTTCTCTCTGAGAGTAGAATCACAGACGGTCTTTCCGTAGACCATTTTAAGTAATAGGAGAAACTCTTTTTGTAATCTTCGATTTTAGTATCTTAAAGGAAGTGTACTATTTCTTGCAGTTAGAGTTTGGTTATCCTTTGTATCGTCATTTTGACCTTCCGTAGACGATTTCACTCCACCTCCAGTTCCGACAGTTGGTAATGGAGATAGTGGATCGTCATAAGACTTAAATTCCGTAAATCTTACCCTTTCAACAGTCACAAACGTCTATTATAAAAGATTACCTTTTATAGATGGTCTTCGACATTCATGATTATTTTCTTAGTTCCACCAATAAAAAATTTATATATTCTTAGTCATCAAAGTTATAATGACACTCATTGGAAAATCTTGTGAATACAAATTACCTTTTTATGTAAGGTATTTTTATTGTTCTTATTTTATACGTTTTCATTTAAATTATGACTACATTCAAGTATTCTAGATCTATAAAAAAGTAATATTTTGGAACATTGTACCGTGTCTCTTTGTTGTTTAAGTCCCTCCTTCAAGGTTCTAATATGTTTACAGCCAAGAATTAAACGGTGTCAAGTCAAAGTTTGTATTAGAGTTAAGAGGTAGAAGTTAGTGTATAAACATAAGTCATTACAAGATTTTGTATAGACTTCTCTTTTAGTACACTCTTATACGTTCTTTTTTATTACATTACTCCTATTTGTCAGATAATCTAGAGTTTTGCATTTCGATTTTAGTGAATTTCAAAAACCATATCCTGTTTCTTATTTTACTGGATACTTTGTTACATTTGACATCTTCGATCGAGTTCTTTAATCACATATTAATTAGTGACCTATCAACATTCATAAGTCTCGTCACCCCTATTTCTGATAAGTCATTCATTTTTACCCTATTATTTGTGACAATCTTTTTTCTCAGAATGAAGTGTAGTATATCATTTAATTTTAGGTGCCTTTAATTTATAGTATACATAGGTAGTTTCGTATACTCTTTTTTAATTATAAGTATACCCCATCTTTTGTTGGAGTATTCAGATTATGGTTTACGTCTTTTATACATAAATATATTTACCCATCTCTAAATTAAAGTACTTTTAAATACAAATTTTTACGACATTTGTTGTCATTTTCCAGTACCTTTTTAATCCCTTCATAATAATTTTTTTGGAAATAATAGGACTTATGTGTCTTTCGAGGATTTTCGAATGTCCCTTTATGAATATCTTTTCATTTCTTATACTTGTTTGTCATGGGTTTCTTTACGTTTTTCGGGTATTTATTATCGATCTCCATCTTTTGTCGTTTTACAAAATAGTTATCCCTCGTATAATTTAATGTCATGATACGTCGGAAAGAAGTTTTACTTTATTCAGATTTATTCGGATATACTTTATCACAGTCCTTAATTATTCTCACCCAAACCATTCAAGTGTAAAGATAATTATCATATTCTTATACATATATCCATAAATAGATAGGTATCTTCTAAAAATAATACAATAAGTACTTTGACGAGTAAGTAAATCATTCGTAGATAACTCACAGAGGACATACGGTCCTCACAACAAAAGTACCTCGTTATACTCTGAACACGATTGGGACGTCACTCGTTGGAATCTCTCCCCCTGGAGTCTTCCCTCTTTTGTTTTAAGAGTGAAGTAACACGAAAAACTTTAAAATATAACGATGTTTGGAATACAAAGGTTATAACAATACCCGGTTCTTCGTAAAGAAACCGACATATTTTAAAATATTAGTTTCTTTAGGCAGTTCTGTTACAAAAGGATAGTCTAATCGTTACTAATAAAGAAACAACTACTTCTATACTCCTTTGTCCGTTGGACTTTGTGAAACTAACTAAGTTTCCTTAAAAATTTAGTTTTAGAAATTTTCAACATATTGAAAGTTGTACCATTAAGGTACATACTCTGTTTAAATTTTCTACCTTTAAGGGTACTATTACTTGTTTATCTATGATTCTATAAGAAGTGAATAATGTATATTATTACTTTATAATCTTTAATTCAAAGATTATGACACTCTGATAGATTTACAATATGGACATCTTTCCCTCCGATATGGAAATAGTAGTCACTATTCGAGGAACTTCTGTTCCCCGGTACAGAAAAATAAATAGAAATCGTAGTCATTCATATATAAATACGTATACTCATACGTCAGTGATTTTATTACACCATCTTGGATATAAAACAGAGTCCCAAGGGGTACGGTAAAAAGTAATTATTAAGTCATATCGTCTCCTATTTTAGTACACGTGTAATACTAGATTAAAACGAAAATATATGTAAGTATCTTTTTCGAATGTTTTTGAAACCATCATCCTAAGTATATTGAAGGTAAATCGAAGAACACGACTCAAAAAACCCAAACAAAAGGTCAAAGTGTGCATTCACTAAAGAGTGACATTCGAAGTTTGGGACGATTACTTCGTCAACTATCTCTAGGTAGTCAGGGGAAGAGTTTCATTCGACTAGAAACCAGTTCCAAATTCAGTGAGTGATAGTAGGAGATTTGTCCAAGTTCCCCTGGTACTCTTTCTGGTTCATAGGACGGGACGTGCGTAAGAAGTTCTCCACTCTTACCAAACCCCTCCCGACCGGCCAACATATTGAACCTATCTGTCGTTGAGACGATTATGTCGTTTGTGTTTTAAGGTGAGGTCTCGGTTTCTACACAATCTCTAGTACCGCGATCCATTCGACCTTATTCCTCTCCCGTGTCTCTACGGATAGAGGTTCGGGGACGTTAGACGGAGAGACGAGTGACGACAGTGTCGTGGTTGTACGGGGGTGGAGGGGAGTGGGGTTTTGTAGCACGGTACTAACCTTCTGTTGTCAGGTTCAGGTAGATACTTCGGGGAACAAATAGTAAATGTTGAATATCATTACAACAAAATAGGTCGTACGTACAAAATAGACAAAATTATTTCTAATACTTGTTTTAAAATATATTTATATATAAAAATTATATATAATTTTTATACATATCATTTTCTTTATTTCGAGAACATTCAAAGGAGGATTGAGACGAGAGAGACGGTTGAATAAAACGGTAATTAAAAAAAAATCGAAAAAAATAAAGAAAAAATTTTTAAAGAAATTAACCTCCGATTAATGAAATTAAACATGAATTACAATTTAAATTTAAGATACAAAAATTAATGTATCTTTAGTATTTATATAAGAATTATTATTAAACTATACGGTATTTTTTACTTGAGAACTGGTAGGAAGGGTCTCTTTTGGTCAAAAGTTAACAGAGAAGATCTAAAAGATTCATAAAGGTGAGTGTTCACAAATGGAGTCTTTATGTATCAAAATGGAATGTCCTCAAACCAAAAAATTATACATCCATCATACGATACGTATCTTACACAAAAAGAAGTACCTTGGTACGTAGACCTTACAATACAGAGTACATACGTATTTAGTTATGTCTACTTACAAACACACAATTTATGACTCCTTGTTATAAGAATGGTATTCCATATGTCTAGAAGTACCATGTTAAGTTTAAGGTCGACGGGTCGAGACAGTGTGTTATTGAGACACTACAACCGACTTAATTGAAAAGACTCTATGGCATAGGAGTAGTATTTTACCTCTACTCTAATAGTAACATAATTATTACTCCGTATTTACTCGACCACAAATATTTCACGAACTGTGTCGATTTGGGGTCCAAGCACAGATAATTTATACTCATGTCACTCCAGGCGTTAACCACTTCTTACCTCGATCTAGACCAGAGCGTCCGGGCCCACCGACGACCACGTGGTACTTGAGGTAGTACTAGGAGAGACCCTTCTTCCTCACTTGTGGTCGAGGGTGTGACGGTCATCCTTCATCTCTGGGTCGTCTCTTCACCGAAGTAAGTTGATACCACACTCGGTGACACTGGGAGTAGAAGGGTGAAAGTTCCGGGATGGACCCGGCGAGGTGTACCAATCTGAGAGTCGGAGTGGGAAAGAGTGAAAGACTCGAAGAGGCAATGTTCCCCGTCACCCCATCCCTCTCTCACCATCCACTTCGGAGGTCGGAAAGAGGATGTCTCTGTCTCATGGGACTTCTCCGGTCACTTCTTCACGATGGACTGAGTGGTGGTAGGTGTGGAGAAAGGGATATTCTTAAGAATGTCAAGGTGGAACTAGTGCGTACAGGTAGACATGGGGGAAGATGTAGGGTGATGGTGACGTCCTGTTCGGAGCATTCCACCAGTGGAACAGAAAGGAGACTTTGTTACAGACATTTTATAAGGATTCGTAAGGAGACTGATAACTGAGAGAAGATTCTTGAAGGTACCGAGGAACAATAATTAAGGATATCTGAATTCAGACCATTCAAATTATAAAGGTGGGTCCGAAAGGTTCTCTGTTCCTTTTTAATTTTACTGTACATCGTCCAAAGACCTTAAGGTAGTATTTTAACGTGGGATTCGTCAACAATGGAAAGGAGGGATCTACGGGATCTTCGAAACTACCGTCGACGTGGGACGAGTCGTAACTCGGTCAAGAGTGGCACCTCCCTCGACCATTTGTGGTGGTCGTTCACCCCAAATCTCAACCGAAACGACAGGGGTAGTCTCACCCTCTCTCCTCAGGGGGTCTCACCGGTGTCCAGACTGAGAACTCGGTTCGGAGACTAAGAGGGGTCTCCACCCTAGTGAAGGACAGAGTAGTCTGACCTGACGACGAACTTCAGGGAAGAGTCAGAGGGTCCCAGACGGAGACGGAGCAACGACTTGACCGGGTTTGTGTCACTGGTGAACGGAATCTGCCCCGACTGGACACTGGGGGGGTCAGGGAAGACGGAGGAATGGGGGTTTGTCGATCACGGCCTAAGACAGGGAATCGTCGAGTGATGAATTAAGGGGAAATTTCAAAGGGGGGAAAAGTGGTCCGGGAAGAAAGGGGTGGAGAAGGAGTTCCGGAAAAAAAAAAAAAAAAAAATTATCTCCTACCATAAACTCTACTTTGTATAGATATAAAAACCAAAAGAAGAGTGTTGTCCGGTATTCCACTCACAAAATTGAACGTAAAATCTTTTTTTTTTTTCCTTGACTTTAAGTTCGGTCTTTTGTACGAGAGGTCTATTTACCACACCGGTCTTAATCTACTCCTGTCTGGGGAGAAAGGAACTAACGAGATACGAAGGATCCCTGTTACTCACTCATTGACGAAAGGATGAAAACAAACCCTATGTGGATCTAAAGTCCTTTGACGACGAGTACCAACCGATACTATCGAAAGAGAACGAGACATATAAATGGATTTGGTTTCTACTTTCCGCGAATCAATTATAGACAATGTAATTACGTCGAAGGGACCACCGAGTCTCCAATTTCGTAGACGGACGTTACACCCTCTGGACTCAAGCTAGGGACCCAGCCCTTCTAGGGGACCTCTTCCTTTACCGTTGGGTGAGGTCATAAGAACGGACCACTTAGGGTACCTGCCTCCTCGGACCACCCGATGTCAGGTGCCCCAGCGTTTCTTAGTCTGTGCTGACTCACTGAAGTGAAGTGAAGAAGTGTAATTACGTACACCAAACGGTGACTGTTACGGTACAAGAGAGTCACCTTTACAGACCAAATATCTAGTATTCCTCTTCCTAAATAGTTTGAGGTGTACTCGAATTGAGTTTTTTATTATAAGAAGTTTCGGTAGGTACGAAACACGACTACTACAAAATCCACCTCACTCCCAACTTAAAAACGTTCACGGAGATAGTAAACGTTTGGTGTCCGTCGCGACCTTTGAGAGTGGAGTTCCTTCTACACGAAATCGTCTAAACAAGAAGTGACTTTCTTTTGGTTGTTCGGTCTCCGTGTTCCTTTCAACCGGTTCCCTTCATAGAGACATTACCACGGTCTAAGTTCAATTAAAGTGACACCTAGGGGCCTGAGTGGACTCCTTATAACTCCTCCCACCGTCACCGTAAAACACCCCGATCCTTGGTCTCTTCCCTTAGATATAGTTCTTGCGTTCTCGCTCTAACTCTTCTCGGAGTTCTAGCACTTTCTCTCGGACTCCTACTTTATGTTCCTTCTTCTTCGGGCAGAGGTTTGTCCACTCGTCCCCCGTCTTACACCCATCTCTGTGGATAGTTTCGGTCTCCTATCTCACTTCCCGAGACTCAGTCCCCTCACTCCGTCGAGTTCACAGTGTTTATCATAGGACCTCTATGACGATACCTCGGTTTTCTCCTTCATCAAGGAAAGGAACCCTATCAGTTCCTTCCGAAACGTTTCCTGCACTGTAAATCCTACCTAGAACTTTTCTACTTGTACCCAAGAGTCCTACCTCCTACCCCTAGGCTCTCCTTTCGGGTAGGTCTGTTTCCTTTACTGTCCATGGTTCATCGTCTTCAGTGTCGTAAATCTTAAATAGTTTCCTCTAGGTCCTAAACTGGGTCTTATAGTACATAAAAGAACATCTTTTCTTCCTTTCCTTTTCTTTTATCCTCTCCCTTTCGTTACTCCCTTTTCTCCTCTCTTTTACGGTAAGGTATAATCTCTATATAAAAAAAGACAGAATGGATGGAAAACACATTATAGGTTATCAATTATGTCTTTCGATACTTTATCCTTCATACTTTTACCTAAAGTCAAGAAGTTGTGACTTCGGTATCTTTCACTCAAGGTCCCCTTTTAATCTTCAGTAAGTTCTACTTCAAAGGATTGTACTTGTAAAAAAGAAAATACGTAGGAAGAGGACGGATGAAGAGGGGAAGAGATTAAAGACTCCAATCTTTACCCTGTCCCCACCTTAAATTTAATAATAAAAACCAAAGATCGTCTTAAATCCTACCCTTTTTTTTAATATCCATTCGTGAAAGTAAAACTTTTACTCTTTCAACTCCAGTTTCATGTCTTCCAATGAAAGAGTTCTGGAGTCTCGATCACTTTCGGTTCTGACCCTCATTTCGGGGGTAGAGAGGAAAGAATTGGGTTTAGACACTAGGAGTATTGAAGAGGTTCGATGTCGCTCTTGGAGACGGACGGGGAAGTAGGACGGAACTGCGTCCTGTGTTCATACCGTCCTATGGGGGTCCCAGGTCCTGGTAGGGTACACCGTTGAAGTCCTAAGCGGCCACTTAGGATGAGGTCTCTTTTTCTGAGTCCATACAACTACGGATAGTCGATCGAGAAAGAAGAGGTCCCTGAAGGTCCCTAGGTAGACTTCTTGGAAACCAAATAACAGTAAGGGACCCCTAAATGCTCAATTCTTTTCTCTACTCCTCCCTTCCTCTCGATCTCTTTGGTCTAAGGTCAAAGAGAGGTCGTTTCCTCTTGATTCCAAACTGTATTCTCAGAAACTGAGTCTGGAATGGAAATAACTCATCATTACAATAACGTTACCGTGGGGTGAGGTCATGAGAACGGACCTTTTAGGGTACCTACCTCCTCGGACCACCCGACGTCAGGTACCCCAGCGATTCTCAGCCTGTGCCGATTCGCTGAAGTGAAGTGAAAAGTGAAAGTGCGTGACCTCTTCCTTTACCGTTGGGTGAGGTCACAAGAACGGACCTCTTAGGGTCCCTATCCCCTCGGACCACCCGACGGTAGACACCCCAGTGTGTCTCGACCTGTGCTGACTTCGCTGAGTCGTCGTAACCTGAAACGAAACCAAGGTCCATGATACGTCCACCACACAGGTGTAGTAGAAATAGGGAATTTTTAGGGTCTTTCCGAAGTCGTAAGGGTAAAACAACCATTTTTTTTTGTATGTCTCAAATTTCGGGAGTTGGTTCCAATGTGCAGACTGTTGAAACCGTCGGAGTCTTAAACTCACGTCTAGTGGGACTGAGGTTTAGAATAAAAATTCTCGACACACTGGAACTCGTTACGTTCAAGGAGTAGACACTGTGTCGTTTATTATTATTTTTAAGTACAACACCTTTCTGAGTATCTTATTTATTTAGGTTTATTTCATTGACGATGGATAGCCCTAACGGTAGTCCTAATTTACTCAACTATCCTCTTTCACGAAACATTTGACGTTATGTGGTATGTTTAAAATAGTCATAATAATAAAGGCTTTTATACCAACAAGGGTATTTCATCAGACACCGTATATAAATACCGTTGTACTGAGTCTTTGTTAAAAGTAAGACTACCCAACGGAGGGATAGTACAATAATTTTCCAATCCCTTTTACTTGTTACCTCCTAATTCTAATCTAGAAAGTGTGTACTTTGGTGTTTTAGTTATTTTGGGGGGGCATTAGGAAGGCTGCAACACTTCTTTATATGGGCTCCGTGGACCTTGCTAATGAGGTCCTTTACAGTTGTCCATAACTGTTCTTTGGACCGTTCCGTCCGAACCGGCGGACGGAGGGGAGTGAGATCGTAGGAGACCTTTCGACTCTGAGTGAAAACCTCTGTCTGTACCTCGTCACTCCCCTGATTCTTCTCCCCGTGAAAAGGAAGAATGTTTCAAGACATTTTAAACAAAGACGTTAACCCAGTCTCGACGGACCCTTCTTACTATCGGACTCGTCGTGATACCCCTCGTACACTAATGTGAATAGACACCAGTCATACTTTCGGGTCAAAAATATTTTAGGCGACACTAATAGGAATACGATACTATCAGTAATCGTGACACCAAGAATAAGGCACAAATCTCCTACGGTTGAGACAACGACTTGTGGACGCACTAACCCCGGTTCCGACTTTTCAGTTTCGTCACGCAAGAGGAACCTCCCAAAGAAGAAGGACGGGTGGATCCTTCCCTACTGACCTCTACAGTCTCAAGACCACTAACAACACCGGGCGAAAACCAGTTTTCAGACTCTAGACCGATTTAAATTCTAATTTTGGACCGGGGTCCCACGGAACTCTATCGTACGATCTCGAGAGAGTAGGAAAGACGAATCCATTCCCGTGTAGTTCGACCTTTTGCCGATACTTGGTTCTTCCCTCAGAGTGGTCTATCGTTTAGACGACCGTGGTACTAGAACCTGAGGGTTGGAGGTCTTGACACTCTTTATTCAAATACAACAAATAATCGATGGGTTGGACCACAAAACACCATCGTTGGACTTATATGACTCTGTGAGTGTAGACGTGGGACGTCGTCCCGATGTCTCAGACACGTATGGGTACTGGGTGTAACAGGAGAGTCCTCTGCCCCCTAAGGAAGAACAGACCGAGTACGTGTTTCTGACACTACAGTCAAAGGTCCTAGTTCTCTCGGAGACTCTTTTACCTCACTGTGTGGATCCGTTTACGTCAATAAGTTTGTGCCCAGGTCTCAGTAAACTGATCGTGTAAGTCCTGTTTATCTTTGATCGCTTCATTATAAAACGTATTTTTAGTTTTAACATAACTTTAAGTGTGTTCTGAAGATTTTATTAAGCAAACATGTAGTTCGTCAAAAAATTTTATGGAAAGAACTCGACCACAGTAGAAGTAAGTCAGTGAGTCAACACAGACTGAGAAACGTTGGTGTACTTGACGTCGTGTGGTCCGAAGGGACAGTAAGTACTAGAGGGCCTCAAACAAGTTTGAGGACAGGTAACTCACTCACTACGGTAGGTCGATAAGTAGGAGACAACAGGGGAAGAGGAGGACGAAAGTTGGAAAGGGTCGTAGTCCTAGAAAAGGGTACTTAGTCAAGAAACGTAGTCCACCGGTTTTATAAATAAGCTCGAAGTCGAAGTCGTAGTCAGGAAGGTCACTTATAAGTCCTGACTAAAGGAAATCCTAACTGACCAAACTAGAACGTCAGGTTCCCTGAGAGTTTTCAAAAGAGGTTGTGGTGTCAAGTTTTTGTAGTTAAGAAACCGCGAATCGAAAGAAATATCAGGTTGAGAGTGCAGGTATGTACTGATACCCTTTTTAGTATCGAAACTGATATGTCTGGAAACATCCCTTTCATTACAGAGACGAAAAATTATGTCACAGATCCAAACAGTATCGAAAAGTCCTACTCTACCAACCTACCGTCGTGGCTGAACTACCTGTACTCAAACTCATTCGAAACCCTCAACCACTACCTGTCCCTTCGGACTCCACGACGTCAGGTGTCACGGCGTTTCTCAACCTGTGTTGACTCGCTGACTTGACTTGACTTGATGAAGGTTCCTCGGTCACAGAAAATTAAAGTACTGACGACAGTGGCAGGTGTCACTAAAACCTCGGGTTCGTTTATTTCAGACAGTGACAAAGATAACAAAGGGGTAGATAAACGGTACTTCACTACCCTGACTTTCGGTATTGGAAACAAAAAACTTACAGCTCAAAATTCAGTCGAAAAAGTAAAAGGAGAAAGTGGAGATAGTTCTCCGAGAGATTAAGGAGAATCGAAAGACGGTATTTCCACCATAGTAGACATATAGACTCCAGTAACCATGAAGAGGACCGTTAGAACTAAGGTCGAACACGAAGTAGGTCGGTCCGTAAAGTGTGCTACATGAGACGTACCTTCAGTTTATTCGTCCCACCGTTATATGTCTGAACTGCATGAGGAAATTTGGTCAGGCTACAAGGTACAGGTCAAGATTGACAACGAAGAACTGGACGTATCTCCAAAGTGTCCTTCGTCCATTCCACAGACCATAAGGGAAGAGGACTTCTTAAAGGGTGTTAAACAACACTAGGTGTGTCAGTTTCCGCAATCACATCAGTTACTTCTTCTTCATTTACAAAAAGACCTTAAGAGATCAAAAAAAAGATACTAGGTTGACTATGACCGTTAAACTAGAGACCAAGGGGATGGAAAAGATTTAGGTCGAACATGTAGACCCTCAAGAGTCAAGTGTATGACAACTTAAGATCGAACTTCCTAAAAATCGTAACGAAACGATTGTACACTCTACTCACGTTAACCCACCATCAAACTTGTAAGACACCGTAACGGAAAGAAACCCTAATCTTACTTTTGACTCGAAAAGGTCAGGACACCGGTGACGACTCAAAAGGTTTAAACGACCGTATAACTCCCGTCGTAGTAGAAAATCCTGAACTTTATCGAGTCGACCACTCAGTCATACTAAATCTACGGGTCCACTAAGTCGGAATTGTAACTGAGACGATAAGTAGTTATGACACATCCTTGGTTCCGGTGCCGGAAGGAGGGGTCGTGTTCGACGTTCCACCCATGACCGACGTGGATCTATCTGTAATTACAAGGGAGACGGTTCTCCCGACAGTAAGATCAGAACAGGTGAGACCCACGATTTGAAGAGAGTAGTCATCTGTCTATGTTCTCAGGTAGACTTAGCACATAGGACGGTCTCCCTGTATATGTAACCTTAAATACTTTAATTGGTAGTCCTGTTACCGTTATTATAATTAACAAATTTAAAAAACTTTAGGACGATATGTCACCGTGACACGATTTGTGGGAGTGGTTGGATTTCTTTTTGTCAGTTATCAAACTGTGTTCAGGTGAGTAGGTCGTTCTCCGTCCGAAACAAATGTTGGTCTGTAAGACTGACGTTTCGGCCAAGAGAGTTACACATACGTTCCGTCCGGATCACAGTATACAGACAACACTGGGTCATTTCGACTTTATTACATCTTGTACGACTCCTCTACGATCCGACCCCAGGACTACAACTGCAGAAGGAGTGGATTCCCACGTCGGAGTCACGTCCGACTCGAAACGGAGGACGAAACAAAACGAGCAGACGAGACAACTAAGAGAAGACTCACAGGGACGAGAAGAGAGACTACGAGACAGAGTCGTAACACAGTAAAGGTACATAGACCTCAGAAATTTAGGAAACTTCCGTCTGGAACCAGAATGTGGACGGTCAAGAGTTTCAACCACACTCAGAACTTAGGACTAGTCTCTTAACGACGGAATGGACACTCAGACCTCTACCACAAGAGGGTCCCACCACCCTGTCACCGTATGGGTCGAGAGATTAGCTTTTGTGGGTGGAGGGAGACACTCGGTATCAAAGATCTTGGTCACCAATTTCTTTCCATAAACGTCTGAGAAACCTCCTCTTTCTCCGAGAGGACTAATTCTGTGTAAATTTTTGTTGTTACAATAATTGGCTACGGTGAAGAACTTACTCCATCGACCAGAGGTTTCTACCAAGGGTCACTAGATGTGGAGGGACATAAGTGTGAACACACAGAGAAGGAAGGTGTTCCCGTCCGGGACACTGAGTGATATTGGGTATCTTACTCTGTCTTCGTTTCATCGTGGTCAAGGTCTGATCTCGAAACCAGATCGTCGAAGAACCTCGAGACTTGACCGTACATTCTTAGGGGTTCACCTCACTAGTGGATTTCTTCTCCGGGACTCCTGTCTCCGGGGTCTTTTGACGGGTCGGCTCAGTTGTCCGCATACTCACCTCTTCGGTAGACCTTACAAGGTCTTGGTCATCTGTAGTATATCTTGTCTGTACTGGTGAGGAGGACCCGGGACAAATTTAAGAACTGGAGGTCTTAACACTCATTATCATTTTATCAACTACAAAATTCAGTGATTCAAAACCCTTCTAGGAAAAAATTTTACATAAAATAACTTTATATCAACTAAACGTTACAACACAGTTAAAGATGATATGTCGTTTCATTAAGTCAATATGTATATATATGTAAATATATACAAATATACACACACATATGTAAGAAAAAGTATAAGAAAGGGTAATCTCAAAAAGTGATCTATAACTCATATCGAGGGACGCGAAATATCATCCTGGAACAGGTAGGACATATTATCAAACGTAGACGATTAAGGTTTAAGAATTAGGAAGGGAGGGGGAACCGTTCGTTTTCAGACGAGACACACAGACACTCAGACAAAGACCAAACACCTATGCAAGCAGACACGGTACGAAATCTAAGGTGTCTGTCGACTGTAGCATACCACGATCAAAAAGAGATCGAATAAAGTGAATCACACTAGCAGAGCTCCGGGTGGGTACAGTGACGTCTACCCTGACGAAATAATAAAGACTCCCTACCCGTTATAACGTAACATATGCGTGTGGTGTAGAAAAGTAGGTAAGTAGACAGTTACCTGTGAATCCAACGAAGGCACAGAACCGACAACATTTATCACGACGTCACTTGGGACCCCACGCACATAGAAAAATTTAATAGGAAAAGAGGTCTATGTACGGGTCCTCACCCTAATGCCCTAAAATACCGTTGAGACGAAAATCAAAAAACTTCTGGAGGTATGACAAGAGGCATCACCGACATGGTTACCATATCTCCAAGACACTCTACTAAGAAGTACCGTTGTGACCTATTGTCTTTGAGACACACTGTCTTACCTTGTAATAATTAACGTAGCCATAAAGTTTTAGACTAATGAATTGGTGATATGACAAACCAAACCTAAAGGTTCACATCCATTTAAAAGGGTCTCAAGGAAGGGGAGGGGTTCGGTAGTGGGATTATTATAGTCCGTTCATATACTAAAATGAATATCAATGAGTCCAGTAGTAATATCTATGCATGTTAATGAGTTCAAATAAAGGGAGATCCTTGGACCCTCGAGGCACACCCGTTCCTTATACCCAAAATAAATGACGATGTAGGGGGTGAAATTGGGTTCCGAGGGACGTGTCATCTGTAGTTTTTATAGATCTATAAACTTATTTGTATTTATGCGACCATACTTCAAGTCTCCCTGATTTCGTATCTGACTCTTTATAAGTAAACGGTCCGATTCTTCAAACTTGAACTAGGTGATCACTCACTTACTTGTCTACTTGTTCCACCGAATTTAAAGTGGCAAAAGGTGTCAATTAGGTGTTTTAGTTACGTTGATGTATTAGGTAACTCAGTAAAGTTCAGGGGGTCCATTAATCAAAGGACCGTATAACGGTCCGTCTTAGGATAAAGGGGAAGAGTGCGTAAAGATCGTAAGGACCTTTATTAGACTTTAATCTTTTACTCATGAGTTATAAAATAAAAATTTATTGACGGACATGAAATTAGATTTTTGTAAATGTTTTCGTACAATGAGACACAACTTGAGGTCCGTAAAGTAACGGATACGGTCATTCCGGTTACCTGAAATGCCCCAGTCACTTTATAGGAATCTGTGACCTTTGGTCTTCTCACAAAGTATCTTTTATACTACATGACACGAGGTTATACTTTGCATGTAAATACATATCTAAGACTCTTGGTGATCCATTGGATACTTAGTAGGCGAAACGGGTGCACACCTAGGGCCTGTGTGACGACGAAGCACTAGAAGGAGCTTCAAAAGGGGTCAAACTCCTGACGTAATTTTCATATGAAAAGTAGTGACAGTACTGGGTAGACAGACGATTATAAAGAAGAAATGGGGAAGAAGAGTGTATATGACATCTCAGAGAGACTAGTCACGAGAACAGTTATTGATCCTTGCTTCGTCATACGGGAAAGGTCGGGATTTAGTGATCGTAATTCAGACAAACATGGATCCTCCCGAGAGGGACTAGAAAGGTTTACGTAAACTATTCATGTAGGGTCTACCACCTCCGTCTTGGACGTGTCGACGGAGAGGAGAGTCGTAAGCCCGGTCGGGACGGAAACCTCGGGTGGTGACGGGAAGGGGTAGATAGACCGGCAATGTCACGACTGGTGGGGTAGTCACGACCAGGAGACAAGAACTGTGTGAGGGAGACAAAAGGACTTGACAGGACGAATACGAGTCACAGAGTACAGACAAGGAGAGATGAACGTCGGTCTCTCTTTATGTATGGATGGGAAATAGTTGGTAGCTGTTATCTTCTTTGTCCCGTAGACACATCTAGGTCTCTCTTTGTGTATAGGTATAAATAAACGTCTCTATATGTACATTATCTCTTTGTCTTAGGGTGTGGGTAGTCGTCTTTCCTGTTTGGCTTGGGACCGCATCTGTCCCTCGGAGGAGACGACGAAAAGACGGCCGTAGTCGTGACACAACTTCTATGACCGATGACAAATCTTGGGTACTGAGGAAAGGTTCCCTATAAACGGTCAAGGTACCCCCACTCTTACTCTTGACACCCTTTCTCTCGCATAATCAAATCCATTACACGGTATTGTCCTTTTGCGACTTTAGAGACGTCGAGTCGTGTTATCTTCAAATAAAGGAAAAATAACCGTAAAGAATATAAAAATAAAAATTAATTTTTAAAAGGAATTAGAAGTATGTTAAAATTCTAATGTGAGATCAATAACGTTTTATAACCGATATAAAAACACACAACATGTTGTGTAGGAACTTGCATGTAATGTAGGTTATCACACATGGAGGGCGAGGGACTGGGGAAAACAGGGAAAGGAGAAGAGAGGTGACCATTTGTGATCAAACAAGAGACATAGACACTCAGACGAAGAAAAAACAATATCAATGATAAAACAAGATGTAAAATCTAAGGTGTAAATTCACTGTCGTGTCTCATAAACAGAAAGAGGTAGACTGAAGAAAGTGAATCGTATTACGGGAGGTTCAAGTAGGTATACCAACGTCTACCGTTTTAAAACAAGAAATATACCGACTCATCATAAAGTAACATATATGAGAATCGTCGAGTCGTGTTATCTTCAATGAAAGAACGAGTCCGTATCTGGCAAGTCGTCTGTCACCCCTCTCAAAGACGAGGTGTATCAGTATGTTCTTAGTTCGGACTGTCTCAAAGGTGAGAGAGATTATGACTGAAGGTTCCAGTGGTACGACGACGACGATTCAGCGAAGTCAGTACAGGCTGAGACACACTGGGGTATCTGCCGTCGGGGGGTCCGAAGGGTAGGGACCCTAAGAGGTCCGTTCTTGTGACCTCACCCAACGGTAAAAGAAGAGGTTACGTACTTTCACTTTTCGCTTTCACTTCAACGAGTCAGCACAGGTTGACAATCGCTAGGATGGTCCGAGGAGGTAAGTACCCTAAAAGGTCCGTTCTCATGACCTCACCCCACGGTAACGGAAGAGGGAGGTTCCAGTGGTATCCATAGGTGTAAACCGTCTACCAACTTCCTTTTCTCCTTCTCTACCGTGGGGTGAGGTCATGAGAACGGACCTTTTAGGGTACCTGCCTCCTCGGACCATCCGACGTCAGGTACCCCAGCAATTCCCAGCCTGTGCTGACTCGCTGAAGTGGAAGTGAAAAGTGGAAGTACGTAACCTCTTCCTTTACCGTTGGGTGAGGTCACAAGAACGGACCTCTTAGGGTCCCTGCCCCCTCGGACCACCCTACGGTAGATACCCCAGCGTGTCTCAGCCTGTGCTGACTTCACTGAATCGTCGTCGTCATAATTGATTTTTTTTTTTTTTCGCGTTACAATTTCAACACTTAATTCAAAATAGACCCCGTTTTACTCTTGATATAGGACCCTCTGCCGTAGGATCCATCGAGAACTCTTTGACGAGGTTTCTCCATCATCCCTCCGAGTCATATATACACTAAAACCATTTCCCCTTCATGTACGTTAGTTCGTGTAAATAAATAAATAAATAAATGAACGTCTTACAAAAGACGATCAGGACTCCTCGTCTACAGTGGTGCTTCCTTAATTCACGAAAAGATTTATACTCTCTTACGTTCTTAACCCGAGTATTTTTATAGAGACTTTTATAGAGAGAGAGACCTCCAGACAAGACGGTCAAAAAGGTCTCGTGTCTCACGGAGTAAAGGAGAGAGGCTGGACTTGAGGGAAGTCCCCCACGACTTCCAGTCGTCGATGTCGTCGTGGACTAAATTAGGGACGTCTCCATCTACCGTTCACGGTTAAACATCGACTGCCATCTTACCGTGTTCCCTCCCATTTCACCGCGAGTGTGAAGAGGGACATAAAGTGCACTGAAATCAGTATCTGGGTCCGTCTCAACACCCCCACGGTCCTTACATCACATCGGTTGACGGAGTCTCCTTCCCCGACCCCTAGGTATAACAGAAAGGTACTTTTCTAACCTCAGAAGTAAGTAAAATGGCCGATAAAAAAAGGGGGAAGAGTACAAAGATAAAGTCTTATCTCTGTAAAGGAAAAGAGGGCACCCAATAACAAAACGGTTAATCAGGAGCTTTCTCGGACGACGGGAGAGTCGGGTAAGTATGAAGATAGACCGGGGTAAACCGTGGTGGGACCACTATTGTGGGGACGGTACCTACTCAGGGTCGTGCTCCGTGGTGGTGACCACTACGTTAGTAGTGTCGTCCTACGGTTCCCGACAAAATTTAGTCCAAGGGGTTCTGAGTGTCTTTTTGGATGTCTCCCTCTCCCACCCTACTAAACCCTCTTACTGTAACTTTGTACATATGATAGTACATTCTTAGGTTAACGGTCAGATACAGACTACGTCCTATGTCGTACGAACCCCGACCACGTGTCCCTACTGGGTCTCTCTACAATACCCCTCCCTCCACCCTCCCCCCGAGTACAAACCCTTGCGTACATGTGGGCACCGCCTAAGTACAGTTACATACCGTTTTGGTTATGTCATAACATTTCATTTTATTTCATTTTTATTGTTAAATCATTTTTTTTTTTTTTTTTTGGATGTCACCTTTGGAGCCTCTACTCCCTAAGGGTCAGTGACTACTCCTGAGACTTTGTCGTCCTCCCCGCATTTCGAAAAGGAGGTCTTAAGACCTTCCACTCAGACCTTCTGTTCCTTGAGTTGTATTCTATCTGTTCAGACCCGTGTAATTAGGTGTCCTGGTCCACTGGTTCTTCTCTCGTACTCGACACACCTCCCCCCGAAGAACTTTGTCGACGATTCGAGTCGGGACCCATGAATTATATGGGAAGAATTGTCCCTTGGCATTAGAGCCAGCATTATTAGGGTGGAGACACGTGTCAACGTAACAAATGTTTCGGTAAGTGGTTTTCATACAATAAACGAAAAGAGTTGCTGTCCTCTGTCTATGATGCAAATACGGGAGAAAAGGAAACCGTGGTGGTGACGGGATTAAGTCCGGGAGTAGTAGAAAGTCTCCTGATAATATTGTCAGACGATTGGCCAGAGAGACGAGGTTAAACGGAGGGAGATTAGGTAAGAGATATGACGTCGGATCGTTAGAGAGAGTGTTTCTTTCGACGGGGGAAGGAAGGGAGGACTTTGGGTAGTTCTCAAGGGGGAACGTGACTCCTATTTTAGGTATAGTAATCGCGACGGGTAGCTCGGGGTGAAGACTGAGGGTAGACGGAGAGATCAAAGTAAGGAAAGGTGATGAGTTCGACTTGAGGTCCGAGGTCGTTGTGACTGACAGAATCCAAGGGGCGTGTACGACACATTAAAGAGTGGAAACGTAGAACTAAAAAGACCGGAGAAGGACTTGACGGTGTGTGGGAGGGAAACCACGAACCAAACAATTGAGGAGGACTGGGGACTCCCCGGTTGAGTTCGTAATGAAGACTCTTTGTAAAGAGTCACTGGTGTACGTGTGTGTGCGTCCACGTGTGTACACGTGTGTGTGTGAGCCGATTTAAGTTTGGTACCAGGACGGGACTATGTACTGACACAGACAGGGAGAGTGGCACCACGGTCGAGAATGTCCTTCCAGGTAATGTATAAGTAAACATATAGATCCGTGGCTCCTAACATGGACCGTAGATCATCGAGAGTCATTTACTAATAACTTTATAATAAAGTTGTTCGGATGTGACCTTTGATCCCTTTGGCCACGAGCCTCCCGAATTCCCTAAACAAGTCCTATATTTGATTATTCACTCTCTTTACTTTACGGTTAGATCCAGATAGACAACAGGAGTTGTAAAGTCTGATGAAACGTGACGGAAGTCTCTCTGGTGTCCATTAAGACACTCGACTTCTTCAAGATCGAGAACTCCCTTAAGAACGAAGAACACAGTAAAATAAAAATGAAGAAAACTCAGAGTATAGGAAGACCTTAGACTCCTTCCGATATCTGAAAAAGGATATCTTTTCGTGCGTATGTGTGACTTAAAACATACATTGTTTTCTTCTCACATAATCGGTCCCATCCCATCGACAACGACATCATTGTATATCTGGTATTTCAGAGTTACTTTATCGTGTTAATTTCAAATTTAGAGTGAGTATCCTTCAAGGAGTACCTAGTCGTCCCTGAGGAGTTGGTCGTAGTCCCGACATCCGAGGGAGGTAGTATTCTGTGACAGTGGAATCGCGTACGAAACTTCAGTGGTCGTGTCTTCCTCTCTCTTTACTTCTTCCGTGTGACCGAGAATTGACGAAGTCGTACTTCCATCGTACAAACTCCACCTAACGTTTTGCAGATGTTTAAGAGAGGTCGTTCGGAGCTACGTATGGGGAAACGTTTGACTGAGACGAAAAGGATAGTTGTCTATAATAGATACAGAGATAGAGAACTTACACCCAAACCGGTACAGAATTCTATTTATGACGTCAGTCTCCGAAATTTTCGTGAACACGAAACCTCGGATACGAAAGGACGACGAGAAACCTTGGTACTTCTGGTGACACTTTTTCGGAACCAATTAATCAGAAAAAACCTCTGTACGACGAGTCCATAGGGTAGCGTGACCGGTTGTTGGTTGTACATATCTGACTTTCCTACCTAGGAGTCCGACATTCATTTCGGTAAGACATCGTGGGTCGGGGAACGGTTGGGAGAATTGACCGACTCCAACGTACTCACTCGGGTCCGTTCTGATCGTCTTGGTGGGTCGAATAAATCGGGTCTTAATGAACTACTGGGTTTCTTAAAACTCGAATATTTACCGGTAAGAAAATTCGATCGTTCAAACCCCTCATAAACAATATGTCGTTTTCGATTGACGATGTTTTGTGACCCATGGTCCTCACCTTACAACGACATTGTTTTGGGATTTTGTACATCGTAACTGACACCTCGACCTCCGATCTTTCAATTAATAGTTTCACCCCCTTTCGTTGTGACAGTCATCCAGGTATCTGGACCTCGATACTTAATGATGTATCGTAAATTTTCGGACTTCCGGGCACTAACAAAATTTTTGGAGAAGGGACCGGCTTCTTCTCTCCATATCGGTCTCTTACCTCTCCCTCCACACTAGTGACATGATCTGTAAGTGGTCAGGACCTTTAAGGATTTTCCTGCAAACATTTCGGATCCTTAATATTTTTCTTCTCCAATCCTTAGTCCTTCTTTTTTTTTTTGAACTTAGATCAGTATCTAAATAGAGAATCGTTGATGTCTTGGTTAGCTCCTTGGAATAGAGTCTCCGTACATTCTACTGCGAAGCAAAAAAAACAGTTCTAGTTTATTCTACTATATACCCCTTTTGACAATTTAACGATTCTTGACCTCTTCCTTTACCGTTGGGTGAGGTCACAAGAACGTACCTCTTAGGGTCCCTGCCCCCTCGGACCACCCGACGGTAGATACCCCAGCGTGTCTCAACCTGTGTGCTGACTTCACTGAACCGTCGTCGTTAGGTACTTTTTATGGCCATAATAGTGGTGTCGGACTCCGACTCTTCGTGGATTTCGGTGGTCCCCCGCGATACTCCGACCTTAAGGTCCTGTGAATAACCACGGACCTTAGTTCGGGTCTCTTCAGGTAACCCTTCTGACAGAACTCTTTCACTACAATTTTACTTTATATGCCTTACTGAGTATAAATCGACGTACCGTGTATAAGACTCGTCTTCCTTGTCGTACATATTTTTTAGATCTCCACTCACTCGTGGACTAAGTAAGTACATTGACAAGAGAGATTTTACACACCGAAAGAGATACTCCGGAAGTTCAAATCCTCCAACTTATTCTAGGGGTAGCACATTTCTACACCGAGGAGAATTTCCGTTCGTCTTTGCTCTTTCCTGTACCTAGAAAGAACTTTACGTTAAAAGACGAACAAATGTTTACTAATTGATGGTGTTAGTTAACACAGTTTCAAGTCCAGTGACGTAGGAAACCCTGTCGCTACTCTACCACGGAACTCGAACCCTATTACTGTTCACCTTACGTGTGCCCTACCAGACTCTCGTCTCGAACACAAGACACAAGACCCGTGTTAATTACACTTCCCGGAAACGGGAGACACCGAAAGGTAGGTAGGGGAACGGTGAGAAGGAATAAACGTGAGGGTTTGGGGTCGGATCGACAAAGTCGTCTGTCCCGTCCTGTCCCTCGTCCGACCACGAAGGTCGGACACAGTCCTTTATTCAGTTCCCAAATTACAAAATATATCAATTCGGAGTTTTGTTGGATACTCGATTCATAATTACTTAGTACTAGGGGTAAAAGGTCTACCTTTTTTTTATCAGAGTTTCTTTGATCCATCGAACAAGTTTCTTCAGTTTAGGTCAGACACAAGAAAGATGGTCTGGTGGCAGTTCAACGGGTGACGGACAAGGAAGAATTCTTGGAGTGGATGTGGGTGGACTTGTTGTCTCTATCCTACCAACAGCCGGTGCAAGGACGTTGAGAGATACCAGACTTCCAACCAAAACATTTACGGACCAGTCACTTCAAACCTGAAATTGAACAACTAAGACTCTCCAGTCACCATCCCCATGTAAACTCTCGACCCCGGTAAACATATACCGGAAACTCAAACGCGATACGGAGAGAGTGTGGTGTGAAGACACGAGGAACGGTGTCCGTCCCACCCATGGTGGAGGTCCAACCCTCAGTCCCGATTACGAAACCGACGTTACCTGGACTTTCACATTTCTGTGTGGAGTGTACACCGGTGTCCGTTAGCAAAGATCCTTAGTAAAGATGTCCATAGTTTCATTTGTAAACGAACCTAATACGGTAAAGTCCTCTGGGAACCTCGTGTAAGGATCACCAGGTCACCTATTCTGAGGTAAGAAGGTTACGTTCCCCGTGCCCACACCAACCCCTTGATTCTAGGACGTACGGAGTACCTTACCGGTTTTTACTTTTGTTCTCCGGGACTCTTAGCGCAAAACAGAAGTAGGACAAATTACCACTTCGATGCATTTTTGTTGTCCCGTGTCTCACGGTAAGTCCTATTACTTTTCCGTTTCCGCTTCGTGAAAAGGTCCGAGTTTATTTTGCTCAGACTTAACGGGATGTACTCCCCGTGGACGAAAACGACACGACTTGGCAGCTCAGGAGAATGGAAACTGTACCCTCTCCACTATCCACTTCCCACGTCCACTATTCATTTGCCACAAATAACTTGAAAAAGTACACGACGATAGTGACACCGAGAGTCCCAATGGTCATTTACGACCTCTGTTCACAAGTTAGACAATGATTATGAGATGATATGTAGTGAAACGTAGTTCCAATCCCGTTGGTAGAGAAATAGGGATTTATATTATTTCAGGATGTAATGAATACATCATTGTCACACATAAACCAATTAATCAGAAAATGTCGATAAACATATTAAGGACAAACACTTTGTAGAAGTATAAGTAACAGAGTAGACGGGGAGGGTTGAGAATCCCTACCGATCCGTCCCGGGAGGGTTAAAATGTACACTCCCTTGTCTTAGTCTCTGACCTTTTTTCATAGTCGAGCGAGTCTCTAATGTGTCGTACACGGTCCGTGACAAGTTTCACGAAATTTATAAATCCAAATAGATTAAACGTACTGTCGGGACACTCCACCCGTGAGAATACTAGGAACAATCTATCTCCTTCTTTAAACCCGGGTCTCTCCAATTAGTAACCGGGTCCCAGTGTGTCGACCGTCGAACTTGGATCTGTTCGAGATTTCGAGACATCGGAGAATTTTAGTAAATCGATCTTCCCCCGTTTGGTCTTAAGTTTCGGACGGAGGTCTGGGACATAAGATGAAGTATTATTATTGAGTGTACAGACTCACGAGTCATACCCGGACAAGATTCACGAACTGAACATACATGAATAAATTAGGAGGGGTGAAAGGTTCACTCCTTTGACTTTACTTCACTGAACGGGTTCCAGGGTTTCGACCATTCAATGTCTCTTTCCTAAACTTGGGTCCGTCAGACATGGCTCTCGTGTCTCAGGAATAACGGGGTGATTGACGGACAGGAGAGTCGTCGAATGGGGTCTTAGACAATGTGTACTTATGTCAGATTCGAGAGGTGGTAAGAGTGACCACAGACCTCAGGGTCTATTCAGAAGACAGACATGTTTCAGATCCACAAAGACCAGTAACCACCGAAAGACAAATGAAACGGGTCGACAAATGAGAGGTCTTTGTCTTCGACTGCCGTCTTGAGGGACCCACCTGAGAAGTACCTTGGCCCTCGACGCCAGTCTAAAGGACAACGTCTCCCTTTTACTTCTGGAGGTCCTGTACCCGAACCTCCCACGGCCGTCTCGACAAAGAAGAGACACGACGGGACCCTAGAAAGTCACACGGGTCGAGGTCCATCCACTATCAAGGTTTACTGGAGTATTAGTTATTATACAACCCCTTATATTTCGGTGCAGTACGACTGGGAGGGAGGAACAGTGTACGGATAACTTATTCCTTGTAGAGGGCTTCGTTGAATGTACGTAGACTATTGTGGTATAGTTGTTGAGAAGTTTAATAACACCTTGGTACGGTGGCTAAAGTTGTTTTCAAGAGTATCCTTTGACTGCACAAATTTCCATAAAATAGTGCGATTCTTATCCTAGGAACGAGACATAAGACTCGTTTCGGAGTCGTATGAAGAAATTCGTTTTCCAGACAATACATACCTCCTTCATTTCGGTTGAATATCGTTACTAAAATTATGTTCTCACTGGATGAGATGGAGAAGTAGTCCGATTTAAAAACGAGAGTTTGGTGGGAGGAGTGTGTGTGTATGTATGAGGTCTATAAGTGTCGTTAATACACCATTGACTAAATAAAGTCGAAAATACCAATAAAAATTAACCCACGTTTTGTCCGATTTCTTTGATAGACTCAACTTTCGAGTTTGAATTAGACTCACTTTCAAGTTCCACCCTAGGTCACTTTCTTCGGGGTCACTATATAGTCGACCCCCTAGCAGGACCACGTCTTCGGTGACGGGAATGTCACTCTTCAACTTCGACAGGACACAGGGTCCGAGGAACACTCGGCAGGGTAGCCTCCTTCCTGAATTACAATAAGGAGAGTGAGTAATGTCTTTCCGACACGTGTGTGTCGGAGAGCACCCTCCTCGTGGACCACGGGTAACCTGCCGGGGACCACAGTCGAGACGACTCGTGAGTCGGGGATGACCCGTGGTGGGCTCTGGTCCCGCCACTCAAAAGTGACAGGCAACCCGTGAGTTACTGACAATCGATAATGCTATGGTTCTTGGAGTTGAACCAGGACGCTTCTTACTTCGTCGGTTCCGGAAGGAACACACATGATACACAGAATAGTCCTAGGTTCCTTTACACAGACCTTACCTCCCAAATTTCCCCAGTATCGTTGGGATGGGTGTACACCTGGGGACACACCCTGGAGAGTGTCTGAGACTCCTACGACTCGACTTATCCTGTGTTTCCCCAGTACAAGAGCACCTCTTTTGGGTGTACTCTCGTGTAGACCCACATGACAACGCTCTCTATCATGTCCTCGTTCACCTTTTGTCTTCTTCCCGGCTAACCGAAATGGTCTCACACCTCTCCGAAGATCTTCTCTCCTGTCAACTCGACTTATAAAGACATCCTCATCCACGAACGGTTTACCCTCTTCCACTTCTCGTAGGTCCTTCTTCGTCGTCGGACCTGTTCACGCACCTCTACTCTCTCGGACCGAACAAGGACGTCGACGTACAGGTCCGGTTCCACATCATCATCACACTCAGCGAGTCAGCACAGGCTGAGAAACACTGAAGTACGTGCCATCGGGCGGTCCGAGGAGACAGGTACCCTAAGAGGTCCGGTCTTGTGACCTCACCCAACGGAACGGGAAGAGGTCTCCCAGAAGGTTGGGTCCCGAACTTGAGTCCAGAGGACATAACGGTCGTCTGAGAAATAGTAAACTCGATGTGTCCCTCGTCCGATTCCACTCCTCAACGGTTTCTGTCCTGGCTCAGTCTCAGCCGTCCTCAGTCTAGGACCTTTCTCGAGCCTCCCCCGTGGTCATGAGACCGATTCCTGGAACTTGAAATCGGAGTCATCACCCCTTGGTACCTTCCTAACTGTGTCAGTCTGAAGGTATGATCCTTCAAGTGAGCCTACATCCTGCACTTCCCCATTCTACTCACATCGACTGTCCGACCCTTTGGAACGCCTTAGGAGGTCACTACAGCACTCTACCGACAGCAGGGATAAGTGTGATACATCTGCTCGTTCACCCAGGAGTCTTTCCTCTTCTCTAAGCAAGTGTAGAGTACTCAGAGTCTAGGAATTGACTTAGGTCTGAATCACGTAGTCGGAGCTGGACACTAAGGGTACCTCGTCAGAACTTGTACCGTACAGAAACTTAGGGAATCTACTTTACCTTCTTATCGGAAGTCAAGACGGTGTCTTTTACGACTCTGGAAGTATAATCGATTCTTTCCGATGGTTAAAATCAATGAGAATGTAAGTTCAGTCTACTTTATGAGTAAGGTAGAAGTATTCTGTCTGGATACAAATAAATAACGACGAACAACATTCCGTAAATCTATACAATCCAGATTAGGAGTGTCGACAAACTCCAATCACGATAGTAAATGTCAAATGTCTCTTCCTTTGACTTCAAACCTCTCTCTTACATTGATAAAGTCCTAAGGAATGAATTATACATTGTTTTATACCTAAGTTTAGGAAAAAAAAAAAAAAGGGACCAAGGTCTCGGGGATATAAAAAGACGGAGAACGATTATGTAATAGGAAAGAGGTGGACGTAACACCTAGACTGAACGACCTGAGGTTCCGGTAAAGAGGTAGAGACCTGGTATGTACACAACGGAACTCTACACCGAAATTTAAGGTACAGATGTTGTCGTTTACTGTGTCTCTACTCTTTGACTCTTAAACGGGTGGGTCTTCGACGGGGAAGGTCGTTTCTCCTTCCTAAAATAAACGTTTCCTCTACGTCGACGGATTGTTTAACACACACTGTTCTTTCAACAACACAGTCCGGTAAAGATGTCTTTCGGTTTTATATAACTGTATGGGGTAGATATATTCGACTACCGAGCGTTAAATGACGACTGGATTAGGACGGCACGTACTACCTAGGTAGAAATAAAACTAGTCTCTGAGGACAATCTTTCTGATCCTCTGTTCTTGACTCACTTTATACAGGAGTCGTAAGGTGTGTGGAGCTCCTTTCCGTCCAAGTAAGAACAGTCTGAAATACACCCCCTATGTAAGGTTGTGGAACATCTTCCCACAAACGACAACGTAACAAACGTTAACGTTTTGTTACTTTTTGACACTTACAGGAAGTTTTTCTTTTACAATTTACGGACAGAGTACTACCTTGTAAATCTATTTTTCTTCCTTGTTCTATAGAAACTCAGTTGTATATACCCGGTCTTTACGTCACGAAAAATTATAAAGAAAACTTTTAAAGAAACAAACCGACGTGACCCAGACTCAGTACCGTGTGCCCTAGAAGTCAGAGGTGACACCGTACATCTTAGAAAAACAGTACCCTACCAAATACCCTAGATCAAGGGATTAACCCCTAACTTGGGCCCGGGAGACGTGACCCTCGCGTCTCGGAATCGGTGACCCGGTTGTCCCGTCAGGGGCCTTTGTGTTACGACTAACTGTTTTCGTTCAATATCCTATGATACGGAGCATACTCACGTCGAGTGTTTTCGTTACAATATAGAACACAGATATACACACATACATTTGTAAACTTTCTGACCTTCCTATATATACTAACTACTGACATCATAGGAGACTTCTTATACTCTCCTTTTACCTAGACCTCGACCACAGTTGGTGTCTACAGTTTAAATACTCCAATAAAAAATAAATTTTTTTTCTGGACTTCCTTCATATGGTTTTACAATTGTTAACGGTTGGACCCAACACTCATGGACTCATAAATAATAAACAAAAGACATCAAGAGACCCGTACAAATTAAAAAGTTGTAATCTTCGTATGTCTCTTAAGACTTACTACCTCAGTTCAGTCAACAAGTCTTGTGGGTAGACTAAGTAGAGACATTTAAGTATCACACTTCCGTGCACAATGTCATCGGTATGTGTCTCCAGGACTGACGGGGACAGAAGACAACCCAGGTACGATCAGGATCCTTAATTTCGACGTCAACTTACGATCGGAACGAACGTCTACCGAAGGTTCACCAGGGTCACCATTTCTTGGGTGGACGGTTACGTCCTCTGAATTCTCTACTCCCAATCTAGGGACCCAGTCTTTCTAGGGGACCTCCTCCCGTACCGTTGGGTGACGTCATAAGAACGGACCTCTTAGGGTACCCGTCTCCTCGGACCATCCGGTGTCAGGTATCCTATCGTTTCTCACCCTGTGTTGACTTCGTTGAATCGTACGTGTGTGAACGAAAGTCTAAACGTAAAACATCATGATTATTTGGTGTGTGTAGAATAGGTCACATTAAATGTCTGTCTGATAAATAAGTGGACTAAAGGAATAATATAACGGTGGAGACATTACTTTTAACCCACGTTTTTACTCGCTAGACCACCAATATTGAAGAAAAATGGTTCAAGGAAGATATTCACTAGT
Source organism: Capra ibex (assembly GCA_006410555.1). Classification (NCBI taxonomy): domain Eukaryota; kingdom Metazoa; phylum Chordata; class Mammalia; order Artiodactyla; family Bovidae; genus Capra; species Capra ibex. The sequence goes on along the minus strand of SJYO01031364.1, from coordinate 2,492,736 downwards.
AGAACGGGTAATTGTCCGAAAGTTTAGAGTCTCTTCTTTCACTAACACTGAGAATTATCGTATACACGCGTAATGAATAGATGAGTCAGAGGTGACACCGGGTTTAACCCACCTATCAACGATTTTTGTGTTTCGCTAAAGAATCACCTTTGTCCTTCTCCTATAGGACGTCGCGACAGTTTATATATGAATTCCGCTTCGATTTAGTGTCTGTCATAACAAAACAGTTTGGACCCGTTTAATCATCTATTCTCGTGTAAGATTTGGTGGGGGGTGGGGGGTGACGACACGTTCAGGACGGAGTTCATTGGTAAAATTTCTTGGGTGGACACCAAAGGTCATCAGAAACTGGAAAGTAATTTGTAAGTTGAAATGCTCCGTTAACTAAAAACGACCAGAGACCCCACCAGTACCTCTACCTAAAGTGACATCAATTATAATAGGAGAAAAATCCTGAAAACGGTTCACTCCTACATAACAATTACTGGAACAGACCTTGCTACACGATCACCTCTAATACACTACGAGACGGATTCGTGACTCAGAACTGTTCGTCTACTCTCTCCGGAACGGACCTCTACCTCCCCTGACCATCTCCCTTGTGACCGGGCCAAGAAAGACCCATCGTCTACCTCTACTTGCGTCGCGTCTCTGATCTCCGCTCGTCTCGAGTCGAGTCTGGGGTCACACTGGTGGTGCACCGAGGACTGGTAAAGGGAGCGGACAGATCCTCCAGCGACGGAAGATCGTAACGACAGTCTAATCTACTCTACCGTTCCCACTTTGTAGAGTACGTCCTGGACTGCTCAGGACCTACGAGTTGTTTAGAATTAAGAGAAAGAAAAGAGGGAACAAGGGAACTTTTATTTGTGTTTAATGTTACTTAAAATGTGACCATATGGAAAAATAAGTTTACCTTCTTTTTATCTTTAATATGGGTAACATAATGTGCACCCCTTTGACCTCCGTGTTTGTCTAATTTCGTGTACTGGAAAGAAAGGGACAAAATGAGTTACAGGGTGCTCACGGTCCCTGAGTTGTTTTTCACAATGGAATAAAAGATCTGTCTAAAGTCCAAAGTACAACAAACTGACGAGACGTCCACATCGTCGTGGATGGAGAGGATAGGGGGTGAGTGGAGATACATGATAGAAGGGAGATCGGACCGTCTGTGATCAGAGAGGTCCCGAGTCAGAACCGACCACAGAGAGTCCTTATAAAAATAGGAGAAGGCATCGAAAAGTACTAGTCTAGACTTAGAGATCACGTTTAGAGAGACGACTCAAGGTCTAGATGTATCCTTGATAAATAACTCACCGAGGTGTCCGTGGACCTTGAGTCGTACGGGGTTGAGGTAGAAGACGTTGTTTAAGGAAACGAGGACCAAAGGGGTGGGTGGGTTGGTGTGTGGATTTGATCTTTGGTCGTAGTAGGATTCGGGGGAAAGAGGGATATTAGGTGTGGGGTAGGTCAATGGGTAGTGAGACAGGTAAGGGACACTTTTTGTAGAGTATACAGACAGAGCGGGTGAGAGATAGGGGACCTACGACCTCACCAAGTCCGAGTGTGGTGAGTAACCATGGTAACGAACTCGGAGGATGGACGAAAAGGACGGAGACCCGAAAGGGGTGGAGGTAGATCGGAGGTGTGACGTCGGTGTCACTACAGGATTTCGAGTTGAGTCTGGTAGGTAGGACGTACGAATTTTTGGGACGGAGGAACCATTTCAGGTCTTCTCGATTCTTTCCTCTGTACAAATAGAAGAGAGTAGGATTGTTTGACACTCAAGGTCTCGTCTCCGACACAGAATATAAAGACACAGGAGAACTCGTGTCATAGGACTTATACTAAACAAGAGTCTTTTTCAAAGTATCTGAGTATTGTACTCTCCCACTGAATTTTTGGTGGATCAGGTTTGAAGAGTAAAAGGTCCCCTATTTTGTCTCCGGGATTCTACCCCTCCCATGACGCACTCCAGTATGCAGATCGACACCAACATTAGGGACATATAGAGTTCGTGAAATCTGGAATATTTCACGAAAGTGTATATGAAAGAATAAATTAGGAAGTTTATCGGAATACTCCATACAAGAGAGTAATATATCCACTCTTTTTACTTCGCGGGTTCCCGACTTTTTTGTCTGGTTCTAGTGGGTCGACGACTTCCTACTAGAAGACAAGTCTCAAGTTATGAGAAAACTGACATCGATCGGTATTAGACTCCGTTATTGACTCCCAAGGTATTTATAACGACTTACTCAATTGACTATGAACTGACTATTTGATTACAAGACAGGAATCAGGGAGTCAGCACACACTGAGAAACGCTGGGCTACCTGACATACATCGGGCGGTTCGAGGAGACAGGTACCTTAAGAGGTCCGTTCTTATGACCTCACCCAACGGTACGGGAAGAGGTCCCCTAGAAGGGTTCGGTCTCTGACTTGGGTCCAGAGGGCGTAACGTCCGTCTAAGAAATGGTGACTCGGTGGACCCTTCGGTCGGAACGTATTTACTCGTTTATATATAAATAACTTAACTACCTATCCGTCACCTTACATCTGAATTAATGGAAGACTATGAAGTGAGAGAAGAGACACTACTGGAAATCTCCACTTTCCGGTGGGAGAGAACCCAGTTTACGTCAGTTACTCTTGGAACGGTTCTGATCTGTCTGCGCCTCACACCTATAGTGCGGCAACGGATAACTAACGCTCGACAGGTCGACCAGGGGGACCTGGTGCACACTAGGGACAGTCTTCTTTTCCCATCCATGGGTCTGGGACCCTCTGGAGATTCGAAGGTCCTCGGGATAAGGAGTCGTTCTAGTCAATTACGTGATGACTGGCATTGACTAGTATCATCCTCAAACTATTTACAACCGACTAAATTACTTACTTAAAATAAGGAGACTCGAAGGTTCCCCGTCAGTCTAGGACGGAAACTAGGAAGTCCAAACAAAACATCGTATAGACAGGAAAGAGGGTAATCGTCGAAGGATTAATCTGAAGGACGGAGGTCGGAAAGTTAGGTAGAAAGTGTCCCGTCGGTTCCCTCGGTAACTTTTACTTTCAGACCGACCAGAAAGGGGACGAACTTGTAGGTTTCGGATACGTACCGGGAATCCTAGTTCAGGTCTGAGTGTCAGAAGTTCCGGGGGGTGTGGAATCTATCTGGACCGGGTGTAGAAGTGTCTTGTAGGGGGTGCGGTCGTGTGTCTTGTGTACATAAAAAGACTGGTAAAGTATGAGACAAGAGTCCGACTTTACAGGAAGGGTGAAGGAAGTGACTGATTGTGGATGAGTACTAAACTTTGAAACGAATCCCCGGCGGAGAAAACTCTTCGGAAGGAACTCAAGAGTCGTGGGGAGCGGGAATCGGTCTGTGAGGAAATACTTGACGTCGTCGAGGAATAAGGACGACACAGGATTGTGAGTAGTAAATGAAAATAAACGGAAAGGTAATTTGACGTTCGTGAATTTTTGCATAAGTTAAGACACAGAAACCACATATCCGGTTACAAATTGTACAAACTCCACGAGGTATTTATACACAAACTAGAGCAATGTAAAGGACTTTAGAGGCATTCCCTCCTACTAACAATGGGAAAGATAATCCGTCTATCTAGTTGTCTCTGGGTCTCGTCCACTCACTTAAGAACCTAAGTGAATCATCATTTCTGTCTAGAACTTGAACCCGGTAGCCTAAGAACAGATCGGTCAAGTTATCAGTTTTGTATGTCAGAGACCATAAACAAGAAACGTGAAAGAACAGTGTCCTTCCGACTACGTCCTAGGTCCAGATTCTTATCGTGTAAACAGTCTCTTATCTCTTGTCAAGAGTGAAAGGGGTCGAGGAACCCTTTGGTTTCGTCGGTACTCGATTCTGGGATTTCTCCGTCACCTTATCCGGGTTCTGTTAATGTGTGAATTAACGTAGTTACACCTCTCGGTCCGTCTATGTAAGTCAAGGGTTTCGTCCGAAATAACGACTGCACTAATTGTAACTAGGTTAATAAACCTATTAACGAAGTAGACGTGGTATTTGGTCCTTCTGGGTCACACTCGGTAGGTAGGTAGGTGAGTAGGTCAGTCTCGAGATGTACGTCTGAAACGATACGTACAAGGGAGTCAACCTGTAGTGCAGACACTCCAGTCACCGACCCTCAAGTTGTAGTAAAAAAAAGTTGTCCCTAACTCTCTACAGAAAGGAAATAGGAGAGGTGTCAGGAGTTTACGTAAAACAGAGACCACGGACCACGATCGGAAGATCATAGAAGAGACGTCTGGAATAGGGACAGGACGGTCGGAGACGGAAGATCCTTCTTTCTACGAGATCTTTACGTTTCTCGTCTCCACCAACCAACAGATATAAAGAAAAGACCAAAGACCTACGGTGCGTGTATTATTGACACCGACAATTGCACAGTCAGAAGTCTCCCTGACGATAGTCCAGACGAGGTGAATCATTCATTCATTCACTTCAGCGAGTCAGCACAGGTTGACAAACGCTGGGGTACCTGACATCGCATGGTCCGAGGAGACAGGTTCCCTAAAAGGTCCGTTATCATGACCTCACCTAACGGTAAAGGAAGAGGTCTCCTAGAAGGGCTGGGTCCCTGGCTTGGGCCCAGAGGACGTAACATCTGTCTGCGAAATGGCAGACTCGGTGGTCCCTTCAGGTTTTAGAACTGGCGTCGATCGTAAACCTTCAGTGGGTTTAGACTAGTAAAGGAAGGGGACGTCACCGAAGAGTAACATGGTACTTCTTCATGAATTACGTTGGAATAATCCCAGGTCCTCCCGGACGGAGTCGACGAGGACCGAGGCACAGGGAGGCAGAGAAGAGTGAGAGGGAGAAATTGAGAAGAGAGGTCGGTCCTACCTAAAGAACAAAGGACCTTATTCCGTGTATGAGAGATCGGAGAGCCCAAACCGTGTCGTTAAGGGAGGTAGGCCTGACGGGAAGAGAGGGGAGGAGTACGGTCGTAAGGTACGAACGGACTGCACAGAGGAGTGGGAAACCCCGAGTCGAGTCTACAGTGAAGACGCAGAGGATTCAGACGTGACTCCTGAGGGGAGACACAAATACTTGTGAGACAGGACCGGGGCAGTGTCGAGGGGAGAGCGACCCGACGGCGACGGAACACGAACGGTAGTACTGGTGGTGGTCGTCGACACTGGAGGAACTCCTGTCAGGTGTCCTGTACCAATACTCGTTTGTGTGTGTTCGTATTTTTCGTGGGTGCAAAAGGGTCGTAACACATCGACTTAGTTATAAAACCTTTAGGTCAGTTATAAAGACCTTATTCGTTTGTCCTTTCATCTCTGTCTCTTTATAAATGACGATTTTAATAATTATTAAGTTTTCTTTTCATTCGTCTTCTTTAACTTACGGATAAGACATGGTCTGTTGTATTACTCTAAAGTGTATATTAACTTTGATGTATCGACATGTATTAATAGGGGCAAAATGTCTAATCATTCAACTCTAGTGTCACGAACTCATTGAATGGGTCATAGTGTATTGATCTTTCATTGTCTCAGTCACCGAGGTTTCACCTATGAAGACGTAAAATTCGATGAATCATTTACTCTTATGAACTTAGTTGGGTACCCTAATTAGTTCGACTTTCTGACTTGACCGGGGTAGTTAAGTGAATGATGGAAACTGAGCTTTCAGGCACGAAAGGGGTGTAAGTTGTTTGGACATAACTAATGACACTATGTCTCTAACTTCTATTTCAGGGAGGGGAGTCTCTCAAGGGTCCGATAAGATTTATCCGTTAGTCGGTCACCGTTATATCTAGAAATCCACACGGGAGGCGAGGGGTACAGGGACTCCGAGACCGAAACAGAGTGGAACGAGGAGAGACGATATCATGTCTGTACGGATGAACTAGGCCGGGAGAGTCAAGGTGCCCCTTGGTACGTCGAAGAGACTGTTCCTTCAACTTCTGACACAAAGATTGTCTGGTACGTCTTCAGTTCACGCTACACTTCCGAAACACACACGCGTCTGTCCATTTTCCCTGTGTCGTCACCCTCCCCTACCCATAGTCAACTCCACTACCGTACACTACTACCCTCGTGACCGATAACGGATCACGAGTTCTAGTTTCAGTACACAGTCCCGTCCTCCGGAGGAACAGGAGGAACTGGAGAAAAATGTGTATAATAAAGTATTTTTGTTGGGATGGTACATCCACAATTATAATGGGAGTAAAATGATTAACTCTGTAACTCTGAACCTCTTCAATGAGTGGGTGTTGTGAATCCTCCATTCACCTCCTCTATGTTAATCCGTAAACCTTTAAGTTTAATGTAAGTGACTGTAATTCCTGTGGTTTTAAGACACACGACCTTAGTCTTTAGGATTCAGTTTAAAATAAAACTGAAACATTAAATCTTCTTCAGTAAACTTGGAAAGAAGTACAACCAACAGATATGTCTTTCAGTCTTCACTATAATTATGGAATATTCAAACGGTATTCGTAGTTCATTGTGTCACCCATATTCTCCAGGAATGTCTGGTACTCGAGACGACCGAAAGAGTCTCCAAACCCCGATTTATGTTGCATCGGTGTGAGAGACGTTGTGAAGTTTTTCCACCATCGTAGTAAATAGAGACTTTTGAAACCACTCTATCAGGGACGTAAGGATATCGTGGTTCAAATTCGTATGGGGAATTACGTACTCCATCAGAAACGTTGTAAAAACCAAGTTTCTTCCTTCCTGTTTTCCTTCCTGACCACCTACCCGTCGGTCTCCCTTCCCTCCTTCCTCGTGTGTTACCTAATAGCACTCGACGTCTCGAGTCGTTTGTGAAAGAAAAGTTAATTAAGGAAATTGATTAAGTTCTTTTGGACTGAGAAAAAGAGTTTCCGAGGTCGTTTTTCCTCTCATAAACCTGGGTCTAATGGATCTACGTTCGATGTTGAGAGATGTAAACGGTGTTGAAACACTTGACACGAAATCATAGAAATGTCTTTCTTAATCCCTAAGAATCTCGTTAAAGATCCGTAATAACGTTTGCGGCTCGGGGTAGATCATTTAGACTTTCTACAAATGCACATAGGTGCCTGAGTGATACTGACCGCAAGGTACTAAGACTGGTTTCGGTTATTACCAATAAGTCCGGTCGAAATCAAATTTACAGAACATTGTTTGTAAACTACTGGTCTAACAATGAGAAGACGGAAATTATCGGTTTCTTGTAACCAAATTTTACTTGTCTGTACGAATTCATTTTTACCGGTGGACAAAATACCCGAAATGAGGGCTTTCTATACGTTTATTCTTTCCTTCAGTTTAGTTACCCCTTTTCTCAAAGTTCCTTCACCTCCACGGAGTTTATTGAAATTTATATGTCAGATTTATAAAAATTATAGATGATCAGACCTACCGAGACTACAACTTCCGTCACGGTAAATTGCCCCTCTCAAAGACACTTTCGATATCGAAGGTTAGGAGGACGGTCATGAATGCTCGTCACACGTAAACCTGGCAGTTTCGTGATTATTATCATTATTGTTGTGAATAGGCCGAGAATGGTACTCAGCCATGACAACGTAAATGAACAAACTTAGGGGTCGCTGGAAACCCTCATTCATACTACCGCAGGGATGAAATGTCTACTCATGTAACTCTGTCCCTCAGTCCTTTGAGTGCGTTCCACGGTGTCGTCCATGACGACGTCCTGGGAGACTTGGGTGGAGGAGAGAGGTCAGGGTTCGTCTCCTCAGGTCGGAAGGAAGGCCAGACGGACCGCTTAGACGGGAGTTCTCGTAAGTCTTTATGTTGTGACCGAAGACCTCCCCTAATTTGCCACTTAAGGTACTGGTGAGTGGGGGTCATGTACTCCTGATTACGTTTGTCTCGAAATTTAAACGTCGGTTCTTAGACCCAGTACCACCCAGAGTTCGGGACACTTGGGGGGGTGGGGAAGGACGGAGCTGGACACCCATTGGGGTAAAGAGGAAGGGTCCCTCCACGTATTTGGCTTCTGAAGAAACGTTACCCCTGTTACTGACACCTCTGGTCAGTCTACTCCGCTTGACATCTTTCTAAATATTTTTTACAGTCGTCCTTTACCTCGTTATGACCCGGTAACCGTCCGACCGGTCACCCATTCAATGGCAGAAAGACAACACCTCACCCTTCTTGTACATTCATTTACACTAGACCTCTTCTCTCCCTCCCTCGCCATCTGTCTCACCGAGGAGACAAGGAAAGACCTTTTCCGACCACACAATCGTCTATGAGCGTCGACGAAGCACTGCTGTCTGGGTCTCCGAGACCCTCGTGCACGGTACCTGTCCACCTGGTCTACCTGGTCTACACTGACGTCCCTCCCTCGTGACTCCTCTCTCGACACCCCCCTCACGGTACCGTCGAGGTGTGCTCCCGACTCCCTTCCCAATAAACTACGGCCGGGACACTGGTACAGTCCATGAAAGATTCGTAATGGAAACTTACGATAACTGTTGGCAGTCCCTCGAAATAGACAAAGAGATAGACCTCCGGAGTCGTCTCTCCGACCGAGTCTCGTCTCCGGTGATTCACTGACCGGTCACGTCCTCACGTAAACGTCGCACCACGACGGTCGTCGGACACATGTCAATCCGACCCCCGAGAGTCAACCAATTTAGGAGGTCCCTCCACTCTCTAGTTTTCCCCGACTGACCGGACCGTGAGTCGGAGGAAAGGACGACACGACACGTCGGAGAGTCGGAGGTCCCCTTTTCAGTCCCGGAGGGGAGTGTTTAGTCGCATACACTGTGTCACACCCTTCGTCTCTCCGGGACCTACCGTAAGAGGAAGAAGGATTCGTTTGTAGTCGAGAGGTAGGACTTTCCAACGACAATCTCTGTGTCGGAGGAGTACACCCATTCTGGAGGAGGGTCCTGCCGGAATCTGTGATCACTACTATTCGGGGTAGAGGAACTACTCCTTTGACTCCAGACGCTTCAATCTCGAGGACCCCCCAGTGTCCAGTTTCTCCCGCTGTCTCACCCGTATGTCTCGGTCGTCGTCTTCGGTCGACCTGGGACGTTCTCCCCGTCTTCCTGCCGAAAGCACGGAATCAAAACAGTAAACATCTGTCTTCAGTCAGTATGGGAAGAAAAGTCCCATACACTCCCTATGGGACAGACACTCCCTATTTATTCGATTACGGCACCATCATTTGATTGTGTACTCTCCGTTTTATGCACCACCCCTCTTTCGTCTGAGACGAGAACTGATCTGAATCTATGAGTCTGAAACTCAGGACCGGGGTGGTCGACGACCCGTCCAGTCAACGGGAGAGACACAGAATGAAACAAGTAGACCATTTACTCATATCATTATTATGGATACCTAAGTAACTTGGTTGTACACATTTACTAATAATACCATAATTTCTTTTATTTACTTATATGTAATAATACGATGTACTTTGGGATAGTGTCCTTTCTGTCGGACTTTACCAAGACCATCCTCGTCTCGTCTGGTTATCCGTCTTCGACTTTCCTCTGTCTTGAGGAAAATTGTTTTCTTTGTCTCGCCGGTCAGTATCAGTTTCGTCCAGTCCTTTACCTGCGAACGGAATCCTCCACCACTCTTTATTATTACAACTCCATTTCTACTCTAAAAGTAGGAAAGATTTGTCTGTATTACTGTAGATGATGGGTCCCGAAACCCCTGTGATGCATTCCACTACAGGACTCGGTAGACACTGACCCGGACAAAGGTCAATCTTTGAGTCATTTAACCTTAATTAAGTCACAGAACACTACCCTCCGTATGTCTTTAATTTTCCCTTTGATGGTAGAGATTCCCCGTGTCTTAGAACCCCTCTACTGTCTGTGCATTTATTATTATTCGGAAATAGCGTCTGGTTCGGTACAAGATTCGTGAATCATTTATACCTATGTACATTAGGAGTGTCCGTGAGGTTCTCTATCCTAAAAGAAACAAGAGTAAAACATCTATTCCTCTGGATCCATGTCTCCGATTGACGATACGGACTCCAATGTATTGAGCACTTACGGTCGCGCAACCGAGTAATGGAGGGTACATCTGACAAGAACATTGATGTCATCCACGTCTTCTTATTTACACACTTACCCCGTTCGTACCCTAGATCCTTTCCGGAGATGACATCGAATCATGTCAAGTCAAGTCAAGTCAGCGAGTCAGCACAGGCTGAGACACTGGGGTACTTAGTGTCGTGTGGTCCGGAGGGACAGGTAGTGGTTGAGGGTCTCAAGTGAGTTTGAGTACAGGTAGCTCAACCACTACGGTAGGTCGGTAGAGTAGGACAGCAGGGGAAGAGGAAGATGGGGATTAGGGAGGGTCGTAGTCTCAGAAAAGGTTACTCAGTTGAGAAGCGTACTCCACCGGTTTTGACTACGACTCAAAGTCGAAGTCGTAGTCAGGAAGGTTACTTGTGGGTCCTGACTAGAGGAAATATTACCTGACCAACCTAGAGGAACGTCGAATCATGTTGCTTTCTTGAATCAGATCTTTCTGCTCATTCTCTATTTCGTCACTCATACCGAAGGGACCGCCGAGTCGCCACTTCTTAGGAGGACGGTTACGTCCCTCTTAGTCCAAACTAGGGACCCAGTCCTTCTAGAGGACCTCCTCCCGTACCGTTGGGTGAGGTCATAAGAACGGGTTATTTAGGGTACCAGTCTCCTCGGACCACCACATGTCAGGAGTCCCAGTGTTTCTCAGCCTGTGTTGACTCGTTGATTCGTTCACTACTCACCGACCTTCCCATAAATCCGTATCCCTTGTCGGGAATGGTTCTTCTCTTCCTCGTTTTGTCTGACCTCCCTCTTGTGGAGGCACCTCATCCCCTGACCGAAACATCAACACCGACCCTCACCGTCCCCTATTTCGGCGTTGTCTATGACTCCCGGTACACACGACACGGGTCCTTAAACCCACAGGAAATCATCCAGGTGGTCAACCCTAATATAGGAGTGGAGTGGGGGAAAAGACGGAGAAGGGACGTCCTAATTAAACAAGTGTTTGTTGAACCTCCCGGGTCAAGATCTAGTGTCCATAATGCGGCCACACACAAGGGGCGTAATGTATGAGTCGTGCTCCAAAGCCTTCGGTATGTTGCACCTTTTGAAGTAAGGTGTCCATACACGGTCGGTCCTTCGGTGATGTCCCGGTACCGTCCCTGTGACCGTCTCCTCGGTCTTCGTGCCCAGGCCTGGACCAGTCGTCGGGGGACGACCCGGTCGAGTCTGCGCAGCGCAATAGAGAGACTCGAAGTCAAGAAGTATCCATTTTACCCACCAACGAAGGAGGTCTGTGTCGCCACTCCCGTTGGATGCTACATATCATCTCCGTCACGTCTATACATCATCGTATTAATATGGTTGTTGTTATAGTTTTTGACGGGATTTCTCTGTTCGTGTCGAATCCTAAATCTCAGAGTATCTACTGAAACGTCGAATGGTAGACATAGTAGAATATATGGGACTCGGAGGTAAAAGGATAGAAATTTAACCCTAAAATTTCCAAGATGGACGTATCTCCCCTATTCACTCACACTTACGAATCGTGTGTGTGTTATGGACCAAATTGACACTCGGAGTCCTTCACAATTGAAAAAAAAAATTACTTTTTTCCGATAAAAACGAAAGAATAAATATTGACCATCGAAGTGAAAGTGTAAACCTAGTTTTCGTTTATGTCTGTGACATCCAGGAAATAAAACGGAAACTTTTTAAAGTATCTGAAAGTATATATTTGTCACCATAGTGTCGACCCTGAACGATCGATCTGAAGGTCTCAAGTAGGTCTGTAACACACACACACACACACACACACACACACACACACACATACACACAATCAGCGAGTCAACACAGGGTTAGAAAACGTTGCGATACTTGACATCGGACGGTCCGAGGAGACAGGTACCTTAAGAGGTCCGTTCTTATGACCTCACCCAACGGTAAGGGAAGTCCCCTTGAAGACTGGGTCCCTAGCTTGGGCCCAGAGGACGTAACGTCCACCTAGGAAATGGCAGACTCGGTGGTCCCTTCGGGGCTTCTTAATATAGTCACCCCATCCTTCACTGGGTGCGTTGAATTGGAGCACTGACCTTAGTGACCAGTCAGTTACTAAACTTACTTACATCAGTCAACTCACCGTTTTTACATCTACAGGGTCTACGGACCACTATGACCTCTGTAGTGCTGTCTGTACGTTCGTAGGATCGTAGGTCTCTGTCGGTGCGTTGTCCTTAATTGAAGACAATAATAGTCTAGGAACGGATAATCTTAGTCCGTAACAAGATTCGTAAAGATTCGTAAATTCAATATTTTACAAGACGTTTCTATTCGGACACGATAATTTTGTCTCTGAATTTTCGTTAGAGTGTCCCTCACCCCAAGTCTCATCTGCTACAGTGACGTCTTATGTATGTATTCTGTCTCCCCCTTCTCGACCCACGGTCCGGACCGACATGGGGTCCTGGGGCAACATGAAATCCGATTTAAGAACGAGACAAGACCTGGACAAAGGAGTAGACATTTTACTCTCCTGACCTGACCTACTGGTCCAACTATCAAAAGTACAGATTTTAATACGTCAGGATCCTAAAGGGACCACCAGGTTACCGATTTTGAGAACGTAAAGGTTACATCCTTCGGACCCAAGTTAGGGACCAGTCCCTTGATCTGGGGTATTCGACGTTGATTCTGGACCACGTCGGATTATTTATGAATTTATTCATTTTTAAAATTTTATTTTATTTTCCCATATCAGGACTTACAATTCGACGATGGAGACGAAAGAGAAGGAAGGACCAGGGGAAGTGTGGGGGTGTGTCTATGACCGATTTTTAATGTTTTAATCAGAACCCTGTTTATGTGGGAGGGCGTACAACTGGTCGTGGTAGGGAGACCGGAGGTGAAACAAAAACCATAAATAAAAAATTATATTTAAATAAATAAAATTAACTTCCGATTAACGAAATGGCATAATATCACCAAAACGGTATGTACCGGAGGTGAAAGTTTCCTCTTAGAGCCTCGTCTGCAAAGAGAGGAGGACCATTGGGTCCGGCCGATACATAGAACCCCAGAGGAGAGAGACATTGACAAAAACCTCGTGCACCGTCCGTGACACGTCACAAAATGGGTGTATCTGAGTTGGGAGTCTTGTTCGGGGTGACTGTCCTTGACAATGACAAAGGTAAAATATGTCCTTCTTTGACTCCGCGTCTCTCCAATTCGGGTTACAGGTCTCAATGGGTCACTCTTTTACCACGTGAGGTGGAGTCCCCAGTGTGAGATCTGGTACAAACCTTAGTGCAGACGAAAAGAAGGAGTCTTTGACTCCACAATACCCCCTGACGTTCGTAGGTCTTCGGTCACCCTACCCCTACCTCTGTTAAACCCCGACCAGTGAACCCCCGGTGGCTCCGTCGCGGGACCTATAAAGGGACACGTGTCGTGGTACTCGTGGTTAAAAGCTCGTTTGTCGAGGAGATTCAAGCGTTTCCGAAAGACGACAAGACAGGGACGTAGAAGGGTGGGGGTATGGCATAGGGTTCTGGAAAGTGGTCGGGGAGTACTCGACAGTGACTCGAGGAGGAGACGTGGCCAAACGGAGACTGGGGTTTAGGTAGGGAAGGTTGGGTTGGTGATAAGACAGGACTCTAAGGACCACGAGTCGGTGAAGGAGATACCCGAAAAGCCGTTCAGTAGGGTTTCGGGGTCATAGACCTACGGTCGGGTGAGAGAGGACTCGGGGGACAGAAGAGAGAGAACATAGAAGACCAGGTTGGTGTGAGCGTAAAAGTTGGGGGACGTCAAAGACCGGGGTGGGACGGGAGAGGATGGAAGTGCAAAGACGGACGTGGGTTCAGGTGTCGGATCTTACAAGAAGACGTAAAGACGGGTAATTTTGGGTTTAGTTCGTGGGTGGAGACTCACAGTCGAGTGGCACAACCCGAGTAGACAAAGAGGACGACCTAGTTCTCGGGACCCTCACCTCTATACCTACGGAGACTCTAAAAATGTACGTTACAAGAATCAAATCGTGGACGTTGTATCACTCTCATGTCACACACGGACAACTAAACTTAACTTGACTACACTCAGTTTACTGTATGCCTTGTAAACAAAAAAAGAAGGAAGTCTGGGCTCCGTTTAGACTTAAATGCAACTGTCTTATACTTAGCATGAGTCTAAAGCTTGTATTGCAGTGTCCCTGCCGTTAATCGTTCAGATCAAAGTCGAACCCAAAGTTTTAAGGACCTTATAAACTTGAACCGATATCGTCGTGCTCATTATAACCTGTTGTAAAATAATCGTCCTAGTTTGCTAAGAGAGTATGCCATCCATGGGAAACGAACGAAAAGGTAAGGATACATAAGTAAACTTAAAAGTATAGGTACCTACAGACATATGACATATCGATAATCAGGACTGTTGGTTAATATAAACAATGTGACTTTTCGAAAAGTGTTTTTTATGGAACCAGAATGTAATTGAAATGAAAAGTCTTTCTGGTCGGTCACCACCGGAAGACATTAATAAATGAGATGAAAAAATCATACCGTAACAAATAAAAATAAAATGAAATAAAAAAATTAAATTTAAAAATAATAATGAAATAAAATGAAATGTTATGACATAACCAAAACGGTACGTAACTGTACTTAGACGGTGCCCACATGTACTCAAGGGTTTGTACTTGGGGGGAAGGTGGAGGGTGGGGTATAGTAGAGAGACCTAGTAGGGGCACGTGGTCGGGGTTCGTAGGACATAGGACGTAGCTTGTATCTGACTGTTAAGTAAAGAATGTACTATTATATGTACAAAGTTACGGTAAGAGGGTTTAGTAGGGTGGGAGAGGGAGAGGGAGACTCAGGTTTTCAGGTGAGATGTGTAGACACAGAGAAAACGACAGAGCGTATGTCCCAGTAGTAATGGTAGAAAGATTTAAGGTATATATACACAATCATATGACATAACCACAAAAAGAAAGACCGAATGAAGTGAGACATATTAACCGAGGTCAAAGTAGGTAGAGTAATCTTGACTAAGTTTACATAAGAAAAATTGTCGACTCATTATGAGGTAACACACATACATGGTGTCGAAAGAATAGGCAAGTAGACGACTACCTGTAGATCCAACAAAGGTACAGGACCGATAATATTTGTCACGACGCTACTTGTAACCCCATGTACACAGAGAAAGTTAAGACCAAAGGAGCCACACATACGGGTCGTCACCCTAACGACCCAGTATTCCGTCAAGATAAACGTTAAAAAATTCCTTAGAGGTGTGACAAGAGGTATCACCGATATGATCAAACGTAAGGGTGGTTGTCGCATTAACAAAATTAAAATGACCTCATATCAACTAAATGTCACACAATAAAAAAGTCAAAATTATAAAAATAACTTCATATCAACTAAGTGTTACACGATTAAAGACAACGTCGGTTCACTAAGTCAATATACATATATATGTAAGAAAAGGTAATACCAAATAGTATCCTATAGCTTATATCAAGAGACACAAGAGAGTAAAAGAAAAGAAAAAAAAAAAAACATAAGAATAAATGATTATTCGAAAAGTGAACCAAAAATAATTTGATTCCTCGTATCAAAACGGTTTTGATTTAATAAAGACCTCTGAAAAGTTGAGGGTCGTTGAACTGAAGATAAGATTTGGAAGTCGACTTTAAGGCAAGGTCTTACAATAGGTTCTGGAGTAGAGATTGAAGAACCTCGACACCTACCTCAGTGTAAGGACAAAGAGTACCGACGAAAGACGAGGAATAGTCAATCAAAAGAAGGACCAAAGATTGTCGGGGTGAACAAGAGATAAATCAAAAACCAGTAGAAAAGAAGAAGGAGATATCGGTGGGGGGGGGGGGTTCACAGGAAAAGATGAGTGGGACGAGGAGACGGTCCCGTTCGTACTCGGAAGTGGTGGTGAAGACGGGAAAGACCCTTCGAGTCTGGACGTGGTGGGAGAGAAGACCCATAGTAATGGATTTACGGAATACCTGTGAGGTTTCGTTCAAGGAGAAGGGTTCGAGAGATACAATTTATCGTAAGAAAAGGAAGACGGAAAGGTCCGATTCTTATAGACTCAGTATAAAGCAAGAGAAAAGACAAATAAGGGTGCACACCGAACACCGAACACGATTCAGCGAAGTCAGCGAAGTTTTTTGAGAAACACTAGGATACCTGGCATCGGGCGGGCGGAAGAGACAGGTACCCTAAGAGGTCCGTTCTTATGACCTCACCTAACGGTATGGGAGGTGGTCCCCTAGAAAGACTAGGTCCCTAACTTGGGCACAGAGATACAGAGGACGTAACTGTCCGTCCAAGAAATGGTGATCACGGTGGACCCTTCGGGGGTCTAGAAAGTGAGTAGTTATAAAGAAGTAAAAAAATAACTTCAGATCAACTAAATGTTACAACATAATTAAAGACGAGATTGTTTTTCACCAAGTCCACACACACATATATATATATATATATATATATATATATTTTAAAGTGTACATTCACTACAATATACCAAGAACGGAAAGAGACAAAATGAAGTGAATCACACTGTCAGAGATCCAAGTCGGTACAACGACGTTTACCGTTGTAAAACAAGAGAAAGACCGACTTCGTCAGGTAACATATACACGGTACAGAAGAGACAGGTAAATAGACAACTACCTGTAATCCAACAAAGGTACAGAGCCACCACCACCAAACCAGTGATGCAGTACAGTCTGTGAGAACATTGGGGTACCTGACATCGGGGGTCTGAGGAGACAGGTACCCTAAAGGGTTCGTTCTTATGATCTCACTTAACGGCAAAGGAAGAGGTCCCCTAGTAAGACTGGGTCCTTAGCTTGGGCCCAGAAGACGTAACGTCCGCCTAAGAAATGATTCAATACCGATAGGTTATAAAGAATTAGTTTGAGACTAGTGTAGAAGTGATCGGATCCAGGAAAGTGGAGACCGAGGTCGGGAGGATTACTCTGAGGACAGAAAGTTAAACGGGGAAGTTTACATACACGACGGTCTTTTTACGAAAAGACTATGATTGACTAGTATAGTGGACAAGGGATAACGGATATTCCACTCCCAGTTTCGGGTACTGAATCGCCTTCCCCTCGTCAACCTTACCCTTCATTCCACTGTTCTCCCGAACCTAAGGTCTTTCCTGGTCCACATAAATAAGGGACCAGTGACTCTCAAACGGCGTACCCACACTACAACATCTTTTGATTAGACTCTCCTTGTACCTCCTTTAATTTTCAGATGTCACTAAGTACACTCTTCTTTCCTTACCACTTCCCGAATTCAAGACGACGGTTTAATGGTTGGTCGTCTTTTACTCGGTATTGGTACTTAATCTGACATTGGCAGGGAGCAACAAAAAGTAGAAGAGCCGACACTCGTCGAGCCCGTGTCTCCGACAAAGAAGGTAGAAATCCAAGTCCTACCGTGAACCATTCACGAGTTCTGATTTTATATCACTACTTCCTGTCCTGACTAATATTTTCTTTCACAGAATAATCCTCCCTTTCTCTCCCCATGGTAGGAACAGAGGAAAAGACAGAGGCAGAAAGAGGGGAAGGGAGGGTCGAGGGACTAAATTTGTCGGTCAATGTCTTACAATGGAGGACGATCCATGATTAGATCTATGAACCTTGGATCTCTGTTCATATCGTGTTAAGAACGGAAGTTCAAGTGTCAGAGTATCCTTGTCGTTTGTACACACGTCTATTACCAGGACTAAAACTGTAGTCGACATTATGTCGTACACACACACACACGTGATTCAGCGAATTCAACACAGACTGAGACGCGTGGAGGCACCTGACATCGGGTGGTCCGAGGAGACAAGTACTATAAGAGGTCCGTTCTTGTGACCTCACCCAACGGTACGGGAGGAAGTCCCCTAGAAGGGCTGGGTCCCTAACTTTGGTACAGAGGACACCGAGGACGCAATGACCAGTTAAGAAATGACAACTCGGTGGTCCTCTCGGGTTATGTCGTCCCGAATAAGATATTTCCTTTATATTCGTTGCACGTTACGTCAGGACCCTCCACCTCACAGTCCCTTTAAGTTCCCACGGTAGTGTATCTTTCGTGTCGATTCGTCTTTAAAAATTTTACTCTTCCACACACGGTCCGTCTTTTCTCTCCCTTCTCGTACAGACCGTCTTCCTTGTACACTTTTTAATATAATACTCTTTCTTACTGTCTACACCCCTTTTCAATCTACGATCTACCTATAACTCCATGTTACATCCACAATCTCTTTTCATGTGATACCACCTCCCACTTAAAGTACCAACATTTTCAACTTCGGTCCTCCTGTCTAACACTGTACGAATGTAAGTCTCATTACCTCAACTAAAATAAGAACCCGTTACCTCTCTGACTACGACCCAAAACAGAATTCGGGTCTCACCGTAAATTACCATAATTGTCAACATCCTATAGTCGAGACTAACCTCGTGACTTCCGTCGATCTCCCTCTTCCCTCTAGTCACCCTTGCGAAAACAGTATTGGGTTCGTCTTCTCCTTTGGATATTATAAATCTGTCTGGTACTTGTCTCGTACATCGTTGACGTTTCAACCTTTCTACTCCTTCTTCCTCAGTACCTACCGACACCGTCCTGATGCCACCCCCTCGTCCCGTCTCCCGTCTCCACCGTACTGAATATCTCGACTGTCCAGTTCGACCGATTCTCAAAATTCTACGTCCTCCTTACACGCAAAGGATGAGTAAGTGGAAAAGGAGTCGGAAGTGACGTCACATCCTTGCGGAGTAGAGCCCAACATAATTGTAGGGACCTACAAACGGGAAGTAGATCGTAACGGTAGAAAGTCGGAGAAGGTGTATGGTCCCCAGTGGTCTGAACAAGAGATTTCCCGGTCTCTCATTTATAAAGTCCGAAACGTTCCGACGTCCCAGAGACATCGTTGGTGTCTCGAGACGGTAGTATCCGACTGTCGTCACTACTTGTTACTTGTCTATACACCCGTACCGACGTGACGTTACTTTGACCTAACGTTTTGGTTTATGGTCTAGGACACACGTCCGACACCAGACGACCGGGAACCGTACGTGACGTCACAGGTCGGAAGGATTTCGGAGTGAAAATGAAAAAGATCTCACGGAAAAGAAGTCTCAAATTTGTCGTAGTTGACGGGGGAGAATGGAAGACTCTGCCGGGTAGGAAACACCTCACACAAAAAGGGTACCGAAGAGAACGGAAGGTTCTACCGGGTGTGAGACGGACACGTCACATATCGAGGGACTTATTTGTAAAAAAGAGAAATTTTCTCCGAAAGGACCACCGAGTCTACCATTTCTTAGACGGACGTTACGTCCTCTGAACCCAAGTTAGGGACTGAGTCCTTCTAAGGGAAGAGGGGACCTCTTGCCTTACCGATGGGTGAGGTCATAACACGGACCTCTTAAGGTACCTGTCTCCTCGGACCGCCCGATATAAGTCAGGTACCTCAAAGTTACTCAGTCCGTGGTGACTCATTGTGAAGAAGAGAAATTTTTTTCTTCGTAGTTGGGTCTGCAACGGAACCGGCCAGTCGTGTGGCAGAGGGGAACCCTACGTCGTGTCCGTGGACGACGACGGACGGGACAGACGACGACGAAGGGAAGGAAGAGGAACGAATAAACGGTGACATTCCTTTACTCGTTTCCCGTTCGAGAAGGTTCGGCTTTTCCTGTAGTCTTATAAAGACTTTTTTACTTCCGAACAGTTTCCCCGGCAGAAGGGAGTCCAGAGGATTTCCTTAGTACTCACTACTGGGGACCGGTCTTGTAACCTACTATAAACGTTTCAAGTAGAAGAACAAGGTCTAAGGATTGAAATTTCCAGACGAAAAGGGAACAACCACAAAGTAAATCCTTTCGTTTAAGGACGTGCGTGCGAGACTGGAACTTCACCGCGTAATATTCGACTTTGGATCTTTGGAGTACGACGTAGTACTTAAGGAAGTCGCTCAGTTCGCCGACGGGAACCTTATGTCGATGCCGCTCATGTCTCTAGAGAAGGCACTAAAACCTTGGGTGATGTAGTGTCTCCGGCACGAACCCCCGTAAATACTTATGTGTGAGTAGTACTTGTTCCTCCGCTACCTCTCTCCTCCATGTGGTGGGCTCCTGGTACAGAAATGACTACCCCGCGCACCTTGATACTCAATTGTCCCTCTCTCCGAAGATAAGGAACAACCCCCTCCCCAACATTCAATACGAGGGTCAAAAGGAAGAGGGAGGGACCAAAAGGAAAGTGTCAAAGTAAACGTCTAAGGAATAGGAAACAACTACACAACTACCACCAGAAGGAGACGGTCGGGAGAGAGACCTGTCAGGACAAAAGATGTATTGAGGAAGATCTGTTATTGTGGGCCTCTTCCGTTACCGTGGGGTGAGGTTATAAGAACGGACCTTTTAGGGTACCTACCTCCTTGGACCATCCGATGTCAGGTACCCCAGCGCTTCTCAGTCTGTGCTGACTCGTTGTAGTGAAAGTGAAAAGTCAACGTACGTAACCTCTTCCTTTACCGTTGGGTGAGGTCACAAGAACGGACCTCTTAGGGTCCCTACCCCCTCAGACCACCCGACGGTAGATACCCCAGCGTGTCTCAGTCTGTGCTGACTTCGCTAAATCGTCGTCGTCGTCTGTTATTGTAGAGTAGAGAACCGAGATTTACGAAATATGTACGTCTACATATACAGATAGGACCTAGAGAAGACACATGGCTTCTCGAGTACATCTTTACGGAGAACCTCTAGAGGTAGACTTACAGACGGCTGGTAGTTTTTGAATTGTACGGGGGGTCTCTTGAAAGTGTACGAAGAAGACATCAGTAGACGTAGCGTCTTACTAAGGTGGAAAGTCAGTCGAAACTCCACTGTGGTCACGACGACCAAGGATTTGGTGTGAAACTCGTCGTTACAGAATCTAATAGTCTCGAAGGTTTGATGATAAGTTGAGGGTAAAAGGAAGGTGTTAGGTAAGAGGTATGTCTGTAATGATCAACAGAAAGATCAACGTTAGTTACAGTGCAGATTCCATACTATAGAAGGAGGGTTGAGACATGAGAAGGGACGTTATACCGTGAACAGTCGAGTCCCCTGGACGGGGTCCAGAGGGTCCAATGTCACCGTCTCGGTCCAAAGCCCATATCCAGGTCACTTGAACGTTCTCCTGTCTTCCGTATATTCCATTTAATTCCAGTCACACCGGAGGGAGTCAGAACGGTTCTAATTCCCATGACATGAGGTATGGTCTCGAAAGTTTTCATGAACAGTATTAAGGAGACTAACGAAAGATGTCTTTCCAAGATACTAGTTCAACACCTTTGTATTATCTAGGGTGTAACTCTCAAAGTGTCCGTATGACTTTAGTTCACTGGAGAGGTAGTGAAAACTATGGTGTAAATAGTGTGACTGAACTGACGTCCTCCGACCAAAGAACAGTAAGAACGAGAATTTCTTTATATTCTCTATAGTAGTACCCTAAGTACAAAGTTCCTTGTACGAAACCCCTTTTGACTAGACGTAGTTGCAAAGATCGTTAGGGTCCACAATTTCGACAAGAGAGAAAAAGGACTGGAGTTTACGATATCTTTCCACGAGTATACAGTATACCTTCTGAAGTCGTTCGGGTCCTACCCTTCTATGGAACCCCTCTTAACCTCTCCTTATCTACCCTTTACCAGGTCTTTACTTCTACTTTATTCCCTTTAATTAAGAAGAGAAACGGTCCCTGACATGGTCTGTAAAGTATTTGTAATAAAGTTGACTAGTTCATTGACAAACATGATGTAGTTTCTCATCCCTTCCCTCCTGTCGAGTGTCGTCGGAGATAAGTGACCTAGTTATGGATCTCTGAACTATTCTTCGGTATAAAAATCTTTCACTGAGGCTCGAGAAGGACAGAAACCTCTCGTCCTTTTTGGGAGACTCATAAACATCTCCGACTTTCCCCTTCAACTACGACCAGAGCTTACCCCAGAGACCGGACCACGGTCCTCGACGGACGTAAAGAACGGGGATCAGACCGGTGGGCAATTAAATGTGGGCTCAAGGACACTCGGAGGTCCTTCCCAAACCGCAGTCCCTAGCTGACGTCTTTTTCCGGGTCCTGTTTGACGGCAAAATCCAGTACTCGGTGAAAAGAACGAAGGAAGTCTAATGAGAGAATTCCTGCAGGTACTGACACGATTTGTACTAAAATTTTAGCCGCGACGGTATTTTCGTCAGATACACTTCGACCTACACAGCCTCCGCTGCACGTCATTGTAAGAGTTACTCTATTTTCCACTCACCGGTCCCGTACACTGAAGAGACGAATAGTAGGAAGGAAGAGGTCCTCGGGTCTGGGTAGTCAGAAATTCGATTTCTGACTTATAAGGTTCTGTAAAGTTAATTTTATGATTAAGTAAGTTATTTTTGGATGGATCGAGGATGATACATAACCATACGTCTTTACTTATTCTACCAGAAGGATAGAAGTACTATAAGTGTACTCATCCGTTTGTTAATTTTTTAGCTCCTGGCCCGTCACTATTCGTGGTTTGAGTTAGACCGAAGGCCCTTGTCCATAGTAAACTTACCGTTGAACTCCTCATTCCATAGTTCCAACGAAAATCCATCCTTTTTTTTTTAGATTGTTACTTTTAAACGAGATCCCCGACCTTCACCCGGACCGATCTCCATCCTACGAGATCCGACTTCTCCATCCTCGGTCCATCTCCGTCACCCCCTATGTCAACTCCGTCGATCAGGAATGGACTTCGTCACCCGTTCTACCTTTGATCTTTTCGTCCGTTTCGGTGTCTAGTACATCGTCTCAGGCGTACCACCCACTCTGATCCTCACTCACGATCTCGATTAGACCCTCGTCTCTAGAGCCTCCGGTGTGTCCCCTCGACCCTTAGTTGTGCCTTTCATCTCATCCTCTCCTTCCGACTAGTCGTCCCGAGATTAGCACTGGAGAAGACGTGTGACTCGATGAGAGGAAGTAGGAGAGATGTCTGATTCGAACAGGAATAAAGACACTAGTATACACTTACTTCTCAAGGTGTCGGTTTCGTTTTGTTTTAATTGGTCGTTGTTTTACTTCTCAAAGAACACTGACTATACGTCACCTGTGACAACAAACAAATAAAACCACCCCGACCTAACCTTGTGCGTAGGATGTATCCCTCCGTCCCTCTTCTGTATGTACGAGAAGTTTTTTTGGCACATTTCAGTGGGGGTTAGGTTCAATGACTTATCTCGTAATGGGTCATGGGGCCCTGGGAATAGTCAATGTCGAGGAGGGAGGGAACCCTCTATTGTGGTAGGACTTCAGAGACAATTAGTGTAGGAAGGAAAGTACTATCAAACTGGGGCATGTACATAACGATTGGAGATACTGAACCTCGACCCGAAGGGACCATTGAGTCACCATTTCTCAAACGAACGGTTACGTCCTCTACGCTCAAGTCAGGGACCCAACCCTTCTAAGGCATCTCTTCCTTTACCGTTGGGTGAGGACCTAAGAACGGATCCTTTAGGGTACCCGTCTCCTCGGACCTTCCGATGTTAGGTACCTCAATGTTTTTTCAATCTGTCCTGAATCGTTGATTTATTTTTGTCACTGAATCTCAACGAACAAAAACTTGAAATAAACCTACTTTACATTAGAAAGTCAAGACCAAAAACTTAAAACAAAAAGAAACTATAGTACAAAAACACATTTTGATATCAATGAAGTAAAAGTGACGACGTGTCATAAAATAATATACTTATATAGTCAAACAAGTAAGACGACAATTTAAACCTAAGAAAGGACACGGTTCGACAATATAAGTCTCGACGACACTTGTAAGAACGTGTGAGAAGACTACGTGTACACGTTCCCTAAGAGATCCCTTACATAGGTCCTCACTTTGACAACCCAACATCTCATACATGAATAAGATGTGATCCATTATGACTCTAAAAAGACTTTGCCGACATAGTCAAATGTCAGACTGGTCATCATATGTTCTGAGGAAAAAATACTACGAGTTGACGACGTTCGAGTCTCGTCTTATCAGTGAAATATGGTCAAAGAAACCGAAGCCCGTGTTCTTTTTAATCTTATCCTTACTGAATGACTATACTAACTCCCGAAGGACCCTTTGACGAACTCTTCAGTTTTATTATTGTCATCTGTAACTTTCTTTTTTTTTGTCGTCTGTAATAAATCACTCATAGATAATGTAAGTACGAGTGTGGAATATCTAAAAGGGTGAAAACAGTATACTCTGTTTCTTCACCATATCGAGTCTCTAACCGTACCATACCACTCATTTAAGAAAGGGAGATCACGGATTCCAAAGCATAGACGTTTCCTGCCTAAGATATGAAGGAAAAAGTATGACTTCTAATTCACTCAATCGTGTACATGTCGCAATCCAATCACCTACTGTGTATTTACTACTTATTAGAAACGGACAAATGGACAGATACTAGACAGGGATACTCACATACATACATAGACAGGTAGTCGATAGAAGGTATCTGAGTGAATCACTGACAATGAATGTCTACGATTTTGATTTGCAGGGAAAGAGCAGGACAGAGGTCGAACACAGTATGTACTAGCTCACGTGACGGGAAACGGGAACGTGACACTGAGGGAACGACCGTCCCTACACATAACAGGGTAAATGTAGAGGTCCCGTTGGAGGGACTTGCAATGTCAGTGGTCCAACAGTCCACCCAACGTCGTTTAAAGTTCCACACTTTTACCTAGGGGACTGTGCGGTCCCGAGGCATAGGTAAGGTCTGTCTTTGTTCTGTCTGTCGTACCACCTTCTGAACCACCAGGAACATGCTCCTCCTCGCTCACTCATACAGTGACGGGACCGTATGTCTCTCGACGGTTGTCGCCTGGACTACGTCCTTACCCCTCTACGCCACGTCATGTTAGGCCTGTAGTAGTTTCAATTCCATGTGCGTGGGTGGGGTGGGTAGGAAAGGAGATGAGTGTTTTGTCGAAGATTTCCCAAAGGGACTCGGTCCCATATCTTATGTCTCACGTCATTCTGTGTTCAGGATTGGAACTCTATCTATGACACATCATCTTTTACACAGGTCTGACTTGACTAACATTATGTGACGTGTTGTGGTCGATCTCTGGGGAGTGAGGGAGAGTGAACCCGAGGGTTCAACGAGTTCATTCAATTAGTAGCCGAAGCTCAAGGTCCGAAGAATTTAGTTATAACAAATGTCAAATAACCCCTTAGGGAGTAAATCAAGAAACAAGTAAATTTATAAGTAAGGATGTTGGTTGTTCAGTAACGATTCAAGGACACTACACTACCCTTGAGTCCGTGACCTCCTTTTGTCTCCTCCTACGTTCCTACTTTTTACGTCAGACACGACTTGTCATTCTAGGTACTTACGCAATGACAAAATGTCCTGTCGTACTATGTATCACCATTAGGGGTTGTGCAAAACCCGTGGATGGTACAAGTACTATGAGACGGTTCCTGAAACCCTTACAATAAAGTAGATTAAGAGTACTCGGACGTTTAAATCATACGAATAGAGGTAAAATACCGACTATTTTTTTAGCTCCAGTCTCTCCAAAGTAGGTAGACACTGATTCAGGGCTGGACTTTTCAACTGGAGAAGGGAGGGGAGGTTTAAAAGGACACCCAAATCATTTATCTTTTATTACTAGGGTTGGTTGACAGTGGGTTTGTTACCGTCAAAATGTTGGAATTCGGTTTTTCTGCAAACGATCTCGTCACGACAGTATGTGTAGTCGTCCCGACCGGGAACGGACACCCATGAAGTCGTGCCACAGGTACAGTGTAGAATATGACGGGAGAAGAACGATAACAGACATGTTAATAACTACTAGGTCGTAGGTGGGAGGCCTCTAGATGAGAACGTCGGTTCCTCGCCTCAATTCCCCGACCTCGAGACTACTCTCCGACACGTCAGGGGCTTGAACCGTCAAAAGGTCACAGAAATAAATATACAGTCAACGTCCCAACGACGTCTTGCTCTTCCGACGGTAAGTTTAGGAAAGGGGACGGTGAATAAGTCATCAATGTGAATCCCAAATCAACGACCGTTCGTAGCTCTTTCCATTTCACTCGGCATTGAACGTCCGCCGAGATCTCTTTAGACCCTACCCGACTACTGTACCACTATAACCGACCATAGTGTTTGTTCGTACCCTCTCTTCTCTCAAGTACCTTTTTATCTGGGGACCAGAAATGAAAAATGACAATAGAATCGACTTAAAACAAAATTTGAATCTTAATTACCCAACGAGACCAATGGATAGGTAAATCCAACCTTCACGGTAGTACCCGTAACCCTTACAGTTCATAGGTCGTCGTGTCCTATACTATTACCCTACACACAAAGTACACAGACCCTCTTTCTCTCTCTCGTGTACAATCGTACGATTCGTAGAGTCTGGACGGTGCTAGGAGTCTCTACACCATAAGTGACTACCGTGTCTCCGAAATGGGTCGTACATACACTACGGGACTTTTCATAGGATACATGATACTCATACCACGACACTTCCCAACACCCCTGACTTTCCCCTCTCTAATCTTTTAGTCTCTATAAAGGTCATCACCGTCTCCACTTAAACAACTTCCGAAAATACGTAAAGAGGATATATAGGGATTGAACTGAACCTTGGTAGATAACATCAGTGTCTAAGAAAGACCTTTCTCTTTTGACACATACTGAAGTATGATAGAGTTTTATTAAGAGACGTCTTAGTCGAATGGTCCATCAACCTCGTCGTTCACGAAAGGTTCTCTCGTCTTTGGTGAGCTATTCCTTAAGGATCTGTGTCTCGTAACCGGTTCCGAGTACATGTATCTGGTCAGAATTTCTAGTTATAGACTTTTGTGTCAAGGAAATCCTCGACCCATCCGTCCTTTCTTCTGGTCTCTTCTTGGGTAAGTGTAACAAATGACCACTTATAATCTATATCTCTGTACCGCGAAACAAGTTTCTTCTCCATCTCTTTATTGACCTGTATATATTTCTCTTGAAACTTGCGTTTTCCAACTTTAATATAGGCTCTATTTTATTTGTATGTAGATTTGTATCTTCATTTAAAATGTTACATAAACGAAACACTAATATTCTTTTATTTCTTAAATACTTGACTTTTTATCTTCGGCTCTACAAATCTGTGATTAGTCTACCTTTCCCATTACCGACTTACATCCTTCGGGTTTCGTGTTATCATCTTAGTTTTGGATGTGACCTTTGATATTTCTTGTTTTAACTGTGACGTCTTTTAACTCAGTCACTACACCTTCCACGACATTTTTACAAGGATATTACGTCTTCGTTTTCTGTTTCTCTAATTTTGTTACTATATTTTCTTTATACTACCTGTGTCTCATGTCTTCACCTTTAGATTTTGGGTCTCGTAAGAAGGACTCTTTCTATGTCTCAATTTACACGTCTACGTAATTAGTTCGTGTATTATTCCCTTTGAAGGGACTCGATTATTACGTTTTACTTGTCGAGTAACTTTTCGTCCGATTTCATGACTTCTATTTTGTTATGACTTTATGTCGCACCACTTTAAAAAATGAAACTCCTTGTTTATCTAAGATGTTTTTATCTTCAGTATGACTAGAATCTTAATAAGCGTCACGATTTACGGATTTCTAACACCTCCCTGTTCGTACTTCCTTTTTCGAACACAGGGTCACTTTACCAGAAATTTCCTACTTTTTTAAGGGGTTCTGTAAGGCTCCTCGGACCTTTATCTCCTACAGGTTTATTAAGACTTGAAGTCTGTTTATTCCTTATAACAAAAAAATCCTATTTGTAGAAAGTTTATAAAGTACACTGTATAAACCACCGAGTCTACCATTTCTTAGACGGACGTCACATCCTCTGGATCCAAACTAGGGAGCCAACCCTTCTAGGGGACCTCTTTCTTTACCGTTGGGTGAGGTCACAAGAACGAACAGGCACCCTTTAGGGCACCTGTCTCCTCGGACCGCCCGATGTCAGGTACCGTTTCTCAGTCTGTACTGATTCACCGATTGTGAAAAAGTGAAGTATGATTTTAAAGTAGACAATGAATAGACTTTAAGTCAAAATTGAGTCTTATGATGTAAACTAAAAGTTGGAATCAGTGTTTCGGACAGTACGTGCATGTATAGGTAACACCAACCCCACTGATCCAACACCAGACCCCAAGTCCGACTACCTCTCAGGTACCATGTCTTGTACCGTACTGGTTCACATCTTCCCTTTTATGTCACCACTCTCCAAGTTGCTCCGCAGTCCTCTCGGAGCCAATGTGGTGGCACTTTGTCGGGGTCTAAAGTTGCTGAATCGGGTCGTTTTCGAATAACGAGTCAGTGTATAGTACAGGTTTCACATGACCATTTCCCCGAAAAGACTTATAGTGTCACCCTAGACCCGTCACCTCCAAACGACAACAGTAAACGAGGGTTATAGTAGTGTCGTTACCATTCCCTTACCCTTTTAAGTGGTGTGAGACGACGGTTTCGAAGTTGGACCTTCCCCACGAGGGAGACGAATGGAGAGTGTCGAGTCTTTTTCAGTGCGACGTTTGGACAGGAATTCCTACCAAGTCCCTTTTCGTTAGGACGGTTCACGGGTCTTCCTTTTCTTCGACTATTTAAACCATTTGTCACTATTACTGGCAATGTGAAATGACCTCGTTAAATCAGTTTCTAAGAGATTTTCGCTCAATGAGACTAGTTGTCTTCCAATTTTTACATTTACGGCACCATCGTACTTAGTCCTTCTATAAAGCCTGAATCTGGTTAGAGTGACCTTTATTATTTAAGACTTAAAGTTTGTTCCTTTGGTGTTTATAATAATTCACCTTCTACTTCACTTTCAAACTTTCACTTCAACGAGTCAGCACAGGCTGAGAAACGCTGGGGCACTTGACATCGGGTGGTCCGAGGAGACAGGAACCCTAAGAGGTCCGTTCTTATGACCTCACCCAACGGTAAAGGAAGATGTCCCCTTGAAGGATGGGTCCCTAGTTTGGGTTCAGAGGACGTAACCTCCGTCTGTGAAATTGGAGACTCGGTGGTATTGTGTTGTTGTTTTATTAAACGGTGTGCACTTTAGAAAGTACACATTCCTTACTGTGACAAATATTCTTTTTATAGAGTTCTTTATCCTTTGAGAGTCTTTTTGAGTCTACTATTTATTCGTTTTAAAATTGAAGAGTCGTTATTTTTATTTTTAATTTCATTGTTATGTTTCATAGAAAACGGATAGTCTAATTACTACTAATTTTTAGACATTATGAGTTGGAATAACCCTTGTTATTTTACGTTTGAAAATATAATACTTTATCCTGATATTTTACCATGTTGGAAAATCCTTTTCTTAAATTGACATATATAGGTTCTGTAATTTTTACAAATGTCACAAACTAGGTTATTGGGATTCACGTTTTTAACTGATATCGTTAGTAAAATTTTTAACCATTTCTACATAGATATTTCTGGGTGGAGTAACATACGACGACGTCAGAGTGAAATAGACTCCAAAACGAAAGACTCCAAGTCAATGAGTACCAGTTGGTACCAGACTTTTATAATTTACCTTTTGAGATCTTTCTTTGTTAAAAATCCAAAAATTAACGTTCGGTAAGACTGATCACACTACTTTAGAATGTAACAGGGTGACGTAGGGGTGGACCCTAGGGGTCGGTAGTCGTGGTAGACGAGGACTGTAGGTTGGGGACTGTACTGGTGTCAAGTCATTAGGTCGTGGGGGGCTTCGTCTACTTGAAAGACTACTGTGTGGTTGTCATCGGACTGCGATACAGTATTACGGAGGCAGTAAGTGAGTGAGGTAGACTGGTGCAACCGTGAAATACTAGAGTACAGTAGTAGTCATCTTCCCACTCATGTCATGTCAGTCTATAAAACTCTCTGTCTCTCTCGTGTAAGTGTACTGAAAATAATGTCACATAACAAATTAACAAGATAAAAATCAAGGGTAACAATTAGAAGAGAATAGTACGAATTAAGTATTTAATTTAATTAGTTTAATTTGTTTTAATTTATTAGGATATGGGTATTTATCATATACCCATATTCTTTCTTGTATCACATACGACTCAAACCATGAGAAGTAGTAGTTCCCAGACCCTTACATAGGACTGACTATTCCCTCCTGTTGGTATAAACATCTTCGGTTTCCTTTTTATTTTCACCTTCGTTGGATTTCTAAGTTATTGTATCGACTTATGTAACATCAAGTGGTCCTGTTGTCCTATGGGACATCAGTACTTTTAGTAAAATAGTTCCTAATAACTTCTCGTATCCTTTTACAAGTATTATACTATAATTCACTTTTTTCACCTCACATTTGCACGAAAAGAATACGGTGGTTAAACCATATTCATAGACAGGTAGATGGGAAGGTTTTTATATAAGTCTTTCCCGTGTTTAGTGTCACTATTGTTAAGTATAGAAGACGACGAACGACTCACAATGAGACTATGTAATGAAAAAGACACGGAGTCGAAACGGTAGATATTTTACCCCTATGTCTTCAATACATTTGACCCCTATGTCTTCACATGGACTGAGGATTCTAACAACATTTCTGATTCAATCTAGTGTATACAAAAATCAAGTCGTCGATTACTTAGGATCGATACCGTTATTAGTTCTTACGGTTAGTGGCCCCAGGTAGTGTCTCTTGACGTACTTCAAAATATCTGGCACGGACGGACCGCACGACGTCAATTCCCCCAGTGTTTCTCAACCTGCATTGAATCGCTGACTTGTCGGTGGTGGCAGAGACACGTCGTTACATTAATTAGTTGTCAAAAGTGTTCACGTCTACACGATTCCTTGGTCACTAGTTACACTCATCAATCCTAACCCACAGATCCCCTCTCTACATCTTCTTTCTCCCTCCTTCCCTCCCCTTTTCTTCTCCTGTTTTCTCTTTTTCTGTCCTTTTTCCTTGGTCGTTTGGTTTTTTTTTTTTTTTTTTACTCGGTGTAATTCAATTTTTCCTTTGACACCTGCCTTAGAATCCTGAATGACGGTTCAAGGTTCCGTTTGACAGGACCTCTTGGGACCCTATCTCCAACCTTTTCTCCTATTAGTGGTAAAAATAGTGGTCAAAAGTACTTGAGCATCCTCTTCGTGTCTAAACCCTAATCTTAGGACCGTCGCGTTAAGTCAAAGAAGTTGAATTGGAGTGGACTTTACCGCGACCGTTAAAGAGGGCACGCTCCTACCTCCTAGTATCGTGTCGGGGACCGTGTGTCATGGTGACTGTACTAGAGGACCTCGTCTAGAGTCTTGATCATCCTTTTACGGACCATCCAATTTTCGTCCAATTTCCGTCGGAAAGCTCCACGAGACCGTCACTCTCGTCCGACAACCTCCTCGAGTAACACCCACATGTCGTTGGGGAATACATGGGGGTGGATGGGTGGTACACACCGATCTTCGACCTGGTAAGACGTTTATCGGAGACCTAGTTAAGTAACTGGTGTTTTGTCACTCTGTTACCCTGGTGGTTCCCCGGAACGAAACGGGTGACCTCACTTCCAGTCGTAGTCTACGTAATTCTTTACCTTCGTTAAAAGAAGGGTGACCTCCGAAGATAATCCGTACTAACGGACACAAATCTGCCTGGGATTTGAGAGGTCCCGACCTAATCCCGTCCTAGTGTTTGTTTTAGACCACTCCTCGGACTGGGACCTCGACTTTGAGACTCGGCTCTCCGAGACTTGTACAAATTGACTGACAAGCCTGAAACGGAGACAGAAAAGGTTCCGGTGTTTGTGGGGGTGTAGGTAGATACCGAAGGAAGAGAGTCTGTATCGGTACGGGTGACTCTCGTAGAAAGAGAGACGAACGGTGTGGGACCGGAGGTACGGTCGTCGACAATGGGATTACTCCGGAGGGTAAGGGAAGAGTAGGAAGATGGGTGAGAATAATCGGTGAGAGTGATTCGAACCCCGACTTGGAAGCTCTATGTCGAGTCGTCATATATCCAGACTAGAAGTCCTCGAATGTCAGATGAATCTCTACTTCCTTTTCTCTGAAGTCGGGTTTTGTAACTGGTGCTCCTTTTTTCCTCTATCTTAAACGTAACCTACTCGTCACATCTGTCATACGACTCGCAAAGTATCATCCTTCCACAAGACCTTCGAAGTTTCGAGTCCCCTTCAAAGGGATTACCACCGAGAACGTACTGTACTTCTTAAAAGTGTCCAGACCTCACCTCCCACAACGACCTTGTCCCGAGGGCATTATGAAGGTTTCTCGCCGTACGTTTAGTAGAGGGGAGAGGGTGGTCTCTAATTGGTCGACGAGGAGAGATGGAACTAATGACAGGACGTTAACCTCTTCTTTCACCGTTGGGTGACGTTATAAGAACGGACCTTTTAGGGTACTTGCCTCCTCGGACCTTCCGATGTCAGGTACCCCAACGTTTCTCAGCCTGTACTAACTCACTGAAGTAAAAGAAGAGATGGGTAATGTTCAATAGTGACAATGGACATTGGTGACAAGACAAGTCAAGTCAAGTAAAGTCAAGTCAGTGAGTCAACACAGACTGAGACGCTGGGGTACTTAACGTCGTGCGGTCCGGAGGGACAGGTAGTGGTTGAGGACCTCAAGTGAGTCTGAGTACAGGTAGCTCAGTCACTACGGTAGGTCGGTAGAGTAGGAGCCAACAGGGGAAGAGGAGGACAGGGGTCAGGGAGGGTCGTAGTCTCAGAAAAGGTTACTCAGTTGAAAAGTGTACTCCACCGGTTTCATGACCTCAAAGTCGAAATCGTAGTAAGGAAGGTTTCTTGTGGGTCCCGACTAGAGGAAGTCTTGCCTGACCAACCTAGAGGAACGTCAGGTTCCCTAAGAGTTCTCAGAAGAGATTGTGGTGTCAAGTTTTCGTAGTTAAGAAGTCGTGAGTCGAAAGAAGTGTTAGGTTGAGAGTGTAGGTACGTACTGGTCACCTTTTTGGTATCGGAACTGATCTGACTGGAAACAACCGTTTCATAACAGAGACGAAAAGTTGTACGACAGATCCAACCAGTATTGAAAGGATGGTTCCTCATTCACAGAAACTTAAAGTACCGACGTTAGTGGTAGACGTCACTTAAACCTCGGGTTTTTTTATTTCAGACTGTGACAAAGGTGACAAAGGGGTAGATAAAGGGTACTTCACTACCCTGGCCTACGGTACTAGAAGCAAAAGACTTACAACTCGAAATTCAGTTGAAAAAGTGAGAGAAGAAAGTGAAAGTAGTTCTCCGAAAAATCAAGGAGAAGTGAAAGACGGGGTTCCCACCACAGTAGACGTATAGACTCCAATAACTATAAAGAGGGCCGTTAGAACTAAGGTCGAACACGAAGAAGGTCGGGTCGTAAAGAGTACTACATGAGACGTATCTTCAATTTATTCGTCCCATTGTCATATGTCGGAACTGTATGAGGAAAAGGATAAACCTTGGTCACACAACAAGGTACACGTCAAGATTGACAACGAAGGACTGGACGTATATCCAAAGAGTTCTCCGTCCAGTCCACCAGACCACAAGGGTAGAGAAAGTCTTAAAAGGTCAAATTACACTAGGTGTGCCAGTTTCCGAAACCGTATCAATTACTTCGTCTTTATCTACAAAAAGACCTGGAGAGGACGAAAAAGTTACTAGGTCGTCTACAACCATTAAACTAGAGACCAAGGAGACGGAAAAGATTTTGATCGAACTTGTAGACCTTCAAGTGCCAAGGGCATAACGACTTCGGACCGAACCTCTTAAAACTCATAATGAAATGATCGTACACTCTACTCACGTTAACACGTCATCAGATTCGTAAGAAACCGTAACGGAAAGAAACCCTAACCTTACTTTTGACTGGAAAAGGTCAGGACACCGGTGACGACCCAAAAGGTTTAAACGACCGTACAACTCACGTCGTGAAAGTGTTGTAGTACAAAGTCCTAAACTTTATCGAGTTGACCTTAAGGTAGTGGAGGTGATCGAAACAAGTATCACTACGAAAGATTCCGGGTGAACTGAAGTGTAATGTCCTACAGACCGAGGTCCAATCACTAGTGTAGCACTAATAGAACCAACACTTCTAGAAAAAACATGTCAAGACACATAAGAACGGTGGAGAAGAAGTATAGAAGACGAAGACAATCCAGGTATGGTGAAGACAGGAAATAACTCATAGGTAATTATGTTGACAGATATAGAGATCTAAGACCCAAGACCCCCTCACTTCACCCCTAAAATAGAATAAGGAATGATACGAAGTACGGACCGTGAACCTTCCATAAGTCGTTCACAAGTAACTGGACTTGAACTTACCCGAACAAACACCGAGAACCCACCCTACCCTTTCTCTTTCCTACCCCACAGGTAGACGTACGACATGGCAGGTAGGTCAAGGTATACTTAGGTGACACTAGACGGACGTGGTTTGGACGGGTAAGGATACCTCGGAATGAAACCCGTAAACAATGATATACTGGTCACATAAGACGACTTTAGTTATGGAAACGAGGAAAGGGTCCATTACGGAGACATACTTGACCACTGTCGGTGCCTGAAACGGATGAGGTCGTGTCACTTCGTCTTGTACTACTTCCGAGACCTCCTCAAAGTCTTCCTTCAGTCGAGGACGGTCACACGAGGGACGGTCCCCTTGCCTCAGGGACAGGACTTTCCACGACAAAAGTCACAGTAAACACCTTCGATGGTAGACCTACCCGACCAAGACCCCGGTCTAGTGTAACAATCTAGGTGTGTGGGAGGTCTCCACACAAAGGTCCAGTTCCAAACTACACATGGAGGTCCCCTTAAAGATCCAGTAAGGGGTCAGAAGACAGGGTTCGAGGTCCCTAACAGTATTTCGAGGGAAGAAACAGAGTCTCCTTTTTTATACTCGGGGACCGGTAAACCTCGGAAAAAAATTTCGACTCGAAGAGGTGGGACCAACCCGTAATCTTGGTGACCCCTAGAAATCTTGATGACTACGATCCCGGGGTTTACACTAGTAGCGTACTTTGAGATCCCTTCTCTGGGAGTAGTCCTACCATTTGGGAGAGGAGAAGACCATCAAGACTAAACACCGATCCCACACTGAGTGGTAACGATTCGGGGGTGGAAGGACCTCGTGTCACTCCACCCCAATCTGATTCCTCCGCGGACATGAGTCCGTCGTGATTACCGTTCCACGTGCTACGAGGACAGTTCCACGTACACTCTTAGTGGGTCCCTCGAAAAGTGTCTGTGTTTCGGGACCCGGAAACACACTTTTGTTTTGTCACTTTCGCTTAGTAACCCTGACCGGAAAATTTTTCGGATGGTCTACTAAGCCACATGTCACTCTCAACCCGTTGCCAAGGTGTCGACTTAAGTGACCGTCTGTCTTAGGTACTAAAACGGCTCGAAAATCTGATTGTCCTCTCGATCTGAACTGGGTTCCAATGCAACTTTACATGGTCACAATCCTGGACCTTCAGTCTTACGTCCGTCGATCTTCTCCGACGAACCTGACAGTCCTATGGATCCAAGATCGGTGTCCCCTTTTGTAATTTGACTTCCGTCCTACTCGACTCTACGATACCGGACTTTGTCCATCACCCCTCCCTGAGACCCTGAGACAGGACCAGTCTGTTTTCCGGGAGGGACCCGTCTCGTCCCCTTTGGGGAGGACGTATAGGACTGATTATGTACCACTCTGTTAACCTCCTACCCCTCCACCGTCGTACCTACCCGGCGTTCTTGAAGTAACGATTGAACTCCCAGTGTAGACCCCAGTGGTGTCACCCGTCTCGTTTGTACCCGTCCTGACCCCGGACCCCAGTAGACGAGAACAAAACTACCCGATTCCCTCCCAGACCGGTTTTGTCCCACGGTTCTCGTGGACCCATGCCGTCTAGGGTCGAATCCCTCGGTTGGCCGTCTTGAGTACACCTATCTCACTCGAGTTGTCTCCCCTGTGCTCTCCTCTAGGGAAGAGCCCCTCTTTCTAGGGTGGAGGTGGACGAGTCGACTCTACCTACCTACACACAGATCGAAGAGCCTCCCCTACCTCTACTCGTTTCGTCCGTATTCACTGTCGGATTCCTACCTCTCAAGAGGAAGTCTTTGTCCTGGATATTCACTCCCAGTCAAGTCGTCCTTCATCCTAGGTAAGTGGACGAGGTTTAAAACTAGATCCCAACGACTTTAGGGGGAACGGAACACACATTAAACCTGGATCTCTGACCTTGAGGGGCCTCCCAGATGAAACCTCCACTCCCTCTTTTCCTTCGGTCTCCGACTTTCCCGGACCAGACATTTCCTGTCAGGACATTTTTCTCAAGTACACCAACTACTCTCTTCGAGGTCCACTGTACACTGTCTAATTGCATTTCTTATTAAAGATTTTACAGTCTTGACCGGTTTCCCTTGTATCTTCACTTTTCACTTTCTCTCACTTTCAGCGAGTCAGCACAGGGCGAGAAACACTGGGGTACCTGAGATGTATGTCAGGTATATTAAGAGGTTCGGTCTTATGACCCCACCTATCGGAAATGAAAGAGGTCCCATAGAAGGGTTGGGTCCCTAACTTGGGTCCAGAGGGTGTAACGTCCACCTAAGAAACGGTCGACTCGGTGTTCCCTTCGGGTTCCATCGTACTCTGCAGGTTCACATCACTCAAAGGGTAGTGATCTCCACAAGTTCGTCTCTGATCCTTTAATGAACTACACGTTAACTCGTGGTTACTGGTGACCGGGGTCACTGGAGTCATTACATAGAAGACTGGGGTTTTAGGTATTCAGATCCAGTTTCCAGTCGATTACCCATTAAAAAGAGTCATCGAGATGTAGTAAAAGACACCACCTTATTTGTGGTAGAGTACTCGTTTCCTGGAAGTCCTTTCCTCACCCATAAGAACCGTGACTTGGAAGAAGAAAGTTGGGAAGTCAATTTGCAAACAGGATAAAATTGGATTACCTTTTCGACACTTCACCTCCCTCCCAACTTGAGGTCCTCGAGAAACGCAGGGTACCACACCACGTGCAAAAGAGACGGGACAGAAGAGTCCTTGTGCGACACTGACGTAGACAGGGCGACCTAAGGTTCCGAGTCGGACACTCCAGTGTGTAGCCTTTTCATTCCTCAGACACTCTTACCCAACCCTTTCCCTTCGGATCCCTTCAGGTCTTTTATTAAGCTTTCTCATTCTCGTTTCAGTCCCGTACCTGATCCCTTGACCTGTGATACTTTGAACTCTAGGTAGAGAAAAAAAAATTCGAAATAAACAAATTACAAAACCGACGCGATCCAGAAGTGACTACACTCACGCTCGAAAGAGATCAACGCTCCTCGACCCGAATAAGAAGCAACGCCACACGTCCGAAGAGTAACACTATCGAAGAAAGAACACCTCGTACCCGAGATCGTTTCTCACCCGAAGTCATCAACGTTGTAGGTCCGATTCATCAACACCGTGGACCCGAGATCTTGAGCCCGAGTCATTAACACCACGGACCCGAATCAACGGAACAACGTACACCCTCGAATGACCTGGTTGGTACTTACCAGGTCATGAATGAACTTGGGTACAGGGGACGTAACCGTCCACCTAAGAATTAGTGACCTGCGGGTCCCTTCGGGAACTATAGGTAGAACTGAGGACTAAAACACAAAAGTGTTGACTCTCATGAGGTACAATGTTCTGACGAGTACGTACCGTCGACGTTCAGTAGAGAAGTTTAGTAAGACCTTACAAATAGCAAAGAAAAAAAAAAAAGTTTACATCCCTTGAGGATAAGTTGGGAGTTTTAGGTTGTGTCTACGGGAAAGAAGACATTTTTCATAAGATTAGGTTCATCCTAATTAAAGATGACACCCTAGGGTATCCTGAAGTTTGCACAAATAATATCGAGAATCGTGTAAGATAAAACCCAACACACACAGAGGGAGGGGACAGACACTCATCCCTAGCACAGGGTAAATATAGAGACTCAGGAGTCCAAGGGTGTGTCAATGACGACAACTTAATTGTTGACTTTCTGACCTAATGGTAAGAAATCGGTCAAATAATAGATTCTCAAGAATTGTGGCGGATAAGGGGTGGTGGTGGACAAAGAAAGGGAAAGACACTTAAAAACCACTATGGTTTTTTCCTTTATCGTATAGGTTATTTTTGTGGTTTGTACATGATTTAAGAGGTGATCCTTCTAAAGGACCTTCTCCTTTACCGTCGTGTGAGATCATAAGAACGGATCAGGGGTCCCAGCGATTCTCAGTCTATACTGTCTCGTTAACTTGTGTGTGTGTGTGTGTGTGTGTGTGTGTGTGTGTGTGTGGGGTAAACCATCGTCTGTTGAACCACACTCCCGAAATTGAGTCGTACCTAAGCGTAAGGTAGAGTAGTAAATTATCGTTTAATGAACTGGAGAAACACGGAACTAAAGAAGTAAAAATTTTACCTCTACTACTATAATTGTGTAGTAACTGGTCTCTACATAACAGAACTGGTGTCTCAAGAAAGTGTAAAAAGATATTCTTGTATACCTTGTTAGACTTGTTTGAAAAACCAGTTGGGTTATAATTACGAAGGGACTACCGAGTCACCATTTCTTAGACGGACGTCACGTCCTCTGTGTTCTCTGTACCCAAACTAGGGACCCAGTCCTTCGAGGGGACTTCCTCCTTTGCCGTTGGATGAGGTCATAAGAACGGACCTATTAGGGAACCTGTCTCCTCGGACCACCCGATGTCGGGTAGCCCAGTCTGCACTGACTTACTGACTCGTGCGTACGTACATGTGTATACGTTATAATTACAGTGTACACAATTAAAGACGTTTTTAGGGGACCAGTCATTACACAATCGATGGAGTTTCTCAACAGAACTCAGAGAGAACTCTGTATTTTTCGAGAACCTTCCTACGGATTGGGTAACTTTCTCGTTTTATTTATAAACAAAATCTCTTTTTATATATCAATTAAAAATAAAGTGTATATAATTTAGGAAAGTAGGAGAGTTGGAGTACTTCATCTATGACGGTTATGGGGGCAAAATATCTACTTCTTAGCCTCCAAGTCACCCACGGATTGATTGAACGGGTGTATCATCTATACCCCTGGGTCAAAGTACAGGTCGCTCGGACAGAGACAACGGAAACGAGAACCACGGACGAGACGGGAGGAGGGGTCATTTCCCAAGTCCCCAAAGAAGTGGGGGAGAGGACGACATAGAGTTGGTCTGGGGACTGTCACTAGACAGGTCATTCTCATATTGCTGTTTTTAGTGTCCTGAAGGTGACCAACCTCCTCTGGAACCCTTAGAGGAAGAGGACCATAGAGCACAATGGTCACCACTCCGGGTCTCTATAATTTATTACATGGGTCTTGATGTGACGTTCAATCTCCGAGTCGGTGCACGTATAGGTAGTACCACTTATATTGACTGATAAAAGGTCAGAGTAGTTGTTGGTCTTTAGGATTTCCCTTTCCGTTGACAGTCCCTCCCCACTCGTGTCACAATAGTGAAGTGACTTTCGTGTGTTGCTGGCGATCACCTATTGTCTCGAGGGTAAACTATACGACTCTTCTGGAATTGATAGACCGTACATATGGAACCTTCACAGATTCGATCTTTGGTAAATAAGGTGATTATACCTGAGTCCCTAAGGATGCACGGTCAAATCCACGACCTCAAGTAAGCCCCGCACCCCTTAGTCTATATTAAGGAAAGTGGTACCTCTAACGAGAAATCTTTCTGGTTGTTAACTTAGTAGACAAAACTGACATTCACGATGTCTTACGAGACTCTCGAATTTTATACTTTATAACTACCCCTTAATCCTTAGTCCTTTCCAAAGGGACGTCTTTATGGTGAATTTGACTCTAGACCTCCTACTTATCCTAACTGGTCTCCTTGTCTCCTCTCTTCTCATAAACCCCGGTCCTCTTGTCGTACACGTTCCCGGGACACCAATTTTCCTCGTATCACTCAGTCACCGGACTCCCTTCCTGTCACCTGACCTCACCCCTCTGGTCTCTGAGTCTAAGGGTCACGGGATCCCCAGTATGTGGAGTGGGGAGGACATCCCGTGAACACATATTATTTCCGATTAATTGTAAGTAACTGGAAGAAAGAACATCTACAGGGGTAGCTACCCTTCACCTTAACGACCAGTTTGACCAGAGGCACAAGACCTCCTGTGTTTTGTTCTGTTTCCGTCACGTGGTTAGGTGGAGGATCTTTACCCCCGTTGGGGACGAACCCGGGACGAAGTCTTTGTGAATTGACAATTCCTTCCCTTTCGTAAACCGTCCACTAAGAGGACACCCGACGTGTGTCGTATGCACGACTCGGGAATCTTTAGTTCGGTCGAATCGGGGTGCGGACGAGGGTAGACCTCGATCGGGTGCCCACCTCCCGACACGGTAAGTCTTACAAATTTTATTTCTATAATAAACAGTCCACGTGTAGCTAAACTTGTTTATCATTCAATTTGTCATTAATCCCAGAGGACTTCCCGAATTGGTAGGACTATTAGAAGTGAAACGAGTAGAGTCGTTAAAATAAAATGAGTGTAAATGATGGTCGGTCCTAACACAACCTTCAACAGATACACTTTCAGGGTGATAGGTGGTCACTGGACGTGTCTCATCCAAGGTTTACTGCCTAGGAACTTATCTATAATTTGACGAGGATAGGACTCCTGCATAACAGAGTAAGTAGTACAGTCACCTGTTAAGTCCAAATAACTTACTAATCATACACGGTCGGTACCACGAGTCACGTAAGTAAGTAAGTAAGGTAGGAGTTCTGGAATATTCCACCTATGAAATAATAGGGATAATTTGTCGTCCTGTCTCTTCCGTTACCGCTGGGTGAGATCGTGAGAACGGACCTTTTAGGGTATCTGTCCTCTCGGACCACCCGCCATCAGGTACCCCAGTGTTTCTCAGTCTTTGTTGACTCACTGAAGTGAAAGTGAAAAGTGAAAGTACGTAACCTCTTCCTTTACCGTTGGGTGCGGTCACAAGAACGGACCTCTTAGGGTCCCTGCCCCCTCGTACCACCCGACGGTAGATACCCCAGCGTGTCTCAGCCTGTGTTGACTTCGCTGAATCGACGTCGTCGTCGTTTGTCGTCCTCTCGGTCGAATCTTCTCAAGTCAATGAATGAAAAGGTTCCAATATGTCAATCCCTCACCCCCTCGACCTGACGTTTGGACCCGTGAGTCCGAGGTCTCAAAATTTGAGAATTGTCACTACGAGGAGAGGAGAGGTATAACCTGTGACCTGATTGTTTCTTAAAAAATACTTTACATCTTCTTCCACGACACACACACACACTCACTAACCGTTTAGGGGTGGGTGACGTAGGGTTTGTCGTACCTAGGTCCAAGGAGTCGAGGAAAACTACGACTCGTGTCCTTCATTCACAAACAAGACCCCGTCTCGATTCAACAACACTGTACTCACCCATGGGTCTCTTCTACGACTTGTTCTCTGTTCTTGTTCCCTTTAAGTAGTGACTTACTCTCTGTCAAACTTTTCTTCCTTTTTTTCTCTCCAACACCACAAAGCTTCTCCTTTGTGTAGTCCTCTACGAGTTCGACTACCGACACCTCACTACCCGTCACATTTGGAGACACGCAGACATGCGACATCAGACGAGTGAGTACGAAAACACTTTTAGAGCAAACCCTTCCCTTCATGAATTTCCACTCTTATTCTCACGTCAACTAGAAATCCAATCATTCGTGGTTTTATAAAAATAAAAAATCTGACTCAGTTCACTAGTAAATTCGAGACAACAAGAGAGAGTAAGGTAGAGTAATCTTGTAGGCAATTATAAAAGAAACGAGAGTCCGTGAAGGACAACCTAACGTATTGTAGTACATTTAAACAACTTTAGTTTAACCACCCCCTTTTTGTTTTGTCAACTAACTTCCACTTAACCAAGTAGGACATAAAAAAGTTGGCTAAACAAAAGTCGGTATACTAGACGACATTCAAACGGCGACCCGATCCATCAACCTGGGTTCTGGTATTGTACAGGTACTGTGGTCTCGTGTCCAGGGGTCGTGGGTGGTTAGTGCGGCGGATCGAGAGACCTTAACTCAGTCATCTTGTTGTATCTTCTCCGGCTAGGAAATGACGAGTCCCGAACGACGTCGTTCGTGCAGGTAAGACAGACGGAAGACGTAGGAGCACAGGGGACGTTAACTTGACTGCCCAGGTCCGGGAACAAACCGAATTATAATAACGAAACGGCAGACGACAATAAAGTTGTCCGATTAGGTTATTACAAAATAGAGAAAGTAATATGGCTCCGACATATTAAAAGAACACAATATTAGATAGAAGAAAATTCTAAGGGGTCTCTGCCCCTTCTCTCCAAGACAGAACCCAACTACCGTCCGAGGGTACTTCGACTATGTCCGTGCACCTTCCGTCGTGACGGTTTAATTTAAGACTTAGAGTTAGTGTCGGTGGCGAAGATTACCCTTTAAACTCAACTAATACCTCTACTGTCGCGTCCAAGTGCAAATAACGTAAATCGTCTTTAACAAATAGGATAATTTATGTCAGAACTTCCTCTCTGTTAACTTAACATCTTGTGGCCACTTATGGGCCCACTGCGGGTCCGTGTCGATTTGACACATTATTAATATAAGAATAAACACCCGACTTGAAGGGGAGCACCGAGAAAAACGTTTGTTTACGTAAATCCTCCTCCGACTTTGTCTCACATTCTTAATTTTATTTACGTCTGACACGAAAACCTTTTGGAACCGTTGACATCGAGTGTGGCCGTAGGAGCACTTCCTCGACGTCGGAGGCACCCCGGACCCCGGTCCGTCACACATCGGACCGTCACCAGGACCTGCGAACTAGTGTCGGGTCCTATGGACCCCCACCCACCCAAAACGTAGAGTCTCACACTTAGAGACTTTACGACCCCCGAACCGGTACACGAACTGCAGTTCTGTCCCTCAAGACAAAGATGTGAAGGAGACACTCGAACCCCATTATTAAATTGAAGACACCCGTATCATTCATAACATTAATAAAAGTGTTATCATCATTATTATTATCGACGGTTAATATCTCGTGAAGAGACAAATACTTTAGAAAATTGGACGTAGTAGAGCAAAGTAGAAA
Organism: Capra ibex; assembly: GCA_006410555.1. Classification (NCBI taxonomy): domain Eukaryota; kingdom Metazoa; phylum Chordata; class Mammalia; order Artiodactyla; family Bovidae; genus Capra; species Capra ibex. Next base: position 2,449,522 of record SJYO01031364.1, on the reverse strand, counting down.
TAAACTTAAACTACCCCATCTATAATTATGTCAGTCGTCCACTGTACATCCCTTTCGAAGTTTCCCTTTGTACTAGGAACGGTGCTTGCCCGACTGATACTTTTAGTTGTGTCTACGACTCCGGTTCTCTTCTCCTAGACGACCGTCTCTTAGGTCTCCTTTTACCGTAGAAGCAAAATTTCCTCTCCCGAGGTCAGACGACGGTTCGTGTATATGTCTTTAGGGTGACCTTTCTCACCCCGACCTCGTCTTTCGGGAGTCCTGTGAACCGGTCCAGAGGGACCCCTGGAAACATTAATCGTAGAACAACCTGTATAAAAGAAAATGTCCAACTTCTACAGGAATTACTGTCGACAGATAAACGGTCACAAAGGTCCGAGACGTCTATGACATAATATCAAACAAACGACAGAGGATAAGAAAGACTTTATAGTACAGGGACTTCGTCTCTATCACGGATAAATGACGTGAGTGCACAGGGTTCATAGGTCATGTCCCGGACCGTGTTGTCCGTTGCTATTCAGTAACGACGTACTTAACTACTCTTCCTTACACTCATCCCGGTTCCCGTCTTGGTAGGGTCCGGTCTATCTGAGAAATCACCTAGCCACCATGCACTACCACCGTAGTATTTTGAACCCCATGACGTTGGAACTCTATCACCGCTGGTGGGTCGTGACTGTCCCTCCACGTAAGTCGGTCGAACCACCTGTCGAGGTACCTTCTTCTCATTTTGTTTTCTTCGTCTTTTTAACGACTACGTCCATTCCGACTTTCGTGTTATGAACGATCCCCTGAAGCTCCGTGTATGACCCCTGGTGACCTTTAGAGGTCCCTCTGAAATGTCTCCTTCTCTCGACTTTTGACAGTAGTAACCACTCCATTTGGACTCTTCGTGTGTATATATATATCTCTCTCTCTCTCTTTCTTTGGTTTTGAGTTCTCCCAATTTTTCGGACGGGTCACACGTCGTCTCCATCCTCTCCTTATTTCTTTTTGAATCCTTTTTTTAGAAGGTCGTAGGAGAGAAGTGGAGTAAAAGAGGAAACACCTAATCATGACTTGGATCATACTGGTGGAGTTGGGATTGTCGTCGTGCGTCTTATCATGCGAACTGTGGAGACTCTTAGGGACAAATATCCTACGACGGTCCTTTAGGCTACAAAGATAAACCACAGAAGGAGAAACTCAACAGAAAGACCTGACAATTAAGGTTATGACTCCCTCCTCCCCAAGTCTTTGAGTTCCCACTCAAACGACGCTAAGGAACCGCCCCCGACCCCCAACCCCCTCGTGGTGCTGGAGAACCCGTCTCGACCTTTGTCCGCTTGTCCCTGCCGCACTCCGACACGACTCTTCACACACGGGACCACGGTCCGACGACGAAGACATAGGAACGGACCGAGACACTAAAGGATCGAGACACCGGCATGTGTCCAAGGCACGGGGAGACACGGAGCAAACGAGCAGATCTACTACCCCTATCAGTGTCGTTCCAGGAGGATCCCAAGTCCTCCTACACTTAATTGGTATGAGTCCTCTCATGGACCCTGTCAGTCGTGAGGTATCATAGGAACTGTAGTGACGAAGACCCCTAAAAGTTTTGTAGTCGTTCTTGATATCAAACACACAAACCAAAAGAAAATTTTTTTTTTTCAGTAAAGTCTGACGAAATTTGACCAAATCATGTAAAGCCATGATTTGGGTGACATTGTGTGTTCTTGTTCTTTCTGTATTTTATCGAATCGAGGATCCTCTATAGAATTATTTCCTGTACCTTCCGAAAATATAGGGTTCGAGACCCAATAATTCCCTTTTACATTGTCGTATTATTGATTATAAACGTCTCCCGTAATGGTCAATGTTTCTTGAAAGTGTATGGATTAGGTCGAATTAGGAGAGTTACGGACGTTCTCCTTCCTAAATAATAGACGGAAACTGTCCACTACTCTGTCTCGGAGCCTCTCAGACCCACTAAACGGGTTCTGGTGTGTCGAACTTTCACCACCTTGACGGAGTCAGGCACCCACCGACGGCGTCCCGAGGGGTTGAACGACGTCCAGGTCAAAGTAACATCCCACCCACGGATGGGTGGACGGGTGAAAGTTTCTTCTCTATCTCTCCGGGGACCAGACCGTAAGGAGGTGATCTCTTCGTCTCAGTAAATAATTATCTTCTGAAACTCCGTCTGTCTGTCTCTCCAGTCTGGGGTGTGGTGGCAAAGGATCGACTCTTCGGATCTACTAAGGGAATAGGGGAGACACGGATACAGGAGCAGTCTTATATCCCAGTCATTAGGGGTGCCGTGTCCGTACTTCGAACTTACTGTACCGTGCACGTTTCCCTGACGAGAGTGGGGTCTCACGAACCAGGTGTCGCTACGAGTTGACGGAAGGGGACGAACCAACTCTTTGGTTGGGACGGACTGTAGACGAGCTAACGTGAGACGGATCGCTGAGAGGGACCAACTCGCACTTCTAACGTAAAATGTCTTACCTTCTCCTCTCCTTTACCCTGAACGAAAATGTCGTCCCTTAAGAACCTCCTGACAGTTTCCTTTCGTTCACCGACAAGACTGTAAGTGGAGACACGTCCTCCGACGTAGCTTCGGACCTGTGAGGGTAATAGCCTCCGACGCCGGGCGTCAATAGAGCACAGATGTGGAACATTGGGGTCCACGAGGAAGTAGGTAGTGACCGGTAACAGACCATGGGTAAGGAGGAAGGAGGTGGTGGAGGGCGGTTTCCCCGGAGGAACAATTATTCGGTCAAACAAGTCTAGGACTTTTGATAGACTAAGACCAGGGAAAATAGGGTTTGTGGTAGGTAGGTAGTTGACGGACGAGGTACACGAACCAATCCTTTTACCCTTACCACCCCCCTCTCTCTGTTTATTATCTATTTTGAAGAATCGACGATAGAGATTTCTTTATCTTACCTATTTATCTAGGTAGTCTGTACATAGTACGGTAACCTGTCGTTTCAGGTAAACACTTTTTGTCCTACCCTCCTAAAATAGTACGGTAACCTGTCGTTTCAGGTAAACACTTTTTGTCCTACCCTCCTAAATAGAGTGTAAAATTCGACAATTATATCCTCCCTTTGTATAAAAGGAAATAGAGAGGGTCTCCTCTCCCCTCAGGGATTCGATGTTTACGTATTAAAAATCAAGTCAAACTACCAAAAGGGAAGTGATTCCACCTTTTCCACTCCCAGAGGGAATTTACATACCACACCCGAAGAGAGACTACAAGGTCCTTCCTACATCCTGGACTCTCGTGATACTTTTGCAGAAGGTACCCCAACAGAGAGTGGTCAAGGATGTACGATACACGTCTCCGACAAAGTCTCGGAAACGGAGATCGTGTCTCCCTGGTCTCCCTCCTGTCGTAGGGTCAAAAATGACCCTTCGAGGATCCACAAGTTCTCGATACGATCTGTGACCCCGAAGTTTTCATTTAGAGTCAGGGGTAGACGGGACGTTCTACAGTGACACATTGAACCGATGTCACTACCCCATACCTTTCAAGACCTTAGGTCTCGATACACTCCCTCATCCTAGACTACTGCATACCCCCCGTCTTCTCCAGTCCCAACCGAAAGACCCATTTGCCTGTCGATTAAGAATCGGACGTCTCACACCAATTCTCGACCCTCTTCCACCCCCGGTCATCCGTCGTCCCGAAGAGTCCGTCATACATGTTTTTGGACCTCCCCTGTGCTTCGGATATATCCCCTAATTTAACCTTTATAATCCAACCGGTTTTTCAAACAAGTCGTAAAAGATATTCGAGAATACCTCTTTGGACTTGTTTGAAAAACCGGTTAAGTCATCAAGTAAGTCGGTTGTTTATAACTAGATCAGGGGAGGATTCCTCTTTATGATAAGATCTATGACCCCCAGGTCGGTACGTTTTCGAAAGTATAATTACTCCCCTCCGTGTGGTTCTTTTTTATGGATATTAGAGTCCATCACTGTTCATGGTATACTCTTTTTTATTTTCTCCCATTCCACAAATCTCCCCTTAATAAACTCGTCTCTCCCCTCACTTTGTTCTTTCACTCAGAACCTACTTGAGGAAATTTCCTACTCGTAAAGTCCACGTCCTCTTTCGTCCACGTTTTCAGGACTCCGGACTCTCTCGACCTATACATACTCCTTGTCGTTTTTCTGAGGGTACTGATCTTGTCGTTCTGACACCTTTCCCACTCACCTTCCTTTACTGTAGACTCGCCACTCCCGAGTCGTAAGTCCCGAGACAACAGGACAATCCCTGTCGTCTACAAAGTCAGATAACCGAGTGTTTCAGACGTTTCCCTCTTTTCTACCACACTAGGCACCGTAGTCTGGTCTCTTCTGGAACACTTCGATCGAAATCTAAGAATACGAAATTATACTACAGACACCTCACAACTTCGAGGTCCTGGAGAGTTCCTCCCGTCCCAGTACTGACCTTTCACCGGCAGACACCTTTAGAGGGATCCTGGTGTTCGACGACGGTAGTCCTTTCCGGGGTACTGGTTTGGTTTTGTAGTTTGGGTCGAGAAGGGTCGGACTCCTCCTGGTCACTGGTGGGGGTCCTCGACTCGCCTTTGACAAAAGGTGGGGGAGCACTTTAACCGGTGGAGAGTCGGGACGTGTGCGAGAAAGGAGACTCTACAGGTTGGGAAGAAGTGGAAAGAAACAAAAAGATCACAATCAGTGAGTTAGCACAGACTGAGAAACGCTGGGGTAGCGGGTGCTTCGAGGAGACAGGTACCTTAAGAGGTCCGTTCTTATGACCTCACCCAACGGTAAGGGTAGAGGTCCCGTAGAAGGACTGAGTCCCTAGTTTGGACCCAGAGGAAGTAACGTTCGTCTAAGAAATGGCTGACTCAGCTGAGGGTGTGTGAAGAATCGGAGACGACCGGTAGCAGAGGACAGGATAAGTCCGACAGAATGACGAGGGGTCCAACCCGAAGGACGACTAAACCCTGGACTCCGGGACAAGTGTCCGGAGGAGGTAGTCTGGTCTATCAAGAAGGTCACGACCCTGACACAGACTGAGTAAAGACAAGGGGTCGTGGGTCGGATCCCGGTCCATGGCCCCAGGGATCTCACGAGTGGGCATAGGGTTCGTTCCCCCATCGGAGGGACTAAAAGAAGCGTCTCCTATTCGGAGAAAGACGGTTCGACCTAGTGAACGGGAAGGAGTTTGCCGTGGGCCGCCGAAGGAGACGACAAAGAGTAAAGACGTGGCACCAAAAACTTCGGAGGGGAAAGAGAGACAGGTAAAAGAAGTGGGATTTCCGTAGATCAAGTCTTCTCTAAGTAACTCACGACTTGAGAAATCTAGAAGGAGATAGAGTTTCGTCTTTTTTTCTTTTTTCGGAGAGGAATAACGAAAAGTAAGACAGTAATTAAATGAAAAGTTTTCTGTGGAACAGTTCGACTTCTAATATAGAAATTTGGTACAAAAATGTAGGTGATGGATATTTTGACATCTAATATCTAGAAGACTTTTCTGGACTCCCTCTTATGTAAACTGCCCAAAATACGGAAAACGCACTACTCTCGGTCTGTAAGAACCTCTCCCTCTCTACGACTAGACCATTTCCCACCGACGACGACGACGACGACTTTGACGACCACGACCCCGACACAAAAGTAAAGATTTCTACGACCCCTAAGTCGTAGGAGTCTCCCCGTCCCGTCTGTGACCGGAACGAAGACACCAAGTCTGCTGTCCTTTAACCGTAGTGAGTCGACCAGCAAAACCGAGTGTCCACCCGGTCCGTTAACAAATTAGGGTCACAAGAGCAGAACGCAGATTTCCTGATGTGAAGGATTACTCGAGGGACCGGGGGCAAAGAGGGGAGAGGGGACGTGGGGTGTGCGGTGTAGGGAGGTGACCGTCCCTCGGGTCTCGTTTCCAACCCCTCACGTACGAACTACCTGACGTAAGTGTGGGAGCGGTCGGACAGCCGAGGCACCGGACGGTCTACGTCGGAGTGACCCTGGGTCAAAGTAGTCGATATTTTACCCTGAGCATTTTGTGTGGATTCTCCCGAAGTAATTCCGATCCATTTCGTGTGTCCCTTTGTCATGACGCCACGGGAAACCAGTGGGTAAAGTGTTTGCACACTACTGAGGAGGTGAGAGTCCTTACGAGTCGGAACTGACGGGACCTTAACGGACCCTTCGCAAGTAGCTAAATAAATGAAAATTAACTTCACTATGATGAATTCACTTCATATCAACTAAATGTTGTAACACAATGAAAGTTCATATATCGTTTCACTAAGTCTATATATATGTATAAAATATATATATATGTATATATATATCTATCTATCTATAAAGAACAATAACAAATCGGTGTCTCAACACAGACTGAGAGAACACTGGGGTATCGCCCAAGGGATATCCTTGGGGCGATCCAAAGAGACAGACAACCCTAACGGGTCCGATCTTATGACCAACGGTAAAGGAAGATACCCCTTAGAAGGGCAGGGTCCTTAGTTTCGGTACAGAGAATACAGAGGACGAAACCGTTCGCTCAAGAAATGGTGATCGCGGTGGACCCGTCGGAGGTTATTTATTATTCACCTTTAATGAATAATACTATTTAATTCAAATTTTTCATCCTTCATTCAATTACTGCCTTCTCCGACCATCCGACGTCAGATACCCCAGCGTTTCTCAACCTGTGCTGACTAGCTGAAGGGAAAGTGAAAAGTGAAAGTACGTAACCTCTTCCTTTTCCGTTAGGTGAGGTCACAAGAACGGACCTCTTAGGGTCCCTGCTCCCTCGGACCACCCGACGGCAGACACCCCAGTGTGTCTCAGCCTGTGCTGACTTCGCTGAATCGTCGTCGTCGTCGTTCAATTACTGTCCTACTCTTCGTTAGACTCTCAGAAAAAAAAAAGAAAGTCTAGTCAGATCTCATGTCTTTATTTGAAGATTTGATATTCGAAATCAAGTATTATCATTGTCATTCTCACTACGATTAGTAAAGTGTATACTGACCGTAACACGGTTCATAAAATATATTGAATTAAATAAGGGGTGAGGGATAAGGTTGTGTATTCGTGGGTGTGTGTGGGGATTATGTGAAAGAGCCCAAGTTTGAAAGAGTGTACGACATAAAGATGGAATTTCAAGAAGAGGGAAAGATGGATCAAGTTTTTAGGGAGTTCCAGATCCAGTTCGGGGTAAGGTATATAAATTATATGTGTTCCTTTCCATTTAGAGAGAAAGTGGACCAGAGGAAACCGTGAATAAAATACACGGTATATAAAACTGCAATTAAATCGTCAATTGAAGGACACTGGGATTGAAGACTAAAAAATTTTATATATACTTACCAACTCCCCGAGGGGTACACCACGATTACCATTATCTTGGACGGCCGGTCACATCCTCTGTATTCTCTGTACTCAAGTTAGGGACCAACCCCTCTAGGGGACCTCCTCCCGAACCGTTGGGTGCGATCACCTAAGAGAACGGACCTCTTAGGGTACCTGACTCCTCGGACCGCCCGATGTCAGGTATCACAACGTTTCGTAACCTACACTGACTTCACTGAATCGCACATACTAACTCCTAAGACCTTCCTATCCCTCTATATATGTATATATATATACACACACACACACACACACACACACACACACACAGACCTTTTCCACTACCGTGGGGTGAGGTCATGTGAACGGACCTTTTAGGGTACCTGCCTCCTCGGACCATCCGACATCACGTACCCCAGCGTTTCTCAACCTGTGCTGACTCGCTGAAGGGAAAGTGAAAAGTGAAAGTACGTGACCTCTTCCTTTACCGTTGGGTGAGGTCACAAGAACGGACCTCTTAGGGTCCCTGCCCCCTCGGACCACCCGACGGCAGATGCCCCAGCGTGTCTCAGCCTGTGCTGACTACGCTGAATCGTCGTCGTCACACACACAGTCAGTTATGTACCAAAAGCGTGGTTGACCCTCCCGTCCAAAATGGGAGTTCCTCGAGTGTTAGAAACCCAGTTGTCTTTTGAGTCACGTTGTGGGTACAAACGAGAAACTCCTGACTAACCTCATGACACCCCTGTCACTCCGTCCGACTATACTGACCGAGAAGGTGTCCACTCGTTTCAGCGTCGTGTCCCTTTTGGTGAGTCAACGTAGACTGAGACGCTGGGGTACCTGATATGTCAGGTACCTTAAGAGGTCCGGTCTTATGACCTCGCCCCTCGGCAAGGGAAGAGACCCCTAGAAGGGTTGGGTCCCTAGCTTGGGTCCAGAGGACGTGACGTCCACTTAAGAAATGGTCGATATAGGCTTCCCCTCGGGCTCCACGGACCGTCTACGTACCTAAAGTGTGAAGGGAGACCCTCACCTCCTCTCTGGTGTAAAGACTTCACTAAGAAACAAGTCAGGGAGTGAAGTGGGTGTCTACGAACAATTAAGGGAGGCTACGTTCCGCGTCGGGACGGGAGACCCCTGCGTCACGACTTACTCTGTTTCGACTAGGGACGGAAGGTCTAATGGTAGGTACCCCTCTCTCCAGTTTTTATCAGTGTCCTTTACACCCTAGGTTATATATTAATGATTAACACTTTTTCCGTTACCTTCTTTTGATCACACGACACTCTTTTATTCACCCTCTTTCCACTATAAACACCATTCTTGAGTTCGTTTGTACTCTCTAATCAACTTCTTTATGTTCTTATACAACTCAGGGTCACTTCCTTTTAACTGCCTTGAACTCAGTCAGAAATTAAAAAGACAAACAAAGTCATACAGAAGAATAGAACGTTTGATTGTTACCAAGAGGTTTACCTGTTTACAATAGTTTCTTGACTCTGACAAGAGTACCACGAAACAAAGTAACCATTAACTACCAAAGTTTTCATAGACGGACGGAACAGGGAGGTGGTAGGATTTTCAAGGAGATTCTGTACCTACCTCTATCAAGTAAAAGAAAAGAAAAGAAAAACCTACTAGGTTTCACGGTACTCGTCGATTGGGAGATTAATTGAGAGTTGTGGGTCAAAACTGACTCAACACACCCACTATCTTGACAACCAACAACTACCGTGTCAGACCGGGTCTTGTTTCTTTTTCAGGCACGACTACCTATAGCAGACAGTCGACTCACTCCAGACAGAGGTAACCAGTCGTGTTCGTCACTGTAGGCGACAGGGACGAGGTCGGACACGGACCTCCGTGAGTCGTACGGACCCAGACGTGGGACACCGGACCTGTGCTCCGTGGAGGCAAGACCCCACGCCCTAACAATGTGAGAGAGGAGGAGAGGACCCACGGGCTAGACGTTCGGCTGGTCCTTGAGGTCGTCGAGGTTGCTGGTAGGCGGAATCGAGGACGTACCTACTAAAGGGTCCCTTGTTCCAATCGTATGGTCGTCGTCGAGCCTATCACTTCTTACTTCGGGTAGGGTGGCGGGATCTCACCAGATATGCGAGAGGAACCCCTTTACGGACCCACATCGGTTGGTTCTGGAGACACGAACGACGGAGTGTGAATTAAACTTTGAGAACTCACCTCACTCTTCTCCGGTGACCCTCGGGTAGAGTACTTTAACCTTGGGTGCCAAGGTACCTTCTACCTATCGTCTCTCTCCGTACCTCCACAGACGGAGACCTTCTTACTGAGGTTCGGTCACTTCACACACGTCTCTCCCTCGAGTAGGGTCGATCTCGAAGTGTCTGTTTCCGGTCAGTCTGTAGGGATCCCTTTCCTAATGACCCGAAAATTCACTCCCAAGTTTTTGGTTGGGGGAGTAGAGACTACCTCGGAGTCACCAACTATCTAAGAGACGTGTCTCGTAGTCTTGGGCACGACTTGTACGTGACAGAGATCTTTGGGTCGAATGTGTTAGGGAGATCGGACCCTGTATGACAGACATACGGAGACCTGGTCGAGTAGAGGAGAGAATCGGACTCAAAAGTGAAGACATTTCCTTTTCCTACCTAAGTAGGTCACCCCAAAAAGGTAGTATTGAAAAAAGTAATGACAACAACAAAAAAGGAATTTACTTTAGAACCTACCCTGGACTGTACCTTCAGTCTACTTTCACTTCGACAGGATAAACATCGACACCACAGATAATCCAAAGGGACGAGGGGACCCCGTCGGGGATCCTCTGGCGTCCGAAGCAGTCTAGGGTCACATTTATAGTGACCCAATCTAATAGAAGTTCAGGGAAGGTCGAGACGTTAATATGAGGGACCACCCCGTCGGTGTCGTCCCAAGAGATAAGGAGAATGGAGACACCGAACCAGGGATGTCCGTTTCTAAACGACCCTTTTAGGGAGCCCGGGAGGTAATCACCCAGAGGTACCACCGACTAAGGGGTCGGAATCTAAAGGAACGGTCTAACTAGAGACAGACCGACTTTCAAGTCAGACTATCGGAGTGCCGGTGGGTTCCAGGTATGGGACGAATCTTGTTCCAATTACCTTGGGGGTACTCGACTTACGTTGACTGACTTACATGAGAACGTCCCTTTCGTCCCGACACTCCTCCGGGTCGCGAGACACGGGACGGTGGGGGATCTAGGAACAATAGTACAGGGGTAAGAGATCACGGGCGGTACCAAGTACACTCAGCCGCACTAGTGGTGGTTCGGGTCGTGACCTAGCGACCGTTCCGTAGAGACCCATCAGGTGTGGCGGACAAGGGAAACATGATACGAGACACCTGTCCTTAGGTTTGTTCAGGGACCGAGATCCCCGGGGACTGTACGAGACTAAGATTAGTAGGTCTATCTCGGCTGTAGACAAGAAAATTTGCTCCAGTGGCATATTGGTCGTGAACCTGGTATAGGAGGGACAGGTGAGGGGTTTCTCTATCAGTCACGTGAGTAGAGTCTGGGAGACGGAAGTAAGGGGTGTACAGGACTACGAATCCTGTCATCAGGGGTCGGAAAAACCGTGGTCCCTGGTCAAAGTGTCTTCTATCAATAAGTATCTGGCCCCACCCCCCTCTACCAAAGTCCTACTAAACTCGCGTAACGCAAATAACACGTGAAAATAAAGATTAGATTACGGTGGATGTCCACGTGTCGGGCTTCCAACCCTGGGTAGAATCTTACATTTAATTATCTTCCATTGTCAATTCTCGGACCCAGGGTTGTAGTCTAGTGGACCTAGGTTTGCGACCGAGACTGAGAGGGGTCCATCTACTGGGTCGTTCAATAAAGTGGAAGAAAGACGGGGCATAGGAGTAGACACTTGACCCCACTATTTCGTAGTGACTGAGATACTTATGCTTAAACTCGTTTGGGGTCCTCTATGACTTCCCGTACGACGTCAGGGACCTCAGCGTTTCTAAGTCTGTCTTAAATCGTTGACTTGTCGCTGTTGTAGTGTAAGAGGCTCCCTGTTTCCCAAATACGTGTACTTCACAACGTTATCACGGACCACGTCTTAAACAATAAGAAAGACAAGTGACTGGAAACCAAGGAGACCTTTCAACGGACCGGTTACTCCGTTTACCCTCGACTTTGCGTCAGGTTTGAGGTGAACTTTTCAATTCTTTAGGGACCCGGAACCTCGACCCGTCATAGTTGGGACGTGCTAAAAGACACATAGAGGGTTGAATGTGTGGATTGTCCGTCAAAGAAAAAGAGGTCAAGGGTACTCCTTTGACATGGTCCGAGCCGGGTATATTACCAAGACGAACCCAAAACAAGAGACGGAGAAGGAAGTATTCCTGAGATCTTAACTGAGTGTAGAAACGAATGGGAAGAACCTTAAGAAGGATGTCCTATAGTCCGTCGAACAACCCTGGGGTAAAAATAAGGGAAATCGGGTGTTTCCTCCCTAAATCTACGTCGAGGTTGAGTCCTGTCTAGAAGATAGTCATCTCAAGAGAGAAGAAAAAAGAATGTACTTACTCGAACGGTGTGTTTAATCGATCAAATTAAGAGTCGTGTGACACTACGTCCATGGTTGTAGTGGGGGTGAAATGTCCCCTGCGGATGGGTTGTACTTTTAATCGTGGTGACCCTACACTTCCGGATAAACTGTGGTGTCGACACAATAGAACGGAGGGTAAATCTTGTTGCGAGGGTAGTTATTTTAACAATGGGTGGTAGTAGAGTGAGATTTTGGTCCGAGGATAGGGTAGATGGGGTACGGAGTTATCAAACAAAATGTCTATTGGAATCTATCTGGGAAGGTCTTAATAAAAAGAAATGTAAAAGTAGTAACGTCAACAGTTTACTCTGACGAAATATGTAACTAAACCATCGGGTATAAAAATGGTAGTAAGACACATGTTCATATGTACCTTTTTAACCTTCGAATACCTAATTTTGCACGTATCTCTCAGAACTTCGAGTTTACCTTTGTATCTACTCTTTCTACCCAGGGTCTTTCTTCTTTACTAATAGTCGTATAGTCATTCAATCACTTTGTCGACTCTAAGTGTGCGTCCAGAGATCTGAAGTAGAAATTCCCTGAACCTGGGAGTAAACTCTTTGAAGAAAAGACTACGTCAACGAAACACAACGTCGAATTATCCAAATTGAAACTTTGGAATTCGTAATGTAATGAACGGGGTTCGAACACAAATCAGTGCTGTTGAATGAATAGGGAACATCACCTAGCTTATTACGGGGAGTTTTCTATCCAACTACAAGTTGGGGTAATAGACGTTTACAATGGCATAAACCTATATCTCAGAAACTTCTATTTTAGTTCAATTATACTACAGTACAACCTAATCCCCTCCCGGATCAGGTTACTGATCACAAAGATATTCTTTTGTCTCTACATCTTACCTCTGGTGGTACACTTCTGTCTCCGTCTCTGACCTTACCACATCGATGTTCGGTTCTTACGAATCACAACGACTGTTCGCGGACTCCGATCCTCTTTCTTGTCTAAGGGAGTACCTCGGAGGTCTTCTTTCGTCGGATCGGTCATGTGGGTCTTACCCTAAAGACTAAAGATCTTCAGACTCTGTTATGTAAAGGTAACGTTATTCGGTGGGTCAAAAACTATGAAACAACACCGTCGGAAGTCTTTGCTTATGTAGGGAGGTCTTTACTCGGGACAACAGGTATACGCGGAGCCAGATTTTGACAAGAGTAGACTCTCTCCCAGGACTATCGTCCCTCTCTCGTATTCTTGACCATTTGTGTCCTCAGTCAGTGTCTCGAGTCTTACACCCAAGGATATCGTACCCGTTCTCCCGTGTCTCCTCTCTCCGACCCTTGGGGTTCTTGGGAGACTCGACCTCATCCGATCTTCGACTCATTCCTACGTGCCCGGAATGGGAGACTGACGTAAACGAGTGTCCGTTCCGGGACCACTGGGTGCCCCGTGTCTGTGAACGTCGACCATGGGAGTTCCTACCCGAGGGGTAATAACTTCGTCCCGGGTGTCGCCGTCCGCAACTTAAGGTAGTCCATGACCAGGTCCCGGGCGGAGTCCAAGACCGCGAACCAGAGGTCCCTGGGGTCCAAGCACACGGCGTCATAGAGTACCTAACCGGAATAGACACCCGTGTCTTTCTTGTCTCCTGACGTGGGACCCGAGACATGTCGAAGGGTCTCGGGTTCTTGACCAGTAGTTCGGAGCCCTTCCGGACGACGTGGGGTCCGTGTCTCGGTCTAATAGGACAACGTAATCTAGGTTCGTCGGTGAGACATTTCACCCATAATCCAAAGGGTCCGGTACATACTTCTTAGTCTCAGATTCTCACAAACTCACTGGTCGAGTCATGGTGTGTGTTACCTGGTATGACTTGTACCACGATGTATTGAGACTTTGGACACCAGGGGTCTAGGGTCTCCTTCTGTTCTTGGGTTTTCGATCGACACGGTTGAGTAGGCGGGGGAGGTCGTAAGAATCCTTCGTCCTTCTCATATTTCATGAATATACAGGTACACATACAAAATAACAGTCGGAAGTTACGTCCCTAATCAATTCAAGGACTATCCGTCAACACAACGGTGACGACTCGTGTTGGGGATTACCACACTCACACCCCAAACGGACACACATACGACCCCAACAGAATATAAACGTCGTCGGGTAAGATCCGTCCTTACATCGGGTCCCAAAGAGTCGGCGTCGTGATAACGTAGAGGTCGACTTATTGAGAAATAACCGTCCCTGCCCGACCGGACACGTAACATACTAGTAATCGTGGTAACGACCGTAAATGGGTGGTCTACGGTTATCGTAGAAGATCGGTACTTTTAGTTTTGACAAAAGACTATAACGATCTATAGGGGATCACCCCTCGCCCACCAGTTAGGGACGAACCTTTCAGTATCTATCTTGTCTCTCGTAACTTAGACCCCGATCCTTTAGACCGAAGTTTAGGGTCGAGACGAAGATCGACACACTAAAGACAGGGTAATGTGTACCTCGGAAGGAAGGAGCAGACATTTCACTCTTTTTATCAGGATGGGAGGACCAAATAGTTCTCCTAATTTCAACTTTCTGTCCGTTCCCGACAGTGTGTCAGTGTCGACTTACTTACGACGAGTGAAGAGTCGACACACCGGGTCTTGACGGGGAGGATTCGGACTCGGGGTAATAGATATTTTACCCCTATTATTGAATGAATTTTAAGTACACTCCTAGATTCCTTTATTACTTACACTCTATGGTAACGTTTCTCCTTCTTGTCTTATTTTATTTCGTGGTAAAAATAATCTACACTACTATCATTTTTTTTTAAAAAAATTGACGTACATATATACTAATAGACGTTATACGAATATTGTGATAAAAAATTTGTGTATTTGTACTTTTAAGAAAGGGTCCAGAGAGTAAAATGTCCTCTCCTTGGACTCCTCGACTCTCTCCTTCCTAAACGGTTCCAGTGTCCCGGTAAGACTCTACCCTGACTTGGGATGACCTCGTTTGAATGAAGAGTTCTTAGTCTCCAGTCCTTCCCGTGAGCGGGACGAAACTCACCCAAGGACCTTTACACATGTCTCTCTGGACACCGTTTGTGTGGAACAGGACACTGGTCCCCGACACCGACTCCAGTGGTCCGACCAGTACAACCATGACCGACCCGGGGGTCGGTGCCCCTCCTCTGGTAATGACCTTCACGTCCCTTAGACCGGGGTGACAATCCTTTACCCACGTCTTACCTGACGGGACCTATTTATACTGAAAATCAAGGTCTCTTTCGGTCCTGGTAACCCGTCGAAGGGAAAGTGGAAGGCCCCCTCGGGTCTTGAGTCTGGAGGTACAGAGGAAAGATAAGGGACTTAGGAGTTCTTCTCCCACACCTTCCCGACCACCCTGAATTTCTCCCTTCTTCTAACCCCTTTACTAAGAATTTTACAATCTCGAACTTTCGATAACCGTTACCAGAACAAGGGTAAAATGTTTACTTTTTTTTTTAGTCTCTTCCTTTAATCATACTATATTGTGTGATATTTTATTGTCTATTGTATATTATTACATATGGTATTGTTGTAGTAGTGTACCGTACTAAGGACACAAGTGAGTTAGATTCGTGGACGGTATTTATCTGTGACGATTCGGGACCCTTATACGTTCACTTTTTCCAAGAAAGGTGACACTCGTAGTTCAAGGTTTATTGAGAGATTGACCGGAGGGGAGATACAGATATCAGACTAACGGATAGACAGACAGACAGAGACTCGTAAAAGCAAATTTCGTGTCGAAATCAACGTAGTTAGGGGACGAGATACTGGACGGTCGTCGGAGTACGTAGCTTAGGTTGAAAGGTCCCCAGTAGTGTCCAACACTTCTCTAGGACTTGTAATCTTAGTCAGTCAGAACCGAGGTCGACCCGACACGGTAAAAGATCAAGACTCTAAACCGGTCGAAGGAATTGGAGGTGTTTGGACGGAGGAATAGGCTGAAGTGATTCATGACTATGGAGAAAGGGATTGGAACTCTGCATTGTAAAATGATAGGGGTACAATGTGTCGTCTTGGGACTCGGAGTCTTTTACTTCATTGAGTAGGTTCCAGTGTGTGTGTGTAGTTTTTCCACCGACTGGGCACCCGGTTTGATGTAGAAAAAGTGAGGTTTGGGTTCGAGAGAGAGGGTTTTCTGTCATAACTCAGAAGAGGTTTAGTGCGTGCAGTCAGAAGGGGAACCTACAAATCGAGTCTCGTTTGTTTCTCGAATGGAGAACGGGTACTTTCAACTATATAATGAGGACTATAGTTAAAATGTCAAAACGGGTTTAGTGATTATCGAACTACTATCGTTAAAAGTCTGGGATACACTTAATGTCCACGCACTTTTACCAGGGAATGAATAACCTCTTCTTTACTTTAGTTCCAATTAGGTAGACTGGAGAAAGAAGTATCTTTTCTCCCACAACTTTATCTAAAAATCCAAATTGACAAACATATATAAAATTTCTCTTCCTTACACAGGTGTGGACCTTAAAAATGGATATATATCTTTTACTCGTTTCCAATCCTTTTTACCCGTTCTTTTGTTATTATAAAATGAATTTTCGGGTTTTACGTTGAGAGCAAAAGATTACCGAATGTGGAAGAAGTGGGATTTGAGTTCGACAGAGAGGGTTTTCTATCATAACGCAAAAGAACGTATACTTAACTTATCACACTACTATGACCATCTTGTTAAATGAACGAAATGTCAAACTTATGTTGAAATGAAGGAAACACCCCAACCTCTAAATTCCATTCGAAAGAGTTAAAACCACGACAATCGTGGTCGTCGGTCCACAAAGGAACGGCACCCCCGACGGGACACGTGATCCCTCACAAATCGTCGGAGGGACCGAAGACCGGGGATCTACGGTTATCGTAGAAGAGTGAACAATGTTCGTTTTTACAGAAGTCTAACGGGTTACAGAGGACCCCCTCTTTTTAACTGGGATCACCGACTCTTGGTACCGACATTCCTGTCACGATCTTATCTCTCTTCTCTCTTGACCTGTACTTCAGGTTTCCAGAACCTAGGTCCATGAAGGTGAATACCCGAGACACTGGGATTTACTAAGGGAACTACTGAACCTTGGAGTTAAAGGATTAGAAAATAAAATAAAAAAATAATAATAATAAAAATAAAATTAGAAATGAAATAAAATGAAATATTATGACATAACCAAAACGGAATGTAACTGTACTTAGGTGGTGCCCACATGTACGCTAGGTACCCCTCTTAGGACAGACACGGTCTCCAGTAGCACTACTCTAGTAAATCTCGTCCCCGTCGTCTGACATCGAACTTTAGTGTGATTCGGGTGTCGAACAAAAACATACTGGAAACTCGATTCTTAGTACTTGTAAAAATGTTCTAACCTCTGTTTCTTCTTGAACACACTTTCTCTGACATATATTGGATCTTTGGATTTCATAAATGATAGACGAGAAATGTCTTTTTTCAAACGGTTGGAGGTTGAATTGTCTACACTAAATTTCAGAAAATACATATTTACACTTATCACGAAAAAAATATTCCACCGGATGAGGACTTCTTTAAGATCCTGAAGATCATATTGTGATCTGGGATTGGTCTACCATTCGAACACTGGGGTCGAGAGGACACCGGACGTGTATCTCAGTGTGTAGGGACATCAGTCCGAACCCATTCCGGTGGTCAAGTCGCACGACAATGTAAATTAGAACAAAAAACTACCTGAGTATTATTCTTTATATTTTACTAGACCAGACGAAGTGAAAGTAAGGAACACCTGGATCTCAAAGAAGTTGACGCTTTTCTGAATGGAGTTTTAGTTATTGTCGTCCTAATATGAAATTACTGGAGGGGGTCCTTGCCATGCATTACTACGACGACAGAACACAGTTCGGTGGAGGGGTCGGTCTCGACGGTGGCGCGTGGGCTCTTTACTTCAGAAGGTAAGGGTACCGGAAGACCAGGAATCGATAGTAGCTCTCTTATTAGTGTAATCGCGTAAAGGAATCTACGGTTTCCTGGTCAACCGTTCGAGGTGATCTACTCTAAACCTTGTCTCAAATTCACAAGAGGAATGTCGACAGAGGGTCAGAAGATGGAACGAGTCAATTGATCGTCCTGTTCCGTCTTTTCTTCGTGGTTGTGAACCTTTAACCGAGTAGGAAACCCAATCTCGTCCGGGACCCTTCTGTCGAGTTGGGTTGTACCTCCTCCCTCTTCTTCCCTTTTACCTATTACTGACTAAGTAAGTACATAAGTAAATGTCCGACTTACAAACGAACCGTGAATGATATACGGTTTATCGAAGTTGGTTTATAATGTCCACGATATTGACTAAAGAGTCATCTCCAAGTCTCTTTCTACACCAGTCTAGATGTCATCCTCCCCCCTCCACCAGTCCATTTTTCAGTCAATGGATCTTCTTACCTATTTAGAACCGTCCATTTACCTCCCTCCTCCCTTTTTCCGTTGGCTCTCTTCATCAACTGAATTCGGGGACTCTGTACTCATCGGGTCACGTTACCTTCATTGAACTTGGAGCAGATGAGTAGGTAGATAATATTTGATAAAATCGTAGGAACGTAGAACACACAGAAGGCGGACCTTTTTTTACTGAGTTATGTACAACTTACTTACTTACTTATGTACTCGTACATATCACTGGACACGTCCTCTACAATATTTCATAAGAACGTGTTAAAAAGAGATTATTAATAAGAAACTGGAACCTGAACCATTGGTATAAAAATAGAGAGTCGTTTGAACACAGGAGGGAGACTCGACATGGACTACCCCGAACTGAAGTTAGTAATTGAAAGGTCTAAGACAGACGTGTACGGAAAGGAGGGTCGAGAATGAGTCTAGAAACCACGAACTTTAGATTCTACAATATGTTGATCCTTCAGTCCGTAAAGATTCCACTAGAATCGGGTGCAACTCTAAGTTTTATCCCAGTGATGTCCAGTAACCAAACTCCATAAAAGTCGTCTATGTGTCGCGTTGGTAGCTGACTTTACCTTAGTTAACCCTTCTTATATATACGGAGCTAATACACAGGTTCCCCCTTAGACCGAAGAAACCCCCCTTCGGGTAATAATTATGAACGAATCAAACGGTAGAGGTCTAAAAAGTGTCCCAGGATTACTATTTGAAGGAGATCAAACATAGAAGAGACTTATGAGTTACGGGTTTCTCTGAGGTTTCGTAGAGAACTAAAGTCACGACAATTATGGACATTGTCCTTCGTCTCTTTATGTCTTACGACTCTGTGCTTTCTGTCACTTATACATGTTAGTCGAGTATTATCATCGAGTATAGAGTGGTCGAGTGTCATCATCTTTGATCGAAGATAAAATCTCAGATACTCTAGACCCAACTTTAGGGACAAGAAATTGAGTCCAAGTCACAAAAGAAGGGATGCCAGGGTTACGTTTATAAGAACTTTATTCTTCCTTATACGTAACGTGTACGACCAACCAGTTTTCACGAACAAGGTAAAGGAAACGTGTGAGAGGTGCCCCGGAGGAACTCTTCCACTAAGACAGACTAGGTAGAGGAAATGGGGACACGGAGCACGTCACGGACCGGGTGCTAACCGTGGTTAGAACGTATACAATGGGGAAGAAGAGAGGAAAAAGTGACAGTAAGACTTCAGGCGTGTTCGAGGTTAAATTTATGGTAAAGAAGGCACTTGTGAAAACTTAGTCTTGTGCAGGGGGAAAGAAGTTTCTATGGGTACACGAAACAAACCCGGACTTACTAGTAAACACAGGGTTAAGAAAAACGGGTCCAGAAGAAACGTGGAGCCTCTCCGATCCACGACAGTCTTCTAACTATCTAGAGGCACCCCTCCGACGGACTGAAGACTGGGGTACTCTTGGTACTCCGAGTATAATCGACGGAGACAGATATAGACTTCTCGACAACTCCTTAGACGTAAAACGTTCACTTCTTTTATTAAGAGTTTCCTTACTACAGTAAAACGGGGTTTAGGGTGTCTGACATCCACTTGTCTAACCCCAAAGGTTGGGAACCAGTTCACCGTTCTATTCCGACCTTTTCGTCTGGCCTCGTTCTATAACTGGTAACGATGTTTCAAGTTGAAGGAGACATCGATTTCCGAAGACTTCCGACACTTGACCTCAAACATAAAAGTCGTGTAGTAACGAAAAGTGACGTTGATATTTATTAATATTGATCAGTCACATAATAGGACCGTTGGTGTTTCCTTTCTAGTAAATCCAACATTAAGTCAATTCGATTTCTAATCTAAGTTATAAAAGTTCCCTCAAAACCCGTCGTTCAAATGAACGACCGTAAGGATACTTTGATTTAAGATACTCCAGTTCGTGACTGTAGAATAAATCGTGAGACAGTCAGACGGTACCTCTTCCTAGAGGTATTTATGAGAATCCTATTTACTAACTACTTTCACTTTCTCCTCTCGCTTTTACAACCGAATTTCGAGTTGTAAGTCTTTTGCTTCTAGTACCGTAGGTCAGGGTAGTGAAGTACCCTTTATCTACCCCTTTGTCACCTTTGTCACAGTCTGAAATAAAAAAACCCGAGGTTTTAGTGACGTCTACCACTAACGTCGGTACTTTAATTTTCTGCGAATGAGGAACCTTCTTTTCAATACTGGTTGGATCCATCATATAAGTTTTCGTCTGTAATGAAACGGCTGATTCCAGGCAGATCAGTTCCGATACCAAAAAGGACACCAGTACATACCTACACTCTCAACCTGACACTTCTTTCGACTCACGACTTCTTAACTACGAAAACTTGACACCACAATCTCTTCTGAGAACTCTCAGGGAACCTGACGGTCCTCTAGGTTGGTCAGGTAAGACTTCCTCTAGTTGGGACCCTAAAGGAACCTTCCTTACTACGATTTCGACTTCGAGGTCATAAAACCGGTGGAGTACGCTTCTCAACTGAGTGACCTTTTCTGAGACTACGACCCTCCCTAACCCCCGTCCTCCTCTTCCCCTGTTGGTTCCTACTCTACCGACCTACCGTAGTGCCTGAGCTACCTGTACTCAGACTTACTTGAGGTCCTCTACCACTACTTGTCCCTCCGGACCACACGACGCTAAGTACCCCAGTGTTTCTCAGCCTGTGTTGACTCGCTGACTTGACTTGACTTTACTAATTACTTACTTTTACTTACGGTTCTTAACAAACCATTGTCGAAGACTACCTTTCTTAGAATCTTCGGTCCTTAGTACTTAAGTTTAGGGTCAGCGAATCTACTTACCTGTTTCTTTACTGATATATACCTTATTAATATATGTATAATATATTAATTATTACTAGTTTATCAATATATATTAATATTGAATATATATTAGTAATATTAATATATTCAATACAATATATGAATGTATATTTATTACATACTACTGTATTAATATACATAATCACATATATTATATTATTATATATTATATACATCAACAATATATAATTTTTAATATATGATACATATATGAGACATATCGGGTATATATACACATATATATACATACTGTATATATATATATGTGTGTGTGTGTGTGGGATATCTATATAGGGTATATTTCTCTAGGATGGAATTTTACATTTCTTTAGGACGGTAAACCCTGTTACGCCTACTTTGATCTCCTGTAATATGATTTACTTTTTCCAGTATGTGTTTTTCTTTTTTTTGATGCTAGCGTGAATAGTACTCGAGATGTTTTCAGTGTAGATATCTTCGTCTCTCGTCTTACCACCAAAGGGTCCTGTTCCTCGACCAACCGTTTTCCCCTCTACGACGTGTTCCAACGCCAACACAACCTCTTTATTTGGATCTCTCGATTATGTGTCGGACCGCTGAGATCAATTATTGTGACATAACTTTTGACCTTTAAACGTTTCCCTCATCTAACGTTCATCAGAATAGTGTGTGTGTGTGTGTGTGTGTGTGTGTGTGTATGTGTGGACTGACACTCTTCTTATACACAATTAATCGAGCTGACACTATTAGTAAAGTATATATATATATATATTAGTAGTATGACATATAAGATTTATATATGCTTAAAATAAAAAAAATTCACTATGTCTTGTGTAGGGTCAGGGACTGTGGTACATACTTGAATCTTTTCCAGGGGTTAGAGTGCCCCAGAGTCAAAGGGTATATACCTCTCTTCCTCAATCTGAACGAGTAGGGGTCCGGAGAGAACCGGTCCCGGGAGACTCGGAGACACACGTCACCAAAGACTTATTGAGACTCGACTCTCAAAGACCCTCTTCACTAGGAAATTCATGATCGTGAGTCGTGGTTCGTTTGCCGAAGAAGACGGTAAAGGCAAGTTCATGAAAATTAAAAATTACGTGATGATTAACTCCTTCTAAATCGTATAAATTAACAAAACTAATTTTTAACGAAGTTGTCACTATTTGTTTTCACCTACTTTCCTTAAGTACCCGTCTTCGGTCTCACTAATGAATCCACTCACCACCTCACGACGACTTAATTTCACTGTCCTGCCCGACTAATCACCCCCGACCTCCTACGGACACCTCACTAATACGAGTACTTCCCAGACGGCTGTCGAACCGTCCGCGACGACCCTTTTCGTTTAAAATGTCATTCCGAACTAACGTTTCTTAACGGAGGACTCCTGGGACTTCCTCCCATGGTCGGTCGTTCCCCTCCAGACACTGAATTCTTGGTGTGTCGCACTCCCGATTTTCATAGGAATCAGTGGATGGACTGTACAGAGTGCAAATCGACACTGTACGAACCAAGTATTTCTAATTAACAGAACGGATTCTGGTGTGTCAATTTTTCTTGTCACCTCGACTCTAAGTTTGTACAGACAGCACGAATCTTCTTAATCACCATGAAAGTGATTAAGGTCAATAAAGTAGTCTTATTTAAGACGACTTTTAAAATCATTCGTAGATGATAATGGTAGGGTCCGGATGACATACAACCAGTTCCATCTGTGAGACTCCTATTTTGACTATATTTATACTACGGTCAGACTTGTTCATTCCAGGACCGGAACTCTTCAATCGTCTACGCCCGGTATATCAGTCACTTCTGAGTCAACCTAGACTCTCAACGAGTAAAGCTATGTGGTCCCGATCTTCTCCTCAGAGAACGGTCTTCAGTACCCCTGACGTTCAGTCTCGACAGATCTCTCGTGGGTACCTTTTGGTTCTGGTCATTCGACCCTATCCCCGGCCCCCTCCAGTTTACACTACGGTTTTAGGTCCTGAACTCCGACCATATCTTCGATTCTGTGTTTCGGTCTCACGGCCTACGTCTCTCGTCTCCTCCCCGACTCCCCTGCTCGTCTTCGCACAGGTCGTGCTGACTCATTGTGAACGGGTCTGCCCGTGTGCCGCACCCCCCTGTCTGATGTCCTGGTCCGCCACGAGACGGTCCCGAGGTGGGGTAGAGTCGTCGGGGTGAGGAATCTACAGTCGAGACCTGGTCTAGTTTCACCGTAAACGAAACCCGACAACTTGAGTCACTTAACCTCAACTACAAACGACTTGGACCGATGTATCACTCTAGAAGACCTTACGAATAATTTTTGTCCAAGGTCCAGGGGTTAAGAGAGCTAAGACTAAGACATAAAGTCTCATTAGTCGTTTACTATAAAATTTGTTCGTAGAGCATACTTTGGATACGTCACGGAGACCCTAGTCTATAATTCATGGGAGTAGGATGTCTCTTGGAGGCCACTGGACAGTGTTGTTCGACAGGAGGTGGGACAGGATCAATTACGGAATTTATTCCTGGATCGTCGGTCCGAGTAACATAGATGGGTCCGCCTTCCTTGATCTTTTACTTGGTCCTAGGTTTTTCGGGAGTTTTGCGACTACTTGTCTGTCTGGTTCGTGCTCTTTACTCTAAGTCTAACCTTTCAATGTTCTAGGACAGGACCTCTATTTATGGTTCATGTACTCGTGTCATTCCCTATCTCAGTCGAATCGTCCTCTTGGTCTCTTTTCCGGATTCGCAAAATCTATTGAAGGTCGAGTCATCCCGTCACTGTGGTTCACTTTTAATATTAGTTATCTCCTTTCCGTCACTATTGGAGTGAGGAAGACGTGTCCAATCTCTTTGGGCCTTGGACCTCGGTTCAAGACCCTCGATATGAAAAGTTTCCTTTATTCTTTTACTCTGTAAGCGACCTGTGGTGCGTCGGAAACTTTTTTTCCTTTAGGACGACATACGTTGTGGTACCGATTTGGGACTCCTGCAATACGATTCTTCGGTCAGTGTCGTTCTGGTCTTGACGTACTAAGATGAATCACACTTCATACATCTCACCAGTTCGAGTGTCTCCGTCTCGTGTCTTAACACAAAGGGTCCCCGTCTCCTTCTCCCATTACTCCGTATTTGAGACAATGGGATCTACTTATTCAAGGTCTCAAGGACAACATAGTGAGACAGGAATCTCACTTCTTAAGACATAACATACGATTTTGTAAACAATTTTCTCATTTAGTGCACAGTTCACAAAAATGGTGTTATTCTATTTTTTTCTTTGACCCCTTACTAACCCATTCTTCTTCGTATTCCAACTTCTTTAGGTTTCGGACCAGGAAAACCCTTACAAATTCCAATACACTTGAAGGTCTACAAGTTCGACCAAAATCTTTTCCGTCTCCTTGGTCTCTAGTTTAACGGTTGTAGGAGACCTAGTAGTTTTTTCGTTCTCAAGGTCTTTTTATAGATGAAGACGAAATAACTGATACGGTTGTGGAAACTGACATACCTAGTGTTATTTGACACCCTTTAAGACTTTCTCTACCCTTATGGTCTGGTGGACCGGACGGAAAACTCTTTGGATACACGTCCAGTCCTTCGTTGTCAATCTTGACCTGTACCTTGCTGTGTGACCAAGGTTTATCCCTTTCCTTATGCAGTTCCGACATATAGTAATAGTACGAATAAATTGAATATACGTCTCATGTAGTACTCTTTGTGACCCGACCTACTTCGTGTTCGACCTTAGTTCTAACGGTCCTCTTTATAGTTGTTGAAGTCTATACGTCTACTGTGTTGGGAATACCGTCTTTCACTTCTGCTTGATTTCTCGGAGAACCACTTTCACTTTCTCCTCTCACTTTTTCAACTGAATTTCGAGTTGTAAGTCTTTTGTTTCTAGTACGGTAGACCAGGGTAGTGAAGTACCCTTTGTCTACCTCTTTGTCACCTTTGTCACCGTCTGAAATAAAACCCCCCCGAGGCTTTAGTGACGTCTACCACTGACGTCAGTACTTTATTTTTCCGTGAATGAGGAACCTTCCTTTCAATACTGGTTGGATTTGTCTCCTATCCAATCAATACTGGTTGGATTTGTCATTCGTCTTCATCTCGTATAATTTTTCGTCTCTGTAATGAAACAGTTGTTTTCAGGTAGATCAGTTCCGATAACAGAAAGGTCATCAATACATATCTACACTCTCACCTGATATTTCTTTCGACTCGTGGATTCTTACCAACGAAAACTGGACACCACAACCTCTTCTGAGAACTCTCAGGGAACCTGACGTTCTTCTAGGTTGGTCAGGTAGGATTTCCTCTAGTCAGGACCCACAAGTAACCTTCCTGACTACACCTTCGACTTTGGGGTTATGAAACCGGTGGACTACCCCTCTTGACTGAGGACCTCTTTCTGAGACAACGACCCTTTGTAACTCCCACTCTCCTCTTCCCCTGTTACCTCCTACTCTACCAACCTATCGTAGTGACTGAGTTACCTGTACTCAAACCCATTTGAGACCGTCAACCATTACCTGTCCCTTCGGACCACACGACGTCAGGTACTCCAGTGTTTATCAGTCTGTGTTGACTCGCTGACTTGACTTGAATTGACTTCCACTACACCCTACAAATAACCTTGTTCCTTCCTCTCTAAAGAGAGAGTCTCTTGATCTGACTTCAAGGGTCTCCCAACAGAATTCCTTTTCCTTAATTACCGAACAACCACCCCGACGTTCCCGTTCTTGATCCTGGTTTTCCCGTCTATGCTGTCTCTTTCTCAAACTCTGAGTTACATTCCTTTTAGTGACGTCGTGAGTCTCCGGTTCCTCTAGTAACGAAACACTCCGTCACTCGAGGGGTGTAGACCTCCCATGGTTCGTCTTCGACCGACACACGAACACTCATCTTCCCAAACCTCATAACTGTTCACTAGAAAATTCTCGAGGAGATTTCAGTTCTAAGACTTTGAAATTCTTGTATGGTCTTATGAACTCCTTATAAACCCTATTGAAGTAGGACAGGAATCAGTAAAGAACAACACACGGTCCGTAGACCCTTTATTTCTTCCCATTTCCCTCACAAGCGAGAGTCCCGCGAATGTCGGTCCACACCTCTGTACCTATCCACTCGACTGTCAAGAACATGACACACGACTCCTGAAACTTTCTTCCGTTGTTGACGTGTCCATATTTTCCTTCCCATGGTCTCCGTTCACACTTTCCTACTCATCCCTAATTGGTTTAACACTCCTCGTGCAACTCTCGTCTCCCACCCGTACTCCTCCGGACCCCTGGGGCCGTCGTTCTAAGACGAGTCTCTCCGGTTGTACCAGATTCGAGTTCTCACCTTCTTTCCCTCTGCGTCTAGTCAGGTCCTTCACGACCCTCTGGGGACCCCGGGAGGTGTGAGAGTAGACCAGGGATCTTCACGACCTTCTGGGGATCCCGGGAGGTGTGAGAGTAGACCAGGGATCTCCTCGACGACACGGGCGGTCCCTCCGGTCCTCGGGCCCTCTACACAGAGGCCGGTGGCGCAGACGAGGAACAAAAGGTGGACCAGACCCGATACACGTCCACGCTCTCGAGAGGAGTGTAGAGCGTAGAGACACACCTCTGTGATCTAGGTGTGCCGAGGCTCCGTCTTGGTCCGTCGGACTGAAGACTCCACGGTCTTCGTCGTTCAGAGACAGTAAGGAGTCTACTTTTCGTAGCGCACCTTTGTCGTCCACACTACGTAATAAATAGAGATACGTTGTTTGTTTACGGTGAGTCCACCGACACTAAATACACGACACAACGAAACGATGTAACCAACGAGGGTTTCTGTCGGAGTCTTTCCTTTCCTTCTTAGAATGTCAGATAAAGTACGGCATTGTAACCTTTTCTACTAACAAATCACACACCGACCTACTCGGCCCTTCACAACCGATTGAATGAACGGGGCAGACACGAAGACACATAGGTTATTTTACGTGCGAAGAAGGGTTGATGGACTCTTATTCTCACGGTCATTGAGACGGGACCGTACACGACAAGGGACATTTTCAGGGGAATGAAGGAAGGGACTCAAGGAGGGTGAGTCGAGCTCCTTCGAAAGGGAATGGGGGTTTCCGGGACATAGGCACAGGGGTGCCGTAGGGATACACAGGTAGTACCATAGGGGTACGGAGGGATATCGTATCATAAATCACGTGATACCGTTAACAGTTAAAGAACTAGACAAAAAGGTTAATAAGACGTTTGAATGTTACAGTAGAGAACTTAAAAGTTCTGAATCGTACACTGTCCGGGGTCTTCACGGGTCCCTACACGATTAAGGTTGGATAAATCTGTCATGGAGATTTTACAAAGAAACTCTCAGTGACCAGAAGAAAACCAACCACTATGTTTAACGTAGAAACATCATAGAGGACAAACTAACTCAACCATAAAATATTGCGAGAAAGTAGTTGTAATAGAATAGTCTCGGAGTTTTGTTAGAATCTCCTGGTCCTCCGAAACGAGAAAAATGTCCGTTTGATCCCAACCTTTTCCTTCATTGACACCCCCAATTCGCACACTTGAGCCTCCGTCTCAAGATGGGTAGGGACCCTCACACCGAAACCCACTTACTGACTCGAAGAGACACGGAGTACAACGGGTAAACTTTTACCTCTACTTTTACCTAAGATATGTACTCAGAGATTTTCGTCACAGAACATGTTAATTCACAAGTTGTTTAAAACAATCAGAAACGACACCAACAATCCATTGAACGGAATTCTAGATACTGATTATTCGGGTTCTTAGTCCCAAACTACGCTCCACACGATATGGGTTTGAGTCCCGGGTGAGGTAGAGTAGTTCCGTCAGAATGAGACGTCCTTTGTAAGTAGTGCCCCGTACTCATCGTCGTCGGAGTGGTTCTGAAAGTAAGGTACTGGGGGAGTAAGGTGTTTCGTCGAGTCTTTTCCTGAGGCACGAAGGTTACCGATAAGACCCCCGACGCTAGAGAATATGAGGGGACGGACTACTCTCCGATGTGAGTCTTTGAGACCGGGTTATCTACTGACACCAGTACTGTTCTCCGACCTCCTATCGACTCCCGGTCCGTGACATCACCTCTGAGTAGCTCGACCTTGCAGGCACGTGTGACTGATAGACCTGGAGAGATATAGTGTCAATAGATATCGTACCTCTAATCTTGTGAGAGACAGAGTGTCCCAACGGGATTCACAATTTACTCAATTAGGTACGGTGTATGTCACGAAGTCTATCAAGGACCGAACTTTCATCGGTTTTACCAGTTCTTAATGATAATAATGACGACGGTCTTTACGGTGTGGTATGTGTCCGACACGACAACCAAGGACTAAGACTTGACCTTTTTAGTCTCTGATTCCCTCCGACTTCTCGAATACTTGTGGACAAAAGAATTAGTTGAAGAAACACCACAATCGACATGACATTTGACTCTGTCTTACTTACTTCTTCTACCTTGTAGGTGTAATACACGACCCGTTTTTAAAAGGTCCGTAATAAATTATACGGTCTAGTAAGGTGTCGTCCATATGAAAAAGGGTAAAATCTCTACTCGTTAAGTTCCGAATCTACCAAAGTCGGTGAACGGGTTTTACTATGTTATTTATTTATCATCTGGTCCCTAACTTGGTTCTAGACACAGGTCTCGGGTAAAAGAGGAACGGTGTAGTGAACACCCTCTCCCTCGATTCCCACCGGGACCCACATTAAAACTATAGTAGTAGTGGAAGGAAAGTCCGACTCCGACAAAAGTCACTATCTCCACCTTTCAGTTTTAGTCCTATTTAAGTCCTCCTACCACGATTCCCAGAGTTAAGGTACACATACATTTACTGAATTCCCCCCACCCCTGTCTCGGTTCTGTGGTCCTCAGACAGTCAGTTAGTTATGGTAGGTAGTGACACTTCGGACCAACAGTACCATTGACTTCTATTTCGGGCCTCGAACAATCTTAGATCACGAAGGGACAAGTCCCACTAACCAACCAATCGTTTGTGTCACTTTCTGGAAAACCCGGTTGGGTCTGATGAATCGGTATTCATGTTCTGGGAAACGTCAGTCCAAGGACGGGTCGAGTGGTAGGAGTGACAAGTTAGGGTGAGTCAGAGACATTCCTAAGTGGAGACTGAGAAGTCGCATATTCTCTTCGAGGTCTCACACGGGTCGTAGATACCCAAATCTAAGACTTGGTCGGGACGATCTTTCGTGACTCAAAGATTACACTCAGTCGGAGTCGGAGACCCGTTTTAAGGTCCCTGTGTAGTAAGTGTTAAACGTGATGCCTTCGTCCACCAACATTATCACACTATATGTATCTCGATACAGGACCCATGTAACTTCATGGATTCTGTCCGAGGGTTTGGTCTCGGTCCCTCTACCTTTCTGACGGACCTTTTAGGACTCACTCGTCTCTGGTTCCCACTCATTCGTAATCGGTCCACTACTTCTGACTTCCTCCCCTCCCCTTGTCTCAGGGTCCACCTTCCTTGTCGTGGTTCCTCTTTCACACTAGTTCAGTTCCCTGGTCGTTCATCGAGTCATGTTGTATCTGGGTCGTCCTCGACACCCGACCTCCCGACTCACGTACGAGGGAACAGGTCCCGTCCCTGGGAGGACAGAGTTAGGAGTGGAAACGTACCGAGGTCGTCGAACGACAAGACATTGAACAGTGGGAGAGACACCGAAGGACCTTCGGCTGTGACTGATGTAAAGGTCCAATGACTATGTAGCAGTGAGGAGGACGTTATTGGACTTGTGACCTAACAAGAGTACATACGTGACCGGAGTCCCCGTTCGGGAGGTGTCTCTCAGACCGGAACCCCACTTAGTGAGGAGAGGACAACGAGTAAGAATGGGGAACGACGAAGTCGGTGAGGGTGCGTTGAGGGAGGAGAATCTTTCTAGGTCGATGTACAAGGTGGTCCGTGCGAGGATGAGGTGGATTAAAGTCTTCTAGTCCAAAGTCACAGAGACCTCAGATCTTCTACCCTGCCTTCTTTCCCCGCCACGAGGGAGGAAACATGAAGATGACTAAAAAAAATAGTGTCACATAATAAGAATCGGGGGTTGACTGATGTATAAAGAGGTCCTACCTCTAGATACACAAAATGGGGTATAGAGACCTTTAGTACCCAAGAGACTTATAAATGATCTTTTCATCTATCTAACGACTTACCTACCTCTAACCTAATACTCTTCTCAAAAGGAACCTCTAACAAAGGACGGAGAATTCTTCCCTTTTTACGAGACGAGTTTTGGAAGGACTTTCCCTTAATATTCGTTTTTTTATCGTTATTATATGTTTACACTACCTTATATACTTTTTAAACTCTTTGAATCTAATGTGTAGGTAGAAGGGGTTAATAAAGAGTATATGTCGAATTGGTAGACCCGACGGAAACAGGGTAAGATCATTTCCTTGTCTTTTATGTATCGAGTCTCCAAGAGTCAGGGACGAGTCTGGGAAATCCTTAGGTGGGGACTGAGAGATCTCATGTTCCTTTCGAGACCTCCGACAGGTCCTAACCACCCTAACCTATGACTTAATGGGGTCGGTCTTTCTGTGACTTCGAGGAGGTACCCAGTCGGAGATTGCGACTGTCTGTAGTGACTAACCGGTGTCATGAAAGACCGACTCGGGAAGAGACCACAGTGTCAGGAGCTGAGTTGTCAGGGTCATCGTAAACGATAATTTTGAGGGACGGTAACCACCGAATCTATGTAAAATACCGGATGTCCAGAAATTCCGAATGAAGAAACACACGGGACCCACGGTCGTGTGGTATGAACAAGGATCGAGACACTTACATGGGTTCGAAGTCTTGTCTGGTAGTCATCAATCAGTCCAATTGGGAATTGTTAAGAGACAATATTAAGGGTCAGTTCCAAGTTTGACTGGATTATGACGGGAATCCTCACTTATTGCTCATATTATGTTGAAACACACACGTACGTCCGATTCAGGGAAGTCAACACAAGTTGAGAGATACTGGGGTACCTGACCTCGGGTGGTCCTAGGAGACAGGTACCCTGAGAGGTCCGTTTTTATAACCTCATCCAAAGGTACGGGAGGAGCTCCCCTAGAGGGGTTGAGTTCCTGTCTTGGGTGCAAAGAATGTAGAGGACGTAACCGTCCGACTGAGAAATGGTGATCACGGTGGACCCTTCGACTATGATGAGGGAAGTCAACTCAGCGAGTCAGTACAGACTGAGAAACACTGGGGTACTTAGTGTCGTGCGGTCGGAAGGGACAGGTAGTGGTTAAGGGTCTCAGGTGGGTTTGAGTACAGGTAACTCAGCCACTACGGTAGGTCGGTATAGTAGGAGACAGCAGGGGAAAAGGAGGACGGGGATTAGGGAGGGTCGTAGTCTCAGAAGAGGTTACTCCGTTGAGAAGGGTACTCCACCGGTTTCATGACCTCAAAGTCGAAATCGTAGTCAGGGAGGTTTCTTGTGGGTCCTGACTAGAGGAAATCCTACCTGACCAACCTAGAGGAACGTCAGGTTCCCTGAGAGTTCTCAGAAGAGGTTGAGGTGTCAAGTTTTCGTAGTTAAGAAGCCATGAGTCAAAAGAAGTGTCAGGGTGAGAGTGTAGGTATGCACTGGTGACCTTTTTAGTATCGAAACTGATCTGCCTGGAAAAAACCGTTTGATTACAGAGACGAAAACTTATAAGACAGTCCAACCAGTATTGAAAGGAAGGTTCCTCATTCACAGAAAATTGAAGTACCGACGTTAGTGGTAGACGTCACTAAAACCTCGGGGGGTTTTATTTCAGACTGTGACAAAGGTGTCAAAGGGGTAGATAAAGGGTACTTCACTACCCTGGTCTACGGTACTAGAAGCAAAAGACTTACAACTCGAACTTCGGTTGAAAAAGTGAGAGGAGAAAGTGAAAGTAGTTCTCCCAAAAATCAAGGAGAAGTGAAAGACGGTATTCCCACCACAGTAGACGTATAGACTCCAATAACTCCAAAGAGGACCGTTAGAACTAAGGTCGAAGACGAAGAAGGTCGGGTCGTAAAGAGTACTACATAAGACGCATATTCAATTTATTCGTCCCACTGTTATATGTCGGAACTACATGAGGAAAGGGATAAACCTTGGTCACACAACAAGGTACAGGTCAAGATTGACAACGAAGGACTGGACGTATATCCAAAGAGTTCTCCGTCCGGTCCACCAGACCATAAGGGTAGAGAATGTCTTAAAAGGTGTGAAATAATACTAGGTGTGTCAGTTTCCGAAACCGTATCAGTTATTTCGACTTTATCTACAAAAAGACATTGAGAACGAAAAAGCTACTAGGTTGCCTACAACCGTTAAACTAGAGACCAAGGAGACGGAAAAGATTTTGGTCGAACTTGTAGATCTTCAAGTGTCAAGTGTATAACAACTTCGGACCGAACCTCTTAAAACTTGTAATGATTGCACACTCTACTTACGTTAACACACCATCAAACTCGTAAGAAACCGTAACAGAAAGTAACCCTAACCTTATTTTTGACTGTAAAAGGTCAGGACGCCGGTGACGACTCAAAAGGTTTAAACGACCGTATAACTCACGTCGTGAAAGTGTTGTAGTACAAAGTCCTAAACTTTATCGAGTTGACCTTAAGGTAGTGGAGGTGATCGAAAAAGAATCACTACGAAAGATTCCGGGAACCCATAAAAATTTTGGAGTGAATTGGTGAAAGTTTAGTGTTCGCCAAATTAACAAAATTTTTTTCTTCTATTCGTTTTATTATAGGTCTCTATAGTGTCTTCGCGACTTGGTTCTTAATCTTTAGGAATAAAGTAGCAAGTGAAACGAAGATTCGCCACCACAGTGGAACCTACGCAGTAAATAGTAAGTCATGGAACAAAAGTAGTAAACATCTTACCGATGTCGGTATTTTCTGTCGAGTTTCGTAACGGTCCTTCGAATTTACCCTACTTTAAGTACATTCGTGAGTCATACGACGGACGGTGTCTCAATCTTGAGTCACTAACGAACAAAAAAAGTAAAAATAAATCTATTCGACAAAGTAATGTACTCGCAAGTGTGTGGACAGAGTCGTCAATTATGATTGTCGACGGAGATCTAAAGGGGAAACTGATGGAAGGACATAACCAATTAACGGACGTAGTTAAACTGACCCGGTCCCACAGGTCTATAAACTAGTTTGCAATAAGACCCACAAAGACACTCGATAAAAACCTACTATAGTTGTAAATTTAGTCATCGAACTCATTTCGTCTAACGAGAGGGATTTCACCCACCCGGAGTAAGTTAAACTTTAGGACTTATCTGTTTTTCTGACTGGGAAGGGACTCACTCTCTCCTAAGAAGGACGGATTGTAAGGAACTGTATTTAGTGTCGTTCTAGGAGATACTGGGTAGAGGATTTCAGTACCTTTATTTTCGTTTTCATTTATTTACCCTGGATTGATTTGAATTTTCGAAAAAGTGTCGTTTCTTTTGATATTTGATCCACTTTTCTGTTGGGAGTCTTACCCTCTTTTATTATCATCTACTTTGTTGACTGTTTCTTAATTAGAGGTTTTATATGTTCGTCGAGTACTTCGAGTTATGGTCTCTTCCTTTGTTGGGTCAATTTTTCACCCGTCTTCTGGATTTATTCGTAAAAAGGTTTCTTCTGTATTTCTACCGATTTTTTGTGTACTTTTCTACGAATTGTAACGAGTAATAATTTATTTACGCCTAGTTTTGACGTTACTCCATAATGGAGTGTTCCTAGTCTTACCCGTAGTAGTTTTTTTAGATGTTTGTTATTTAGGACCTCCCCCACACCTCTTTTCCCTTGGAAAAACATGACAACAACCTTTACATTTAACTATGTCGATGATACCTTTTGACATACCTAGGGAATTTTTTTTTTGATTCTTATTTTGATGGAATACTGGGTTGTTAGGGTGATGACCCGTATATGGGACTCCTTTGGTATTGACTTTTTCTGCGTACATGGGGTCACAAGTAGTGTCGTGATAAATGTTATCGATCCTTTACCTTCGTTGGATCTACGGGTAGCTGTCTGCTGACCTATTTCTTCAACACCGCGTATATGTGTTACCTTATAACGAGTAGATACTTTCCTTGTGAAAACTCACTCCATCCACTTGGCTCTCGGACAGTATGTCTCACTTCATTTAGTCTTTTGCTTGTAACATATAATTACGTACGTACACCCTAAATCTTTCTCCCATAACCACTTGGATAAGCGTCCCGTTATTTCTTCCGTGTTTGTATTCCTTGTCTGAACACCTATGTCGGCCCCTTCCTCTCCTACCCTGTTTGACTCTCTCATCGTAACTTAGTATACGTAATGGTATAAATTTTATCTAACGGCCACCCTTAAACGAGACACTACGTTCTTCGAGTTTAGAGCACGAGACACTGTTGGATCTCCTCACCCTACCCCACCTCCCACCCTCCCTTCAAGTTCTCCCTGTATACATATGGATACCGACTGAGTACAACTACATACCGTCTTTGGTTGTGTAATAACATTTCTTTAATAGGAGGTTAATTTAAGTTTATTTGAAAAAATTTTTCCCTCCTAAGAAGGACGGATTAACGGAACTTGACCTTTTAACCGAATAAAAGAACGGAAACCTGAGTTTGATTTTGTAGTCGATAAAGACCCAGAGTTTGGAGGTTGGAAGTGTAACCCTGATGTGGTAGTCGAGGGGACTAAGAATCGGGAAACTTGAGTTTGACCTTGATTTAGTAGTTGAGGGGATTCAGGTGTCGAACGGTTTATACCTAGAACCCTGAACAGTCCGAGATAGCAACACACTCGGTTATAAAATGTTCTTGAGAGAAATGAATATATTCATTTCACACATAACCTCTTGGGATTATATGAAGGATCACGGAAACAGTACAGATCACTACTGAAAAGGAAATAAATTTCACTAGTCTACTCACCGATGTCAGTCGCCTCGTGTGACCCAATTCTGTCATACTGATGGGCGTTTTCGTTCGTTATGTCGCTGTAGTACTAGGTCGGGTAAATGTCGGTCGACTTTATTGGTATGAAAGACACTACGAACGACTCCGAAGGGAAGGATGACATAAGACAAAGTAAAATAATTTACGATCAGGACCGAGTGATTTAAAGAGAATGTTAGACGATCACCCGACATCGGATATCAAACTTTTTGGGATCCATTTTGTAGACACTCCGTAATATCTTACAAATAATTATAGTGTCCAAGAGTGCGACTTGAACCTGAGGTGGGCATTATTGTTCCGTTTGAACTGGAACGTGTTCTATAAATTGCAACGACTCGAAGTCAAGAAGTAAACATTTGACTCACAATATCATACGAGAAGGGTCCAGAAAGGACTCCTATCTTACTCTATCACGTAAATTTACGGATTAAGTCACAGACGGTACACTACTCTACGAGTCATTGACGATCGGTAAAATGGTGACGAAGATCTCAAATTCGGGAACCTTATATCATAGTCTTACTTACTGTCTCACACTTCTTTACCCCTCCTCCACTACCCTCCATTTATGTACCTGTTCTATATTTGAGATAGTCTTCTGGAATTAAGTTATGGTTAACTTAGTATGACTCGGTCAATGAACCCGAGAAATCTGGATTCGAAAGAGATATCTTAACCCCTCTTTTTATAATTATTTAAGGAATATTCGTTAATACTTCTAGTAAAAGTTATGGTCTACACTTACTGACATAAAATGGTTGGAATCCTCAATTATATAAATAATCTTAGTTTATAAAATATATATAAAACAATTTTGGTTTATAAAATCAATAAAGATTCATGTCACTTTTGTTTTTATTTAAGTGATATCCACCATTGGTTAGACCAACAGGGATATTATTTAGTAGGGACTGATATTAGTGTACTAATATTGTCTCTTTGGGACAATGGACGATATACTCTATTATCCTAGGTACAACCACAGATCTGTCACGATTGGTATAAAACACGCGAATTATATACAAACAACTTACTTTTCGATAACTTATTTATTTCTCTTCCTTTCTCCTGTTTCCTTTTCTTACATTTTGATATTAACCGTAGATGAAATCACTCTAAAAACGGTACGCGGATACCGAAAAAGATGGGTCACACAATCCATCATCTGGTCAACCGGGTTCCTGGGATCAACCTTTCACTACTAGTCACTACCCGACTTACATAACGTAAAAGTGACTTTCCCAGTAAAGGTCCCAGTAACAATAGACCGTAGGTAGTTTCCCTCCGTACTACCTTGTGTCCGTGACTAACCCGAACAATTCTGAAACTTTCTATCACTTTTCTTAAGTTTGACTGGAACTAGTTACCCTCCTCGTCAGGGAGGTTTTACCCTACTTCGAGATCCCTGTCTTTACTTACTAGAACTAAAAAAATTTACCGGTCCATTCCCTGTCTTCGTACTTACGATTCTAAGGTTGAGAATGTCGTCTTCACAACCGGTGACGTCCGACCCGTATTACTACAAAGAAGGTAAACTTGTTACAAAGTTTCGACTGGTCAACGTCTCTGGATACTCTATCCAACGGAATAACAGGGGTGTAATGTCTACTCTCCTATCAATTCTAACATCTTAATTGTTGACCTGTCGACCCTCATTACTTATACGATTATCATTGTGGTTGTAACAACAACAAGTCAGTAAGTCAGTACCGACTGAGAAACGTTGGGGTACCTGACGTCGTGTGGTCCGAAGGGACTGGAAGTGATAGAGGGACTCAAACGGGTTTGAGTACAGGTAACTCAGTTACTACGGTAGGTTGATAGAGTAGGAGACAGTAGGGTAAGAGGAGGACGGGAGTTAGAAAGGGTCGTCGTCCCAGAAAAGGTTATTCAACCGAGAAACGTAGTTCACCGGTTTCATAACCTCGAAGTCATAGTCAGGAAGGTTACTTGTAAGTGCCAACTAAAGGAAATCCTAACTGACCAAACTAGAGGAACGACAGACTCTCTGAGAGTTTTCAGAAGAGGTCGTGGCGTCAAGTGTTCGTAGCTAAGAAACCACGAGTCGGAAAAAATAACAGGTCGAGAGTGTAGGTATGTACTGGTGACCTTTTTGGTGTCGAAACTGATCTACCTGGAAACAACCGTTTCACTACAGAGACGAAATATTATACGACAGATCCAAACAGTATCGGAAAGACGGTTCCTCGTTCTCAGAAAATTAAAGTACTGACGTCAGTTGTAGAAGTCACTAAAACATCACGTTCTTTTATTTCAGACAGTGACAAAAGTAACAAAGGGTAAGATAAACGGTACTTCACTACCTTGACCTACGACACTAGTTTCAAAAAACTTACGACTCAAAATTCGGTCGAAAAAGTAAGAGGAGAAAGTGGAAGTAGGTCTTCGAGACATCAAGGAGAAGTAAAAGACGGTAATCCCACCACAGTAGACGTGTAGACTCCAGTAACTATGAAGAGGGGTGTAGAACTAAGATCAAACACGAAGTAGGTCGGACCGTAAAGAGTACTACATGAGACGTATATTCAATTTATTCGGTCCCCTGTTATATGTCTCGGAACTACATGAGAAAAGGGTTAAACCTTGGTTAGACAACAAGGTAAAGACAAAGAGTGACAACGGAGAACTGGACGTATGTCTAAAGAGTCTTCCGTCCGTTCCACCAGACCATAAGGGTAGAGAAATTCTTAAAAGGTGTCAAACAACATTATGTGTTTCGGTTTCCGAAATCGAATCAGTCACTTCGTCTTAATCTACAAAAGGACCTTAAGAGAACGAAAAGGATACTAAGTTGTCTATAACCGTTAAACTAGAGACCAAGAAGACGGAAAAGATTTAGGTTGAACATGTAGACCTTCAAGAGTCAAGTACATGACAACTATGGATCGAACTTCCTAAAACTTGTAATAGAACGATCGTACACTGTACTTGTGTTAACACACCATCAAACTTGTAAGAAACAGTAACGGAAAGAAACCCTAACCTTACTTTTGACTGGAAAAGGTCAGAACACCCGTTACGACTCAAAAGGTTTAAACGACCGTATAACTGACGTCGTGAAACGTCGTAGAAAGTCCTAAACTTTATTGACCGACCTTAAGGTAATGGAGGTGATCGAAACAATCATCATAACGAATGATTCTGGGTGAACTAAAGTGTGAGGTCCTACAGACCGAGATCTACTCACTAGTGTGGCAACACCAATAGGTACAGTAATTCTAGAAAAAACATCTCAAGAAGACACATAAGAATGGTGGAGAAGAATTATAGAAGACGAAGAAAATTCAAGTACGGTAAAGACAGAAAATAACACAGGTAGAAACGTACTTTATGAGGGAACTATAGAGGTTAAAAGAACTTCTCTAGAGATCAGACAGGGTAAGATAACAAAAGGAGATAAAGAAACGTAACAAGTGAATTCTTCCAAAAGAATAGAGAGGAAAGATAAGAAACCTTGACACGTAAGTCCATCCACATAGAAAGGGAAAGAGGAAACGGAAAGTGAAGAGAAGAAATGAGTCGATAAACATTCCGGAGGAGTCTGTTGGTAAAACGGAATAACGTAAAGAAAAAGAATCCTTACCAAAACCAGTGACGGAGGACATGTTACAATACTTGGAGACAGGTACCAAGAAGTCCGTGAAAACAGATAGTCTAGATTAGGGAATTTAGATAAACAGTGAAGGTGACACATTAGTATTCCTTAAACAAAATCCAATAAGAACTTACCGGATCACTAAAAGGGATGAAAGAAGTTAATTTCAGACTTAAAACGTTATTCCTCGAGTACTAGACTCGGTGTCAGTTGAGGACCAGAACAAAAACGACTGACATTTCTCGAAGATGTAGAAGTCGACGTTTCTTATATTAGTTAGACTAGAACCATAACTGGTAGACCACTACAGGTACATTTGTCGGAAGAGAATACAACGACCTTCTCCTACAAACGTTACTAGTTACGTAAGAGAACCGTTTGAGACGATCGGAAACGGGACGAATTAAAACATGAGGTACGGGTTTGAACGGACAAAGAGGTCTATAGAGAACTGAAGGATGAAAACGTAAAGTCAGGGGATACTACTTTTCCTGAAGAAGAAGAAGAAAAAAAAAAAAAAAAAAACCACAATCAAGATATTTCAGAAAATCAGAAGTGTCTTGTCAAATTGAAGTAGAAGAAGTCGAAATCACCAACCCCGTATCTGAACTTAGTGACACTACAACTTACCAAACGGAACTTTGTTTGGTCCAAGTAAGATGGTAAAAAACTTTAACGTGAGTTCATGACGTAAAGTTTGAGAACTGGTACTCCCGATGAGGAAAAAAAGATTCCCTAAGAACGGGTACCATCATCTATATTGTCAGTAGACTTAATTTAAGTGGGTAAAGGTAGTATCAAAATGACGTGGTTGTAGCACATCGTTATTCATGGTAAAAATTTGAGAATAATGATATACAGTCCGGGACCCGGTGGATTAGTGTAGAGAAAGAAAGAGAATCAGTGATTCAATACAGGTTGAGAACACTGGGGTACCTGACATCGGACGGTCAGAGGAGACAGGTACCCTAAGAGGTCCGTTCTTATGACCTCACCCAACGGTACAGGAAGAGGTCCCCTAGAAGGACTGGGTCCTTAGCTTGGGTCCAGAGGACGTGACCTCCGTCTAAGAAATGACTGACTCGAAACTCCCTTCGGGACTAGTGTATCTGACAAAGTAAAGTATAAGTATTGTCAGGATACTTCACAGAAGACAGTAACGGAGTAAATCCCCTTGTCCTTGGTCCGTCCTTCTCCCTCCGTAAACGGACTCCCGTAAACGGGTTCCCAGGGTACCAGTCAGTCACCATCTCTACTCTACACTTGTGTCCCTTAGATTTAATCTTGTGAAAAGTCATTAACTACGAATTACTCACGAGTAATCGTAATCGTAATGAGATTTATAAAAGACACCTATTGAAAAGAATAAGGAGTGTTAATTATACTCAATTTACGGTAATTATGGAGGTCGAATTCCCTACTTCTTTAATTCTGAATTTTACTAATTTATTAGACGGGTGTTAGTGTGTCATTGTACTGTCTTGAGTATAAAAGTTTGTGATTCCATATGATTGTAGGACGTAAATCCCCTTTAGTTTAGAGAAATTTGTGAATGGTAGGTTTTACATGACTACGAACCTTAATAAGAGTTTGTTCGGAAATAATAGTGAGGATAAACCCAGAATTTTTTTTTGACTCCAAGTCTCTTTAATTCAAGGGACTAGTCCCAGTACGTTATGATTTACCATCTTGGTTCGAGAGGTGGGTCTACACAGACTGAGGGTTCAAATCTAAGGAGTGATGGTAGACGGTCGTATAAAGAAGTAAGGTGTCTGAAACTAGTTTACTAAGACGATGAATGAGTGGGGTGGATTTTGACATTAGATATTATTATTGGTGACGAATGTGTCATAAAAGAAATAGTACTACGAAAAATCTTTATAGAAGTAATTAAGAGTATTACCAAAAATTTTCATCAAATAATATGAATGTAATCAACACCCTTTTGACTTTGAGTCTCTATGTTTCATCATCGAAAATTTACCGTCTTTGTTTTCGTTTCTATAGAAACATTTTTCTTGGGAAAAGTGATGGTGTAACGGACTACCGAAAGTACCCCGGTATTTCATGATAACCGAAGGAAGTGTTCACCTCGTAGTTATCTTCAGTGAGAGACATTCTAGTAACGTCTGGAAGAGTTATAAGGTTTGACGTCTTAGGTCTCTGAAGGGACCATCGAGTCGTCACTTCTTAGGTGGACATTACGTCCCCTGAGTCTCTGTATCCAAGTTTAGGGACCCAGTCCTTCTAAGGGACCTCCTCCTTTACCGTTAAGTGAGGTCCTTAGAACGGGCTTTTTAGGGTATTTGTCTTCTAGAATCACCTGATAACAGGTACCACGGTGTCTTCTCAACCTGTGTGGACTCACAGATTGTGAGTCGTTGTCTTAGTACTTGGAAATCTCGAAACTCCCGATCATCAAATGAAAGATAAGGTACGTATCGAAGGGAGTGTAGTAGGGTCTACCTCCATAGAATAGACTGAATGAATCTATGGAATTGAATATTCTTTTAGACAAAGTACACCGTAAACTCTCTGTTTCCAGTGGCTTCGATTCGATTTACACAGTTCCTTCGGGCTTACGGAGGTCTCCATTTCTTAGACGGACGTTACGTCCTCTATGTCCTCTGTTCCCAAGCTAAGGACCCGACCCTTCTATGGAACCTCTTCCTTTGCCGTTGGGGGAGGTCATAAGAACGGACTTTTTAAGGCACCTGTCTCCTCGGACCGTCGATGTCAGGTATCCCAGTGCTTCTCAGCCCGTGTTGACTCGTGCGTACACGTTCCGGATGGATGCAACCGGTAGTTCCCCTTCGATCGGGTAACAGATCGTCTTTTCTGTGTATCTATTAATGTTAGTCATACCACGTACTTAAATATATATGTATGTATATCTAAGACCCAATAAAAGGACCGAGCTCTTAGGGACGGTATAAAGGTTTACGGATCTCCATGGAGAGGATCCTTCAACCGGGAGGGTCCGTGTGAGTAGTACAAGAAGAGTGGGATAATACACACACACACACACACACACACACACACACCAACTTTATATTATATCTTCCTCATAAATGTGAAGTGTTAAGTGTGGGTCCAGTAGACGTTTAATGGGTTTGAGATAAAATTTTATACAGAGCTTAGCTAGTACAAGAAAGTAGAGGTAAGACTAAGGAATGGACCTACAGTTGTCCTCAGAAGATTGACACGAGGGACTCAGACGAGAGTGGGGGAGTTTAGACACGAGAGGTTTGTCACCTCCCTGGATGACTGCGTCTCTAATCCGGTACCGTGACGACCCATCGTAAAATCACTAAAGGAAAAGTGATGTCTGTTTCAGATATGAAGAATGATACTGGTCGTTCTGGTAGACGTCGATGAAGGTTGGAGTCGAGGGAGGTAGGGGATGGAATAGACGTCCGAAGTCGGTGTGTAAGAATAAAGTCAAGAGTTTGTGAGGTGCAACAGGTAAGACGGGTCCCGTGGAAGGGAGACCAGAACCCTTAGAGGAAGACTCATAGAAAAACCTGGAATAGGATAAATGAGTTCTCTAAAAGGGTCTATTAGGATTTGACTAACAGAAGAGGGAGAGGAAGGCGTCAATCAGAGATAAAGATGTTGGACGAGTAAAAAGATGCATCGAGTATAGTGTTAAACGTTATCCGAGTCGACCATTTCTTAGGTGCACGTTACTCCTTCTGGACCCAAACTAGGGACCCAACCCTTCTAGGGGACCTCTTCCCTTTCCGATGGGTGAGCTCATAAGACCGTACCTCTTAAGGCACCTGATATATCAGGTACCCCAGAGGTTTTCAGCCTGTGCTGACTCACTGAAAGTAAAGTGAAGTGAAGTACATAGATAAGTAATCGAGTGAGTTGTCTTCGATAACTCCGGTTTGTGACAAGATGCTTTACTTATATATTATCGTTTGTTTTGTATACTCCAGAGACGAGAGTACCTTGTACGTGTGATCCTCCTTCTCCAACTGTTATTTATTCGTACACTTGTACGATTAATGACTTATACACTATCGGACTCTTAATTTTATCCCACACCATGGTTTCTTCCTGAACGATGTACCAGTATTTTCCGGAAAATCTTTCCGCCCATAAATTCAACTCTAAACTTACCAATCTTATGTCGATACGTTTGTAGTCTCCCTTCCCATCGGGTCTGTCTCTCTTGACGATTATGGTTCCGACATCCGATTTTATTCGAACGATACAATCTCACAAACGTCTTGTTGTTACTGTTGTCGTTCTTATCTTTCTTTACTTTCTTTTTCATTTTCCTTTCTCCTCTTTTGATTTCTTTCTGTTTTATTTTCGGTAGTATGAGATCGTCACCGGTCTATTCTCTAGTGTCATCAAGCCTGGTCAATCTACCATTACCTCTACCCCAGTCTACGGTACATACGAAATCTTTATTTTCTACTGTCTAGAGTGACTACTCCCCGTCTTTCATTTCCTCCTTGGTTCTTACTGTAGACCTAAAATTCCACAAATAAATCAAAGAAGGTGATCTAACATTCGAAACGTTTTTGTCCTTGGTATAGTTAAAACAAATGGACGGTGTATTATCTTTGTATAAACTACTTACGTATAGACATACTTGTTTTGATACTTTCTTACCCGTCTCCCTACAGTCCCGTCCAAAGTGTCTCCACCTCTATGGGTATGTTCCAAGGTTTCTTATTCAACT
Source organism: Capra ibex (assembly GCA_006410555.1). Classification (NCBI taxonomy): domain Eukaryota; kingdom Metazoa; phylum Chordata; class Mammalia; order Artiodactyla; family Bovidae; genus Capra; species Capra ibex. Next base: position 2,406,083 of record SJYO01031364.1, on the reverse strand, counting down.
TTAGACAGTCCAACTGTTCTACCCCTTCGTAAAACCTCCGACTGTCTGTCGTGGTTGTTTTCCTCCGTCCTTTGTATGTACTTGTCTTGTCACAGTGACTTCATGATCCATTTAATAGTCGAGCCATTATCTCGGTCTGAGGTCTCTCCGGTATACCACTTACGTGATAAGAGAAACAGTATAAAAATATATTTCTGTTTATTATCCTCGAGGTTTCTTCCCTACTTCCTCTTTTTTCAGATTTAGGTCTTTAAGGTCGGGTTTCGGTATGACTAGGGACATCTTACGTCTTTCGACAGTCGTCGTCGGGAACTCCTTTCAGATCCCAGGGTAACTTCAGATTGTAGTGGAGGAGTTGTAGGTTCTGCAGGGAACTAAAAACTAAGTGCCAAAGTACGACAGAAATCCCCTCTGCGTAAAATAGATTTCCTGTGTATCTTCTTTTGTCGGAACGCGTAGGAGACCCTACTTGGGTATCTCCTAGACTCCGTTTGGGTTCCTGTCTACTCAGGGGTTTCGTTTCGTCGGGTACACAAGTAAATTTAGTAAGGTAAGGTTCGAGTCGAGAAACTCCCTCCCCTACATAAGGTGTGACACACAAAGAATCTTTGTTCGTGAATTATCTTATATTTATAATAATTTCAGTATATCTAGTCTCTCTTTTTTCTGTAACTTTTTCTGCTCTCGCTCTCTTCCTCACTCTCTCTCCCACTCTTTCTCTGTTTCTCTTTTAATCTGTTTGTAGTTTGTACCTCACTCTCATACGCACTCAGACAAACAGTTTCCCTTTCTTCCATCTACAAAAACAAGAAACATCCAATTATACATTTACTGTAAGACTAAATAATCGTCCGAGGTCGTCTACTCCACTACTAATCGTGTAAAGGTATAAATATCTTTTCGTTGTGATTGAAAGGCCTAAATATCTTTTAGTCGAGAAGTGTTTATCGTTTAACACGATAATAGCTGTATACCGAAAGATATTTGTCTCGACTCCATTAATAGGGACCCTGTTAAGCAACCACCCGAGGAAAACTTATAATTGGTGTTACCTTCGGGTAAAGACGGAGTGTCTAAAATTTCGTCTCCCCCGAACTCTATGGGGTCCGTTAATTAATCATTAGGTCATGGTTTCTGTCTCGGGTCTACTTTCCGACATGGTCTTGTGTACCACTTTTCTGCGTCCAGGTCCCCAGACTACGGTCAAAGGACGTCGGGACCCGGTTTATATCCCTTCATTAATTGAAGGGATTCCTCGGAGTCGTGAAGACCCCGATTTTGATCTTATTGTGGTTGGAGGTTTACAACAGTTCTTATAATTTATTCTTATATATGTTGTCGGGGTCTTGAATCATACATGAGTTATTTACAATAGAGAAACAAGAAGGAGTACCAAAACTCACTGAGAATTTTTCTAGGTGCACTTAATTCAAAAAGTTTGAGAAAAAAATATGACTAGATAGGACTTGATAAAGTAAACAGTACTGAGACGTGTATATATACAGAAATTGGTTTTCTTCAAAGAACTTCGTTATTGAATAGGAGCGACGGATGTTTGGTAATACTATAAAAGAGAAGACAAGACACAACAAGTTTTACAAACACTAGGTATGTAACTAAAGTCCTAGATGATAACCAAAAGTTGGATGTCAAATTCATAATACGGGGTCCTTCCATCCCTGACATAAATCTAAACGAATGGAAAGGATCGTGTTTGGACATCTTCTATGACTTATCTATAAACTTAATATTTTCTTACCTATGTCTCTATCTACCTGTTCAAATACTTACCGGGATCAATCCTTAGATTCAATTGCGGGAGAAGTTTGAGTCACAGAACAAAACGAGTGAGTGACACATTTGGGACACAACTCGCGATTTCTCCACCTTTTCACAGTCTGTGCTCCGAACGAAAGTTCCTAGAACGACAGATCTACTGTTCTCTTTATTAATTGTAAACCTTTTAACGAAATTTCTGATTTGACACCTTAAATATACTTACACAACTTCCTTCCTTCCTTAACTGGTCGGACTTGACCACGTCAGTCTCTTTGAAGAACTTTGAACCTCCAACTTGGACCCGAACTTTTTACCTATGTGGAGAGTGGGAAGATGAGTAAGTGACCAAGAGTTTGATATGATTCGTAGTCTTATTGGACCTCCCACTAACAGCTTTGTGTGACGACCTGGATGAGGGTCTCAAAGGGTAAATCGTCCAAACCCTACTCTTGGACTCTTAAACGTAAAATTGTGTAAGGGTCCACTACGATTACGACAACCACCCTCAGGCGTACAAAATCTTGGTGATAAGATCGTCAAACCTCACTCTGGTACCTCTAACAACTACAGAACGATTCCTAAAATCCAAAATCATAATCGGAACATCCTAGAATCCGTTCCTCCACTGTAGGATTCTATACACTCCGTCTTTATAGGAGGACCATCGTCACAACTCTTACCTAACCTTCCTCACTCAGAAGGAAACTTCTGGTAAAGCCTCAACGACGTCATCATTCACTTTCCATATTTGGGTCGGAGGGTAACGTCCTCCCCTACATCTTCTTTCCTACCTCCTCTCGACGAGTCCTCTCTCTCGACTTCCCAGAATCTCTAGATGTCCCTACCTCCCCTTCCTCCCAGACCCTACTGAGATCCAAAGACGGTAGTGACTGACGAACCTACCGGCAAGATGGGTGGTTATTAGATGTAAATTTTACAAAATTGTAAAATTTGTCGTTTTGGGGTCTCTGGGAAATAATAATTTCTCTATTGATACCACGGTATCTTTTACGTGCTAAAACCTGTCGGTCTGTTCAGACGTAAGTTTGAGATAGACACCACGAAGGATCGTTCGGTGAAGTGGGACAACTTGGAGTTCAAAGATATTTATTATTATGGTTACGATGGAATTTCTCAACAGTACCTCTGATTCACTCTAGTGCGTACCGACTCTCAGTCACTGATCTTTTGACGAGTGGTGCAGACCACATGCGCAACTTGTGGTACACGCAACGCGTGGGTAAGATGAATGGTCGACAAAGGTAAAAAAGAGACAATTCGTGCTCCTATATGAGTATCTGTGGTGGGTAGCTAGGTCTGCAATATATTACCCACGGTATCAGTAACTACTTGAACCGCATGTACGGTATCACCATAACGAGACCTTCGAGGTAATCACTGACGACGTATGGAAGTAGGTCGTACTACAAAAGGGAGGAGTAGAATTTTACTCGTCAGACGTGGAAACACTTTTAAGAGTATTTCTACATAAAGACGGTTGTTGTTGCTGGTGGTAATTTACTCCCTTTTCTTGTCTCTCTCATATATAAAATGGTGTGCTCTAGTGCATTTTCCAGTCGTAAATCATGGACGTCTATATATATATATGGATACATATTGACACCCTTAATATACATTTCCATATCTATATGAATGTATATATACATATATTTATATATATTCCCCCCTAATGATGTAAAACGTTCGTATATAATCCGTGGTCACACACGGACCGAAGAGGACACGGAAGTAGAGAAAGGATGATACGGCAGGTCCAGTTCGAGAGTAGTCGGGAGGGACCCAAGTAATAGAGTCACACGAAGTGACACAAGGAACGGAGATGGGACGGGAGTCGGGCGAGAATGGCGGCGTAGAAAGAGATTAATTTCGTCATACGTTGAAGGTTGTATTCATAATTCGTAGGTAATTTCTAATACGAATCCTTATAAAACTACTGTAACACTTTACGGTTATAGTAAATTAAGTAACTTGTTTGAGGATAGTCACGGACAGTAGTGTACGAAAGACGATCCACGTCCCTTGTACTAGAACTTGCTCTATCAGGGACGGGAGTATCTCGAATATAAAATCACCATTAGAATATGGTAAGTCGTTAGTTCTTTACGTCCTAGGACTATATTATTACTTTTTTTTTTTTTTCTGTCCTGGTTCCACTCCAACCTAACCAAATTCTCCTTCACCCAATACGTACGTGAAAGGAACGTCTCTTACATTGGGAACAAGGTTTCACTATCACTTTCAACTTCCTTTGCTGGACCAAAAACTTTTCAGGTGTAATGGGACTCTCAACATAGAGTCTTGTTGTGAAGGGAAGTCTAGTTATCGAATAAACACCGGTTCGAGGTTTTACATTAAATATAAACAATTGTTTCAATTGAAAATATTGACAAAAAAGTAGTACATTTTAGTACAAAACTCAGGAGACATTTAGGGTTCAAGACCATGTTACAAAACTCCGAAACCCCATTTAAAGACTAGTTAAGTTACTTATAACGAGACCGAGGACCAACGGAGAGGTAGCAATAGTGAGGGACAAAAGGGAAGGGTGGACCCGAAGTCTGTCACCTTCAGGAAAGTCAGGTGTAGACACACTCCGTCAAAGAGTAGAGGTCCGAAAACGTGTACGAGAAAGGGTCCGACTCTTATCGGAAGAGAATCGAAGACGGAGTGAAGTAGGTCTGTTGACCATGATCAGAAATCTATAGTCAATTCAGTCTGAGGGACTGAAGGAGTTCCTTTGTAAGGGACTATTATCTGTCCTATTATCCGTTAATCATCATTTACCAACTACTTCTTTCTAAGTAACTCGTCCGGTCGGTAGGTTAGATACCCTTTCGGACCTTTTCGGTCCGAACGACATCTTAAGAAGGTTCAGATCAAATCTCCCGAATCGACAAAGAGAAATTCTGTAATGGTAAGATTCATAAAGGGACATACGAGGTCCATTGGTACTTTTTCCTACCCCTTTACTATTCTCATGATCAGAATAGTACGTTACATAAGGGAAACACTACTAAGACATACACTTTCACATTATTCTTTTGTTTGTACTAATGGTGACTAGTCTGTAAAGGTTAATATGTTCGTTTACTTCCAAGTTAATGATGACATGAAAAATTACGTCAATTCCATCATGCACAAACCGTATCTAATACCCTATCACACGTTGTACCCGTAATACAAAATTATGGAAGAGTAATATGAACGAATTGAAAAAATTCTTCCTTCGTAGAACACTGCACCTATGTGGATATCAGTGGTACTGACCCAACGCACATCTCGAGTGTGGTTGCCAGTTAGGAAAACTGTGTCTTAACAGTAAAAAGTGAAATCATTCTAGTAAATGCAGTAATATAAAGAGACGTCTCTTAAATCATAGACGGTCCCGGACTCTCCTTTGTGTATTACAATCGAAACATGTGTATTTCAATATAAGGTTAAGTATCCATTATAAATTTAGAAAAGAGACATTTATTGGTTACAAAGTCTAATAATATTTATGAGGAAATTTTTCCGATAAGGTTTAACTATGATTTTACGTCTTTTAAGTCGTCACGAATCATTAATCACCATGATGATTTTATAAATAAATTTGTATATGTATACTAAGAATATTTTACAATATTACAAGACACGTAAATAAAGAAAGGTCTCCCGAATAGGAAGGACATATCTTCTATCCTTCTATCTGTGGGAAGGAAGGACGAACTGAGACATCACCCCTTTATGTCTTTCGGCATAGATCCGTACCTGTTCTCCGTTTCCGTCCGTCCACCACTGTCAAGATTCATCTCCATACGAATCCCTGGTGGGTTTTCACAAACCAATAAAGTAAGGTCCTAACGTAAAGAGTCGGTCGAACTGGACTCCAGACCAGTACACGAGACGAACTCGGTTCCTTCACTCCCAATCCTCGGGTACCCATCAAGCGAGACATTAGTGTTCTCGTGCACAACTCTACCTCCGAGGTAATTAAACCCAGGACTCACAGACACTACTACTGTCAAAGGATAGATACAATCCTACTTACTTATCGTCTTCTCCCCGCAATGACAAAATTCGTGACTCTAACTTCTTAGAAAATAACGGTGTCGTATCGGATCAGATAGAACGGACTGCGTATCCGGGATCTGGCAAGAGGCCAATCCTTTTGCCGTCACGGACAGAGGGTCGAACCGAATGAATCTGGACTACTGTCTCCACCTTCACCCGACCCCTCTCGGTCAAAGAAAAAAAATTACATTGATATCAACTAAATGTCGTAACACAATCAACAAGTCCATACATCGAAGTCTAAGTAAAGGTAATATCAAATAATGTCCTGTAACTTATACAAGAGCCACGATATGCCATTTAGGAGTAACAAATAAAATATACATCATCAAACGTAGACAATGAGGGTATGAGGACTAAATAGAGAGGGGAAGGGGAAAGAGGAAACCATCGGGATTCAAACAAAATATACATACACTTAGATAATAATAAAACACGAACTCAACTAAACATAATTAAAGAATCTAAGGTGTAAATTCACTAGCATATTACAAATAGAAACGGACCGAATAAATCACACTATTACAGATCCAGGTTAGTACGACAACGTTTACCGTAACGGTAAGAAAAAAATACTGACTCATTATAAGATAACATATACACATAGTGCAGAAGAAGTAGGTAAGGAGACGACTACCTGTAAACGAAGGTGAAGAATCGATAACACCTGTCACCCTTGGTTGAAGAATTTTGTCTTAGGTATTCGGATCGGAATAGGAGACAGTTATAAAAAGAAAAATCTTTAAACTCACCCCCTCCCACTTCCTACACTGATCTATCAACAAGTCCCAGGACCGTAGGATAGTAGAGAGAGATATCTATCTTACATCTATCTTATATATACTATATCTCTCTTAAACGTAGTAGATCGAAGGGAAGATTTACGACATATCGGTCCGAATCAAGTCTATCTAGACCTAAATTTAGAACAGAGACGATGGATAACCCGGACTGTAAATAGGGAGATTCAGAGACCCTAAAAAAAAAAGAAAAAAAAAACAATAAAATAAACAATAAAATGAATTGTTATGACATAACCAAAACGGTATGTAACTGTACTTAGGGGGAGCCCACATGTACTTAAGGGTTAGGACTTGGGGGGAGGGTGGAGGGAGGGGTATAGTAGAGAGACCCAGTAGGGTCACGTGGTCGGGGTTCGTAGGACATAGGACATCGTTTGGATCTGACCGTTAAATAAAGAATGTACTATCATATGTACAAAGTTACGGTAAGAGGGTTTAACAGGGTGGGAGAGGGAGAGGGTGTCTCAGGTTTTCTGACAAGATATGTAGACACAGAGAAAACGACAGAGTGTATGTCCCAATAGTAACGGTAGAAAGATTTAAGGTATATATACACAATCATATGACATAACCACAAAAAAAAAAAAAAAGACCGAATAAAGTGAGACATATTAGCCGAGGTCAAAGTAGGTGGAGTAATCTTGACTAAGTTTACATAAGAAAAATTACCGCCTCATTATGAAGGAACACATATACATGGCGTCGAAAGAATAGGTAAGCAGACGACTACCTGTAGATCCAACGAAGGTACAGAACCGATAATATTTGTCACGACGTTACTTGTAACCCCATGTACACAGAGAAAGTTAAGACCAAAGGAGCCACACATACGGGTCGTCACCCTAACGATCCAGTATTCCGTCAAGATAAAGGTCAAAAAATTCCTTAGAGGTGTGACAAGAGGTATCACCGACATGATCAAACGTAAGGGTGGTCGTCACATTCTCCCAAGGGAAAAGAGGTGTGTGAGAGGTCGTAAATAACGAACATCTGAACCTATCGTCGGTAAGACTGACCACACTTTACCATGGAGTAACACCAGAAATAAACGTAAAGAGACTATTACTCACTACAACTCGTAGAAAAGTACACAAACAGTCGGTAGACATACAGAAGAAACCTTTTTGCAGATAAATCAAGAAACTGGGTAAAAAACTAACCCAGTAAATAAAAAGACCTTAACTCGACGTCCTCAACGAACATATAAAAACTCTAATCAACAAACAGTCAACGAAATAAACGATAATAAAAGAGGGTAAGGCTTCCGACAGAAAAGTGGAACGAATATCAAAGGAAACAACACGTCTTCGAAAATTAAAATTAATCTGGGGTAAACAAATAAAAACGAAAATAAAGGTCATAAGACCCCCCACCTAGTATCTCCTAGGACGACACTAAATACAGCCTCTCACAAAACGGATTCAAGAGGAGATCCTCAAAATATCAAAGACCAGAATGGAAATCTGGAAATTAGGTAAAACTCAAATAAAAACACACACCACAATCTTTCACAAGGTCAAAGTAAGAAAATGTTCATCAACTGGTCAAAAGGGCCGTGGTGAACAATTTCTCTAACAGAAATTATAGATTTTACCCAGTTACCATTATAGACAAGGTAACAGAATATTACTCCTAAGTCACCCTCTTAAACACACTTTCATCCTCCCCTGTGAACCATTCGGACGTCACTCCACACGACACATCTACCGAGTGGGTGTCCCACTCCCCGTCTCTTTACTTACCAATCCTCGTCCGGGACCTCGACTGACACTCGAGGTACCACTGGTCCTCTGACGTCTTAAAATTTCTACACCTCTTAGAATCCCTTGGAATCGTCAAAAGTTCGTGAAAAGCTCTCGTCTTGGAGAAGAAGAATGTTTTAGTACATGTCTTTCGGTTCTTTACTTCTAGTAGTCACTTCCGGACGGGAGCCCCTTCGTCCCCGCGTCCAGAGTCCTGGGTGTCGGTGGAGGATAGAACGGGGGTGAAATATAGAATCCTTGGACTCGGATCCCTCCCTGTCACTCGACGAGTGCCAGACTATATGTAGACAAGATTATCACAGTTTTGGACCTTTATCCCGAAGACTGATCGTCGGGTCTTTCATCCCGGAGTCAGATAAAGTGACGAAATCCTGGTCTTGACTCTAGATCGTCTCCACCAGGGTAAATGTCATGTCAGGGTAAATGTCTCCGAGGGACCGGGACTGGATCTGAGAAGTCGGGACTCGTACACGCCCTCGTCCACGTGACCCTCGAAGTCGGTGGTCGTTCGGGATATCCTTCATTTTAGAAGGTTTCGTTCAGTAGGATAGAAGTGGTTGTCTGAAGGGGAGGTACGGAGGGACGGTGTCACCGGACACTCGTGGGACAAGTCTGAATGAAGTTTCACTATAAAGTCCTTTAACATCCCAAAGGCCTTCATAAATAGTAGTAGAGGTATCATCTCTGCGAGTGTCCGCCCTAGTATGACTTCGAGGGAGGTAAGGGGTAACATATGTCAGAGTGTGACCGGGGGCATCATGGACCGTAGTATGTGTAAGACTCAAAGAAGGACCCAGTCCTATAATATGGATTTAACTTTTCCTTTCGTCGAAGATTCTCTCTCGTGACCTTTTCGTTTCTTATTGTGTTTTAGAGACGTGTAACTACATTGACCATCCGACTCGTCACAAAGAGGTTGACTCAATACACTCCGTGATCCAAAGGAACTTCATGGAATACCCGGTAAAACCCATTTCCACCCTTTGGTTCACCCGACCCGTACTCGGGGGTGGAAGGGAATTTGGTCTAGTCGGTCTGTTACAGTAAGTCGTAGATCCTGTCCCGAGGGTGTATCCTCCGGGAGGATTTATAAACAACTCATTTGACTTCTTCTTATACGTACTAATAGTTTTAAGACTCGGGTCCTTGATCTATCAGGTCTGGACAAAGGACAGAGAGGGTGTAGATCGACACACTAACTGGAGCCGGTCTAGTAAATTAGAGAGACACAAAGTCGTATCAGTAAACAATTTTGTTTTTGTTTTTGTTTTTTTTGTCGATTATGATGACGGGAGTGTCTCAATTCGTACTCAATTTTGTTCATTTCCTTAGTATTATCATGAGTATACTTTATAATTTTTTTTACAACGACAACGACCAAAAACAATCATAATAAAGTCTTCTTCAAGACGACGATTTTTGATTGAAACTTTATAATCATATCAAGTATCACCATTCGACTACTAGATTAGGAGTCTTTCCGATATCAGGAGATCCGTCGTACCTCTTTGTGTCACACTTCAGTCCCTCAACTCAGTGATTCAGTACAGACTGAGAAGCGCTGGGGTACCTGCCATAACGGGTGGTCCGAGGAGACAGGTACCCTAAGAGGTCCGTTCTTACGACCTCATCCAACGGTAAAGGAAGAGGTCTTCAGTCCCTCTGTGGACCGAGACAGTAAATGATCGACACACTGAAACATCTTTCAAAGATGTTTGAAGGACTTCTAGTAAAAGGAGTAAACTTCTTGTCTTATCATTTTCACAGTAAATCACTTCAGATTTACTCTCGTAATCCCATTTTGTCTTTATGTGGACTATCATTAAGAAGAAAAGGGGACCGGGTTATGGTAAGGTCTTTATAAAAGATTATGAAGGGAGAGACTCCCACAAAGTGCAGATAGACGGATTCAGGAGACAAAATCCAGTACCTACCAAATTGGTATAAATCCATTGTTATTACACTTTGTCCACTTTCTGTCGAAACTAAAGAACTTTTCTCTTTCAATTGTTTTCGTACTTTGAACTGATTCTCAAGTTTCTGGAACGTTAGATTCGGAGAATACAACATCTGTTATTTTACTAACGAAAAGAAAAGTAGAGTTTGAAGACAAGTCGGAAATTCTGGGTTGAGCTTACGACGGAGGAGACATAGTGGAAACTAATAGGACCTGTCTATTAACAGGGAGGAGACACAAGGGTCCCGTAAACCACTAACGGAGACCGTATCGTATGCAGTACAAACAAATAAAGGAAACACTTTTTCGTGTTTCCGTTTAATCGTCCCCTTCCTAATACTTATTTTGGACGAAGTTTTCTTATTCACCTATTAATATCTCGTGAACCGCATATCATCCTTAAGTTACATTCATTTGAAGGAAGAAGAGAAGGAAAGAGGTAGAGAAAGAAGGATAATCACCTTCACTACATTATTATCGACACTACTTAACTTATGTGTAAAATGGTCTGTAAATCATATGTACTCGAAAGTTGGAGTATTGTTGAAACGTTTACACTTTTAACTTCGAGTCTTTTTAATTCATTGAACGGATATCAGTCTTGACCCTAAAAAAAGGATCTAAAAAAACCTGTGATGTTAGATCCAAGAATGAGAAATGGGACGTTAAAGATAGAAAGGTGGATACCCTGTACAACGACGGATATCGACTATTTATGTCAGAGAGATTACCTGGTTTCTTTTTGAGTTTTCTTGGTATTCGAGGTTCTAACATGACGTTAGAGATTGGTATTCATTTCGGATACATATAAACCTTTTAGACTAACGTCTTCGGGACCACCTTTATTTTTCTCTCTTTAAGGTGAAAAGCCTTTGAAGAAGACGTCTTGATAAGTATGTACACATGTTTTAATATATATACTTTTACAAATAACATCGTGACAAATACTTTCCCTTTTCCCCTTTTATTAGATTAATAGAAAGTCAAGGTATACTCCATTAAATTAATAGTATGTCAATGTGATATCTTCTTAACCCTTTAACAAAAAAGAAAAAAAAAAATTAAAAAAAAATGTTTCCAGGTATATCATTTATTAAATCCGGAACGTCCAACACATCTAAAGACGACGTTGATGAGTTGAGAAGGTGACATCCCGTTTTCGACACAAAGTTATTTTGAAATAAATTTTTGTCTGACGTCCGACTTAAAACGTGGATCCGGCACCAAACGACTAGGAACAATACCTTATGATGTAACAACGAATCTTTTTCTGTTATCTACTATACCATCCTTTAGAAGTTTTATAATTCACTTTTGTTCAACACCCGTCATACATATCAGATTAGTATAAATATATTTTATATGAATATGGATATTACGTGTCATGTAAATTAACTTAAGAAAGGTATGTCATATACAACCGTCACGTAAAAATGTACTAACCCTTCAGGGTTGAATTGTTCCCAGTCGAGGTCCCTTCCTTCTCTCTCTCCCATTCACCCACCCTGTTCCAATTCCTGTCACTTCCTTTTTCAAGTCAAAAATGGAGTTTATCAATAATGAAAACATTGTTATTTATTTTTAATTTTTGACCCTTTACGGATTTATTCTTTTTTTATTTTATAGTCCTTTCCGGAGATTCTACTTATCTTTTTTGTGGTATTACAGTCGACAACCCTCACCTCTACCGGGGAAAGACGACAAAAGTCACAAGTCACACTCGTTTCATGAGCTGGGATGTTCATAATGATATAAAATTTAAGAGGACTACCTTAGTGTACTCTAGTCCCAGTACCAGACTCTAGAAAAACAGTTATTCCTCCATCAGCAAAAGGTTCAGTCGTGGAGTCATAAAGTACGAGTATGAGACGTAGGGTATCAGTGAAAGTTTTAGTTCTAAAAACACCATCTCGGACTTTATACGGGAGGGTTATAAGTCTACAACTTCAGGACTGAGGAGTTGGGAGTCTTTAAATGTCATAAAACCACTATTCTAGGAATTGTGCCGTTGACTCCATCTTACTCGAACAATCCCTTCCGGGATTAGGTTATACTGACCACAGGAATGTTCTTCTTCTTCAATCCCGTCTCAGTACCCGTCTCCCTTCTGTGACACTCCTGGGCCCTCTTCTGCCGGTAAGTCGTCGGTGCCTCCCTCCGGAGTCCTCTTCGTTAGGATGGAAGTAGGGTCCAAAGATCGGAGGACTCTTCTTTCAAAGATAACGAAATTCGGTGGATCAAACACCGTAAAACAATACCATCAGGGTCTTTTAATTATATTAACCAGGTTTTCTTTGTGTATGAACGAGTAGAAAAGTACGCACACACCGGTGTACGTGAATGACCTAAGACGGGATAGACTATCCACCCGACACTAGACTTCCACTAATTTCGTGTCACTTACTCGCGACGTGCAGTGTCTTGGGTGTCACTGACCCTCACCCGACGGTGTAGCGGGTCGACGACCCACTACTAATGATGGAGAGAGACAGAGGAGTAGACGTTTCTAGGTCGACGACGATAACTAAACAAAGTGACGTTAGTTATGAGTCACTGTCGGACAAGATCCTTTTCGAGACTATGTCTCCGTCTCCTCTACTTTTTGTACTTAGTCTCGTCGGAGACGGGAGTTTCTCGAATACAAGTTCAATCCCCTGTTCCGGGTTTCGTTTCTGATCGTTGCGGTACGCAGTGATATTCGAGTCGGGACACGACCCACGACCTCTTCGTCTCTACTACTCCCTAGGGAGTCGACCCTTTGTCTACAGAGACGCACAACCGATTCACGACCCTCTCCTCCTGTGTGTCCCTACGACCCTCGTCACCCTCCCCTGACAGTCGGATTTGTCGTAACACTCCTCCTCTCCCCCACAGTTTTTCTGGTCGATCTCCTCTACTACGGACCCACAGAATTGACCTGATAGCATCGTTTTATGTGGGTTATGTTATGGGTTCAGACCCACTGAGTTTCTTAAAACTGTTTAAATACAAGAGAGTCAAGACCTTCGACCTTCGGATCCTCTTTCCATGGTAGTCCCAACCAAAGACTATTCCGGAGAGAAGGACCCAACGTCTATCGGTGGTCGAGTGGTACAGGAGTGTACCACGGAAGAGACACGTACACCACTCCCTCTCGAGAGACCACAGAAAAGAAGGAGTATATTCATGTGGTCAGGATAACCTAATCCCGGGGTGGGAATACTGGAGTAAACTGGGATTAATGGAGACATTTCCGGGATAGAGATTTATATTAGTGTATCCACAATCCCAAAGGTGTATACTTAAAATCCCCCTACGTTAAGTCACGTATTGTGATCCATTTTTCCATTGGTCTATCCTTATATCCCTTCCTATAAGGTCTTTCTTCCTTGATTGAAATACTTTAGAGTCTTCTTTTCACTCACAACACACACACCCAAACTTGGGTTTGTATTCCATATGTTATTTCATTTCAATCTTAGTTCCTACTGACCTAGTGTTGTCTAATTTTTTTTGTTTTTACACAGGACTCTCCACATTCAGTCGTCGGCGTTTCACCTCTAAGTTCGAGGTGACACAGAGTGGAATTTCAGGTAAAAGAACGGCACAGAACCAACATAGTCGTTGACGTCACATTTCGTCTCATACTTATTCCGATGGCCTTTCGCGTGAATCAGTCTCTTCTCAATAAACCCCCTTATAACCTTCGGAAGCATCTTTCACATTTACCCGGAACCTTTACCTTAACCCCGTTCTCCTTACTCGTCATCTCACCCTTTCCCACTTTATTCCTATACGTCTACCTCTGTGTCTCCCCTTTTGTCCTCGACACAGTACATTCGTCCTGACTCGTTCAGTGGACAATACCTGACTTGAAACACGTTGAGGGTTTAAGTATACGATTCTGAGATTGGGGGGTGCACCACCATATATCTGTCTCTGGAAACCCTCCATGAAACCAGTAGTCCCACCTGGGGAGTACTTACCTCGATGACGAGAATGTCTCCTTTGGGTGTCCCGTGGGACTAGGGAAGGTGGTACCCTCCTGTGTCGTTCTTCTGACGATTGACTTTCTTGTGGGAGTGGACCGGTCCGACCGTGGGACTGGAGTCTGAACGTCGGCGTCTTCAGACTCTTTATTTAAAGACAACACATGTCCGGTGGGTCACACACCATCGAACAATCTCGTCGGACTTACTTGAATTCTGTGATCTCCCTGTCACCGGAGAGTCCTACGTGAGATCTCCTCAAGCAGGGTTTCTGGGAGAACAAAGGGACTTTGGTTATGAGTACTGACTACCCTCTAGTACGGGGTCTGAGTGTCTCGGTCGTCCGTCACTGAGTGGGGTTCCGGCGGGAGAGACTAGGACCTTAACCCAGTATGACCGACGTCAGTAAAAGACCTTAGGACTTCAGAAGTGTCAGTAGGAGCAGTCTCGGTAGGTCCGTCAGGACCAGAGGTAATGTGTGGTCCACCGCAAAGTCCGTCGCTGGACTCGTTCCTCTCCGTCACCTAGAAAGATCTCGGAGGTCCTGAGGAGGGGGAGGGAGTGCTAGGCATAGTCAAGTCAAGTCAAGTCAAGTCAGCGAGTCAGCACAGGTTGAGAAAAGTTGGGGTACCTACCGTCGTACGGTCCGGAGGGACAGGTAGTGGTTGAGGACCTCAAATGAGTTTGAGGACAGGTAACTCAGTCACTACGATAGGTTGGTAGAGTAGGAGATAACAGGGGAAGAGGAGGGTGGAAGTTAGAAAGGGTCCTAGAAAAGTTTCAGTCGAGAAGCGTAGTCCACCGGTTTCATAACCTCAAAGTCGAAGTTGTAGTCAGGAAGGTTACTTATAAGTCCCGACTAAAGGAAATCCTAACTGACTAACCTAGAGGAACGTCAGGTTCCCTGAGAGTTCTCAGAAGAGGTTGTGGTGTCAAGTTTTCGTAGGTAAGGAACTACGAGTCGAAAGAAATATCAGGTTGGGAGTGTAGGTATGTACTGGTGACCTAGACAAATTAGAGACTTTGTCGGGAAGTCAGGAGCCATGACAGGGTTTAGGAGGAAATTAGGAGTGACGGAGGTGGGAGGAGGGTCGGAGCGACAGAGGATGGACGTCCGGGAGTCTAGTCTGGGACGGGGTCCGAGGAGGAAAGATAAGTCAGAGGTGTAGTGTCGGGGTCCCCAGATTTTACGAGACGTGGGAGGTCTCAGAGGGGTAAGGAGACAGAGGTTTACGGTGGTACACCAGGGGTCAATTTTTGGACCGGGCAGGGGACGGAGAGAAGGGTCTCGTGAATAAAACCCGACTAACGTTCAAGGATTTGGGAACACGAAAACGTGTAAAACAGATAATCGTTTGAACAAGTAAAAGATTCGGAGTCAAGTTCATGGCACAACTTCGGACGGGACTGAGAGGTTTCGTCTAAATCCGTGGGGGACGGTCTCTTAGACATGTAACCTGGGATATGTATGTGACTAATGTGACCGATAGTGTCCTATAACAGTAACTACCGAATAAACAGACAGAGGGTTTCTCAGATCCTCATGACTCCCAGT
Organism: Capra ibex; assembly: GCA_006410555.1. Classification (NCBI taxonomy): domain Eukaryota; kingdom Metazoa; phylum Chordata; class Mammalia; order Artiodactyla; family Bovidae; genus Capra; species Capra ibex. Next base: position 2,390,184 of record SJYO01031364.1, on the reverse strand, counting down.
TCGTGTACTTAAAAAATTAGAAACGTAGTGGTCGTCCATCGTGTAATGAACCAGTAGTATACGTGAGTTAATTATAAATAAGTTACTTACCTACCTACACACTTAACATGGAAAAATTTTAGTTGTATACAAGGGTTTTTGAACGTAGTCCCAATGAACCTAACGACCGAACCGAAGTTTAGGCGCAAGGATCCAGGGTGGGTTTTGAAGGTCTTACTATTAAAGGTCCCGAGACCTCAAGACGTAAGATTGTTCGAGGACCTCTTGACAAAACATGTAATTCAAACTGTCCGTGTCGACAATAGGACGACTCTACGATGAGTGGACAGAGGAATGTGACCTTTAGGACAGGTGTGACACGAACTGAGTCTGTTCGACACCCTGACACTGTCGACCGAACCAGGGTCTGTAAGGGTGACGTCTACCAAGGGGGTTTGAACAAACCGACGTTCTCCGAGGCCATAGACATGATTTAGTCTAAACCTTTGTCTGTGTAATTAACAGAATAGTTAGTTGGCTCTAACCACGTCCGTCCAGAGTCGAGTCGTATTCCTTACTGACAGAAGTACTAACTCTCGAGGGACGTTTCGACAGAAAACTCCCCTACTCATTAGTATTTACCACTACAAGTTGGTCTCCAACAGTAGTCGACCTTATAACTTAATCCCGGAGGTTTGTAGTTTACTCTTCAGACCTGATCCGTAAAGATCCCAGAAGGAGGAACAGTCCTTCCTGGAGGTAGAAGAGAAAGACTGTCATGGTCGATCATGGATAAGTAGAAAATTCTGAGTACCAAATGGAAGAACCCTTTTTTTGAAGATATTGAGTCAATATATAAGAGTCAAGGGATACTTGGGAGAGAGGATCGTGAACAGTATGTTCCAACAATAACAGATGAACAATGAAATGGATGGAGGAATAAAATCCTTGTTAAAAGTATACCCCAATCCCGACGGTTTCCCTCCTGGATTAAAGGTGAAGATGACGAATGAAATAAAGAATGACAGAATAAACCGAAGTATATGAATCGTAAACTAGATACTACGTAACGTTCCCTCCGTGAAAATCTTCTACAAATAACGAAGAGGAAACATTTTTAAAGAGACGAGTACCGTAGAGGAGAAAGGAACACTGTATAGAGTAATTAAGTCCATCGTCACTACAGTGAGGGAATCAGTGTCACAACACACCTATTCTTACTCCGTGCCTTTGGCCCCGGGGTATAGACGGTTCAGTGTTACTAACCAAGTACTGAGTCGGAATACCGTTAGTATCAGGAGAGACCCTTAAAAGAAAGTCTTGAAAACCTTTTCTGTCAAGCAAAAATCGACTTCAACGGACCATAGTTCACTAGTACAACGGATGCTCCATCTTTCTCGGGTGCGTTCTCCAACTCTCTGTTTCTCTCGAGACTTCTGTGGTAGACGTGGAGACACAGGTCGAAACTACCGTCTACTTATTTATGAATGACTTCCTTCCTATCTTTCTTATTTTACGTATGGTTAGAACCCGAGTTACGAAAATACAATGACAAAAGATATCCCACATGTCATACTCCATGATCACATATTCCTCCTTCGACTTGTCATTCTATAAGGTTCTTTAACTTCAAGGTAGGGACAGAGACTCTTCGAGTCTCAGATCAACTGTTCTACTTTTTTATATTGTTGTGTCTTGTGTCCCCATATCTCTCGAAGTATGTCACAGTCAGTCGTGGTATAAAAGACGACGGAGAATATGACCGAGTCGGGTGTCCGGGACGGAAGTTCTTACATTCATTCATTTATCCTTCCGTTACAGAACTTTTCGTTCTCTTGACTCAAGGACTGAACTTAGATGGGGACTGAGTGACACATGTCATAGTCACGGACCATGAAAGACGGAGTCAAAGGTTTAGACATTTTACTCCACCAACTGGATCAACTAAGTGATTAGTATTGATGATTACTAAGGAGGTAGACACAGGATATCAACCTTCTCGTGTCCGTACTTGAATCGGGTTTTAATCTGGGTGAACCCAAGTTTGGGGTCTAAGTGAATGGTTGACGGGTACTCGTTCGGTGAATAGAAAAGACTCGTAGACAACAGATTATACATTTCACCAACACTACTACGGAATCGAGTTCTCCCAAAACACTCTCGATTCGCTCTCCAGACTCTGGTACATCGGAACACGGAACGTATAGTAACCATGAATTATTCGTCTTTACAAAAGATGTAGAAATGGTAATAGTTACGTCGGAAAAGGTCTACGAAGGTCCCTACTCACGTTTCGTTACACTGAAGGGAAGAGAAAGTAGAACGAGTGAAGACGGATGTACTGACCAGGGATCGTTTCTCCGTCAACATCGTTTTTCTTCACTCCAAGGTTGGTCGGATAGACGGAAAACACGGACAGTGAATCATTGTCGCTGCCGTCTAGACATTTGAACCACCCTTCTCTAATATTAATTACCAGTTACACCCTTATCTTCTATAAAAGGCACAGATGGGTGTAAGAACAAGGTGTTATGTCACTTATGTTCTCTCGAACAGTATGGTTATATCTCGGTCGAGAGAAGAGAAGGAACGGGAATTTTGTGGAAGTAATCAACAACTACTACTACCACCACCGATGGTCAATAACTCACGAAGGATAACCGATTTGTGAAATGTAGGAGAATTTTTTATAATCATAAATAAATAAACCGACACGGACCAGAGTCCTCGTCGTGTACCCTAGAAATCAACTCCGTTCGTTCGAGAGTCAATCACCGTACACCCTAGATCAAAGGACACACGTACGCACTCCCGATTCTGTGATCAGTACTGACTGAGACGACAGGTATCCTAAGAGGTCCGTTCTTATGACCTCACCCAACAGTACGGAGGAGGTCCCCTAGAAGAGGTGGGTCCCTAACTTGGATACAGAGAATACAGAGGACGTAACCGTCCGTCCAAGATCGTGGTAGACCCTTCGGGAGAGCAAGGGACTGGTCCTTAGTTTGGACCCCGGGCACGTGACCCTAACACCTTAGACTCGGTGACCTGGTTGTGCTTTCAGGGAGATGGAACAGGTAGAGTGAATTACGAGTGTTCAGATCCTCCAACGTAAGATAATTACGAGGGTAGAATTTGACCCAATCTTAAGGTCAAGACGTCGAGTGTCACACACACAGTGACCTATTTAAGGAATTAAGGAGACGGGGAGCCACAAGAGTAGGTATTGTACTCTCTCTAGACTCTCACAAGACTTCTAATCACTAGTGTGTCCATTTCTGTAGTCGAGAGACAAGGTAAGACCACACACGGGTCATTATTCTCGACAGTTGAAACAGTAGTAGGAACATCGACAACCTGATGAGACCTTGTTAATACTGACTCTTCCATAACCTAATCCATTGGTGATTATAGTGAGTGATGAGAGGTATATCGAGGTCCTCTCCGTATGTCAAGTCTAGGTACCCGTAAAACCTTATTCTGACCGGTCTAAAATTTAACTCCGAGACGACGTAAGAATTACCCGTCGGATTCGTTTCCCATCCTGTCCAGATAGTGTGTGATGACCGACGGTTTCAGTTTATTCTTCTACTAAATAAATTTCGTAATCGTGTCAGGAACCAGATGTCTTTAGTAAATTATTTACCGGTGACAATAACAGTAATTGTAGGAAGGAAACCAAAGATATGAACCTTACGACCACGTCCGTAGTCCAAGTAAGGGTGGGTGAGGGATCAAAGATCCAACAATAGTTCATTATTTCTGTAATATAACGTCTGTCCAACTATTCCTATGAAGGGGTCCCTGAAGAGCCATGGTAACGGGTACCAACCATAGTAATTCTGTATTAAAAGAAATGATGGATCATCTGTTACAAAGAAAAGTCTTTACGCGTAGAAACCCTCTAAAAACTCTCCTTCTTTATATAATTGCTTTTCTTTGAGTCTACCGGAAAGTTATTTTATCAATTGTCTTAAATTGTCTTAGTAAAATTCTTAAGGGAATTTCTGTACTGAAAAACTTAGTGATTCTTTCATTAGTTACAAATACATTTGACATTCAGTCAGTGGACACGATAGACGATAGATTTGACATTGTGTTCTCTTTTTACATCGAAATCCTGCAATAAAGTTACATATTATCCAACTTGTTACCGGTGCGTTTCTTTAGTTCAGGATTAGGAACTTTCATCATTTACAGTGGAATAAACCCCTTTCCTAGAAACGTCTGTAGTAATTAAACCTCTTTAATGAGACCTAATGGGTCCGCCTGAGACTTACCGTAGTGTCACAGGAACATTCTCCTTCCGTCTCCCCCTAAGGTGAATATGTGTATTCCCTTTGTGTATCTCCCCTCCCTCACCACGTCTGTCTGCTCGTCTCTAACCTCGCTCGTCGGGGGTCTTTGACCTTCTTCGTTTCTCGTCGAAGAGGAGACCTCGAAGGTCTCTCTCGGACTGAGATGACTGTGGAGCTGATGTCTGAAGACCGGAGGTCTTGACACACTCTTACGTAAAGACGACAAGATTCGGTGGGTCAAACACCGTAAAGAGTGTCGTCTAAGTCTTTTAATTAGGTCTTACAGTTTCGTCTTACTCTTAACCCCCCGTCTACAAAAATTTGGCCTTACGGATTTTAAGAAACCGTATAGGGTCTCCACCCTCTCCGTTCTAGTATTTAAGATCTGAAGTCTCAGCTTATTTGATCCAGGTTTACCACAAAGGTAGTGACAGTAGTCTGGAAGGGTCTCGTGAAAGGACAGAGGGACTCCTCCCCCGACCTCCGTCCTCTTGGTAGGCGTCTCAGACATTCTCCAGTTTACTCTTTTCTTGTCCCGAACTAAGCTCCGTCTCCCTCATCCCCATCTCTCTTCCTGTGTCTTTCCTTCATTTTGACGAGTGTAAATAATTTGTGAATGATACACGGGACCACTGAGTCGGTCATTTCTTAGGAAGACGTTACACCCTCTGGACCCAAGCTAGGGACCCAACCCTTCTAGGAGACCTCTTCTCTTGTCGATGGGTGAGGTCATAAGACCGGACCTCTTAAGGTACCTGACAAATCAGGAACCCCAGTGTTTCTCAGTCCGTGTTGACTCGCTGAAAGTGAAGGTGACACACGGCCTACGGTACTTTTCGTGAAAACATACGTAATAGGTAAACTACAAGAGTCTTTGAGATACTACATGTATGACAAGGATGAAACTGAATATCTAATCCTTAGTCTCCGTGTCTCTTCCATTTTCTATACAAGTTTTATTGTGTCGTTAATTCCACGTTTGGTCTTAGATGCGACAAGTTAGTTTCGACTTTGTGTCCGAACTGTCGTTGTCCGATCATCTGTTCCGAGTCCATCACCACATGGTGTATTCCCCCACTTGTGGGAGGGGACATAGGTCACTTCAACACACAATAGACGTCTCTAAAATTTTACGATTCTTTTGTCTTCAATCAGAAAAAGATAGTACTATCCGGTCACTAAGACTTGTTTCTGTCTCGACATTATGAAGAGGGACGGTCTCGTCTCACGTGGGTTGTAGGGGGAATACGATGACTCAAATCGTTAGTAAAACCTGGTTATTTTTGGCGAATACACCCGTTCTATCTATATGTAGACAAGTAACCTGTACAGTCGGAAAAAGTCACGTACTTTCACTTTAGGAGTCTTTATGGGACACACCGTACGGAACCAAATAGAGTCAAAAGGTATCCAGTCCCTGTCGAACCGTAAACAAGGGTTCAGTAACCAGGGAGGTCTACTGAGAGTGTTCTCCCGTCATCCAACCGGTTCTGGGTCTCCCCGGTCACCCCTAGTAACACGGGTACAGACCTTCCGATGAAAAAAGGTCGATTCGGTATTGTATGTACAGACATATCGGAGTAGGTTTACGGAATGTCTGTTTTAGTCTTAGTCTTTACACAAGGTGGCAGTACACACATACCGAAGACTTATGGATAAAGATCTGGGTAAAAGAGGGGTCTGAAGATCTAAATATCACGGGTGACGAATAGGGGTAAACCTACGTATGATGTGTTAAGTTTCGATTTACGGGGTCTTAACCAATAATTACAGAGTGGAAAAACAGGACCGTACCTTTCGTCAGACAGGTGCGACGGGTCAACAGGTCGACCGTCCTCTGTCGACAGCCCCACTTTGAGAGTTGTCGAGCTGATTGAGAGGATTTCTCTGTCTCCTGGAGCTAAGTCAAAAATTAAACAATAGTACTAGTAAAATTAAAGACATTAATATTTACACTTTTCCACAAAATTATACTACCGTAGAATTATTATACATTTGTACGACTTAAAAGGGGGTCGAAATAACTCCGTATTAACTAATTTTTTAACATACCATATAAATACTACTGCCCACACTATCAAACTATATGTATATGTAACACTGTGCTAATAGTGTTAGTTCCCTTTGTATATGGAGTGGAGGGTATTAATGGAAAAAAGGAAAAAACCACACGATTCTGTAAAGTCTGATGAGAGAATCGTTTAAGGCTGACATGTGATACGAGAATGATTGAGATCAGTGGTACAACGTGCGATCTTTACGTCCTGAAAAGTAGGACCCTTAACTCTCTCAGTTAAGGGTCCGTCCGACTATTCTTCAGGCCCCAGGGACTCCTCCTCTTTCACCAGACCCCGAGAGTTTCACCTCTATCCCCAGACCTTAAGAGTTCCTCCTCCTTCCCTGTTTGTAAAAAGAAAAAAGGAGAGATGTAAGGAATCAGAATCAGTGTATCAAAAAAAGACTACTAATATGTTGTTTGTTGAGTCAAATTTGAAACATGATTCCTAATATATTGTTGTCACATAAGACGAACTCCTGTCAAAGAGGAAGGACTTTTGGAAGACCGATTCGGACAATAGAATTTTACATTTAATACCCTCATCCAGATCCTACTAGAAATGTTGGAACCCTGAAAGAAAACTAAATAACGTCATTGATTAAATTTTACATATATTGAGGGGATGAATCTGATCGCTCCCCCCTTGACAGACGAGGGAAAGACTACAGATGCAGTCTTCGAAAACGACAGGGAAAAAGTGAAATTATTTTGAGACGATGTGTTTGCGAGAACTCACTAGTTCGGACCAGGGAATAGGGTTTCGATTTAGAAGAAGCCTCTAGTACTTAGGCTGTAGTAAGTGGTATTCTATAGTGATACTGTCTTTCAAATATAGGACAATGGTTGGAAACGGGTACAACAAGAGCGGGGTTCGGGGAGATAAGATAGAGACCAAGATACTCAATCTGAAAAGAAATCTAAGGGCGTATATGGACTCTAGTACGTCATAACGGAAGAAAGACGGACCGAATAAAGTGAATCGTATTGCATGAGGTCCAAGTAAATACAACAGTGTTTACCGTCTTAAAGGGGGAAAAAATACCGACTTGTCTACGAATTAAAAAAAATTAAACATGTCCAACGGGTAACTAAACCCGTAGACGAATGAACATCGGCGTCTTGTACTTTGTTATAGTGTTATATATAAGGGAATTGGAAGTTTAATAGGCCTTTATCCTCACCCCTATCTCGTTCCTTTACTCTCCTTGTAAGTAAGTATTTCCGTGTCAAAAATGAACCTTGGGACCCGACGTCGTCATAAAGGTTATGAATTAATTAAGATAGTAGGAAGAATTTTTAACGTACACGACAAAAATTTTGGTTTCTATATACCGGATAACGAGAAAAATGGGGTTATAAAATAACACCGTTTTATATGTATTGTATTTTGAATATGAAATGGTATTAGTAAAAATTCACACATCAAGTCGCCGTAACTCATGTAAGTATAACAACATGTTGGTAGTGGTCGAAGGTAGGGGTCTTGAGAAAAGTAAAGGTACGTAGTTAAAACTCTACATTTTAAATTCGTTTATTTTTTTTTATTGACACGTACAAAAGGGAAGTCAGTTAGTCAAAATTCTTTATTTCTTATTTTTATATAACACAGAGATGGTATATGTTCCTTACACGACGTCACGAAGTTTTGAGTCAGACTAATACGGTACTCGACCAGGAGTATTACTTACTACGGGAGGATCCGACGTTGGGGTCTGTCCTTCGGGATCCTAGGAGTCCTTTCACCACAAGTGTAAATAGTAACCAAGAATTTGAAACCAGGATCCTTGGGAAATATGTGATTGTATACTACTCCTGGGACTTCTCGAAAATAAATTCCCCTGATCTGGACAACGATCAGTGTCTTAATTTTTAGTTTTGACTCTTTAAAACTTCACAAATAAAAGGGTAAATTTTAGTGACACTTCAACAATGTACAATGGTACATATAAATAAATTTTTAGGTAAAGGTTCTTTTTATTAATAACTTTTCACAATACAAAATACAAAAACGTTTAGAGAAACTACGGACCAAATATCCTTCGTCGATCTGAGAGTGGAGACGAAGAAGTGACTTATACAACGAAATACAACGGAATTAACTTTAGACACTTCTTTGAGGTCGTAGTATGTCAATATATCGACTTTTTCATTACATCAACTCCTTACAAAATTATCAGAAGAGTCTATTAACACTTACAAGAAACTACAATGTGGTTGTGAAATTTTCGTCATTAAAGAATTTACAATCAACATTAGACTTTCGGATAGCCACTTAAAAATTGGAGAGACAATGTAATTTTGAGTGACCAGACACGTGCGGAATCTACCTAGGTCATGGGTATGTGCCCGATGGGACCACCGAACCACCATTTCTCAGTGGACGGTCACGTCCTTTTTACACGAGTCAGGGACCCACCCTTCTGGGGGACCTCTTCCTTTACCGTTGGGTGAGGTCACAAGAACGGACCCTTTAGGGTACCTGTCCCCTCGGACCACCCGATGTCAGGTACCCCAGAGCTTTCTCAGTCTGTACTGAATCATTCATTTGTTGTTGTTGTAGGTATGTATTAAAAATATTGTCGTTCGTAACCTTTAACTCTTTTATTACCGAGGGTCTCACTTACATAGAATTTTTATAAGTGTATAAAGTTATATTTTATAAAATTTCAGTTTAAATAATTATAATTGTCACTAGAGTTCGAGTATCATCACTTATACAATAGGTTTTAAAATCAAAAGTAAACTTTCGGGTTTAAAACAGTAACCATTGTTTATTACGGTAGACAAAAGGACCTTCATTATCCGGGAGACGAGTAAAAACTCTGTTACAGATGGTTAATAGAATCGGACTTATTGACATCAAACAGATCGTCAGTAAAACAGTTCATTTTTGTTACAAGATCCTTTTTCTGTAGTTGTAACTAAATTGAGTTTGTCAACGAAAAAGAGTTCTGTCAGTAGTCTGAGTCCATGTCATCTTCAAGATATACGTAAGAAAAGTAAACCGGTGTTTACTATAAATTCGTTGTACAAAAGTTTCTAACACAAAATTATTTTAATTGTTAAAATTGACAAAATTCCTTAAAAGATTCACTTTGTTGAAGAAAGGATTTTCAAACTACAGTGACGGAACTAAACAACTCCGGTGTCATCGAAATAAGTTGTAATTAAAATATGGTAGTCCCGTTTGTATTTGTGTCACTTTTCTCTTTTCTTATAGAATCATAATAACACTTTAACAAAACTTAAGGGTCTATGGCGGGAGTATTCTAGAACCCCTGACGGATGTCAGACGTCTGGTGTGAAACTCTTTGAGACTAAATATTTTTCTACAATCATATCTTGTGGTCGAGATAGGGAAGTTTCTTTTGAAATCACAAGTCGAATAGTCGAAGGAGAGATGAGGTCAAGGAGAGTAGCGGGACCCTCTGGAGTCGTAGCGATATCTGCTTGGTGAGTCACGAGAGACGAGAGTCAAAAAGGAAAAGAAGGAGAACTCATTGAGAAAAGAAACAAGGTAGTAGAAGGTACTAAAGTAGAACCTGCAAACGAGAGACTTTGTGGAAGGGAAGGTTTACTGATTAAGTACCCAGTGGATACTTCAATAAACCCCAAGGTGTTGGAGAAAAGGAAGATAAAGATATATGAGTTCCTAAGGGCGCTTGAAAAGAACCTGGAGCAACCCCGGAGGTAACTGAGGATTCGAAAGAGAGATCGTTATTGTGGAGGGGATAAAAGTAAAAAGAAGTGTTAGTCAAAAATAAAGTACTGGGTAGTAAAATTTTAACATTAATACAAGGTTTAAGGACCTTGAGTGACAAGACAACTAGTGTGGATGGTTACTTTGAGTCAGAACTTTCTTAGGTTCATAGAAAGAGGACCAATTAAGGATCCACAGAAGTCGGAGTAGTATTTGTAGCCAAGGAATCCTTTTGTAAAGAGTTATGAGACTGACTACTCTGTCGAGAGAAGTGTACTAAACCAGTTAGAGACGTGTAAAAACAGAGTTTTGAATCGTGTGAATATTATAAACACATCAAAGACGGTAGAGGTGGTCGAGTGTTCGATATACTTACACCCATGAACATGACAAGTGTACAAACGATGACTTGAGGGTCGTGAATAGTACTACGGTCTGGGTCCCTTCCACAAGTCATTTATAAATCCTTTCATTTCTTTCCCTCTTTCTCTCTTCCTCTCCCTTCCTCTCCTCTTCCTTCCCTTCTTCCCTCTTAATTTCCCCCACCTTTCTTACTTTGGTCAAATACCTTTTATCTACCTGTAACAAATCTTTAAATAAACTTGAATTAAAGGTCAATCTTAGATTAATTTATTAGGACCACAGATCTGTAAGTCTACCGAGTTTCAAACCAGGTATACAATAAAAAGATTATCTAACAGGATTATAATTTTCACACTTCGTATCTTTGTGCCTCTTTTCGTTCCCAAGATTAGTGGTCTTCTACCCTCTCTTCAATGTTCCCGTCTCCAAACCCTCGTCCTTTACTGATGTCGCAATCAAGACGCAGAGTGACATCTTGACAGTTCTATTACAGTAACATTCGGGTGTCTCTGACGTAATACTACAGTTTTACCTTCCTTTGTCATAATTACCTACCTTCGTTTTCAAATCTGTCTCGTCACCACACAACGACACCAAAATTTTCGAAACACTGTACTACAGATCTGTCTCCGTGTGTGTCAGCACGATAGTGACTTCGTTCCGATGTCTTTCCTGTGTTCCTGGTAAGTAATTCAGCAAGGTCCCGAGGTTGGAAAGTCGGTTATAGTTATACTGACCGCAAAAGAGAATAGTACGGTTACTTAAAAAATTACATCAAATAAAAAATACCTAAAACTTTCAGTACGTAAGAGGAATTCTCTTGTATCTTTTCTACTATTTTCTTTTTTAAATAGGGTTGAAAGGTGGTGGTAATTAAGACAAAGGAAGGGAAGAAATAAAGGTATTTTCTCAACTCCAGCATGATAATGTAAAAATATACAAATAGAAAGGTAAATTATAATAGTTCCTTTATATTTAAAAATACTACTGACGTGTAACAAGGTAAGGTGATTGTAATTTGTTAATCTCATAACTCGTAGGTCAAAAAGACATAAGATTCAATAAATGACTTCTATGTAGGACATCTTATTCTACCGATTTGACTTCCTATGTTTACTAAAATTTCAAATACTGTGTATATCGGTTTACCGAAAGGTTTTCTTGATATAGTTAAAAAATTAATGAATTCCCTGTAAAAAAAAGACAAATAAATAAATAAAATGAAATATTATAACATAACCAAACATGTAACCCACATGTACACAAGGGGAAGGACTTGGGGGGAGGGTGGAGGGAGGGGTAGGGTAGGGAGACCCAGTAGGGTCATGTGGTCGGGTCTCGNTTCAAATACTGTGTATATCGGTTTACCGAAAGGTTTTCTTGACATAGTTAAAAAGTTAATGAATTCCCTGTAAAAAAAAGACAAATAAATAAATAAAATGAAATATTATAACATAACCAAACATGTAACCCACATGCACACAAGGGGAAGGACTTGGGGGGAGGGTGGAGGGAGGGGTAGGGTAGGGAGACCCAGTAGGGTCATGTGGTCGGGTCTCGTGGGACATAGTACGTAACTTGGACCTGACCGTTAATCAAAGTGTATACTATTAAATGTACAAAGTTACGGTAAGAGGGTATAGTAGGGTGGGAGCGGGAGAGGGTGTCTCAGGTTTTCTGATAAGATATGTAGACGTAGAGAAAACGACAGAGTGTATGTCCCAATAGTAATAGTAGAAAGATTTAAGGTATATATACGCAATCATATGACATAACCACAAAAAGAAAGACCGAATGAAGTGATTATTTAGACACCGGATCATTTAGAACCGTTTATCAAACTTTCGTAGAGGTTCGATGACTTTTAAATGAGGTTGTCATTCTAGGACCTCAGAAACTATGATCAGAAATCAACCGTAGATAGAACGACACGGTGAGACTCGTCTTGGGTCTCTCCGAAAATTCAAAAAGTAGACATCTTAGTTGTGTTCCTTTGCGTCACCAGACACGTCCCAAGGGAGGTGAGACGTGTCACACGAGACACCCCATGACGAAGGACTTAATACGCGATCTCCACCTTTTCCTTTTCTTCGTTTCAATGGACCAGTTTATCTAAACCTATTTAACGTATGTCGTATGACGAGAACCTCTAAATTTACAGGTCATTATGAAATTTCCGTGACTCTTCAAGACGTAAAATAAACGAATTAGGTCGTCAATGGGTTAAAAACTGGTATCCAGTAAAAAAAAAGTACATTATTCTGGTTTCTCGTGTCGACTTCTTTGTGACTACATTGTCTTTCCCCAAATCTCATATGGTTTCTACATATATTAGGTCTAAGACGATAAATTTCGACTTTTAGTCTCTACCATTTCTGAACACTCTGACAAAACTTGTACCCTTATTCTAATGTATACGTTTCGGGATTCGTAGTCGGACTGTATGTACGATTAAAGAAGAGATATTGGAAGAGTTGGGGTCTGTACGAGTAGTTTGGAGAAGTAGAAGTAGTTTTTGTATAACTTACGGGTGAGACACCTCACGGTCTCTGATCACTATACGAAGGGTGGACGGAAAAATCTATCCCACTGTATAACCCGTCTTCCGGATTTTGGACCTTAACTTACACCGGTAGAATCGTTACATCTAGTGTCTTATTAATTAATCGATGAGTAGGGTCCACTCTTCTAGTCTTTCGGGTTGGGACTAATGAAGGTCACCTAGTAGGATTATTTAACCGATACGCATATAAGTTCCGACTAACAGTGATTAATATGTTGGAACTCGGTGAGGGTAAGTCAATGTACCTTTAAATGGAGTACTTTGTTCATAACCTTCCATGACCTGAAAGTTTCACGACTCAGAGGTCACTGGAGGTACAACGATTTAAGTCACCTTTCGAAAGACCGAACCAGAATTAACGGGAGACAATTGGTCGTAAAGGAAGAACTTTATAAAGAAGAGAACCTGAAGAAGTCGTGGTTTGAAGGAACAAGGGAAGAATGGAGACACCGGTCAAGAGAAACTACAGAGACTTTTGATCTTAGGAAGTCCCATGTCAGAACGGAAAAACGAAAAGAGTAAAAACTCTTTCACCCTAGGTAAAGGACCCGAAGAGTATGGTAGACGGCATTACGGAGATCTAACTCTAGAAGTTTGAACCTTTTAAACAGAATAAATAGGTTAACGGGGTAAAATATAGAGGTGAGTACGGAGAGTCCGTACCACTTGAAGTACCGAGGTGCAAATTTGGGAATTAAAAGAAAAAAATTGGACAAGGACAGAGTCAAAATGGGTTCAGTCATTAACCTTGTTGGGATTGTGCACGAACGAGTTCGGTCCATGGATCGTCACCGGAAATTAAGGAAGGTAGGGGAGTGTGGGTATCGGTCAGGAAACCTTTAAAGACAGCCAAAACGAAAGTTCTACATAGAGTTTATAGAACGGGAGACGGATAGATCTGACGGAGTAGGATTAAAATCTGTAATAATAGAGAGTGGGCCTAGTGACGAACTGGAGGGTACCAGACTCTACCAGGTGAGTTAAAGGAGGTTAGAAACGAGACGTGTCTGTGTAAAATTTTACTCTTTAGTCTATTATGGGTGGGACATCTTCTGTAAGGTACACTAAAAAACAAACAAAAAGTGATGTGTATCTGATTTTAGGTTTAAGGAGTACTTCCACGGTTTCCTAGAGACACTAGACCGGGGACTGGTGGAAAGACTGTAGAAGAGTCCTGTGTTAGGGGACTAGAGTACGACAGGGTCAGGACGTCCAGGAACTTGGACTGTTCGGTAAAGGGGACCCCAAGGATCGTACATGACTGAAGAGGTGAGAGGGACGAGAAGTGTACCCAAGAGGGAGGAGTGGTAGGAAGTAGAGAGTCGAATTTAAAATTGGTGGAGGTGTCTCTTGGGGGGTGAACGGATAAAAATCTAACGAGATCTCTTCCATTGTCCGTCCTTCCGGTTCCCAGACGTTTACCTCCTTTATCCGACGTTCACAATCTGTAAAAAAAAGAGAGAGAATTCACCGTCTTCCTTTGTTCGATGTCACAATCTAAAAAAGGGGAAGAGCTATGTTTAAATTTTTCCACAGAAAATTTTAAGATACAACGGTATTGTGTATGGACTAAGGTGGACTTGACTTGAAAAGAGTTTGCAACTCGATTGGTTACGCAAAAAGAATACCTTTACAAAAAGAAGTCGATACCATTACTTGATACATAAGTGGGATTTGAGACAGAAATTCAACCAAGGTGGATTCTGAACCTTAGGTAAAGTGTTTGGTCGTACGAAATGAGTCTGCCAACAAGGGGATTAGATACAATTACTCTGGTATGTAAACGAACCTTTAGACGGAAAGAAGTTCTAAGTACAGTTAGTAAAATACCGGACCCTACTGAGTGGAACACGGTTATAATAGAGTTTTACATACAACACCCACTCCCCAGACCACGGTGAGACTCAAAACTCTGTAGAGAACAGAGATTAATTGTCGAACGACTATCCATATATTGTATGACGATTTCCGATCGTCCCGTCGTGAAAGACTGGGGAAGACTACAGATACAGTCTTCGAAAGAGATAGAGAAAATATGAAATTATCTTCAAAATAACGTGTTTTCGAGACTCGCTAGTTCGAAACAGTGACCGGGACCTAACTTAAGGAGAGGAGACCTCCAGTTCTTAGGGTCGCAGAAAGTACCGAGTCGTTGTTGGAAAACGAGGCTATCGGAGATAATTTCTGGGAAAAACAAATGAAGTATCATAAATGGTGTTAAAAAGGACTTTACAAGTCCAATGTACGAATGACTGACTAAGGTAGTGATGTGACATTTAAGGCACTCTCAGTCCTGTAATAGACAAAACAAACGATACCTGGTATGGAGAAAAAACAAACAAACAGATCAGTGATTCAGCACAACCTGAGAACGTTGGGGTTCCTAATATCGGTTACTCCGAGGAGACAGGTACCCTAAAAAGTCCGTTCTTATGACCTCTCCCAACGGTAAAGGAAGAGGTCCCCTAGAAGGGTTAGGTCCCTAGTTTGGGTCTAGAGGGAGTAACACCCGTCTAAGAAATGGTGACTCGGTGGACCCTTCGGGTATGTATGGACCTTATACATAATTTACTTACTTACTTTTCTTTACTTACTTTCTTACTCGTCATAGATGACACGAGGTCCATGTGTATCTTAAGGTGTGTCTTGAAGATCAAGACTGGGAAGAGGTCCGAGAGGGTGTTATACGTATTATGAGAAAGAAGGTGTACCTCATTAGTGTGGGGTAGGCAGACGGGTCTAACAGGGTCAAGTCAATCCAGAGTAAAGGAGGTCTACCAAAAGACGCAGGGTGGCACGTATAATTCAGAGTAGTCAGTACAGACTGAGAAACGTTGGGACACCTGACATCGGGTGGTCGGAGAAGACAGGTACCCCTAAGAGATCCGTTCTTATGACTTCACTCAAAAGTACGGGAGAAGGTCCCCTAGAAGGGTCGGGTCCCTAGCTTGAACCCAGAGGACAGCGAGGACGTCACGACCACCTAAGAAATGACGACTCGGTGGTCTTTTCGGGTGGATGGGAGACGATTGTATTAGGGTGTACACATCTTGGAGGGCGTGAAATACAGTTGGGGATAGGACGTTTAAGACGTTCCATCCCCTCGTACTGAGATGACTAGTGACACCAGGGGATCACGACTCGTGTCATGGACCGTATGTCACCCTTAAGTTATTTTTGAAAACATACTTATATAGTAGAGTAAGTTAGAATATATTAAATTTAAAATAGTCTGAGGACACCTTATAATATAGATAAAATATCTATTCATTTTGTCTAAGTCTCCTTCTACTTTATTACACGAATTTCAATATTATATAACTATCATTCGCCACTTCGTTCTTAAATGTGGTTCTGAAAAAGACTGAGGAAACTTACTTTTACTTACTTACTTATTTACTTGTTTACTTAAAAAATTTTTCATAGATGACACAAGCTCCATGTGTATCTTAAGGTGTGACTTGATATGTATAAATCTCTTGTAAGGTTATATATGATCTTATTTCAGATATAACCTTTTGTAAGGTTGTATATAAGATTATACATAACCTTCTAAAAATCTTTTGTAAAGTTAAATATGACACTTCCTAACGACTGTTTTCCCTTTATTTCATTATTTTCATCAAAAGATTTTCGAATGGTACACGGTCGAAGATACTAGTCGCGAAATACACTTGAGAAAATTGAGAACTGTTCGTGAGTACTTTATACATAACAGAGATGTCTACTCTTTCAATCGGAACTTCCCAAATTCGTTGAATGGGTTCAAGGTATCGGTGATTCTCCACTTCGGTCCTAAATTTTGGTCCAACTAGCGTGTAGTTTCGGGTGTGGGTCACGACGAACTTCATGTCGATCTCTAATCAATGGGGCTTTCTTTTTTCACAGGTATCATTACTCTGAGTAAAACTCAGTGTATCTGATGACGTGACAAATATAATCGACTTTAAAGTACATCGGACTTATGTATAACTAAAGGTCAGTAGACCTGTTGATGTCTTTTATAAGTGTACCGGGACCGGGTCCTATGAAACCACTTATGAGACTACGGGTACTTTATTTTATTTTTTTCTCCTCCCACTAAATTTAAAGTAATCCGAGGTGACGGATAAAGTAGACAAATCTCTTTGTTTGTCTGGGCACATTAATAAGACATACAAACTCTAGAAGTGAACATAAAGAGATTGGGGGGCGGGGTTCCCTAAATACAAGTAAGAAGTGGCCACCTTTACAACCCAACCTTCACCATATTTTCGGAAACCCTAAGAATTAGGGTTTGATTTAAAAAAAAAAATGAAAAATTTTTTAAACAACCTCATATAAACCAAATATTATAACACAATCAAAGACCATATATCGTTTAATTCAGTCAAGATGTGTATGTATATAGGTGAGAAAAAATCTAAGAAAAGAGTTATCCAGTAATCTCTCATAACTCATCTACAGGGACACGATATGACGTCTAGGTTTAATCAATAGATAACATGTATGTCATCACACATATACGGTTAGGGTTAGAAAGTCGAATAGGAGGGGGTGAATAGGGAAGACTATTGACAATTGACACAAAAGAATGTAGACGCTGACATAAGGACAAAACATTTATTCAAGTAAACACGATAAACAAAACTTAAACCCGTAACAACGAAATGGTACGACATAGTCAAAGACGATATGTTGTTTCGCTTAGTCGATATACACATATATAAGGGAGGAAGAACCTAGGCGGAGGGTGGGTGTGGAGTAGAGTGGGTAGATCCATTCACCGTATTACACTACAAATATAGAGAGACAGACTAAGTAAAGTGAGTCATGTTGGTAGAGATCCCGGTAGGCACACCGACGTTTACGGTACTAACGTAAGGAAAATACAGACTCATTACAAGACAACATACATACATGGTACAGAAGAAATCGGTAAGAAGACAGCTACCCGTAAATCTAACGGAGGTACAGGATCCACAACATTTGTCACGAATAGTTTTACCCACGAGTCAATACCTTTCTAAAAAAAAGACTACCCGCTTCACTTCACGTCAGTGAGTCAGTACAGGCTGCGAAACGTTGGGGTACCTGACATTGGATGGTCCGAGGAGACAGGTACCCTAAAAGGTCCGTTATCATGACCTCACCCCACGGTAAAGGAAGAGGTCCCCTAGAAGGGTTGGGTCCCTAGTTTGGACCCAAGTAGCATCTGTCTGTGAAATGGCAGACTCGGTGGTCCCTTAAGGGACAATATTATGACTAGATCCTTAATCTTCCGGACTGACACGGTGATCCTTCGACACACTGAATGTATACTTTGACGAAACAAAGGAGAGACCGGGAGTTGACGACCCCTGTTATTAATGTTGTTAGACTCCTTTTATTATTCCTAACTTAAACAGTTATGAGTATTTTACGGATCTCTTTTGTCAGACCAACAATAAATTATAAGGTGAAGAGAAAGACCCTGAGTCAAAGGAATAGACATTGTACTCACCTAAGTCAAACTACAGTTTCAGGAAGGATTAAGGTTTCTGGGTACTTTATTTTCACTACCTTCACCGTTTGTTGCTAAAATTCTCTCAATAAAATTCATATAATTTCCCTTAGTATTTGTAATACTCTTCACTTTATACAGTTTTTTTTCATGGTTTACTTTGAAAATTTCGATTTTTTAATATTATTGGTTTTACTTTCTAAGTAACTTACCCTATGTTTTTTTTTTCTAATTTATAACGTCTTCTTTTCTAGTCATTTGAACTTCAATCCTATCATAAATGTTTTACTTTGTCTCTTTTTTACGACGGTTTTTGGTAAAAATTTTTTTCTTCTCTCGGAGTCCCGGGACATTCTATTATACTTCATCGTCTGATATAGATGTCAGTCTTCCTCTCCTCTCCCATACCCCGTCTTTTGTATAAACGTAATTATTTTCGTTTAAAGGGGGTTTTAAACTACACTTGATATTTAGGTGTCTTAGTGTGGTTCCGTGTAGTATTAGTTTGACGACCTTTAGTTACTATTTTATAAACTCAGGCAAAAAAAAAATTTTTCAAACTGTGTGTTTCTTATCGTTTCATCTGAAAAGGAGTTTCTGATATGTTCGGTTTCTATTACCTTACTATAGAAGTTTCAGTACACCTTCCCTTTCTACTTTGAAAAGTACATCTTAAAGTATAAGTAGTTTCTATAGGAAGTTTTTTCCGTTTTATTTCTCGAGAAGACTGATTATTTTAGTCTAGTAAGAGAGTGGTTTTAAGTAAGACTGGTATTCTTTCCAGTTTTCTTCAAAAATCCTTTTTATTATTACCATAATCTTCACTATGCTATAATAAACTTCCATCCGACACTATTCAATTACTACTTACAACGTTTCGAATCTCATTGTCGGTTTTATTTATTTATTTTGTCTTAGTAATTATTCACTAAACCTTAATCTTTTTTTTTTATTTAGGTTTTCTTCTGTTTTTTCCTCTTTTTGTCTTTGTTTCTTGTCTACCCTGTTCATCTTTTGTTTATCTTTTAATCAGTTGGGTTTGGGTACTCATAGTCATTAATGTAGAATATATTCACCTTATTTATGATACTAATTTTCTGTCTCTAACAATCTGATCTATTATTTCATTCTGGGCGGACATACAATAGACGTACTCAGTATGACGTTTTATATTTCTCAGTCTATTCAATTTTGTTTTATAACCCCCTTTTTTAGCGGTACGTGTCGGGTCCCTATATTTCGGAAAACATTACTATTTCCCCGTTTAGTACATATTTGGACATATATCTGTCTATTGTTCTCTCGAAGTTTTATGTACTCCGTTTGTTGAATTTCCTCTTTGTCTATTTACGTTTTATATCAACTCCTAACGTCGTAGAAAGGGAGTCATTAACAATCTGTTCCTCCACTTTGAACTCGTCGAAATTGTTGGTTGCATTACTGAATTTTGACGTGGGTTGTCTACTCTCGTGTGAAACTTCATGGGCACCTTATAAGTGATTCTCGTATAAGAAACAGCATTTTGTTTAGAGTTATTTAATTTTCCTACCTTTTTTAGAAAATCGAAAAATTTCGTTGTGTGTGCGACTTTACGTAAAAAACATATTTTGTGTATTTTCTCTCAGTACTAAAAACTCGACTTATAATATTACAGAAAAGTAGTTGTAATAGAATTTTATAAAAAAGAGTTCGCTAAGGTAAAAAGATTCTTAAATATCATTACCACATTATTGTGTGTCCGTCATATCAAATATTATTACCATTTATACTCGAATATTTTCATTTGCATACGGTAATTTTTACATTTATATATGGTAGACAAAAGTTACAATCACAAATATATTCTAAAATAAACTCTTTTTATCAATAAATAAAACGGTAACAATTTAAAAGAATTTCAAACTTTAGTGTCTGATTAGGTTTTCTACGTATGATTAACCGTGTAATGTTTAAATAAGAGTAAAAATAGTTGGTAACCTCTCTTCTTTCATGGGGGGTTTTACTGTTATTGTCAGTGTATCGTGGTGACCATTGTCGACAGTAACTTACGAATAATTCATGGTTCACAGTCAAATTCATCAAAATACGTGAATTAACAAGGACAATGAACGGAGGGTGAAATGTCGGGTCTTTTGAATTTATTGAACGGATTCTAGTGTGTTTATCATGTACGACCACGGTCTTAAACTTGGGTCAGTTCAATAAAGTGGTACATTAAAACGTAAACGTTTCCGTCCCAGTCTGTCAGACCGTAATCTGTGTTCTGGAACACTAAAGGATGAAGTCGTGAAACGTTGTATAAATTAACCAAGCGAAAACGGAACTGAAGTTTAAACGGAGAAGTGACCAGACAGAATAAACTATTCAAGTAGTTTGTAGTTCTGAGAAACAAGTAAAAGTTTTTCCTAATGTTACTATTCGAAAATATTAATTCCCATATAGTCGTCTCTAAAGGAAATGGTGTCAAGAGACCGGAAAATAGAAGATTCATAATCTCTACTTAAAAGACTAAAAAGTTTTACCATAAACGAACTTTATGTTCAACGTTTAATTGACGAATATTTTTACGGAAAGGGGGAAGACTTGACAACAATTTCCTTTAGAGAGAGAATCGTAAATTTTCGTTATTACTAAGTTTTAACTTAGTAGGTTGTTCTTAAAATTATTTTAACGAGATGAACTTTAAAAGTTACAAATCCTCTGTCCCTGGGGAAATTTTGATAGGGTGTCCGTTTTAGTCTCCGATAAATTCGTGATGTTTTATGAACTACAATTCTAAATTTTTTTTTTTTTTTGTTGTTGTGTACTTCGGTCAAACCCTATAAGTTCTTTTTCCTTACGTAGTTTACGTCACGTGTATCTATTTATAGAGAAGGTAAGTCAGGAGGTATCGTTTTCCAACTGAAAGACCTTACTTTACTGATAGAAATATCAGAGACACAAAGGGTTGTATTAAAATATATGAAATAGATTAAAATAGGAGGGGGTTTGTGATGCTCTACACATAAGAATATAAAGTGTTTACCTGTTCGTCTCCAATTTAACAGGTCATAGTAAGTTCTCTTAATAGTAAATAATTCGACTTATATAAAATATAGGTCCTAGAATAAAGTACAAGTAATTCCCATAGGTACACCACGAGCACCATCTTGGCTGGACTGTTACGTCCTCTGTATTCTCTAAGTCCAAGCTGGGGACCCAACCCTTCTGGGGGACCTCTTCCTTTACCGTTGGGTGTGGTAATAGGAACGGACCTCTTAAGGTACCTGTCAGCTCAAACCACCCGATGTCAGGTACCCCAGCGTTTCTGAGCCTGTGCTGACTTCGTTGAATCGTGTCTTGTTGACACGATTCGTTGAGAATGTCTTCTCCATAGTAGTAAAAGTAAACTAGTTAGCTCTTTGTTCACTTTTCTCTAATACGCTAAATCAGGTCTACTGGGTCGAGGATTCAGAACCTAAACGTGTGTCCGAATAGACTGTGGTTCACTTACGAGAAAAATGACTGGACCTCAGGAAGTGACTTAATCGTTATCGCACCTTTTCTCAGTGCAAGGTAGGATATTGTCGGACAACGTTTTTACTGTCGTCGAGTAAAGGGCCGATTCATTGGGAAATTTGACGTTTAAAACGTCTTCGAGAACCGGTTGAGTGGTCAAGTGGAAGAGGACATACCAATGGGGTCCGACTATTCAGTAGTTTTTATTCTCCTTTTTTCGTCGTCGTTTGTAGAGTAGGTCCTCGATGGTTGGACATAATGGATCTCTCGTTATTTTGATGAGTCCCTCAATCTTATTTTCTGTAGATGTCAGACCCTAGATAGATTACAAACTTTGATTTTTTTTTTTTGGAGTGAACTAAGAGTAAGTTTATGCCAATTAATGAATGATCCCATAACTAATCGGTTTACGGGATTTTAGCATTTATGGTTTCCGGTGACGGGGAGTCTAGAAACTTTTTTGTTATATATATACCAACTCCTTTCCTCCTATAAATATTATTGGTTATAGTCGACTCGTCTCCCTAGAATAAAAGTCTTACTCCGTTTTTGGTTTCGTTCTATATCGAGGTCTTAAGTACTAGAAAAGTTCATCGACGACCTTAAAGATTCCAGTCTAGTCAAACAAAACATTCTGACTTTATTCCGATTATGACCGTAAAGTTTGAGTCGGTATTTGTCGGTCGTTTTATGTCCTTTACGATGGCCAATGTACCCCTTCAAGAGGTTACATAACGGTTTGTAGACCCCAGACTCTTTACACCTATTGACTTACCCGAAAGGTGGAGAGTAGGTCTGTAACCCATAGTAATGGTAGAACAAAAATAAAAAATGGAAAAAATTTTATAACCTCATATCGGTCAATTGTTACAACACTATAAAAGTCCATCTGTCGTTTCCCTAAGTCGGCATATATATGTACATAGGTAAGAAGGGGTTTGAGGGGAGGGTAGGTCCGACGGTGCATTGTAACTCGTCTCAAGGGGAACGATATGTCACCCAGGAACAACCAATAGGTAAAATGTATATCGTCACACATGTATAAGTAGGGTTTGAGAGATTAAGAGGGAAGAGGGACAAGGAGGGGGAACCGTTGGTATTTAAATAAGAGATTCAGACACTCAGACAAATACAAAACATTTATTCAAGTAAACTTAGTAAAGAAAAAAATCCCAGGTGTATATTCTCAGTATGTTATAAAGATCGGATAAACACAGAAGTCCCTTGGTCAACGGAATTTACCTGTAGAGGTCTTCGTAGGAGATCTTAAAATTGTTGTTGGTGTGTGACCTGACTACCGCGGTACAGGTGTATGGAAGAGAATGAGCAGGTCTGTATCAGTATTTAGTTAATGTATCTCTACCAATCTATCTTTCTATTATTAACTTGTACACAGTCCGTAAAGTAAACAGAATAAAATGAATTAGGAGTGTGATTCAAATACTCGACCTTTACTAAGTAAAGTAAAACGTCAACTTCTTTACTTCTAGGTCTCTTCAATTCGACGAGTCCTTATCTGTTGACAGAACTATAGGAGTCGTTAGTAATCTAAGATAGTAATCGTCCTAACCGGTCATGAGAGTAATAAGTAGAGTTTTAATAAAAAATTTTTACATGACTTATCGAACGTACGGATTCTTTAGACAAGCACCAAATTAACACCTCTAAATTTGTTCCAGGAGCCAACAATAATAGAGATAAAGAAGTCTCTAATTCCACGTCAAACTGTCTCCACTTATGGTCAATAAGGTCCGGGATCTTTGGCGCGGGGTAGGGGGTGGACGGGGCAGAGACTGAAGACACAGAGAGAAGGAGGGACAGAAACAAAACTGAGGACCCAGGAGAACCGACATTAAAATGTTAGGAAGACTGGATAAACCTTTTGAGACAAGAAAATGAAAAAGGAGTTCATTAGATCGGTACTAATTATGGAGTATTACGAAAATGACTGTACACCTACACTACCCTCCACAATATAGACCTGTGGGATCGCCGTCGAGACCCTCCGTGTACACCTTGGGTGAAGAAAGGTGGTTGAGGGATCCACGGAGACAGAAGGGAGGTCCAGGTAGGTTTCAGGTCTCAGACTTGGTCCAGTAGTCGAGGGACCCCGTACACCGAGTTTAAAAGGAAGGCGTCAAGACGTCGTTAAGAGTATTCCTCGTCTGGAGAGGGATGCTGTCCCCAGAGTCTCCGTTACTGAAACGGGGAGCCCCTTATAAATCTTTAAAGGTCCCTGAAAATACCAACAGTGTTAAAACCTCCAACACACCGACCGTAGATCACCCACGATTTGTGGGATGTCACGTCTCCCGTCCAGGGGGTCGTTTCTTAAGAGGTCGGGGTCTACAGTTATCACGGTTCCAACCCTTTGTGGTGGTTTTCTCACCAGACGAGAAGGGACTGGGGACCTTAGGACCACTTAATTCGAAGAAAAAGGAAAACGTACGTCTAGTATAACAGAAAAAACAATCTAGTCAAGGAAGAACCGTAAAGGGACACGTTCAGGGGAGTTGGTCCTGAAGTCACCGTGGGTCCTAAGGAGGAATTGAAGTCCATTGGAGAGAGTGGAAGGTGTGGAGGTTGAACGAAGGAATTTAGGATATTATAAAAGGAAGGTTCGAAGAGAGGAAGTGAAAGGGAAACTAGGTAAAGTCCCGGAACCGAGAGAGGATTTGAACAGATTATCTGAGGATCCCACGGAGACAAACTGGAGTGAGGTTGGGAGGGATACGTAATGTCGACCTAAGTGGAAGTCCTTTCGACCTAGACTTTTGTAGCGAGAGGACGAGTTTCTGGAAGACACCTAGGAGGTAAAGGACACTCCAATCTTCAGGTTTAAGGAGGTATTTTCGGGTTAGGTAGAAACGTTGGAATAGTCGGTGTTGGGAGATTAATAGGACGTGTAATACCAGATCCAAGGGGAGTGGAAAGAGTGTGCAAGAGTGACGGCACTAGCACGAGTACGACCTAGACCTGCTGAAAATAGGTAATAGACGAAGAGAAGTCGGTTCACAAAAGAGTTTATCGTCCAGGTAGTATCTCGAAACCGACTACCGGGGTAGACCTTCCACAGAGGAAAAATAGAAACTTGGAATGTTTATGTAGTGGTCGTGAAGAGTAAAAACGGTATACAATTCAGGAAGGTTGTCTCACGACACATAGAACTTTTACTTCCAAAGAACTCCCATTTAAGACAGACTAAGAGGAAACAACAGTGGGAATAGTAACTGGTGACTTAGAAAGGACTCTTTATAACTCACTAACTGGTTTCCTGATTTTTATGAAGTATTAAAGTACCATCAAAGTCCATATAAAAGAGTAAATTAGGAGTTATATTACAACGTCTATTTACAGTAATAAGACTTCTCTTGGGACTCTCAGTTACTATGTCACTAATTTCATCTTTTGTCTTGATTCTCTATGTTTCATGGTCAAAAACACAAAAAATATTTAGAGGAAATTACATAAAGTAGAAATGTACTAGAATGTTCTGGTCATTATTGTCACAACAAAACGTTTACTCCCATAACTTAAAGTCTCATCAATTCATGAAACGGACGTCAACGTGTCGACCACTCAGAGTCTCAGTACCCAAATAAACAGGTCGAAATTTTTGAGTCTATCAAAAACCAGACCAGTGTGTTACTGATTTCGTTACATAGTCCCGATTGTGAACCCAGAAGATCGAGATTCAGGTCAAGAGACAAATGATACGAAATCGAGTCTCTTACTTATGGTAAAAGTTTCCGTTTTTTCGTTTTATTTCACTTACCTCTCTCCGAGTGTCCTATCAGAGTTCTCTCTTCGATTTAGTCTACCCTAGTAAGGGACGGAGACACTGATTGACATACTCACGTTCACACACACACACACACACACACACACGCACACACAACCTTACCCCCGTCCCGTGAGTAGACGAAAGTCGGTTTTAGAAGATTCTACTTACCCTTTACGGTTTTTCAACAATTGAAACGTATACGCCTAAAGTGGAATTAACATCGTAAGATAATAGTCTCTATCTATTTCATAGGACGTCTCATCTGTCGTTCTACCGTCAAGTAAAACTTTTGTGTATTGAACAGAGCCCCTTTAAGAAAGGTGATAGATTCAGTCGCACACTTAATACCGGAGTCTCACCTTGTACAGGACACAGTCGGATCCGAGAGTGACGTCCCACTGTCGGTCCGGACACGAGAAACTTTTCGACGTTTTCGGGATCCGGATAAGGGGACACGACCCGGACGTCCCACGAGTTACGTCTGTGTAGTTTCAAGACGTTTTACTTATGTTTATCTCCGTTAAACGATTTTACCTTTCTCACGTCGACATCCAGTCTTCTGTTGTAATTGGGTATTAACAAAGGATTGGAGTCAAAGAAACAGACATTCTACCCGTTTTATAATTGATAGTCTATCCTAACTTCTTAACGTCTCCTTTAATCTTTTACATAGTGGACCCTTAAGACTTGTAATCATCGAACAAATAATTTTGTTAAGAAGGGGAAGAAAAACGAGGAAGAAGGGTTCTGGTCAAATAGAGAAAGCATGACACCTTCGAAAGTAAATTCTTGGTTCCTTCCCCCCTTCACCCTCTTTCCACTCCGGACCGTTTCTCTTACTACTTCCTCCTAGTTTGCGTACACCCTCCAAGTACAGAGGTCCATGGGGCCCGAACAACGTCCTTTTACCTCGTATTCTCTCACCAATACAGAGTCCAGAACCCACTCAGGGACCCTGTCCGACGGCTACTCCCAAAAATTGAAGAGCGTCCTTTATTAAGTTCTTGCCCAGTCCCCTTTGACTTTCGTCCAAATGACTCTATGTGCAAGGTATCCGTCTTACTCCAGACAGAGTCTTCCGCTCTCGTTGGGTTCCCGAATCTCAGTAGAACCTTTCACTATCACCAGACTTTATAACCCTTCTATCACAAATACCAGACCCATTAAAAGATCCAATTACTTACCCTCCTGAAAAGTTTGATAAAAGTCCTTCCCTGTCCCTAAAGGTTTTCAACCCGGTGGTAGGTGAAAAACTGGACAATTCCGTTTCCTCTTCGGGGTTGTTCTGCCATCCTCCCCGTGTTAGTACAAATTTTAGTTTATAGTATGGGCGGTCTCTACGAGTCTCCCGTGTTTACTTTGGAGCACGTGTGGTCCTGGTTCCCTCTCCCCGTCACTGGAGGTGTTCTCTGACCCGGTCTGGACGGACGCTCACAAACTCACAGAGGTCACCTCCGTGCCCAGTCGTCACCGGGTGGAACCCCTGTCCCCTAGACCGACGGTGTCTGGACCCTCCGTGCCACACACCGTTTTCAGGAGAATCTCTTCCAGTGGTAATCGGGGTGGTATCTTGGCGGCTCGTCCGCTGGGTGTTTGATCTCTTGTCAATGTGGTTTCTCCAAGAGTATGACAACGTATTCATGATCCCGGGTGTTGTCTGAAGGGTTGGACCCTAGACCGTTTCCGTCACTCTTGGGGGTCCCTTAAACTGAAACTTCCGGTCTCCCTAAACTAATGTCTTCAAGGTGACGTGACTCCTTTGTCTGAGAACCTCCCGTGTTTGTTTTGGAAATCGTGTGGTCCTGGGGCCTCTTTCCTCGTCACCGGGATGTTCTCTGACTCGGTCTGAACGGACACTTACAGGTTCAGGGGGTGTCTCCGTATCAGTTGTCACCGAACGACGTCAGTCCCGTGACTGATGTTATCAGGACCCTCGGAGTCGTCCGACCGTATTCAGGAAAAACCGGAGTTTGGTTTGAAGTCCCTCCCTCGTGTCGGGGTGAGTAGTCGTCTTTTAGCCTAATTTCTAAATGATTTGTACAGGAACGGGTGGTCTTGTTCTGGGTCAAAAGGGGTGTCGGACAGGAAGGGTAGTCCTTCGAAGGTGTTCCGAGAACAGGAATAGGTAGTCTCCCGTCTGTCTTACTTTAGGTATTAGTGTCTTTTGATTGGTTTGACTGGTGTACCTGGTGCCGGAACAGATTAAGTCACTTTGATACTTGATACGGTACATCCCGGAGGGTTCTACCTTCCCAGTACCACCTCTTAAGACTGTTTTGCACCAAGTGACCTCATCCCTTACCGTTTAGTGAAGTCGTAAGAACGGAACTTTTAGGGTACTTGTCATACTTTTCCGTCTTTGTATACTGTACCTTTCTACTTGTGAGGTGAAACCATTGACACGTTATACGATGACCTCTTCTTACCTCTCTATCGAGGTCTTCCTTACTTCTCCGACTCGGTTTCACCTTTGTTGTGGGTCGACACCTACGTTGACCACTACCTTCTTTTCAGACTCCGACATTCCTTATAACATATCCTTGGACCTTACAATCCCGGTGCTCAGTTCCATTTAACCTTCGTCAGTTTGTCCTCTACCGTTCTCACTTATAGATGTAAAATCCTTAGTCACTTGATTTTACATGACCTTACCCATTAAATTAAGTCTACTGGTAATATAGTTCTTAGGTAATCTTCTTTACCTCATCGGGTATATCAGTTGTTTTCCAAGGCTTTACCCTTGTATGTTGTCATACTAGGGTCAAGTAAAGGTTCTATTTGGTGAGTTATAGTGTCATTAGGTTCAGATTCGGGGTCGGGATTACGGCTTCTTCGACTTCAACTTGTCAAGATACTTCTGGATGTTCTGGAATATCTTGATTGTGGTTTTTTTCTACAGGAGAAGTAGTATTCCCTGACCTTACGTTTTCATCCTTCAACTCTCTATGGACCTTATTGTCCGTTCAAACCGGAACCTTATGTTTTACTTCGTCCTGTTTCAGATTATCTCAAAACGGTTCTCTTGTTTGATCAGTATCGTTTGTAGGAGAAGGTTGTTGTGTTCTCTGTTGAAATGTATACCTGTAGTGGTCTACCAGTCATACCTTTAGTCTGACTAATATAAGAAACGTCAACTTCCACCTCTTCGAGATATGTCAGTCGATTTTTTTCTGGTCCTCGACTGACACCGAGTCTAGTACTCGAGGCATAACGTTTTAAGTCTGAATGTAACTTCTTTCATCGTTTTAGATGATCTGGTAAGTCCATATTGGATTTATTTTATTGAATAAGATGTCACCTTCACTGTCTATCTAAGTTCTCTAATCTAAACAATCTGCCTCACGGACTTCTTGATACCTGTCTTCAAGCGTTGTAACATGTTCTCCACCACTAGTTTTGGTGGGGGTTCTTTTTTCTTTACGTTTTGTCGTTTTACCAACAGACTCTTCCGGAATTTTTATCGACTCTTTTCTTCTCTTCGTTTTACGTTTCCTCTTTTCCTTTCTATATGGGTAGACTTACGTCTTAAAGTTTCTTATCGTTCCTCTCTATTCTTTCGGAAGGATTCACTTGTCACGTTTCTTTATCTCCTTTTGTTATCTTACCTTTACTGATCTCTAGAGAAGTTCTTTTAACCTCCATGGTTCCCTTCCCTTATAAAATATGTTTCTACCCGTGTTATTTCCTGTCTTTACGATACCTGGATTGTCTTCGTCTTCTAAAATTCTTCTCCACCGTTCTTTTGTGTCTTCTTGATGTGTTATTTTCTAGAATCACTGGGTCTACTGGTGCTACCACACTAACGAGTGGACCTCGGTCTGTAGAACCACACACTTCAGTTCACCCGGAATCCTTCGTAGTGATGTCGATCACCTCCACTGCTTTAAGGTCGACTTTCTGAGAGACGCTTGGGTACCGGATATATCAGGTACCTTAAGAGATCCGGTCTTATGACTTCACACATCAGAAAGGGAAGAGGTCCCCTAGAAGGGTTGGGTACCTAGTTTGGGTCCAGAGGGTGTAACGTCCGTCTAAGAATTGGTCGACTCAGTACTCCTTTCGGGTTCTTATGACCTCACCCAACGGATAGAGAAGAGGTCACCTAGAAGGGTTGGGTCCTTAGCTTGGTCCCAGAGGACGTAACGTCCGTCTAAGAAATGGTCGACTCGATAAAGTTTAGGATTTTCTACTACGACATTTTCACGACGTGAGTCATAAGGTTGTTTAAACCTTTTGAGTCGTCACCGGTATCCTGACCTTTTCAAATCGAAAATAAGGTTAGGTTTTCTTCCCGTTACGGTTTCTTACAAGTTTGATAACGTGTTAACGTGAGTAAAGTATACGATCGTTTTATTAGAGTTTTAGGAGGTTCCATCAGAAGTTGTCACACACTTGACTCTTGAAGGTCTACAAGTTCGACCTAAATCTTTTCCGTCTCCTTGGTCTCTAGTTTAACGGTTATAGACAACCTTATATCTTTTTCGTTCTTTTAAGGGCTTTTTGAGGATGAAGACAAAGTAACTGATACGATTTCGTAAACTGACACACCTAGTGTTATTTGACTTTTTGAGAAGTTCTCTACCCTTATGGTCCGGTGGAAGGGACGGAGGACTCTTCGGACATACGTCCAGTTCTTCGTTGTCAATCTTGGACTGTCCCTTGTTACTTGACCAAGGTTTAACCTGTTCCTCGTGTAGTTCCGACATATAACAGTGTAATGAATAAATTGAATATACGTCTCATGTAGTACACTGTACGACGCGACCTACTTTGTGTTCGACCTTAGTTCTAACGACCCTCTTTATAATTACTGGAGTCTATGCGTCTACTGTTGTGAGAATACCGTCTTCTTTTCTCCTTGATGTCTCGGAGAACTACTTTTATCTTCTCCTCTCACTTTTTCGACCGAATTTTGAGTTGAAAGTTTTTTACTTCTAATACCGTAGACCAGGGTAGTGAAGTACCGTTTATCTACCTCTTTGTTACCTTCGGTACCCCTTTGTTACCTTCGGCACTGTGAAATAAAAGGACCCGAGGTTTCAGTGACGTCTACCACTGACGTCGGTACTTTAATTTTCTGCGAACGAGGAACCTTCTTTTCGTCACTGTTTGGATCCGTCGCATTATTTTTTCGTCTCTGTAATGAAAGGGCTGTTTCCAGGTAGATCGGTTTCGATACTAAAAAGGTCAACAGTACATACCTATACTCTCAACCTGGTATTTCTTTCGACGTAACTTCTTTACTACGAAAACTCGACACCACAACCTCTTATAAGAACTCTCAGGGAACCTACGTTCCTCTATTTTGGTCAGTTAGGATTGCCTTTAGTTAGGACTTATAAGTAACCCTCCTGACTACGACTTCGACTTCGAAGTCATGAAACCGGTGGACTACGTTTCTGGACTGAGTAACCTTTTCTGGGACTACGACCCTCTCTAACTTCCGTCCTCCTCTCCCCCTGCTATCTCCTGTTCTACAAACCTACCGTAGTGACTGTGTGCCTGTACTCAAACTTGTTTGAGACCGTCTACTACTTCCTGTCCCTTCGGACCACATGACGTCAGTACCCCAGTGTTTCTCAGTCTGTGCTGACTCACTGACTTGTTGTTGTCTACCTGTCAGAGGTTTGACAGTACCGTGACCACCCACACAGTAGATCTTATATGATTATGTGATGTTACTCGTATATTACTCCAAGGTCCAGGTGACCTTCAGTTTAGAAGGTGGTAGGAGTTACATCGACTAAGATTGATCAAAACCAGGTGACAGAGACAGTAAGAGATGGTCAACACACGACGGGGAAAGGGAGGACAGAGTCCGACTAGAACTCGGAAGACCTCCCTCTGACGATGGTCGTCTTCGACTATCTTACTAAAGTCGACACCCCGGACCCACTGGTTCACCGTCTCCCGGACAATGGGATAGTAACAGGCCAAAGGTCATCGTAAGGTCGTAGAGTTCCAAACTTTTGAACCCCTAGTTAAGTTTCATCGTTGAAGTCCACCCTATTCGGGTTAGGGTGTTACTAATCTTCGATTACTTCGAAGAAGTTCGACCAACCGTCAGGTGTGTCTACGCTTTTGTTAAAAAATAATCAAACAGACTGTAGAGAGAGGACCACAGATACCCTCACACTCACACCCCCACACACAAATACACACACAACCCCGACCCACTACTGGAAGATGAGGTACGTCTTTGACGGGTTTGTAAGGTTCTGGACCGTGTTTGAGACGTTCATCAAACGTCAGGTACAGGCGACGTAGCGGAAAGGGAGTCAGGAAAGAGTTGGGAAACGTTCTGACACACAGAGACTATAGACAAAAAGGAAGACTAATGAAGTAGTCGGACCCCAACGTCGGTTGTCTAAAGTCATCTCCCACAAGCCGACCTTTACTTCACCCCGTCCAAACTCGTTAACCAGAGTCTCCGAAATGTCACCCTCCCGATTACGTACGGACGACGAGGGTACGAGAGTGAAGGACCACTTCGAAACGGAAACGTAAATTCCCAATCCTACTCTCCCTCAGTCACCGACCGAGTAACCGTGTCCTTAATTTCTGGAAAGGAGTTTCTGCCGCGTCTCATGAATTCGTCGACACTGGTTTAGTCCCACCAGGAAACCCTTCAAGGAGAACCTGAAACCGACGTTATTTTTGGTCTCGTATAAAACGTGGACTCGATCAAGAGGTCCGTCGTAGTCAATTAACAGAGGACACACTATGGAAGTGAGTGTCGTGCGGCACGTCGTAGGAAGGGGGGAGGAGGGTAACATATGGGACCGGAGTAGGGGAAGAGACTTTCTGTCACCTGAATACTAAGACGCTGAGATCCTTCTATTCCGGTACGACTGGGTGTCAGAGGTACTTGGCCTAGACACTCTCAAGTCCTTACCTCGATCTGAAAGATGTCGGTCTGACTAAGGGACACGGGGTGCTCATCTGTCGTCTGTTATTCCCTGGTGTCTCACACGTGTCTATGATTCTTGTCATTATTTCGAGTGGCCTTCAGTCAGACCGAAAACCTGCGAATGGTATATATCCGTTAATATTCGGTACAGACTCCACTACAAAGGAAGGGGTGTCGGAAGGTAGGAGGCAAGGGACGGTCGTAGTGGGACTCTCTCGACCAAGGAAAGGTATGGGGGTCCTGTGACCCCAGAAGAACTCCCGTCTCCGGTTCAAAGGTAGTGGAAACACAGGGGTCGAAACCGTGTGTCATCCATGAGGTATTATACGTCGGGTCATCCTTCTGATGTCAAAAGTTCAGGCTGTGTGGGTCTAACTTCAGGATCGTGGTAGTACTTGGTTGACGTCTAAACCTGTTCTATAAAACGGGGATACGGAATTGACGGGGAGGACACATTACCCAAACTATTGTAGTACGATACTCACTTCCGTAGTGTCTTTTCCTCTGTTGACTAGTTATATACACATTCGAGTAGACACCATGTGTATACGTGTAGTCAAGTAAGTCAGCGAGTCAACACAGGCTGAGAAACGTTGGGGTACTTAACGTCGTGCGGTCCGGAGGGACAGGTAGTGGTTGAGGGCCTCAAGTGAGTCTGAGTGCAGGTAGCTCAGTCACTACGGTAGGTCGGTAGAGTAGGAGACAGCAGGGGAAGAGGAGGACGGGGGTTAGGGAGGGTCGTAGTCTCAGAAAAGGTTACTCAGTGGAGAAGTGTGCTCCATCGGTTTCATGACCTCAAAGTCGAAATCTCAGTCAGGAAGGTTTCTTGTGGGTCCTGACTAGAGGAAATCTTACCTGACCAACCTAGAGGAACGTCAGGTCCCCTGAGAGTTCTCAGAAGAGGTCGTAGTGTCAAGTTTTCGTAGTTAAGAAGCCGCGAGTCGAAAGAAGTGTCAGGTTGAAAGTGTAGGTATGTATATACATGTACTCACTTTCACTCACTTTTAGCGAGTCAGCACAGACTGAGGAACACTGGGCTATCTGATATGTCAGGTACCTTAAGAGATCCGGTCTTATGACCTCACCCATCGGAAACGGAAGAGGTCCTCTAGAAGGGTTGAGTCCCTAGCTTGGGTCCAGAGGGTGTAATGTCCACCTAAGAAATGGTCGACTCGGTATCATGGAGTATTTAGAGACCTCTTCCTTTACCGCTGTTTGAGGTCGTAAGAACGGACCTTTTAGGGTACTTATCTCCTCGGACTACCCGATGTCAGGTACCCCAACGTTCTCAGTCTGTGTTGAATCACTCATTTGGTGGTGGTGGAGTATTTATAAACAATTTAACTGGATTTAATTGTACATAAAGGTACGTTTTAGTTCTACCTAGGACAAAAAGAAACGTCAG
This sequence comes from Capra ibex, assembly GCA_006410555.1. Taxonomy (NCBI): domain Eukaryota; kingdom Metazoa; phylum Chordata; class Mammalia; order Artiodactyla; family Bovidae; genus Capra; species Capra ibex. The sequence goes on along the minus strand of SJYO01031364.1, from coordinate 2,356,143 downwards.
GAGAACGAAGAACGGAAGAGACAGTACCGGCAGACGAGATCTTTGTCGGGGGACACTGTGACTCCACCCCCGGACGGGAGTCGTCGTCCACAAGTGCACAGTAGACTCCTGAGTCGCTACGTCACTCCCGGTGGCTCTTTGACTATCTTACCTGGATACGCCGACAGTAAAAAGAGACATAACGACGACGACGATTCAGTGAAGTCAGCACAGGCTGAGATACGCTGGGGTATCTACCGTCGGGTGATCCGAGGAGACAAGGACCCTAAGAGGTCCGTTCTTATGACCTCACCCAACGGTAAAGGAAGAGGTTACGTACTTTCACTTTTCACTTTCATTTCAGGGAGTCAGCACGGGTTGAGAATCGTTGGGGTACCTGACGTCGGATGGTCCGGGGAGACAGGTACCCTAAAAGGTCCGTTCTCATGACCTCACCCAACGGTAACGGAAGAGATATAATCCGTAGACAATAGTCCGGGATCCGTAAATGACGAATTTACTCCGAAGAATTTCTGTCGTCGTGGACATTTTGAGGTCGATTGTCATTGGGTCCCCTAACTAGTCAGTCTGGTATTCGAGACCCTCCTGACGGGTCCGTACGAAACAAGGAACAGCATAGTGGTTCATAAACGCCTAATATTGGTTAGTCGAACAATAGAAGTAAGACAGTCTCCAACCGTGAGTCATGATACCGCCCGTGATTTATGAGTCCCCACCCACTTCCCTTGTGTCAGGGACGGTAGTGTCACGAGACGGGTCTAAGTGACGGTACCCCTGGACGTCCCCCGGTTCGACCCTCATAGTACTTGTCGACGAATATGCACCAAACCGGAAACTTCTTCCGTCACCCCCTACCCACCCTCCCTCTTCAATGAAATCTGTCTCCCGCTACTTGCCGTAAGGTCTACCTTCTTTGATACACTCGCTTTAGTACTTCTATGTTTCCCTGCACTGGTCAAACTCCTGGTTGTCGATGGACCACCTTGTCCGTCTGTGTATCCATTCCTGGTGTAGTTTCCCGAGGAAAGAAAACGGTTCTGATTCTACATCTAAAATGGGGATTCACGTACCTCCCCGATGACGTATTTGACTACGTCGTCCCGGGGGACTAGTGTCAGGAAACGTGAGGCCTGTGCACGACGTCGACTCCGTCTCCTTGGTCGAATCTCTGTCTGGGGACCCCCCACCTTGGGGTGCGTGGACTGTGTGTTCTCCTTTACGAACCCCCACCAGTCTCTCCTACGAACCTTGAGTCTTCGGGCCCTCAGTCCGGAGTCGTACGGATACGACGGGAGACGTCCCACTGTAACGTATGGGAACCCTGTCAGTGGAGTCACAGGTGTGGACTGCCGACGGAGAAGAGATGTCGGAGGAGACCAGACTTTAGAATCCGAAGACGCTAAGACTAGACTCTGGAAGGGGAAGCTGATGTCCTGATCCTTTGTTTCGAGATAGATAAAGGTTTGAGCGGTTCAGAGAGAATTATGAAAATAAGTCCTGGACAGAAGGGTCCTCTGTGAGCCCCGACAGTCAGACATTAATCTGAGAGAGGGGTGAGCATGTCGGTCCGCACGTCGTACCAACGACTTCGGCCTAATTGGGTGACATTTGTTTAAACCAGTCAGGGGAAGAGCGGTCGGAGGCAAGGTCAACTCGTCTAAAGTCGTCGAGGACCCACTTACAATTACGGAGGATGCATACCCCAACGTTCTTTTAATAGTGCACACGGAGAGGAACTCCCAAAGCGAAGAGTTTGTAGAGACACTGTGTCGTACCCCGTCCCCACACCCTCCCCCGTCCCTCTGTCGTGTTTCTGTAAGCTTTCTCGGAGTCCGTCCTCGACCCCCTGGACCGAAAGTTCCGTTCGAGTCGGTGATTAAAAGAAACATTGGAACGTTTTGAGTGAAGTCAAGGGACTCGGAGTCCATAGAGTTGACATTTTACTCAGACTCTTGTGGACGGAGCGTCCGGACGACTTTTCCCATTAACTCCATTACCTGCACTCTCGGAAACCATTTCGAAACACCCGCTCCCCGGTCACAACTCCTAGTGTCCGAGTCGAAAGGACACGTTTCCTACTCCCTCAGTCACGTCCGGATCTCGTACACCCTCACACTCCAAGTTGTTGGAGTAGTCGTTGTCAGGAGCTTTTGTCCTCCTCTCGTTTGGACTACGGGGTACGAGACGGGAGACTGGCTTTAACGGGCCTTTCGCCTACATCCAAAAGTCAGATGTTCTTCTTCTCATCATTGTAAATAACTTAACTAAATTAACACAAGAAGAACCCTAGAAATACTGTCGAAGTCTACTCTTAAGAATACGGGTCAGGTGTCTACCTCTTTGTCTGGTCTCTCCCTCTATCCTAAACTCCGGTATAGTCAGTCGGACTGTAATTTCAGATAGAGGTGAGTGACAGAAACCTTAATGTTCGTCTACTTTCAGTCTAAATCTACACTCTGTCTATATATCACACACCATTCAGTAAAGTCAGTACAGGTTAAGAAACACTGGGACACCTGACATCGGACGGTCCGAGAAGACAAGTACCCTAAGAGGTCCGTTCTTATGACCTCACCCAACGGTACGGGAGGAGGTCCCTAGAAGGACTGGGTCCGTGTGGAGACAGAGGACGCAACCGTCAGTCCAAGAAATGGTGATCGCGGTCGACCCTTTAGGTATCATCCAATACTTCTTTTGTTTCCAACACAAACCATCTCTTGATGATTAGAAAAGGGTCCCTTAGATCCTCCTACTTAGATACAGTATTTGATATTCGTAGTCCGTCCGTCACTGACACAAGTAGCGCTAGGAGTGGGTGGGGGGTGGGGGGGCATGGATCTTGTGACGGACCCTATCTCGTCCGGGAGTCATTTGTAAACAACTTACTTACTTACTTACTTACTTGGGGTACTCCGAGTATCAGTGGGGAAATCGAAAAGACCGACTAGTGTTTATCTTTCACGAAGTGTCTTTGACGGGTTCCTTAAATATGTGGAAAGAAGGAGGTTAACAAAGGTAGAGATAGCGATATATTGTTTGATAGGGTGTCAAGTCACCGACCTTTGTTGTGACTAAGCAATAAAGTACCCTAGGACACCTTCCAGTGACTACCCTGACGTAAGTCGACTCTCGAGTGGATCTCGACCTTATTGGGATCACCGGAGAGACGGAAGACCTAAAAAAGGATGTTCAGGAGAGTCGTACGTCATCAGATCGGCTCCAAAGAAAGATCGTCTCGTTGACTGAAGGTTCTCTCTTACGAGACGAATATCGTATGGACGATTACAGGTTGACCGTTTCGTTCAACTTAATCCTAGTGACACCCTCCTCCGGTGTGTCCTTATAGTCCTACAAACCAAGTATCTCTGGATAACCAGGGTAGTTAGAAGTGTTCGTCGTGGATTATCACTTAAATACACACATTTCACCAATCTTTACCCGGACTGTGAATCAAATGTGATAAAGTCGTAATCATTATCGACAAATCACAATTATCGATTAATGACATTCATTCAATCAGTGACGTCAACAGAAATAAAATAACTGATACTTTATTCTTTTGAAGGGTCCGCCGAGTCACCATTTCTTAGACGGACGGTTACGTCCTCTACGCTCTCTACGTCCAAGTCAGGGACACACCCCTTCTAGGAACCCCATCTTTCGCCGTTAGACGAGGTTATAAGAACGGACCTTTTAGGGTCCCTGTCTCCTCGGACCACCCCAGTGTTTTCTCAGACTGTGTCAGGAACCCCAGCGTTTTCTCAGACTGCTCTGAATCGTTGATATGTTGTTGTTACTTTGTTCTTGGGGGTACGATCCCTGTGAGGTCACATAGGGAGAACCAGATTCGTATCATCAGTGACACAATGACTTTGCTGTATTGACACAAACTTCTGGACGTAGTCGTTCTTTGATACTTTGACTTATGAATAAAGTAGAAAAGGGGATGAGTACAGAAAAATGTATGGAAGGGATTGAACCCATACGAAAAACGAATAAGGATTTTCACTACAGTCTGGGATCTACTCCTAATGAAGAAAGACATTCTTGGGTAAGTGACTTGTTGTCACAAAAACGGACCTCTTAGGGTCCCTACCGCCTCGGACCACCCGACGGTAGATACCACAACGTGTCTCAGCCTGTGCTGACTGCGCTGAATCGTCGTCGTCGTCACACCATAGAAAAGGGAAAAAGTCTCTAAGTGAACCTCTACCTGTCCTTCGGGTCAAGACTGTCTACTCGACATGTCTCTTTAGACGACTCCTTCCGTAAGGTGGGACTACTTTTCTTTTTCCATACGTTCCTCTTAGGGACAAAGAGAAGGACGAAAACCTGTATCAACACACGTCCGGACTCGAAGGGACCATTTCTTAGGTAGACGTTACGTTCTCTATACCCAAACTAGGGACCCAATCCTTCTAGACCTCTTCCTTTACCGTTGAGTGGGGTCATAAGAACGGACCTCTTGGGGTACCTACCTCCTCGGTCTGCCCGATGTTAGGTGTCCGAGTGTTTTCACAACCTGTACTGAATTGATTGATTTGTTGTTGTTGTTACATAGGGCCGTACTATTAGTCTCTACGGAAAATTCGGAGACGATAGTGGTACTCTTCTTATACGAGACCCATCGGGAGATCAGGGTCTCCTATTTCTGTGTATTTTGTCTTTTTGAGTTCTTCGTGCGTCTTGAAGTCGAACTTCATTCTCGACGAGTCAATCTAGGTCCGAGCTAGACCGACGGTGTGGAGTTCGTCTCGACGAATTGACCGGTATCGACCTAGACGCCCGTTCCTTACACCAAATTCGGTGACTCAAACCCCTGTCGAACAGTACGTCGCGATACACCGTTATCGATTGGGTACAATAAGGGAGCAGATGACAGTCGACTCGAAGACTTGAACGACAGAGTCGGGTCTTGGTGGGACTTTACTTCCCCTCATTTCTTTCAAGAACTCTCACCGCGGAAACCTAAATTCTTTTACGTTCCGGAGGAGGTCCAAATACTTGTGGTCTCTGAACGACTGTACCGTGTGCACTCGTTCCAATTCATCCCTGGTTCCTTATCTTGTTCCTTCAACAAGAATTCAACAAGAATTGAAGGAACCCTATTCCGTCAATTTTATGACCCAACTCATATAGGATTAAGGTCTCTCGTTGGTTTTTGGATCTAAATGTTTATTTTATACTCTTTCGGCTAAAGTTCCCTCGAATCGACTTCCGGTACTGACCTTTTCTTCACTTTGACATAGGCCAAATATGGGGAGTAACATTAATAAGTTATTTAGACGAGGTGGACCATGAAGTGAGACGGAGTTTTTATGTCACAGTGAAAGTTGTACCTTTACAGTGACACGGGCGACAGTGGACCCGGCAGTCACTTTAAGAGTTGTGACGAGAGTCGTACAGAGGGCAAGACAAACATAGGATAAAAGAGTGAAACACGGTTATATAAGGAGATATGGACCGAAAACGTCCTCTTTAGAAAGTTTTCTATAAAGTTACATATGCATTAATTTGGAACAGAGGTGCGAATATCTTTGAAAGTTCCTTATAATCCTTAAATCAGTTCACACTAGTTGTGACAATAACGATTTTTAATTTTAATAATTGCCGTCGTCGTTACCGTTGATGGTAAAGGACCCGTGAAAGATGAACGGATCGAGACACCTCCACAAAACGTACATTAAATAAATTGTGAGGACGGTCAACTAATCTACCTATAATAATCGGGTACAGGAAGATTATTATTATTTCGTTGTAGACGGTCGTAACGGAGGTGTGGTCTGCAACTTCACTCGGGTAATGTACGTCACGGGGGAGGGGTGGGTGGAAGAGTGTGTTGGGACAGTCGTCCTCACTAGTAAAGGGGTAGACAGTCTATTCTTTCGATCTGTAGGACTTCTATTTCCCTGAACGGGTGCCGTGTGTCAGTTCTTCTCCGTCACGGTCCTAAACTTGGAACTAGAAGTCTGAAGATTAAGGTATAAGTCGACAAGGTCCTAATAAATAGTTTTCGTCTCTGGTACATGGGTAGAACGATGAGACTGGAACACCGGGGTCAGATCTGACCCCGAGTAAACGAGGTCTTTAGAGTGAATCGGGTGGGAGGGTTTTTTTTTTTTTTTTCTTGATCTAATATTCTAAGTTCACACTAGGGTACCCCTACTTTATACCACTAAAGTCCCGTTTCCGTTCGTGTGTGTTTTTTCAGCTTACTGAAAATCGATTTTAGGTTCGTCGTCGAGGGAAGACAGGGGAGACGGAGTCTCTAGTTTGACAGTGGTCGGGGTCCTGCCTCCCCTGGTGTGGAACGACTACAACCCCGAAACTGATCCCTCGTCGGTCACCCGCAAATTGTTTCCTTTGTGTGTGTGTAAAAGGAACGTATTTTACCATGTCGAGAGTTGAAGGGAAAATATATAAAACTCAGGACGTAAGTGAGACACTTTATTTATAGTACTACGGGGTAAATAAACGTATAGAGGTCAAAGTTTAAGTTGAGAGGAAATGACTTCTGGATTATATACAATCCTTGAATCGACCTGACAAAGACCTGGAGTAAAAAAAAAATTACCAAAAAAAATTAAAAACATTTAAACAAGTAAAATTAACATCCGATTAATGAGATGTTATAACATCAACAAAACCTGGAGTAAATTTCGAGTTTTTAAGAGATACTTCATCTCTAATAAGAAGGGTAGAACTTCTTATCCCTTACTACGGGGGTTCGTCACCTATTGTATAAGTTATGACTGGTAGTCTAGTCACGATCTAGACCTAAACTTGGGTCCAGTGGACACTAGTGTCGACACGAGCCGTGATCCGACAATGTCTTTCCAGGGGCGATCTAAGACTGTGCCGTCGGGCCGGAGACGACTCAAGACTACCAGACTACGAGACAGAGCCACAACATACTCCTTCGTCTACAGAACAGAGAAATCGACTGCCCTGAAGACTAGTTCTTCCTCGACATTGAGTCCAGCCATAAGTTCCTCGGAGTGACTGTGGAGCTGGACTAATTTACTGTTCTCGGACTTGGGTCGTGGTATTACTCTCCTCCGAAAGGTCCCTATAATCCTCCACGACCCATGTCACACATGAACCTTATGTATATTTATTAAACACCGGGCTCCTGTCTGAAACCGCCCCAACAAAAATCTTGTAGGGCTCTGAGTAGATACGAAAGGGATAGTTCTCTCCTAAGACGCAGTGAGGGGAACTTAGACCTGAGATCCTACCGAACCGATTGTCTTATACTGTCTTCACCGCGACACTCTCACGGTCCGGGTTCTGCGTCATTTAACTGTCGAAAGTGAGGGACAGAGAACCCTGTGGATGAGAAGTTTGGAGTGGTAACGTGACTCCTCTGGGTGTGGTGCGCCACCTCTCTGAGCCCGTTCTCCGTGGGGGTCCATCGAAACGACCGGTGTCCCTATTCGGCAGGACCTCCTCCCAGGGCGACTCGGCGGGCAGTCACTACGCACCTCGTCCCCACTCCACAGAGATGTCTCGGGACTGGGGTGACGCGTAAGTGTCCGCTTTGTCTCCTGACAACATCAAACCCTCACCAATCAATGTCTCGTCCGAAGGGCCCACCGCGTCACTATTTCGTAGAAGGACGGTCACGTCCTCTGAACTCTCTACGTCCAAGCTAGGGACCCAACCCTTCTAGGGGACTTCTTCCTTTACCGTTGGGTGAGGTCATAAGAACGGACCTCTTAAGGTACCTGTCTCCTCGGACCTCCCGGTGGCAGGTACCCCAGTGCCACAGTCTGTGTCACTCCCTGACTTGTGTGCGTGTCAATGTCTCGTTCTCTACTAACCTACTTCCACTTACTGGGTCTGCAGACACCTCGGACCCGACAGACTGTTCCAGTGACGTCACTACTAGTAAAACTGAAGAATCTCTTTGGGTGACTTTGTCTGTCTCTTTGACTCCGAGTCTTTCCTCTCTACCGAAAGAACTCCAGGGTCTGAAGCATTCACCTAGTCGTCCTTAAACCTAAGTCAGACCTACTCCGAAGGTTAAGGGGAGTCAAGTGAGTTGGGGTCCCGTCACTTTGTCTCTGTCGACGAGAGAACGAGAGACCGATGACCAGGGATTTCTTAGGTGGACGTTACGTCCTCTACGCTTAAGCTAGAGACCCAGCCCTTCTAGGGGACCCCATCCTTTACCGTTGAGTGAGGTCATAAGAACGGACCCTTTAGGGTACCTGTCTCCCCGGACCACCCGATGTCAGGTGCCCCAGTGCTTCTCAGCCTGTGTTGACTCTTGTATACGTACTGGACGGAAAAAGATCGTTCTAGGACACGTCTGATTTACGTTTTGTTTATATGATCTGTGGAGAAACATAAAAGACAAAGAAAAGTACCTTTCCGTAAAATAAAATTTATATCGCCACGCATATACAGTTAGAGTTTAAGGGTTAGATAGTCTGTTGGCAAAAATATAGTGTACTACGAATAAATCCACATTTAAGGTCCATCTTGAGGTCCCCCGTCCCCCCGTCTACTCGTCGAAGACCGATACACTGGAACCCGAATTGTAAATGGAAGAGACTCTGAGTCAAAGAGGAGTAGGTATTCTATTCCTGTTCGTGTAGTTGGAGTGTCTCGACAATAGTCTAGATTCTTCCTGTACAATCCATTTCCTGAAGTGTGTCGTAAACACAGAATCAGTGAGTCAACACAGACTGAGACAATAGGGTACCTGACATTGGGCGGTCCGAGGAGACAGGTGACCTGAAGTGTCCGTTCTTATGACCTTACCCAACGGTACGGGAGAAGGTCCCCTATAAGGGGTGGGTCCCTAGCTTGGGCGCAGAGGACGTAACGTCCGTCTGTGTCATGGGCCGACGTTTCTTTGTAAGTTATGTAGCTCATAGGGACTGGAACTCTTAAGGTTCAGTCTTCTCAAAAGAAGGGAGTAGGGAGAACTGGGTCTCTGTCTGAGGGATCCCAGTGTTGCTCTGTCTACGTAGGGTGGGGACTCGTAGCAAATAAAAGTGGAGTTTCTGACTCGGGAAATACGGACGTGAGGACGTCGGGGAGACCTGTTCTTCCTTCGTGTTCAGTGTCGGTCACTCGAAACGAGTGCTTAAGGAGGAAGTGCTGACTGACTCGGGGCTATGGCCTTTCTTTGTAAGACAACTTTGTACATTTAGGGGTGAGTAGAGGTTTAACCCACGACCTTACGGAGTCCCTTCACTAAAAATGTTCGAGTGACTGAGGTCGGTTCCATCTACGGTTAACGAGAACGCTCTATTAAGTCGGACTGGAGACGAGGGGGGTGGGGAGTGGGGGGCGGGGTCTTCGTTCTAACTCCCCGAGGGAGGGAAGAGTGATCTCCTTACCGGGGGACTCGGCGATCCTTTGGCGGGGAAGAGGGTCCTCCGTCTTCCTCTCTCCGGTATTCGGCGGACGAAGATCGGCGGGAGGGGTCTGTCGTCTCCCCCTCAAGTCACTGAGGGTCGAACGTAACAGTGAACTTGTTTCCTAGAGACTATGACCATCCCTCCCAATAGAACTCTCTTCCACAGACCTGATGTCCCTGTTCGAACGGACACGAAAGAGAGTATCGGAGGACCTAAGGTCTCCGTCCCCCTACGATACCACCTGTGTCGGTGACAACGTTGAGGCACGTTCTTTTACGAAAGATCGGAGACACGGAGACCCCTCTTGACAATAGAAAAGAACATGACGACGGAAAAATTTTTTAAATAAAGGTCTCGAGTCAAAATGGTTATAAGTTGAGTATCGGTTCACCCGACGTACTTCACGGGTCGGTCGGGATACATTGAGTTCTACGATATAGGTGGAGTAGTAGTTATCGTTCTGATGGGTGCAATCAACCTTTCTAATAAAGGGAGGATTCAGAAACCCTCGGGTTCAGGTTAGATTATAAACCCTTGTTTATAATCTTTTGGCCAGTCGTCAAGGTGATTATGAGTATGAGTATTTTTAATGATAGGTGAAGACTCTCAAGTCAGAGGTTCCTGAATTATTGGTGAGATAGTACCCGAAAAACGAAGGCGAGGTTTTCCATCTAGAATAACGGACGTAAAATATGTACGTCTTTGCCCAAGTTATTAGTTCATTAAACAAGTTCCAGTGTGTCGAGTATACACCGTCACGACCCTAAAGGTAAGACGGTAGCAACTGTGACGATTTGGGACACCCCACTCAAGAGACTGCCGACACGTGTCCTTTCTCCTAGAGGAGTAAGTCCGACCGATTCACTGTCGCGAACTGACGTGGTCCGAGTCGGTCTCGGGAGACCCTAGAGGTAGGTATCGAGTGGAAGAGGTCCAAGACTCAGTCAAACCTTGACCGAGACAGGAGTACTCGTCCACCACAGACCCTTAAGAGAACGTCAGAGACCAGTGACAGACCATACAACCCTTGGTTACTGGAGTGGTTTGACGTCACGGACGAGAAAACCAGGTCCAATACAAGGGAGACGACATACGTAGGACGAGAACTCCGACCTCATCTAGTCGTTTTCTTAAGGAATGTCTCCTGCCTCGGTGTCGTCTCTGAGGGTCCCCGGACTCCGATGGTCTTAGTTGTCTACGACCGTTTAGTGCGTATCAGAGAAATACTGTTCGTGTCTACTAACTGTTACAACGGGAACAGGTGTCGAGACGGGTGTGTGTGGGTCGGGGACTCGGCGGGACAAGTCGTGTGCTGTGGGGCCCTCGGAACTGGCGGGATTCTCGTCTGTGGACTAGTTTCCGGTCGAGACTGCACCGGTTTGTACCTTTTGAGGTGGGTCTCTCTTCACTCGACTGGTCAGTCTAAAAGTGAGACCCCTTCGGCTTAATTTTCTACATTCCTTTTAGGTTAATACTCATCGTCTTTGATTCAGTCCACCTTCGGTTCTCTTTCCGACAGTCCATCTTCTCTCTGGGACCTTTCGACTATACCGTACGCCTGTTTTCAGTACTGCTACGCCTTCAGACCCGTTCGTCTTCGACACTCCTTCTGGCACCTGTTCGCTCTCTCACCTGACGACCGTCTTTCTCTTCGTCTCTCTTAGGTCGGAAACCTGTGTTGAATCGACACGATCGTTGTCTCGTATCATACCTGCGGTTGGTAAGGGAGGTCTTCCAAGACGTCCCAAGGACCTAGGGTCGGTACTGACCCCCCGGGCCGGTGTGACACGAAGGACGAGGATCCAAGGGTCCTATAGTCGCAGAGTGACGGTTCGGGTAGGAGTGTCACTGTGGGACGGACGAAGGAAGGGAAAAACTGCAACAGACGTGTTAAGAGAAAAGTAATGTCGATTCCCTTACGACAATTTTGGGGATAGAGGTGTGTGAAAACACGCACGTCCCATTAACCGAATAAACATAAAATATCTGAACCTTGAATTATCTACACTCTTAGACACCCGTAGACCTTCGGTTCCCCGACGTACACGCGGGACGAACTAGTTCCCCTCTCTAGTAATACGCACGTCAACAGAACCACAATAGAAATTAAGGTCACGTGCGGGACCATGCACGAATCGGTGAGTCAGCACAGGCTGAGAAACACTGGGGCACCTGACATCGGACAGTCAGGGTAGACACAGGTACCCTAAGAGGTCCGTTCTTGTAATCTCACCCATCGGTAAGCGAAGAGGTCCCACTAGAAGTGGTTGGTCTCTAGTTTGGACCGGGAGGACGTAACGTCCACCTAGGAAATGGTAGACTTGGTGGTCCCTTCGTATACGGAAGCATGGGTACTGAAAATTAAGGTGAAAATTGACACCACTAAAGTACACCATATATAGGACTATTCGAGGAAATATTTTGTCTATTATATATTTATTTAGAAGTGTTTCCCTACTATATATGTAGTCCCTGGAACACCTTCAGTCCTAAGTCGAGTCCAGTAAGTTTTTACTCTAGACTTACTGTCCCAGAAAGTCCCTCCCCACCTGTCTCAACTCCCTTGACTGTTCCCCGTCACTCCGTGGATCTCTAAACGTTCGCGCCCTTCGGGAATAGAGGGTCTACTGACCTCCTTCCCACTTGCGACTCCCATACCCCGGTCCTCCTCCCACCACCTCACGTCACTACGAGGTTCGTCCCTCACCCAGTCCCCCCTTTACGGGTTGGAGGAAGGATAGGGCGGAAGCCACAAGGGTGCCCACGAAATGTTGGACTACTAAGTCAGACACACTCAGTCGGAGGCCCCCGGACCTTTTTGTGACTCCCTCCCCCTTCTCCCCTCCCCCGGACTCAGACCCGTTGACACCACTTGTACTCAAGTGTTCGTCCTTAGTCTGGTCCTCCTCACCCTCCCTTTTCTCGACTCACAAGTCTTGGTCAAGACGCCTACCCCTCGACCGAGACCCGAGAGGTGTGCCACACGACCGCCAGGGACGTCGTACCCCTGGAAGGAAGAATCCTAGTTGTCAAAAGAGAGTCCCGACCCCACGACTGGACTGAGGGGGGTGGGGTCGGGGTCTCACGCCACTAACGTCCCACGGACGCTACGAGAGACGAAGGTCCGGACGTGCGCCGCGCGGGGTCACGGGACCTACGATCGGCTCCGAGAGTCAAGGTGGTCCCGGACAACACGAAGAGTGTGTTACCTCCTTTCCCACAGATTCGTTGGCACCGCCGACCACCCCTTGTACCCGAAATGGACAAGAGTAAGGGTGAGAGAGGAAGAAACCAGAGACACGGACTCTTTCGGATGAGTCGAGTCAATGTACGGACCCACGGGACCTCTGACGTGAGGGGTTGTTTATCCGACGTACCAGGTCTCGACTCCGTAAGTCCCTCTCTCTTGAGGGTGGTACGGAAGATCATTCAAGAGGACATAGGTGCAGGTGTCTGAGTCTTAAACACCTTCACATCTTGGTCCGAGACAAGTCTGAATAAACAACGGTAGGAATCCTTTTGTTCCCCCGAATAGTCTCATCTTTCGACTATAAGTGACTGGTGAGTACTACACTATCCATGAATACATTAGGGTAAAGTAAAGTAGAAATACCAATGAGGCTCTACCCGAAACGTCTTTGACGTCTAGTATTTCCAATTCACTAAACTGGTATCGGAGTGAAAACGACCGGGTGTCTATATTCTAAGTCCGAGAGAGACCTCGGTCCCTGGTACCAACAGAGTAATTGTGTCCGACGACGAATCGATCTCGCGATGAGTCCCCTAACTGACCTCTCCCGTCTTCCCGGACAGAAGTGTGTTGTTGGACCAAATACTTTCGCCCTAGAAGACTCGAGGTGATGAACCATACTTTTATTATTTTGGTATGAAGGATTTTATTAAGATATTACAGGTAATAAATCAACAAACCTGCTCTAAAAAGATGGGATGGAGGGGACACGATCCCTTCTCATTCAGTCTAAGTGACATCCGTATGTACACGTGTGTGTGTGGTGGTGTGTGTGTGTATGTGCGTGAAGGTCGATGGAGGGGGTTCGGGTAGTTTGACGTGACGGAAGTCCCGTTTATAGAGTACAGGTGGTCCCGGTCTTAAGTGTAGGAGACTAAACTTAAAACTTCTGTCTCTAAATGTGTCCTAATGTTAGAAAAAAAAAAAAACCTAACACCAACGAAGGCTAAAGATAACAGACTTAGTATCGGCACCTTTATTAACTTAGAAAAACATCGTATCTTATATAATGAGAACTTTATCATCCTTTACAACTATTAACGGAAAATAACCTGAGTGTTTATTAAATATTCAACCAGGCTAAACTTTTTTTTTTTTAATAGTGTCAGAAAATAAAGAAACCGAAGAAGGAACTCCGATCTTCGTCGGAGGTTTTTATCGACGGACACGTCTGTACCCAGATCGCGAGGGGGAACACCGGTGACACACCCTAACGCCTGGGTCATTTACCTGGGTTTTGACGTCTGTGACCGTAAACTTATTAAGAAAGAGGGGATTCATGTGTTTCTTTAGACTAAATAAGAAGTGTCAGTACAGACGTAATGTCTCGTGAAGAGGAATATTTCAGGTAGACGAAACTCCTATTCATTTACTAGTTAGGGAGTATATGTAATAGTACGTCACTCGTGAAGAGACTCCATCATTGTCGAAGACACCAAAATGGTTTACAGTCCCTTCGACTCTCAAAGAAGAAAGGAATTCTTCTATGACTTTTCTTTATGTTTAACTGGAAATACATTGACGAGTGACTCCCTTAATTGTTTTTGCGCTTTACTCTCCCCTCCCCCACAATCTCCTTTTTCTTCTTTGACCTCTTTATCTTCCGGCACCTTTACGTAACGAATCGAATCTTAGGTCCGAGACGATTTACCGTTGGGTGAGGTCATAAGAACGGACCCTTTAGGGTACCAGTCTCTTTGGATTACCCGATGTCAGGTACCCCAGTGTTTTCTCAGCCTGTGCTAGCTCGTTTTCAAGTCTTAGGGCGGAGACGGATGTATGACACCATCGGGAGGCGACCCATTGTCTGTCTGACTCCTTCTGACAAAGGATCGAGTGGAATGTTGACCCTCGGGGGGTGCCTCAAGACCGGTTACCCTACGTCCGTCTTACTGTTTGGGTAAATCTGGAATGAGGACTTCGAGGGATCACTAAAAACTGTTGCAGAGACATAGGTGTGGTAGCCTTGTCTTGTAAGGTCCTACAGTCCCAATCCCTTCATTCGGTCTTGGTACTCAGTAGTGAATTCCTGTGAGTGAATCTTTTTCGTGAACTAACGGAAGTTTGACACTACACTTGTTCTTTATTTAAATGTATACGATTCGTTGGTGTTAAACTCTCAACAATGTTGTCGGTCACAATTAATAGGAAGATTTCGTTCAGTGGAAAGTCGGTGTCAAAACAGTTGATTTTTATTTCTATTACGCACTTATAAGTTACTTTGTTACATACACTTTTGTAAACCGTGTCTGAACCCCGAGTTATTTACGACCAATTTTTCGTCAACAAAGAGTGTATTCGTTATAAAAGTAAGATGTTTTCTTAAAAATAACAATAATGTGTCTAAAGATAGTGTCCTTTTTCTGCTGGGTTGAGGTTGACCTTTCGGTTTACCCCCAAAATAACCGAGGGTCTCGATCTTTAAAGTTCACATCTAATTCGGAATCACGACTAAATTAGATAGGTTGTTGAGGTTCTTGGACACAAGAAAGAAGACGGACCATTCGAACTAAAAAACAATAACTTAATGTTAACTAAATGTCAAACACAATCAAAGTCCACAAGATTTGGGCTGAGAGGACTACGAGTTTCTACCGACAGTCATCAGGGGTGATGATGTACGAGGATCACATGAAACTCTCGTTCTTCTTCAGAGTAAGGTCATAAGACTCTTAGTAGACTGCGGAGACAAACCTGACCAAATCTAGTGTAATAGTGGTGACTTGGTCAACAACTTCAATTCCTACACATGACAACTGGACAGTTAGTACTGGGTATGGACCTTGATCTCCACCCTAGTGGAGATGAAAAGGGATGTAGTGAACCCGAATACCCCCTTCTTACTCACGTATGTAAAAAAACTTCCATATAAAAGTTCGTGTTTTTTTCTCCTTCGTCCCCCTTTACTTACGATCGATGTTTTTCGTACACGATTTTAACGATTCAAATAAAAGGAACTTCACTTTTTTTTTTTTTTTCTTCAACATCCTCATTTACAATAAAACACTAGTGAGATTCACTAGTGGGTTGGAAAGTCTTTAGACGTTCAATTGATCTACAATACCAAAAGTTTAAGGTTTGGAGAATGTTACTCAAGGGATTTTATAGGAGTCTATAACTGAAGAACTTTATATGAACCTATAACTGAAAGACAGAGAGCACTGTCACGTCACAATTTTTTTTTCAGAGAGGTCTTATTAAATAAAGAAACGTGAGAGGAAACTAAAACACGTTCACAAAATTTTTCGGATTCTACGATATGGTCACCCTCCCCGACAGGAAAAGTAGACGAGGAGTACGGATTTGATTTAGTATACTACGAGTTAGTATTTTATTACCCTGATTGAATTTGTCTGAGGAATCTACATTCTTACTCATGACGTGAAGACTCGTCAGTGGATCTCTTCACTAGAAGTGTAAGGTCACTACATTGGTATCAAGTTTAACGTAATTAATGTGGAGTCAAAACCGGTGTTTTTCGTGTCAGTGTACAGATTGGTATGAGAAGGAGACTAACCTGAGGGTTAGGGGACGCTCCAAATTTTTTTCCACTTAGAGAACTCTCAGGGAATCCGTCGTTCCTCTAGTTTGATGAGTTAGGATTTCTTTTAGTTGGGACTTATAAGTGACCTTCCTGACTACGACTTCAACTTCGAGGTTATGAAACCGGTGGACTACCTTTCTCGACTGAGTAACCTTTTCTGGGACTGCGATCCTTTCTAACTCTCGTTCTCCTCTTCCCCTGCTGTCTCCTACTCTCCCAACCTACCGTAGTGGCTGAATTACCTGTACTCAAACTCGTTCGAAGGTCTCTACCACTTCCTGTCCCTTCGGACGACACGACGTCAGGTACCCCAGTGTTTCCCACCCTGTGCCAACACTGACCTGTTGGTGTTAGGAGGTTTCGTCTCCACACGGAAAAGTTTATATCATAGAACTCGAGTCTTCTGTTAGTGGTCCGGTCTCTTAAGGTTGGAATAAAACTTATTTACATTTTATACTCGTGGGCCCTGTGACCTCAAGGGGTGACCGAATCGTCCTCCTCTCTCCTAGAACCCAATAATCTGAGAAGGAGATGTTACCTCTAGTAGACTGATGGCGAGAGAAAATCAGTGGGATGTCGACTTAAGGGATCCGGAGGTCCGATGAGACTCGAGTCGTCTGGGAAGTCCGGAGCTCGGCTGGGACACAAGACGACACCGGGGGAGACCAGACGAAAAGACGGGTGGGAGAATCTAAGAGAGACGAGGGACCCTTGTGACCGGTGAGAGGATTTCGACTCCAGGACACGGACGGTAGTGGAGAGGACTTACAGGAAAGGGACGAAAGTGAAGTAAGAGAGTTCCGAGTGAGTTTTGGACCGGGTAGACAGTAGAGGTTCTTCAAAAGATTGGGGAAGGTATGTGTGTTTTTCCCGTGAGACAATGAGAAAGAGAGAGAGAGAGANCTTGTGACCGGTGAGAGGATTTCGACTCCAGGACACGGACGGTAGTGGAGAGGACTTACAGGAAAGGGACGAAAGTGAAGTAAGAGAGTTCCGAGTGAGTTTTGGACCGAGTAGACAATAGAGGTTCTTCAAAAGATTGGGGAAGGTATGTGTGTTTTTCCCGTGAGACAATGAGAAAGAGAGAGAGAGAGAGAAAAAAAAAAAACTAGAACTCTTTTTGTAAACCGGTCATCCTCCGTACTGGCCTCTACCCTACCTACCTTCCCTCTTTGGTCCGATTAGCGGAGAAAAGATATCTTCGGGATCCTCCAATTATACGGTCACCGGTAAAGAGAGAGTAGAGGAGACGGGCTAGGTCGGGACTCGGGACTATTGTGGTGGAGAAGAAACAATACAGTCGGACGACGACGACGACGATTCAGCGAAGTCAGCACAGGCTGAGACACGCTGGGGTATCAACCGTCGGGTGGTCCGAGGGGGTAGGGACCCTAAGAGGTCCGTTCTTGTGAACTCACCCAACGGTAAAGGAGGAGGTTACGTCCTTTCACTTTTCCCCTTCACTTCAACGAGTCAGCACAGACTGAACATCGCTGGGGTATCTGACGTCGGGTGGTCCGAGGAGGCGGGTTCCCTAAAAGGTCCGTTCTCATGACCTCACCCCACGGTAACGGAAGAGGCACAATACAGTCGGATCACCAAGGGTTCAAAACTCTTAGATACCCAAAGGAACACCAGGAGTAAAACCAGGATCAAGAAGGTAGGGGCCACATTGGTCAAGAAACACAATTTAGGGAAGACAAAGTTCGTAAACCTCACGAAAGGAAAAAGGACTGGCGCAGGACTGAGTCGTACCACCACTTCACTTACGTGGCCACTTGCCCACTCGTCTGCCGAGGGACAGTACATATTGCCGGTACAAAGGTGAAAGACTCTGTGCAAGTACTGAGAAGGACGGTGAGAGAAAGGAAGACGGTGGGGATTATAAACAAAAGCTAGGGATAGGTGAAAAGGACCGACCTCAGGGGGTGGCATTGGGGAACAAGTTCAAGCGGGTGTGAGTCAGGACGGACCGGAGACGCAGCGACCGTCTACCACTTCTGTGGCCCACATCTCACTTAGCAGTCCCACTCTTGTCGACGTCTCAGGTCGTTCGGGTCCGACGACCGGCCCTGGGTGTCCTGCTGTCGCCTCCTAAGTATTAGAGAGGCGAGGAGTCCAGACAGACACTGAAGTCGGTCTCGGTCCGGTTAAATGTCACTAAGGGTCTCGGGTCACGTTAAACGTCTATTTTGTCTTCTACGTGTAAACACCGGTTTCACTTTCTAAGTTCATAATCGAACCGACGATTTTACGAGGGGACACGCACTCTGGTCGTGTGTCGGCCTACCAGAGGAGTCGCGACAGGTCTGGTAGTAAAATAGCGGTACCAGACCTCCGGTTCACTTATGATGTTTGCTCCGTAAACCTTCCCTAGACCCTCACCCCGTCCAATTACGAAGACGAGGTCCTTCTCCCACCCCGCAGTAGGTTGAAGAACGGGGAAGGACGGGGTGCGTCGTAGAGAGTTTAGTGAAACTGGGGTGTACTGAACCGACATTTACTCCGACTGGTCGACAACCCTTCTTCGAATCGTGAGTTCCCTGTTTTCCTTTTGTTATGTTACAGTACTGTAGAGGGGACTTTCCACTGTGTAAATCCCTCCTTTGTACATAACACCCGGGTCGTAAGTCAACCTATGTCTCCTATTTTCACTTATTCTTTGCTAGGGAAGGGAGCTTCCACGAGGGCAGATGAGTCACCTCTGTCTGGACCCCTCTTCCCCGGTTTCCGTCAAATACCCGACTCGACCTCAGGGTTATCAGATACACCCAGGTGCGAGTCGTGTCTCCTTATGTACGGGACCCACTCCTCTGACCCGACTAGGGTCGAGTGTGTGAAGGGTCGGACCACTGGAACTAGACACTGATTGAAGTGACTCAGAGTCGAAGGAGTAGTAAAAATGTTATTTCACTCACATCAACCTTCTTACCCAAATGTGCACCTTTCAAGAAAGGTGGAACAGACTAAGTTCCAGTCGGAGTCCTGTGACCACAGGAGGACCCACCAGGGGGACCCACCACCAAGGAGATGGGTACAATATCCGGGACATGAAACGTTCCTCCTCGGTCCGGGCCTTTCCTTCGGGAGTCACTTACGATGCACCACTGACGTCGACTGAGGTAGGGCGCATCACCTGTGGATTCTTCGGGAAAAACTTCTAAGAGTCTATGGGGTCTCCCCATCCCTCAAACATCACCTGAGTCTCTACAATAGGGTACTAAGATGTCCTGGTCGAGACATCAGTGTCGACCCAACATTTCATTTACTACTCCGTTGACACCCTTGTCTCCCAACTCATATAGTGGGACGGACTTCAGTAGTCCTTACCGATCTACGGGGTCGAGACCTTCCGATTTCACCCTCCCCACGGGTCCACTTACCGTCCCTACGGTTCCTACCGTAAGGTCCGTTTCCTTTACCTTATCCGTTTGTAGGTCTTCATTCTTTATCGTGGCACCCGGGTCCTTATTTGAGACATACCGTCACACACCTCAACTCACTGTCCCCGACGTCTTCAAGGTTCTCCGGTTAAGACTTCGGACACACAGGACCCTCTCGCAGACACCGTAGCCTCAGTCTCCTCCAAAAACCACCACCTCATGTATGTACCAGTCTCCCCGAAGGGACGACCGAGTCGACCATTTCTTAGACAGACGTTACGTCCTCTGGACCCAAGCTAGGGATTCACCCCTTCTAGGGAACCTCTTCCCTTACCGATAGGTGAGGTCATAAGAACGGACCTCTTAAGGTACCTGTCTCCTCGAACCATCCGATGTCAGGTACCCCAGTGTTTCTCAGTCTGTGCTGACTCACTGATTGTGAAAGTGAAAGTGATATACCAGTCTAAACACTACCCCCTCTGGTGAGTCCACGGTGATTCTTTCGAATAGGCTACCCTTCACCCTGCAATCTCCGTTACAGTAATCTAATTCTCAGGCCGAACAACGAGTGATGAATGTTTTAGTTATCTCATTCAGGGGATGTATGTTTACTCAAGACAAGGTTCTCACGTAAGTGTCCAGGTTAAACAATATTTAGGTTGTTTCAATCGGATCCATGGGTCTATTGTGTTAACCGATATATTTTGACATGACATCATCCAAATATTATGAAAAGTGTGTTTATTGTGTATTTTTTGTTTCGTTCGTGTTTTTCATTTTGTAAAAGTTACAATGCCATGTCATTTGGATGTCCGGTTGATTAAATATACTAACCTGTACGTTTGTGTAGAAACTTTCAAGTGTCGTAGAAAATTTCCAGTGAACTTCAAAACAAACATCCCCTGAACGACATGAGTGCTTTCAAACATCGTTTCCTTTTCACAGAAATTAGTGCTACGACCGTTACACCCCTCTACCACCTGAGTCAGAGGGGGGTTTTGATGGAGGTCTCTAAGACGAACTAGTACTTTGAAAATATCCCTTTCTCTTTTCATTAGAGCCGATTCGTAACTCTATCCCCAGTCTGAATAGTGGTAGGGGTAGACGTACGTCCGAGCGACTGAGGAACATTAGAAAGAAATCTACGACAGAACAAGTGTCAAACAAACCCTCTAATGACTTCCCCTTCGATCCCTTCGCTAGACCAGTAAACAATTAATGAATAAGAAGTAAGGAGGAAAGTCAGATACTTTTCTTGACTATTCAACAATCGTTCCATAATACACTAATTTTCTAAACTTTCCACACGAACCCGACGTCTACTTATCTCGGACCCTCACGGACCAAATTTTCAATGAATGTTATTTTAAAACGATTTCACTGTCCTTTTTCCCGAAGATGCCTCTCTCTAAAGTACGTTTCCCGTCGGATGTCGTCCCCCTGGTGGTCGGATTCGGAGAGAGGAGGGTATTATCCCTTAGTCAGTCGAGTCAAGTCAACGAGGCAGTATAGACTGAGAAACACTGGGGTACCTGACGTCGTACGGTAGTGGTTGAGGACCTCGTACGTGTTTGAGTACAGGCAACTCAACCACAACGGTAGGTTACTAGAGTAGGAGACAGTAGGGGAAGAGGAGGGTGGAATAGAAAGGGTCGTATTCCCAGAAAAGTTTACTCAACCAAGAAGGGTAGTCTACCGGTTTCATAACCTCAAAGTCGAAGTCGTAGTCAGGAAGGTCACGTATAAGTCCTGAGTAAAAGAAATCCTAACTAACCAAACTAGAGGAGCGTCAGGTTCCCTGACAGTTCAGAAAACTTCGTGGTATCAAGTTTTCGTAGTTAAGAAGCCGTGAGTCGAAATACCAGGTCGAGAGTATAGGTATGTACTGATGAACCTTTTTGGTATCGAGACTGATCTGCTTGGAAACAACCGTTTCATTACAGGGACGAAAAATTATACGACAGATCCAACCAGTGTCGAAAAGAAGGTTCCTCGTTTGCGAAAAAATTTAAAGTACCGACGTCGGAGGTAGACGTCACCAAAACCTCGGGTTCCTTTCTTGCAGACAGTCCCGAAGATAACAAAGGGGTAGGTAAAGGGTACTTCACTACCCTGGTCTACGGCACTAGAATCAAAATACTTACAACTAAAAATTCGATCCAAAAGGTGAAAGGAGAAAGTGAAAGTAGTTCTCCGAGAAATCAAAAAACCAAAGACGGTATTCCCACCACAGTAGACGTGTAGACTCCAATAACTATAAAGAGGGTCCTTAGAACTAAAGTCGAACACGAAGTAGGTCTGGTCGTAAAACATGAGACGGCTTCGGAAACTGATATACCTGGTGTTATTTGACTCCTTTTAAGACTTTCTGTACCCTTATGGTCTGGTGGACTGGACGGAGAACTCTTTAAACATACGTCTAGTCCTTCGTTGTCAATCTTGACCTGTACCTTGTTGTCTGACCAAGGTTTATCCCTTTCCTCATACAGTTCCGACATATAACAGTGAGCCGAATAAATTAAATATACGTCTCATGTAGTACTCTTTTCGACCCGACCTTCTTCGTGTTCGACCTTAGTTCTAACGGCCCTCTTTATAGTTATTGGACTCTATACCTCTACTGTGGTGGACATACCGTCTTTCACTTCTCCTTGATTTTTCGGAGAAATACTTTCACTTTCTCCTCTCACTTTTTCAACCGAATTTCAAGTTGCAAGTCTTTTGCTTCTAGTACCGTAGGTCAGGGTAGTGAAGTACACTTTATCTACCCCTTTGTCACCTTTGTCACCGTCTGGATTATAAAAACCTAAAGTTTTAGCGACGTCTACCACTGACGTCGGTACTTTAATTTTCGACGAATGAGGAACCTTCCTTTCAATACTGGTTGGATCTGTCGTATAATTTTTCGTCTCTGTAATGAAACCGTTGTTTCCAGGTAGATCAGTTCCGATACCAAAAAAGTCACCAGTATATACCTAGACTCTCAACCTGATATTTCTTTCGACTCGTGACTTCTTAACTACGAAAACTCGACACCACAACCTCTTCTGAGAACTCTCAGGAAACCTGACGTTCCTCTAGGTTGGTCAGGTAGGATTTCCTCTAGTCAGGACCCACGAGTAACTTCCTGACTACGACTTCGACTTTGAGGTTATGAAACCGGTGGATTAACCTTCTTGACTGAAGAACCCTTTCTGGGACTACGACCCTTTCTAACTCCCGTCCTCCTCTTCCCCTACTGTCTCCTACTCTACCAACCTACCGTAGTGGTTGAGTTGCCTGTACTCAAACCCACTTGAGGCCCTCAATCACTACCTGTCCCTCAGGACCAAACGACCTCAGGTACCCCACCTTTACACGGACTGTTCTGACTCACTGACTTGACTTGACTTGAGACGTATATTCGATTTATTCGTCCCACGGTATGAACTGCATGAGGAAAGGGTCAAACCTTGGTCAGGGAACAAGGTACAGACCAAGATTGACAACGAAGAACTGGACGTTTGACTAAAGAGTCCTCCGAGTATTCCACCAGACCATAAGGGTAGAGAAATTCCTAAAAAGTATCAAACAACACTGGGTATATATATCAGTTACCAAGAAACACTGAGGTACCTGACATCTGGTGGTCCGGGGAGACAGGTACCCTAAGAGGTCCGTTCTTATAACCTCATCCAACGGTAAGGAAAGAGGTCCCCTAGAAGGGTTGGGTCCCTAAATTGGGTCCAAAGGATGTAATGTCCGTCTAACAAATGGTAGACTCGGTGGACCCTTCGCTATTACCCTCTACCTCTCTTCTTTTGATCAACCTCTCTACAAAAACTCATCAGAACAGTAGAAGAATCCACTTTGATCTGACACTCGGAGGACTCCCTTTCCTGACACGCGAAAACACAGTCTTTTGAAGTTGACGGAGTGTGGTTTTACTCGTGATTCATTCATGGCCACTTACAACAACTTACTCCGTGTCAGTTGACGTGAACTTTTCGCTCCTAACCACCCTCAGTCCTTACCGTTCCAAAGTACTCGACAAACATGTAAAACCTCTAATTAAGGAATAACCAACGAAGTAAACGTTTATAAAAGAGGGTACATCGAGTTATTTATTTTTTTCGGTTTATTACATCAGTTTTTTACCCGTCTTCTAGATTTATCTGTAATTTGGTTTCTTCTGTATGGTTACCGGTTTTTCGTGTACTTTTCTAAGAGTGATAGTGATCAATAATCTCTTTAAGTTTAGTTTTGATGTTACTTCATAGTGGGTGTGACCAGTCTTATTGGAATTGGTTTTTCAGATGTTTGTTATCACAACCTCTCCCACATCCGTCTTATATTTAACCATGTTAGTAACATATCTTGTCATACTTCTAAGGACTTTTTCTGATTCCGAAGGGTCCACCGAGTCACCATTTCTTAGGTGGACGGTTACGTCCTCTGTGTCCTCTACACCCAAGGCAGGGACCCAGTCCTTCTAGCGGACCTTCTCCTTTACCGTCGGGTGTGGTCATACTGACGGACCTTTTAGGGTACCTGTCTCCTCGGACCGTCCGGTGTCAGGTAACCCAGTGCCTCTTAGTCTGTACTGAGTCGTACTCAGGGACTTTTTGATTTTAGCTCGATGGTATACCGAGTCCTTAGGATGAGGACCCGTATATAGGACGACGACGATCTTTCGAGATTAAACTTTTCTATGTACATGGAGTTACAAGTCGTGATAAATATTATCGGTTCTGTACCTTCTTTCGTTTTACAGGTAACTGTCTACCTACTTATTTCTCCTGCAATGTAGATATACGTTACCTTATAATGAATCGGTATTTTTCTTGATTTATTACGGTAAACGTCGTTGTACGTACCTGGCTCTCAAATAGTATGATTCACTTCATTCGGTTTGTCTGTTTATAATACACTACAATGAATGTACCCCTTAGATTTTTACCCATGTGTGAATAAATGTCTTGTCTTTGTCTGAGTGTCTGAACCTTTAGTTTCATACCAATGGTTTCCCTTTTCCCCTCTTCCTATTTAATCCTTCAACCCTACTTGTATATGTGTGGTGACATATATTTGATTAGTTGTTCCTGGATGACATATCATGTCCCTTGAGATGAGTTATAAGACATTATTGGGTTTACCCTTTTATTAAACTTTTTCTTCTCCATATACATATCAACTTAGTGAAACGACATGTGAACTTCGATTGTTTCGTAACATTTAGTCGATATGAGGTTATATTTTGTTTTTCATTCCAAAGACAAAACCTTACATCTACTTGAACTATGGTAAACTCACCCAAATCCCCTAGTTCCGCAACCGAATCAATACTGACACAACTCATACTCCACAGACGCCTTACGGGTCCACTCGTCAGGTCGTCTCTCGGCTTATTCACCTAGTCCCAACTCAGGAGTTTCGTATCTTGTCACGGAGCGAGTTGTGTGACTCCTCCACGAGTTATTTATGAACGCCCCACTTACTTACCCAGACCTTAAGTCAATACTGAATCTGAGAAACTGGTGGAAGACACTTCAACAATGACGTGAGGGACAACAAAAAGAAGTGTCGTGAATGTCACACTTCGTAGTCTACTACTAAGTGACCAAATAATTTACGGGCTGGGGGAGTGATCTGACGTCCGAGGTAACACCACTCCTGTCACACACAAAAGAAGAGGGGACTTACAGAACCGGATTGGATCGAGTCTGAGTTCTACTCCAGTCGTAAAAAACTTACTTACGTCCCGATCCCTATACCTACACCTGTGTCCTACATCCGTCCTCGGTCCCTTTCCTACCCAGAACCACTCGACCTCGAAGGTCCAAGTCTCAATGAACAAACATTGTAAAAAGAGGTTGGAAGAGTTAAGGGAGGAGAAGAGGTGTACGGTGAGGGAGGGTTAGATTAGGACTAGTTTAGGAAAGTCCAGGAAGAGGCTCGAAGACAAGGGAGTAGACATATCACCCCTAAATAATACACGGGACCGACACTCGCGACTTACTCCATTGAGTTGAGTTGTTTACAAATATATCCACTAATTTACGGTGCCAGTCTTTACGGAAACTTATTCGTGTGACTGGAAGGACGAGACAAGGTGGACCGAACCTCGTCGGAGGAGACGAGACCCTTTCTCACCCTGTGTTCAAGAGAAACTGTGTACAGTGGGGGGGGGGTGAGGGGTCCTTCGGGAAGTAAAGTTGGTGTTTTCTGAGAGTAGAACGTTGGACTTGTCCCCGGTTTACCGGACAGGGTAGGTTGTGGGAGCAAGTCTGAACTAACTCCAGAAAGTGTACCCCGACACATCCGTCCCCCGGGACCGACGTCGGGTGGAGGGATGTTCGACAACGTGGTCGAAAACCGTCGTACCTCGGACTCCCGGACCGGTGAGACTGTTACATGAATCACTCACTCTTTTATCGTATGCTCGTCTTTTCTTACACGGTAGCACCCCGACAAAAGTCCTACTACTTCCCAGTCCTTGTCGTTGAGGACTTTCACCTCTGGTTCAAAAAATTCTGAAAAGAGAGAGAATTTCCCAGATGTATCCTCCCAACTACTAGCTTCGGTCCCGAAACGTATTCCTGCAGAGGGGGATCTGCAGGGGAGGAACTGATGAGATCCTGATTCTAGTTCTGAATAAATCTGAGCCTTCGGAGAAAGGTTGGAGACCCGTCTCTATCTATGGAGGAAGAGATACCTCTCCCTTCTCCCCTCCCTTGGTCGGAAATGACTGACGGACAATCCACAGTTAATGACATACAATAAGAAATATAATGACACATCGTAAAGTATGGTCTTGGTAGACACCCTGACTCAAACAATCTGGGTAAAATGTCTAGTTTTTCGACTCCCAGTTTCTGTACTCAGTGAACCAACTTCCTTTCGAACATTAACCGACTCGGTCCTAACCAGTTTTTAGTTTATGGGTCACATAAACGAAAGAGGTATAAAGATTACCCTATATTAACACAAAAACTTATAAATAAAAACCAAAAAAAAAACCGAGAAGAACCAGAACCAACGACACCCGAAAAGAAATCAACACCGATCACCCCCGAGGAGAGATCGACGTCTCGCACCCGAAGAGTAACGTCACCAAAGAGAGCACCTCGTGCCCGAGCTCCCACTCGTCCGGCGTCACTAACGTCGAGTCATCACCACCGTGTGTCTGAATCGACGAGGCGCTGTACACCCTAGAAGGACCTATTCCCTAACTTGGGCACAGAGGACGTGACCGTCCATCTAAGAAATGGTGACTCGGTGGTCCCTTCGGGGTCAACATACCAAAATCAAGTAGACAAGTGTTCACTCACGGAGATCCCGGTCTTGGGGGAGAGTAGGTAGAGGGGAGGTCGGGGACGATATGTGACTCGTCCAGATCTCCGGAAACTGGTGGTCCGGGTCCAGACGAGTCTGGGAATCGCAGAGGATTGACTCACCCTCCTACCATCCCCGTAGGTGTGGACGTCCCCTTCCTCCCGACCACGATTAGGACGATGAGACCAGAGCACGGGTGAGAGAGGACCCTATTTGAAAGATAGTGGTCACACGACAACACGGAGTCGACAGTGGGTCGGAAATGACACACATGGACCAAGGTGACTAATTTGTAAACGGAGATAAGAACTAAAAGTGAGTAAAAAAAAGGGGAGACATTCCGGAATTTGGGATCAAACGAACGGGCGACGGGATTATTTAACAGATCTACGACGTTGAAGAAAGGGGTCCACGACTTCAGACAGAGTCCTACGACAGTTACTAGGAAATCGATTGACTATATCAGGGAGAGGATCTTAGTGTCACTACGGTGGAGACACTCGAAATCGAACCGACGACGGATATCGCAACACTAATTATCGTGAATTGAGGTCATCTTACCTACCTAAACTTGGATTAAGACGGAGAATATCCGACACCTTTTGTCTCCTTTTTGAGAGTCAGAGAAACACGGAGTCAAAGAAGTAGGTATATTTCCCCTGTTACTGTAGATTGAGGATTCTAATAACTTTTCTGACTTACCATATATATAAATTACATGTTTCCTTTAAACTATATACATCACTGGTAACACGGACTATGTTTTGTTCGTGAGTCATGTACTTCCCACGGAAAACAATAAAGATTGTCGGGTCCAGTACTGTAAATTCGTATCTTTAGACCAGAAGTTAAGTTAGGAGTTCTTCGACCGATTTAGGGGGATTCCTAAGCAAAGGAATAAAGGACTGGGTTGAGAACGATACAAGAGAAGAAAAAGACGGTCGAGTGACGGTCAAAATGATGTCGGGTGATTGTTAACGTAATCAGTCTTATTCTATCCAATAGGACGTGATTGTTTATTGGTGGGGGGGGGGGCTAAAATTATCGAAATATGTCGTTTCCAAATAAATGTAGTTTTAGACTACTGATGACCTGTCCAGAGGAATCTTCGAGAGAATTTTCTTGTCTGAAACCCTAGGTCCGAGGAAGACAGAACACTAAGGTGAGAAGACTCTAATGACGTTTTCCTCTTTTCTCTTTCACCTGGTGACTCATCCGTCGGAATGTTCATTATAGGGGATGAGAGGGGTGTAGGGTAACTATTCTTGGGTCAGTATGTGGGTTTAGATTAACGTTCCCTCCAACCTTTTATGTCGGAAGAGTCTATGGGTTCTTTCCCTCTTCCTTAACCCTTTACCACTTATGTTCGTAAAAGAGACGAGTATGGTCCGAGGAGACAGGTACCCTAAGAGGTCCGTTCCTATGACCTCACCCAACGGTAAAGGAAGAGGTCCCCTAGAAGGGCTGGGTCCCTAGCTTGGGTCTAGAGGGTGTAACGTCCGTCTGCTATATTGGAGACTCGGTGGTCCCTTCGGGGGAATCATTTTATTGGAGGTATAATAAATCGATGGTCTTCTCCATCGATATAGAGTCTTGGAACTCAGAAGATAGGGAGGAGGAGGTCCGAGTAGTCGTGACACCACGACGACGACGATTCAGCGAAGTCAGTACAGGCTGAGACACGCTGGGGTACCTCACGTCGGATGGCCCGAGGAGGCAGACACTCTAAAAGGTCCGTTCTCATGACCTCACCCCACGGTTACGGAAGAGGCGAGCAGTCGTGACCCTCAGAGAACAATTAGTCATGACATGGGTACGACTGGAGTCACCTGTGACGACAAATAAATTGTAAAGTAGGGTTTACATCTGGTTTCCACGAAGGAAAAAGTGATAAGGTTTCGACTCCGATTTATAGTTTAATATAATCTGAAATGGTTTCTGACCCCTTACTATATACTCCTTATTTATGTCTCTTTAGATGTCAACGATTAAACGAAGAAATATTTGTCTAAAATACGTAGAAGTTGACTCAGAAGGTATCCTGGTGGACGGACGGTGTGAGGACAGGACGTCGGTGTCCAGTCCCCGGTAGACTGGGTAGGATAACTCCTTACGGTATGTACACAGAGTTCAGGTGTGTTTCATTTCGTACCGTAAACACCCCCTCACTAATCTCCGTCCCCCTACCCATGAACCCACCTCCTCTCTTCGATAAGGAGGCATTGAGGAACGTTCCTTTCGTCTAGGTTGTGAATGGGAAGCTATCTCGAAAGTTTATGTACATTTTAGTCGATTGGGTTCAATACTAAGTGCTCAGTATACGGTCAACTGGACACGGTGAGGATAGGAGTCAGGAGGCTCGGAGACTCAACGTTAGTACACCATTAGGAGACGGTATACTCCATAAGGTACGCCATAAGGATACAAAAGGTTCCTTTATACTGGTTTCTCTCTGTCTCTCGAAGGACTATCTTAGTGGGTAAACTTCTTGGGGAAAAGACCTATTACCCTATACCCGCACTGACTATAACCCTTGTTATGGGATGAAGGTCCGTTCGGGTCGAGGAAGGGCGGACTCCTCACCATAAGGAAACTAGAGATGTTCTATTCGTATAGTCTTTTTGTATAATTATTAAGTAGACTCACTACGTATGTATTACATTGACCACAATTATCTCCTTCTACCGAAGGAATGTTCTCGGATTTCCCAACGATACAGAGGTCGAGGTTCGTTTTGAGCTGTGTTTGATCTACGAGGTCTAAGAACTATTTTCCGACAATTTCCCTTTCGTTGAACGGAATCAGTACAAACAATTTCCCTTTCGTTGAACGGAACCAACACAAATAAATCGTAGGAAGTTTTTTCGAGAATGATTTAATACTATATGATAATTCTACTACTCAATCTATTCGTGTTTTAAGTCTACACTCGAAGGAAGGTCTTTTTTCTGTTTGGTAGACCGAACATGTCAAAAGTGTTTGACCATCCTTCCTTCGTCTGGGAAAGAACTTGGGTGTGTAGAGCATTGTATTCAACTCCATAAAATAGGAATATACAGGTAAATTAACGTATGGAACATCATTAGTAGAGGATAAAGGTGTGACAAGTAGTTAGGAAAGACGGAAAGGTAGGTGGG
The DNA here is from genome assembly GCA_006410555.1 of Capra ibex. Taxonomy (NCBI): domain Eukaryota; kingdom Metazoa; phylum Chordata; class Mammalia; order Artiodactyla; family Bovidae; genus Capra; species Capra ibex. Next base: position 2,326,141 of record SJYO01031364.1, on the reverse strand, counting down.
ACAGGAGACATACCGAAAATAGAAAGACAAATTAGTAGGATAAAGTAAACCGAGACATAGCGGGTCAGACAGTTCAGGAAGACCTACGTAGTACCTCCCCTCCTTCTTCGGTACCCACTTCCATCGACGACGACGACGACGACGACGCAGCAGAGTTAACACAGGCTGAGACACGTTGGGGTATCTGCCGTCAGGTGGTCTGAAGGGGCAGGGACCCTAAGACGTCCGTTCTTGTGACCTCACCCAACAGAAAAGGAAGAGGTTACGTACTTTCACTTTTCACTTTCACTTCAGCGAATCAGCACGGGTTGAGAATCGCTGTGTACCTGACGTCGGGTGGTCTGAGGAGACAGGTACCTAAAAGGTCCACTTCCATCTCAGTTTTGTCTCTCAGTCTGAACCTGAAACGTACCGGCCTCTCAAACGGAACTGGAAGGACTCAGAGTACACGAAGTGAACAGGTGGTCTCTATTGGAGAGAATAGAGTGGTAACAGGACTCCTTGCCTTCTTTTATATGCGTTTGGTGTATCGAACAATGTGTTACCTAAGAGTTATTTAACTTCAAGGGAAGTAGAAAGGAAGAGAGGGAAAACTTTCATCAGTCCTATATTTAATATGTATTTATTTAGTGTGTGACGTGACCTTTAGGAGTCTTTACTAATTACATTGGTTATTATTAAAATTATAATTATTACGCAACGAAGTCGTCGTGTAGGACTAAGACTGTTAGTTGCACGAGGTCGAAACAGAAGTGTAGTGCTTGTCACGAGTCTCGAAATGGGATCCTTCTCCACTTACGTGTCGTAAAGGGTAAACACCTATAATGAATTTAGAAGGAAAAATTTTTTTATAGTGTCATAAGACGATGTTTGGGAATGAATGTCACGTTTCATATTCGTTATACAAACGGTTCTTTACTTTTTGTCTGTACTTACCTTTGTGATTTTTCGATGGTCGTCGCAGGTCCTGACTTTCATTCCAAACCTTAGTCCTTCTTGTACGACCTTTATGACAAGATGACGAGTCATACACGTACTTACCTGTTCTGGAGTAACCACTCATACCAGGTAATAGGGGTGATGTTCCTCCTCGTTTGACTTCGATCCCCGAACTTTCTGTCTTTATGGATACTCTATACCTCGGATTGAAATCGAGTTCCTAGCCGATTCGAAAGAGTCACTTATATTCTCCCAAGTTTATTGGGAGGTTCGAGAGTCTAAGACACAAATACTCAGAGATAAAGAGTTCCTACGTTCACCTTCGTTGGTCCTCCCACCACTCACACCCGAGACCTCTGTCTGACGGACCTAACGTCACAGACGAAAGGGTAAACAATTGACGGAATCGGACCCTAGTCACTGAAAGTAACCAGACACCGAGTAAAAGGAGGTGACCTTTTACTCTTAGTGTTATTTTTGATTTATTCCACTGTAAACGTTTCAGACCCGTGACAAGGGGTCCTCTCAGGCTTGAACCAGTCAGTAAAGGACGGGGTACTAATTCACGTCCAGTGTCACCGGTGGGTGGTGGAACGGCCATGTCCTGCTGGGGTGTCAAGAAAGAAGTCAACTTAATAAAAAGGACTTCACAAATCAAGTCAGTGAGTCAGTACAGGCTGAACAACACTGGGGTACCTGACGTCGTACGGTCCGGAGAGACAGGTAGTGGTTGAGGACCTCACGTGTGTTTGAGTACAGGTAGCTCTACCACTACGGTCGGTTGGTAGAGTAAGAGACAACAGGGTAAGAAGGTGGAAGTTACAAAGGGTCGTAGTTCTAGAAAAGGTCAATCAGTCAAGAAACGTAGTCCACCGGTTTCATAACCTCAAAGTCGAAGTCGTAGTCAGAAAGGTTACTTATAAGTCCTGACTAGAGGAAATCCTACCTGACCAACCTAGAGGAACGTCAGGTTCCCTGAGAGTTCTCAGAAGAGGTTGTGGTGTCAAGTTTTCGTAGTTAACAAGTCGTGAGTCGAAAGAAATATCAGGTTGAGAGTATAAGGATGTACTGATGACCTTTTTGGTATCGGAACTGATCTACCTGGAAACAACCGTTTCATTACAAAGACGGAAAATTATTCGTCAGATCCAAACAGTATCGAAAAAAAGGTTCCTCGTTTGTAGAAAATTAAAGTACCGAAGTCAGTGGTAGACGTCACTAAAACCTCGGGGAGTTTTATTTCAGACAGTGCCAAAGATAACAAAAGGGTAGATAAACGGTACTTCACTACTCTAGATTTGAATCTAGTTTGGAGTTTGAAGTGTAGAGGTTGGGGAGATGGGTGTCACAGAGGTGATACTCGGAAGAAAAGACAGAGAGGGGAGGGTGCATTCGTACACACTCAAGAGGACGGTTGGACTTACGTTTCCGGACGAATGAGTACCCTACCCCCGAGAGCTCGTTTGACCCTAGCAATGTCCCTTTATTTTGTCACAAGGAAGTAGTCATATAGGTTTACATCGTACCCGTAAAACTGTCACTGTATCGGTGGTACTTAACTCTACTTTTCTTTGTTCCTTCTCTCCTTGAAAACCCACGAATAAATCGTGATTCGTGACATCTCTAAAAACGGACCGTGTCATTAGGAGTCGGGAGAATAGATCGACATGTGTGGTCCTTGTATGTAGGGTCCCCAAACAACTCTTAGGGTTCCGGTTGTAGATCACCGCTTTGACTCAAATCGTGGATCTCCTAGTATTCCATTATTGTCCCCTAGGATGTCTCAAGGTTCTCAGTGTCGAGAATTCGGGTGAACGTTTTGTGAGGATTGTCGATGGTTAGTCATCACGGGTACTGAAGGAAACTGGATGGTGACATTGAACAGGATTTGGTTTGGTCTTCATGTCGCGCCAGGCAGGACGGTCCAGGTCTCTCTACTTTCGGGAAGACTGGATGGATGAAGGTAGGGAGACAGAAACATCCGACCGGACTTCGGTGGTCCCCCACGGGATCGTAATTCTCGTTTTCCATAAACTGTCGGATTAATAGTGGACCCCAACCCTCCTCCGAAGGGAAGGACTCTCGAACGGGTACTAAAGAGTAGTATACAACATCTGTTCATACGTTTTGTAGGAACGGAAACTGAACTCACTTCCGGCCCGAACCTCCCTTTCAATGTCTCTTAGAACCCGAACAGGGAGTAAATCGAACCTCCTCACCGTGGGGGTAGACAACCACCCGTCTCGGGTGTGGTGGTGTCACACCTCGTTTGACACTCAATACTTTAGTTACCTCACTCACCCGACTGGTAACTAAAAAAAAATTAATTTATTGTGTAGCCCCGAGTCTTTTATCTTTTATAGTCCCACTAGTGCTCGTTAATAACAAAACTTTTTAAAATTAACATCACACATACACAGACACACGATGGAGTACTCTATTTTGCATCTAGACACTCAGTAAATAATAATTTTGTGGAACTGAATTTTTAGACTAATTTTAAGTCTAAGGGTCTGGGATCTGGTCTCCTCCCACGAGGACAGAAGGACAGACGGGACGCCGGAACTTCGGACGGATATCAAAATTGTGTAAAGAACCGTCGAAACTACTAGTCGAGGCATACCCTCGGTGGACAATCTTTTTTCCCCTGAATGGACTCAAAAGAGTGGACGAAGGGGAGAGGGGGAAGGGGACCTGTCCCATCCCGTCCGAAAAGTACAGAACACTTGAACCGGATTGTTTCGCTCTTTTCAGTGTGACTGACACGAAATTTGTCTCTTGTTCGACGACCGACCCGGGGCTGAGGTCCTGTCGACACTCGAGACTCGTTGATCTCTGACCCAAAGGTCGTGGTCGAGACAGTCTTTTGTTTGTCTTCATGCTTGTGTGTTCTTCGGTCTTTTTATTTTAGGAAAATCTTAATCGGTCTGGACACAACTACCTGTTCCTTTACCGTTGGGTAAGGTCACAAGAACGGACCTCTTAGGGTCCCTGTCCCCTCGGACCACCCGACGGCAGATACCCCAGTGTCTCTCGGTCTGTACTGACATCGCTGCTGAATCGTCGTCGCCGTCTGGACACAACTTTGGGACTCGGAAGAGGAATGGTGGATACACTAGTACCCCGTCCAATAACTAGGACAAAGGAAGGGAGCAAAATTTACCCTAATATTCGGAGGGGTCCCACTTACCTTCTAAACCCATCTTCTGGTAATGTAGGTGATGACACCCGTCCTTAGGGAGTCTTCTTTACCTCATCGGTAGTACCAGTCGTTTTCTCAGACTTTACGTCATGAACCTACGTCAGAGTTTTTGCTGTCTTACTAGAGACACGCAGAGGTTCCGTTTGGTAAGTTATAGTGTCAATAGGTTCAGATACGGGGTTGGTCATTGCGACTTCTTTGACTTCAACTTGCCAAAATACTTCTGGATGTTCTAGAAAATCTTCATTGTGGGTTTTTCTACAGGAAAAGTAATATCCCCTGACCTTACGTTTTCATACTTCAGTTCTTTGTGGACCTCATTGTCCGTTTAAACCGGAACCTTACACCTTACTTCGTCCCGTTTCTGATTATTACAAAACGGTTCTTTTACGTGACCAGTATCGTTTGTGGGAGAAGGTTGTTGTGTTCTCTTCTGAGATGTGTACCTGTAGTGGTCTACCAGTTGTGACTTTAGTCTAACTAATATAAGAAACGTCGGTTTCTACCTCTTCGAGATATGTCAGTTGTTTTTGTTCTGGTCCTCGACTGACACCGAGTCTAGTACTTGAGGAATAACGTTTTAAGTCTGAATTTAACTTCTTTCATCCCTTTTGGCGATCTGGTGAGTCCATACTGGATTTAGTTTAGGGAATACTAATATGTCACCTTCACTCTTTATCTAAATTCCCAGATCTAGACTATCTATCTCACGGACTACTTGATACCTGACTCCAAGCACTGTAACATGTCCTCTGTCCCTAGTTCTGGTGGGGGTACCTTTTCTTTACGTTTTTTCGTTTTACCGACATACCCCTCCGGAATGTTTATCGACACTTTTCTTCTCTCCGTTTTTCGTTTCCTCTTTTCCTTTCTATTTTCGTAGACTTACGTCTCAAGGTTTCTTATCGTTCCTCTCTATTCTTTCGGAAG